>JAYEVE010000293.1:0-1200000 GCA_036346375.1 Guadua angustifolia
ACAATCTGTGCATCATTAATTAATCAATCATCGGCTTTGGTCACGACCTTGAAGCCGATGATAGAAGAATATATGTAAAAGCGATTGCGAGGAGTTGGCTACAACTCGGAGGATTGATGGACCCATTACGACCACTCCCAGCATATCACAGTATATACGTGGCTCCAAACACCGACGCGGTTAAGGCATCGGCACCAGTACCCTCACTAATGCCGACCCAACCCACCGTGTTGACTCCAAATCCTCGCCCAAATCCAGTTACTCACATCCATGCATACACTGACGCTGCAAAATTGGATCCATTATCGTCAGGGGCTCACTACGTTCAATCGGCTTCTCAGCCGATTGAATTAGATAGAAATTATAAACCTCCTCAAGGAACAACCCAGGTTAGAAATCCGGCTCCATATAAAGTAGTTACATACCCAGAGCCGTTTGTCCCATTGCCCGAGGTTACGGCTGCCAGGACCGATGGATACGAATCATGGCAGCAACAGTTTCCATCGGCTAGAACAAGCCAACCAGCCGAGTTTACACTCGGGGGGCAGGATACTGCCCAAAATAATTGGCCAAACCCTAGTATCCCATCGGCTAACAACATCAATTGGGCTGATCAGATTTCTATGGTCTTGAGAGATCAATTTGGCTTATAGCCCAAAGGGAAAACGATCGGCTATAGGAAGCCGTACCTAGATTATATTGACCGCATACTATATCCCCATAACTTTAGGATTCGACTGCAGAAGTTTTAAGGAGATGATTGATAACCACTCTAGAGCATGTTGGAAGATTTATCGCTCGGTCACGATGAAGCGGCTCGATCCGATGGGCTAAAGATTAGGCTTTTTCCTTGTCTTTATCGAGGGAATTTGCCTTCACTTAGTTCACCAATCTGCCTCAAATTCGGTCCACTTTTGGAGCGATTTAGAAAGTCGATTTCATGAATACTTTTCTCTCGGTAGCTTAGAGTTGAGAATTTAGGACCTAAGTCTTTGTCGGCAAAAGTTTAGTGAGTCGACCGATTATATTAGAATATTTAGAAAGTCTTGAAATCAAGCAGCCGGTGTGGTATTGCAGATAACCAACTAGCCGATTTGGCATTTCAAGGGTTGATTCCCCACTCAAAGAAAAACTTCTTTGACGGGGTTTCTTGATTTAAGTCACTTTCTTCATCGCCAGCGTGTCGGCGCGGAAAGCCGATATTTAAGCAAAGAATTCAAAGATAAAACTAGACTAAATGGCAATGGAAGGATAAAGCTAAAATAAACATGGTTGAATATAGTTAAGCGAAACTTCGAAGATGAAGCGGAGCGTGAATATAAATTTGAATGGATAAGGGGTCATAAAAACCACTTGTCTGTTAGTGGCTCAAGCCGACTAGGGAAAGTCGGAGGTTAAATATACTTTTAGCGTATCCAAGTGTGACCGCATATTCGACATGTTATTACAAGAAAAGGCGATCTGTTGCTGAGGGACATACCATCCGAGTCGGTAGATGAGATCAAAAAGCGCGATATTGTAAGTGGCATCATTAGTTTCTCTCCTTAACACTAATGACAACATCTTTCGACTGACAAATCTGAGGACCATTGAAGGCAGTCGACTCAAGTTCGCGGAGAGTGTAACATCCACGAAAATTTAGTAAAGTGAAAATAAATATTTTAAATTTGAAAATATTTATTTACGAGTTTCTTAAGCGTTATTGAATTTCAATTGGATTTTCTTGGAATCGTTCTTTGTATGAAAAATTCAATAAATGGAAATAAAGAACGAAAGAGAAGAAAAGCAAAAATGTAAAAAGTAAAATTTATAAAAGCGCCATGAGAACCACGATCATTCGATTAAATCATTTTAGCCAAGCATCTGAAATTTTATGCATAGAAATGAAGAGAATAAAATGAAAAGACAACTTTTAAATCAAAAATAATATAATGTCGAATTTACATAAAATAATGGAATACATAAATGGAATTGAAAAATTTATAAAAGCCTTACGAAATTAAATACTTTGAAAAACAAAATTTGAAAAATACTATACTTCAATTGATCTCGAAAGGAAAATCAAAATGAAATTTGAAATTGAATTGCCACCGACGCTAACGGCCATCCGTTGATTTTCCGTTCCGTTGGCGCATTGTTGGAGCTTGCGATCAGCGACAATGGACCGAGAGCCTGCTCTTAGAATGCATCGTCCCTCAATCCCGTTGGCTCCACCTTCAACCTCGATTCGTTCCAATGGGAACCCTCCAGTGGAGTCAGCCCACTACCAAGCCAATGCATTGCTCCTTAGTGATCACCGAAGAAGCGCCTTCTTCTCCCCCTCACCTCTCCTTCCCTTTGCTCAACCAAGCGCCGAGCCCTTGCATTTCATTTGCACGAGGCTTCCAAGCTCCAAATCCCATTCACGATTCTTGCTATCCGAGCCAAGCATTTTCCAATCCCTCGCAGCGAAGCATCCCAGAGCCACAGGATCGAAACCCTCACCTTTTTGATAGCCCTTCATCGCGCGAAGCTCTCTTCTTCTTGGCGCACCTTCTTCCCCACCTCCGTTAGCATGGTGGCGGCCCAACTCGGCATTTCTCAAGGCGAAGCAACCACCAAAAGCAGTAAGCCACGACCTCCCGATGCTCACGGTGCTACCGCCCAACCCTAATGCTCTTGCTCTTCTCTCCCGGCTTGTCGCCATTTCCTTACCGTAACCTCGGCTGCGCGCCTTCCTGGAAGTTCTCCGGCCGAATCGGCTCCTCTTCCGGACTCACCTCGTCGAGCTCTTCCTCCCTGTGCCGTCGCCCTCGCCGGACCACCGCCGGAGCTCCCTCGCCGTCGGGCCCTAACCAGCCTCTGTTTTACGTATACCGCTATGGGCCCATCGAGTCGGCCTTGACAGAATAGAAGGCTAGTCACGTGAAAAGCGTTTCTGTATTAACCAAAGCGTATTTTGATTTCTTAGCCATTTTCAACTAGTGACAATTGATCTTTAAATATCTTTTGAAATATTAATTCAATCGATAAAACAAATTTGTATAATCATCTAAAATCAAGAAGAATATGAATATGTAAAAATATTTAATTTATGATCTGCAGAATAATTATTTCTATTAAACTTTGATTATAATGTTAAGATGGGTTTTAATGGCAACTTGTGAATAATAAGAGCTGAAATAGTGAAATGAATATTAATGTGATGCTAAGATCAGGAGGTATTCAAACATACAAATACATTTAATTTTGAACTAAGTTTAATTCATTTGTTTAGCAAACATTAGTAAAGTTTAATATGGCCATTATTAGAAATGAATGTATAATAGTTCATAAAATCATATAAGAAATGATCATGTGCTTCTAGGATCTTAATAAGCCTAATCATGCAAAAGGTACTAAATACTTGAACTAAGTTAATGTATTGCATTGCGACTATCAATGAACCTTGTTATGGCTATTAACAAAATAATAGTATAATGGCTCACAAAATGATAAAGTAATTCATATTAGGTTCCTAAAACAGTAAGGACCCATGTGTGTAAAAACATACAAAGTAAGATTTAATTTGCATGTTCTTAATGAAAGAAAATGTTAATGATAACAATAAGTAATTAGATAATCTATTGCAATTGAAGTTGAAATAATGTCAAACCAGTTCTGAAACATTTCTAGGATGATATTCTGCTAATGCCTGAAAAATGAATCAAAGATCATGTATGGTGTAGTTAGAAACTCAAAATGAAACTTGGCCGATTTAAGATTTCAAATGTGATCATTTAGTCTATTTCAACAATAGATAAAACAACCCATCCAAATGCTAAAATCAGTAAAATCAGTTTAGTAGCGTTGTACAAAGTTTATACTACCATATTCTGTGAAAAGAATCATATTCCATTAAGGTTTGCATATTAATCTCATCAGATCAAAACCCTTAAGCGATAACCTTTTGATTCACTTTTTGGCCGATTCCGAATAAACGTCAATTTACAATACCACTTAAGCCTTTTCAACAACGAATATAATGAATCAGCCAAAGCCTGAAATTTATGGAATTAGCTTAGGATTGTTATACAAAGCGTAAATCATCATGTTGTGAAGAAATAACCATATTCCATCATATTTTACATGCAAATCCAAATAGTTTAAAACCCTTAATCGTTAATATGTCATTTCCCCTTTCTTGCCGATATTGAGCAATGAAGTCTTTAAGTGTAGTATGAACCATTTTAGCGAATAGAGTATAGTCTCGCCCAAAATCCTAAAACTCATGGAGCTAGTTTAGTAGTGTTCTTCAAGGTGTAGACTATCCAATTATAAAAAGATAATCCCATTTTGCTAAAGTTTACATATTAATCTTAATAGCTTAATGACCCTAAACAATCACATTTCATTAGGCCGTAATATGAATGAACGAATGGTAGTTCAGTGAGGAACCTGTAGTTAAGTTATTTTTATCACCAGAACCTTCTCAAATACCATGTAAGTTAGGCCAGTAGCCTGAATCAATGGATTTATCTTGCATAAAGCTAATTCTAAGCAAAATCAATTAAAAGTAAAGAACTAATCGCTCCTAGTCTAATATGATCATGTGAGACTTTTAGGTAGTTCGCAAATCAATTCATCTAAATCCGAATATAGTAAAGGATAGTCTAGAATTTATCTTTAGGATATAATCTACCGCAATCTAAGAAAATATTCTTATTTATCTTGCTTTGGCTCTGAATCCTATTAGAGCAAATCCATAAATATTAAAGATTGTCGAACTCATATTATGAATAGCAAATCAATGAAAGCTTGCAACTAACGATTAATTCTATTAATCCAATCAATCTTTGCATCTTGAATTAAGTAAAATAAGATTAACAAACTCATAAAAGAGCAAACCCTGTTTCTTTATCGAGTTTTATTTTGTTGCTATCTATGTTCTTTTGCCTTATTGAAGTTAGTGTTTTGCCTTATTTTTACTGTTGTTAAATGAGTAGACCCGCGTCCCTAACCCGTCTTCGTCGTAAATCAGCCTTGATTCTCGTCTTAATCGTAATAATCAATTAAGCAAAGGCAAGCTTCCTTTGACCATATTGCTCCCAATATTTTATATTCCTTTTGTGCATCAAATTGTTTTATGCATCGTTTACTTTATGTAAATTGCTATCTTGTGGTTTGGTAGATATACCTGTTGTCACATGAATCACCTTTGATGATTATGAACATGTGAACCTTGATAACCATAGGTTACAGATTAGGCACTACTTAATGTCATTTTGGGTATATGCGATCATATTTAACCTGCTTAGCCATGCTTTAGAATTAGCAATGTACATGATCAAATCAGTATTTGTTTTCCTGAAAACATTGAAAATATCCTTTGTTGGTTGCGTACTTTGATTAAAACCCAAAATGAAACTATGCTTTGATCACGGGCGATTATTGGCAATAGCGGTTGTGCGAGCGAGCTTGCACGTCGTGTAGGGTGGAAATATCGCCGTGTCGGATTAGAGGACCGAGCAATGGGGCGCTATTGATCCGAGATTTCCGTGCAACCACAAGGGTGAGGATGGGTTAGCCATAGCTTATTATGTTAATTAGACATGGCTTTGTTCATTGGTAGCGGGGAGCTCTACGGGTTTTCGGTCAGGTCTACCTCGACGGGGTATTCAGTCGAGTCTACTTGCTAATGCAGGCAGTGTCATACCGCCGTGTTTAGAAAGCGTTACGTTGGGTGTGTGAAAGTGGATCCATGGCTTGGGTGTGTGTTTCTAGTTCTGGCGGGGGTTAACGTCCGGTGGTCAAAGCCATGTCTAGGTAATGTAATGACTATGTATGGTCTTCTTGACGTCACACCTAAGGAAGTGTGTCGGGCAAAGTTGATCATTCCTTGTGGGTAAAGTTGTATACCTCTGCGAGTTTAAATCTAATTAATTAGCGGCGCTTGATCATGAGCACTTCGGTGAAGTCATTCCAATGTTAGATGTTTTATTATTTTTCAAAGGGTTGGTTCTATTTGTTTTGCAACTATGTTTTAAGTCGAAGGGCCGACAGTTGTGGATTTCAGGAATGTGAATGTTTCGTCGCTCACGTCATGGAGGACGGTGAGTGTTATTATGCTCTACTTACTTGTTATCAATTAAACTTGCTTTTATAAATTCCGTTTGCAAATAACTTGATTTACAAATGCAAATTAAGCTTATGCAAATTAAGCTGTATTAGCCTTTCCTTTGAAATGGCACGCATATATCATAGGTTTGCTCAAGTCTTGCTGAGTATGTAAAATACTCACCCTTGCCTAATTATATTGTAGGTGGTTTAGTAAGCAGAGCTTCGAAGTTGTCCATCGTAAGTTGCGGGATTTTTCTTCGTCGTATTCTATCTGAAGTTTATGCCTGGTCAGTTGCCTGCGGGATCGGTTGGGCAAACTACGGGTTATTGCTTCTTTTGCTGCCGCATTCTCTGAATTGTAATATTTATGTATTTATTCGTTTCCGCTTAATTAATATGTTGTATGGTTGTGATTCCATTTGTTGAAATGTGCGTGCTAGCTCTTGATCCGAGGACTAATCTTGCCAAGCACATTAGATTTCCATTTTGCATTGATTGTAAAAATGGGGAATTAGATCTAAGGAGCCAGACCATGGAAGTTGATATCAACCCCTTCCCAATCAACATGGTCAATGGTCCGCAAGGAAAGCAGTTATCGAGGGAAGACCCATAGCAACACGGCAAGTCGACATAGAGTCAAGCTCGAAAGGAGAGACGCTAAAGATAACGATCGGCTCACTCCAAATTGAAGCCGATCAATATGGAAAAAATTCAAGGACGATCAAGCCAAAGGGGGAGTTGCAGATCGGGCGATGGTACAAAGCCGAAAGATCACCGCCTCGGAAAACAACATTCAAACCCAAGCCAACTTTTTCGCAATTGCTTGAGAAGTATGAGACGATGAGCCATAGGCAGAAGCAACTGTCTCGCCGACCAGACGAACCATATCGGCCAAACAATGTGTTTCGGCCAAATAACTCGTATCAACCAAGCAACGCAGAAAGAGCTCATGAAAGATGTCCCTTCTGGCAATTCTGTTGGGAGAGGGGTGTGGCACTACCATCTTCAAGGTCTTGCCCCATGGAGCATTACCCAGAAAGAAATTGGCCAAGACAGCCGGCAAAAGAACGCCTGTTCAGGCCGACACCAGATCAAGGTAAGTCAGGGCATAAGAAGCCGATTAAAGAGAGGCTAGGTGCACTAAACCAAGACAAGAAAGAACCTACAGAGAATTTGGTTGGGAAAATCCGCAAGCCGATCGAACCTAAGCCCAGATGGTGCCCAGCAGGACTTAGCCGATCACAACGCAGACGGCTCCAGCGCCTAAGGACACAAGAGATAAGAGAAGCTGAAGAAGAAAAACAAAGAGATCAAGCGTTTAATGAGCTGCGGCCTGTGAAACTTGTTACCAAGGAATGGAGGAGAAAACAACGGACCGATGATGAATCGGATTCTTCGGATGATTTGCTATCTCCAATGATTCGAGATGACACTCCTCCCATGGATATCAACATGGTATTCACCCTACCAGCCGAGTTCAGAATTAAATCTGAATCGGCTAAAGACACGTTTGCTCAACTATGTTTAGGCGCACAAGATGCTGTATTTGAAAAGCCGCAAGATCCCCACCGGCATCTTAAGCCATTGTACTTAAAGGGCTACATCAATGGAAAGCCGATTTCCAGGATGCTCGTTGATGGAGGGGCTACGGTGAACCTGATGCCACTCACCACCTGCAAGAAGTTAGGTAAGACCGACGAAGATCTGATAAAAACGAACATGGTGCGAAATGATTTCACAGGAGACCCTACTGAAGCAAAGGGGGTAATGGTTACAGAATTAACCATCGGCAGCAAAACTTTGCCGACCGCGTTTTTTGTGATTGAAGCAAAAGGAAATTACAGTGTACTCCTTGGACGCGATTGGATACATGCTAATTGTTGCATCCCATCGACCATGCATCAGCTACTAGTTCAATGGAACGGAGACGAAGTTGAGGTCGTCTCAGCCGATACATCGGCCCATATCGCTATGGCTAGTTCCGATGCGAATTGGCCACACGAAGAAGCGGAGTGTATATCAGGTAAAACATTAGATGATTGTGATTTCATATGTATTGGTAAGACAGGGTTGATGCCGATCAGTGTGAAGCCAGGTACATTTGATCGGGCAAGTGATGTTCTAAGGAGATGGGGTCAGAAATGATCCAAGCATTGCAGGACAGGGTGAGGAGCTATCGGCATGGGATAAACTCCTGCGAAGCCATTGAAGATTTCCAGAACGAAAAACTAGGTCAAGGTTTCACTTCTGCCGATATGCTTGAAGAAGTCGATATAGGAGAAGGTGATAGAAAAAGGCCAACTTTTGTAAGTGCAAACTTAGGTCTAGAATACAAAGATAAGTTGGTCAAAATACTTAGAGAATACAAGGACTGTTTCGCCTGGGAGTATTATGAGATGCCCGGATTAAGCCGACAGTTAGTGGAACATCGGCTACCTATTAAACCGGGATATCGGCCATATAAACAACCTCCGCGGCGATGTAATCCAGAACTATACAATGTGATAAAAGAAGAAATTGAGAGGCTGTTGGAGGCCAAGTTCATCAGACCTTGCCGATACGCCGAGTGGGTGTCCAACATTGTTCCCGTCATGAAGAAAAATGGTAAACTTCGGGTGTGTGTAGACTTTAGAGATTTGAATAAAGCCACGCCAAAAGATGAATATCCGATGCCTGTAGCCGATATGCTTATCGACGCTGCATCGGGTAATAAGATCATCAGTTTCCTTGACGGGAATGCTGGATATAACCAGATATTCATGGCAGAAGCCGATGTCCCTAAAACTGCCATCAGATGCCCTGGCGCGATAGGGTTGTATGAATGGCCGGTAATGACATTCGGCTTAAAAAATGCAGGCGCCACCTATCAGCGCGCCATGAATTTGATTTTTCACGACCTAATCGGCCACATTGTTGAAATTTACATTGACGATGTGGTGGTCAAGTCTAAGGAAGACTGGCAGCATTTGGCCGATTTAGAAAAGGTATTCCAAAATACAAGAGCTCATGGGTTAAAAATGAATCCTTTTAAATGCGCGTTTGGTGTATCGGCTGGCCAATTCCTAGGGTTTATGGTTCACCAAAGGGGAATTGAAGTTAACCAAGCAAGAGTTAAAGCTATAGCCGATACAAAACCACCAACATGTAAAAATGAATTGCAAAAACTGATTAGCAAAATTAATTACTTAAGACGATTCATTTCGAATCTATCTGGTAGAATTCAAGCTTTCACGCTATTACTAAAATTAAAGGATGATCAGAATTTTATATGGGGAACCGATCAGCAAAAAGCCTTCGACAATATAAAACAGTACTTAGCATCACCACCGGTCTGGCACGCACCACAAAAGGAATTCCTTCAAGCTATATATATAAATTTGAAAACAAGACCATCGGGGCTGTATTAGGCGCAAAAGTCGATGGCAAAAGGCGAGTAATATTTTACTTAAGCCGACGACTCTGAAGCGAAACCAGGTACCCACCGATAGAGAAGTTGTGCTTATCCTTATATTTTGCTTGTATGAAATTGAGGCATTATATATTAGCATCGACTTGCATAGTAATATGCAGAAACGATATCATCAAGTATATGCTGTCTGCACCAATTTTGAGAGGACGACTTGGAAAGTGGGCTTATGCTCTAACCAAGTTCGATCTACAGTACGAATCGGCCAAAGCCATTAAAGGTCAAGCAGTAGCCGATTTCATAATTGGATATGATACTGTGGCAGGAGTAGTCGATGTAGCCTCATGGCAACTGTATTTTGATGGGTCGGTTTGTCAAGAAGGGAGTGGAATAGGTATCGTGCTGATTTCACCAAAAGGACATGACATCGAATTTGCATACCGGCTTAAAAGCTGATGCTCTAATAACCAAGCCGAGTATGAAGCATTACTCAAAGGGCTGCAGTTGGCAGATAGTATTGGGGCAAGTAATGTGGAAGCATATGGTGACTCATTACTGGTGGTACAACAAATTAAAGGAGAATTTAAATGTAACGACGAGGTGCTGTCAAAGTATCTAGAACATTGCCTGGAGGTTATCAACACCTTCACATCATTCTGCATCGACCATGTGCCCAGAGAGATGAACAACAAAGCCAACGTCTTGGCTCAAGCAGCTTCAGGCTATAAGGAATACAGCCGATCTGAAGCGTTTGAAATGTCGACAAAAGCGATGCGTGTGTGTTGATAATCTTGTTGGAGAGCGAAAATAAAACTTACCTAATGGACCCGTCCAGACCTACGACACGAAAAGTTCGTCAGAAAGCACTAAAGTATGTTATGCTAGATGGAGAATTATACTATCGGACATTGGAAGGGTTGCTTCTGCGATGTTTAGGTGAGGAAGAAGCGAAGGTGGCTATGGGTGAAGTCCATGAAGGAATTTGCGGAGCGCATCAATCGGCACACAAAATGAAATGGATCCTGAGACGAACCGGGTATGTTTGGCCGACAATGTTGGAAGATTGTTTTAAGTATTACAAAGGATGCCAAACTTGTCAAAAGTTTGGGAATGTGCAACTTTCACCAGCATCGGCTTTATACCCGATTATTAAGCCATGGCCGTTCAGAGGATGGGGGATAGACGTAATCGGCCAAATATTCCCAGCATCAAGCAAAGGCTATAAATTCATCCTTGCAGCCACAGATTATTTTTCAAAGTGGGTAGAAGCCGTTCCGCTCAAAAAGGTCACCAGCGTAGAAGCTATCGGGCTTTGTTAATGAACACATTATCCATCGATTCGGTATCCCTCAGACTATCATGACCGATCAAGGAACTGTGTTCATGTCTAACGATTTTAAAAGCTTTGCAGAAAGCTTGGGCATCAAATTGCTTAACTCATCACCATATTACGCTCAGGCCAATGGGCAAGCCGAGTCATCTAACAAAACCTTGATCAAGCTGATTAAAAGAAAATTTGACGAAAAACCTCGAACTTGGCACTCTACACTATCGGAGTCTTTGTGGGCTTATCGGCTAGCGTTTCACGGATCGACTAAATTATCACCATATCAGTTGGTATATGGCCAGGAGGCCGTGTTGCCCGTAGAAATAAATATTGAGTCGATGCGAGTAGCTAGGCAGAATAATCTATCGGCTGATGAGTACAAGGAATTGATGATATACAATTTAGATGACTTGGCAGAGCTAAGGCTAATTACTTTAAATCGGCTTAAAAGGAATAAAGAAAGAGTTGCAAGGGCCTACAATAAAAGAGTTGTGCCAAAATCCTTCAGCGAAGCCGATTTAGTTTGGAAAACAATACTACCGATCAGTTCCAAGGATAATCGATTCGGCAAATGGTCACCTACATGGGAAGGACCGTATAAAATAAATCGGCTTGTTGGCGGAAATGCGTATATACTCGAAACACTTGAAGGATTGGTGTTACCGAAGGCAATTAACGGAAGGTATTTAAAGCGGTACTATCCTAGCGTTTGGATCGGTGCATAATCAAAAGTGCAACACAAAATTCAGAGACAAACCGGTTAAACAGCCGATTACAAAATATACCAAGCAAAAGGGCACTGTTTCAACACAACAACAAAAATTTTTACAGTCCGGATCCAGGGAGTCTAGCACCTAGACCCGACAGCGCTGCAGCGGCCTTGCCCAAAGCCTCAGTGATCCCATACACAAGGTTCTCATTGGCTTTAGCATCTCCCGGCACCACGATAATCTTGGCCGATTGATCCTTAACTTTAGCAACAGCATGGCCGATATTCTTTTTCTGATCCTTCAAAGTCGAAGCCATTGCATTCGAGGTGGTAAGGGTATCGGCCAGCTGCTGGTTCACCTTGGCCAGTTCCTCTTCAAGCCGCTTCTTGGTTAGTTCCAGTTTTTGGGCAGCAGTTTTTGCAGCTATAAAAGATGCCGCGGCCTCATCATACTTTTGTTTCTCGGCCTTGGCTTCGGCGATCAGCTTGTCCAAAAGACGTTGGTCGGCCTCTTGAGCTTGGCGCTGCGTTATTCTAGCATTAGCCGCATCGACCGCCGCCTTCTTCTCGTCCAGATGACACACATTCAGAAGTGCGCTCATGGCCTCAGCCGGAAGATCGGCCTGAACGGTGGCCATGGCGTCTCGGATGGGCTGGCAGTTGGCCAGAATAGAGGCTTCCGGCTGGGTTATTTCAGAAAACAGTCGATTCAGCTTTTCTTGCATATCTGGAGCTGATCTGACTACGGAAGCCGATGCCTTCATAGATATATCTATGATTTTGCGGATATCTTCTGGATAATTGTCAGTCGCCATCACCTCTGGGTCGACCAGTTCATCCAAAGTAAAACCCAGCAAGTCAGACACGTCCGCCGGGAGGACCTTAGCAGGAGACGTGGTCAATGTAGCCGATGAAGAAGGGATCAGGGATTGAGCTAACGGCGATACTGCTGGCAGAGCTGAAGTCCCTTGGAGATCGGCTAGAATGCCAGCCACTTGGATCGAGGGAGTCGGCTAAAAGGGAAAAATGGAGGTTGGTAACTTTTCATTATGAACTGAAATAATGCAGTAAAGTAATGTGACAAGAAAAGTTACCTCCAAAGAAGTCGATAGGTGCGGGGAGTTCTCGGCGCTTTGCTCTTTAGATTTTTTGTGTCGATTGGCAGCAGTTTTGGAATATTTTGTTTTCTCTGGAAATAAGACTTTGATGAGATGAGTTAATCAAGAAGAATTTAGAGAAATCGGCCAAGTAAACTTACTAGGTTGTTGTTTATCCATATCGGACAAAGAAGGGTTGTCCACTCCCAGGTTGTCAGAGGTGTAGCCGGTAAGACCTATCGCTTGATGGGGCCTTTTTTGGGAGCGACTACCTCCTGATGGAGCGGTTTTGGTTTTCTTGTCAGCAACTTTAGCTTGTAAAAGAGAGTCCGTTAGCCGATCGAAGCAATTAAAAAAGAAGTAATGTTGTAAAATTTTAATACCTTTAGAACTATCGACGAATCAGTATATCCTGAGGAGCTATCTTCCTCACTTGAACTGTTATTGGATACTATGGTTGGTTCGTGGAAATCGGGCAAGAAAGCATCTATGATTGCCGATGGAGTACGGTCCAGAAGAAGGGCTTCAGCTATAAGTGACCACCAGGAAGAAAATTGGCTGGCACGACGGGAGTTTAAAAAGAAATGGGGCAAGCTGTCTAGTTGGAGCTCATCGGCTATTTTAAGGGCAAGTTCTGCTGCAATTGGATTCTTTACCCTAGTTCGGGGCTGGAGCTGATCAAGAAGTGGCAGGCTTGGAATCACTTGACCAAAACCCAATTGGCGAGCGTAAACTGATGGGTGATAAAATTCATATGAGGGTTGAAAAGTTCTGTTCCTAGTGTTCAGACCGGCATGGAGAATACTAGGGGAAATGAAGATCTTGTACATATCCAGTGTAGAAAGAGGCATCTCTGAGCTATCGGCATCTAAATGAAGAAAGGAGGGCCACTGAAAATCGGCCGCATGACTATAAGCGAAGAAATCTTGTTGGCCAAAAACAGTGCTGTCCAGATTCAAGAAGAAGGAAAGATATTTTTTCAAACCGACGGGGGTGATCCTGGTGTCGCCACTTGTGCACATTATATATCTCTCTCCATAAGATCGACTAGCTCTAAACCGAGGGGTTGCGTTTTCCAGATAGTCTTCCCTTGGGAAAGCCGAATCTTCTAAAGAGTCAGAAATGAGTGATCGGCTGAACATACTGTAAAGCCATAACTGAATAAACCATAGTGGACCTCCGACATTACTCACGACGAACTTGGCAAAACCAGAAAAAAGCCGACTCCTGATAACGTGCATCATTTGATATATAGCGCCCAGCAGTGTCTTTCCAAGGGCAAGTCGATGGCCCTCCACCAGACGTTCCGCTACCAGTTGGTAAACTTGTGTCGGCCCAAGGGATGCGCCACAAAAGAGAAATCTCTCCAGCCAAAGATTCAAAAAAGCAACATGCTCCTCGTCAGATGCCAGCCCATTGACCTTGTTATTGTGTCGGATGTATTTAGCCCATCCTTCACCTTTAGACTGGATCAGCTTGAATCTGGGTTTGCCACTGAAGGCCGATATCTGTTCACCATCAGGACGCAAGCAACAAAGTTCGGCTACGTCTAGCAGGGTTGGACCAATCGGACCAGTGGGGAAAAGGAAGGCATTAAAAGTATCCGACCAGAAATAGCATGCCGTGGCCACCAAGGGCTCATTGGCTTCTGGGGTGGCTAGGCAAAGTGGTAGACTTCCTGCTATCCCCATTTGCTCCCACTCCGATTTCTTCTGAGCCGACACTTGAATGTACCATGATCTCCATCCTTTCAGCGCTGTTGGCCAGGCTCTGAAACTTTTATTCCATGCTTCAACATTATACCCAGCAGCTGATAAAGCAATTCTAGGGATTTCTCGGTTTATAACTGTATCGGCTTCAAAATTTCCTACTGGCCCTAGGTAGTACTGGTCTTCACTTTCAGGGATCGGGATTAGTACACGAGGCGGATCCATTCACCGATCAGGAAGTTCGTCAGGGATTGAGTATAAATCTGGGAGAGTCGATCGAAGGTGATTCGAGAGCGCGCAAGTGTGAAAATGACCGTGGGGTCCCGCATATATATAGCGCGGTGAAAAGTCAAAATGGCGGGAAACGAATTCGAGGCGACGCGTGCCATTAAACCGCACCGAGATTTTTACGGCGCAATTAGTACAGCGGATACTGAAGAAATTCTTTAACTAGAAGAAGGAAGCTGACGAATGAAGAAACCGATGGGAGGAGAAGCCGATGCATTTTTGAAAGATAACAAGTTCTCTTCCAAAAATGGGGGGCATATGTTTGCACCAGTTTTTGGAAAATACAGGAAGAATCGGCAGGAAAGATTGAGTTTTGATAGCGCACGGAACATCTTTAGAAAGTTTGGATAACGTACGTCAAGTTTTTGGAAACAAGAGTCTGGTTAGGAAGCTATAGCCGACTCGGAGTATGTTGACGTAACCGAACAGGACTCGGATCGGCTAAATAGGTATAAAAGGCGCACCAAGGCTGCTTGAAGGGGGATCCACGAACAATCAACGCATCTACTAGTTTTTGCTTTCTGTAGTTCTTAGTCTTTTAGCATTGTAATCTTTCCTCTGTAAGTCAATATCGACCAAATAAAGTTGCGCATCGCCGATTGTTTGATCGTCATTGATTCTTAAGGTTTGATTTATTCTGTCTTGTCACGCATCGCCTTTTCAGAATCAATCTGCCTTTACCCCCGGATTAGTCTTAATCGACTAGTCTAGTTACCCTTCTAATCGGCTTTTGGATGATTTCTGTTTTAGCCGATTCGCCTCAGGATCGGCTTGGTTGAATTTCACATTATTCTCCTTATCGATTGCAGGGTCAAATCGATTGGCACGCTCGCGCAAAATTTGAACCCGGTGTTCGTCCGGTGTGTTGAGATCAGAAGCCCTACATCACGTTTTTGGTGTCAACACAAAATAATCGGTTAATTCGGTTCGGTTCGATAATTCGGTTTCAATTTAAAAATACCCACCCCTAGTGAGTGGTACCTTTTCTCGGGTCGCACTTGCCAATTTGCTATTCTAGTTTATTGCTGCTTTTTCATTCGTTCTCGCGGTGTCGGTGATTTGAAGTAATTTTTAGTTTGATGATTTCCAATTGATTTACGATTGTACATGATTATTTACAATTGATTCACGATTGTACATTTGTACGCTGTGTTCCGGCAAACCTGCAAATAGCATCCAAGTGGAAGTGGAGTGTCCAGTAGCCAATTTTGCCGTTGTAATTTGGATCGAAATGTCACATTGCGTCATTGTGTGATCAATTCAGGTATACCATCACGTTTTACCCACATATTACAACTTAAATCAAAGGAAACAGTATGCAATCATAAAATACATTCTCTGATAACAAAAGTGCTAGATAGAGATGTAACTGTGTACTAGAAAGATTTATCATCCGCCGGCATTACTGGGCAGGAATGGTAAGGTCTCTGTACAAATAATCAACATCCTCACATCTTTAACTGAAGAAAGCACTTTACTTGATCTGCGTGATGGATTAGGCTCCAAGCATTGAACAGCAACACTGAGCACATTAAATATTTTCTCTAGCAGTTTCAGCATCCGGTAGTGGCAGTCTGGAGTCCAACAAATCCTTCAGTGATACATTTCTCTTGGTCGTGAATGAGGGAGGAAAGGAAATTGCCTGGATGGGATCCCATAAATAACTCAAGAACAAACACTCCAAAGCTGTATACGTCATATTCCTCAGTCACAACCGTCGTATATGCTAGCTCTGCATTGTCAATGTTGAAGAGTCCATACTTCAGTGAAAATGATCTGTATCTAGTATATATCCATGAATACACAATTTACAAATACAAACTGAGTTGCATAGAAAACGCCCTTCAAAACTCCAAACTAACATATACTATGCATCAGGTAGACAACCAGAATTCCAAACCCATGTTTTGTCTAGAGTCTCCTATTTAAGTACCACTAGTTGACACTAATAGAAGATGAAAAATATGTACTAAGAAGATGAATGGTTTAGGTTTATACTTTATACTAATATATGGTACATATCGGCTGCATACCTGTATAAAATGGTTGTTATCATGCTAATGCTATTGCACTGTATTTAGGCAAGTGTGAAAAGCATGAACGATGGACAGTTCTATGAATAGGCACTCCCAGTGGTCCTTTTGCTTGTCATTAAAACCATGCCACATAATTTGTTTCTTTTGAGGGGGAAGGGGGGGCGACAAAGCGCCTCTCTCCAACCTAGTCAATCTCTCTCTCTCTCTCCTATATATTAGTTTTAGAAACAGGCAGTTTTAGTACCCGGCTAATGATACAAACTATTGGAGTGGTTGTTTCTAAAATTACATGGAACCACTCCCTCTTCTCTAGTACTAAGGTTTAAGGTTTAGTAACAAACCATTATTTGTGAGGCATCCAACATCCCAAAGTTATTAAAGTGATAAGGCAAGGCGAAGCGACTCATTACTTTTTTACCATCAAAGTGCTTAAGGCACGTGGCGAGGCAATACCATACACATATCTTAACCTAGTATAGTAGCATAAGTGAGAGCATTGACAATAGCCAATAGCATACCAACACAGTAACACACAGTCCTCAATCGGTATTTCGTCTTAGTCATCAATACATATATATGAATATATCCTCATTCGGTCATTCCTTCTCAGTCGGCCAGTCTTCAATCCTCGTCGGCATACTGTAAACGAGGGGAGGCAGAGCAGCTGCAGAGGTAGAGGGGGAGCAGAATAGAGCAGCTGAAGAAGGGAGAGGGAGGCAAGCGGAAGAGAATAGGGGAGAGGACTAGAGAGAGGTGGATCTAGACTCTAGAGACGAGGCGAGGGGAAAGGAGATAGGCTGGTGATGGTGGAAAACCGTACCTGATGGCTGGATTTAGCCTCTGGAGCAGAGGAGGCCCATGTAGGAGCAGAGGAGGAGGCGACGCGGTGGCTCTGGTGCGAGGATGTGCGGCGGGTGGTGGCGCTACCGTGCTAGGTTTTCCAAATCGTTCCTTGCCACCCTCTCGTTCTTCAATTGTGCTGCGATTGCCCAATATGTCTATTATCCTCTAGGCCTCTCCCTCACTCAGCACAAGCATGGCATTCTCAGGTCACCACAACGCCATATGCCGCCTCAGCGACGCCTTAGAGACGCCATGGCTGTAAGGTGAATGCCATACCCTTCTCCGACAAGGCGACGACATGGCGCAGCCGCCCTAGACAGCCTTGCTGCACGCTTAAACAATGATTTAATAACCATGGCAATAGAACATCCTCAAGTCCACTTAAATCAAGTGCATTGAAACCTCATCTAACAATCCATGTGCGGAATTGCTGTGAACACCCAAATATTGGTCTACACCAAAAGCTTCCCCAAATATGAATGTCTAAAATTTTTGTAATAGAGAGATATTTGTTTCATATACATTATAGAACTTACAGATGATAACATTATCAATGCCAACAAATAATATAGATATGATTTAATTTTTACCCAGGGCAAGATATCCTTTTGTCCCAGCAAGACTTGTGCAGTTCAGGCCATCAACATTCAGTATTTTGGCAGTACCAAAATCAGACATGAAAGCTCGAAATTCCAGATCAAGCAAAATATTTTTGCTCAATTATATCTTGGTGGACTATTGGTTTAGAACAATCATGATGCATGTATGTCAAAGCATGACCCACATTCATAACAATATTTATCAGGCTTTTCCAATCCAATTCAATTTCAATTGCCCCTTCAATGCCCCCCAGAGTTTCTGCTAGGCTTCATCTCTCCATATATTCGTAGAAAAGAAACCTGCCTTGGCTAGAAGAACAATGCCCATACAGTTTCACAATGTTTCGGTATCGAATCTGCATTAAGGCTGCTATTTCATGATTGAACAGTTTCCTCATCCACGAAACTCTCATCTTCTATCGCATGGACGTTCTTCACTGCAAAAATTTGACCTGTTGGAAGTTTGGCTCTATAAACAGATCCATATCCCCCGGTTCCTATGCAATGTGACTCACTAAAATTATTTGTTGGTGCAGCAATCTGCTGGGATATATCTCCCCCATCAAAGTTGCAGACGGAGAACACATTATCTTCTTGCACTATATCTGTATAGAATCGTGCCTTGGATTTCTTCCTTTTATGACGGAACATCAATAGTGCTGCGATAACTACAAAATATATCAACACAGGAAGTGTGACTAGTAGAAATACTCAGAAGACCGGTCCAGTTTGGCGGCGAGCTCTAAGCTGTTGTTTATAGATTTGGTATTTGTTGTTTTGCCAAAACATCCTGCACCAATATGCTCAGTTCCCCCCATTCCTCCATCCTACCTTTGGTCTCAATGTTCTGCAACCACAAGGCTGCTGTGCCAGTGAAATTCAAAGCGGCAAACCGAGTTCTAAGGCAATCCTGACCTTGTAGTCTGTACAACTCAAAATAGGTCTCACACTGACTTTGTCACAGTTTTGGATCATCCCCATCAAACTTAGGGAACTCCACCATAGGAGTGGGATTCGTAGGATGACGAATTTTTTTTTATTTAATATTTATTTTAAAACATATTTTCAGAACTAGTGGCCCGAGGGAAAAATTTTCAGAAATACCCGCCCGTCGCCCCTTGGTGATCGCCTGTCTGAGGCGACAGGCGGGCTGCCTAACAACAAAACTCGCGCACCTAACGGTATAAAAAAATATAAAATGTGCAGTGCCCGCCTGGCGTGTGATTCAGTCTTAATAGATTTTTTTGAATTTTTTGTTGTAAATTGTTTGTACAATAATTACTGTATTGAATCGGAATGAATTAGAAAAAAACTTATTGTCATGTAATGAACCGGAAAATTTGTTTTAGTTAGATTAGTGATCGCATCTCACTTAGGTATTTTAGTAGCCTCGAAGGGTCCGCGAATCTGGCCGAAAAAATCGGGAAAAAGCAGGCGGGCTCATAGCGTGGGATACCACTTCAGCGGGCGAGATGGCGGGCGTTGCCCGTCATTTTGTTACCAAAATCGGAAAAGGTACTCGTGACCCACGAAACCCGCAATCGTGGCCACTTGGGTGTTTTCGTAGCCCCACAGGACAGGCGGACACGGTCAAAAAATCTGAAAAAAATGAAGGCGGCCCTCATAGCGCAACTCGACTTACGTCTGGGCGAGATGGCGGACGTTGCCCGCATTTTGTTGCGAAAATCGGAAAAGGCACTCGCGACCACGAAACCACGAAATCGTGGCCACTTAGGGGTTTCGTAGCCCAGCGGGACAGGCGGATCACGGTCAAAAAATACAGGGAAAAATCAAAAGCGGCCCTCGCAATGCGGGCTACCACTTACGTCGGGCGAGATGGCCCCACGTTGCCCGGCATTTTATTCTGAAAATCGGAAAAGGCACTCATGACCCACGAAACCATGAAAACTTTACAAGGTCAGAAAATTTTGAAACTTTTATGGAGGTTCTGATAAATCGGTGATATTACTATAAAAATTTCAAATGATTTTAATATATGAGGAATTTTTAAAATTCAAACAATACATATATAAGGGCACATACAAGAAAGTTAGGATGATAAAATAAGCAATAGATTAGATTATATTATATTACATGGCATTACAACGATGGCGAGGTTAATAAGGAAAGCCTTTGTTAAGTCGTGGTGGAACAAATGATCGTTCCGCCTATACGGGTACTGACGAGAATGATGTAAGACATTTTCGCATATTACGACCCGTTCTAATATTACGACCGGTCCTCGGACACCGCTCAATCCCTACTATGAAAAGAACTCCATGGGGTTCCGCGATGCTCGGTATGCGCCCATTGGGTGGCCTATGCCGTCGTCTCGGTGTATAAGACTTAAATTTTGGTTGTTGTTTATGTGGATTTCGCCTCCCATATGGGCATGTCATCCCGATTCGGCGTCCCCTATGTTAATACCACGGGTTTCCGGATGGTGCGCAGAACGAGTCAAGGATTTGTTGCGTGTTGCGGACCTCGGCCGGTGCTTCCCCTTGTCCCTTCTTCTTGAGAAGAGAACCCTCTGCCTTGCTTGTGTTGGCGTTGGCGGAGACATGCGGAGACGTCGCTGCTGTCGGCTTGCACTCCACTATATGGTGCGAGGAGCTTTGTGTTGGGCTTATCCTTGAACAACAGGAAGAGTGCCTACTTGATCAATACTGATATACGCCTTGGTGGTTGAATAACACCGTAGGCGTACTCGGGATTGGCTTTTACGGGCGGTAGTGGCACCATGGAAGGTTGCTCCCCGGTTATCCCGTCAGACAGAAGCATGAGATATGGGTGATGCGTCTCGGGTCCACCGAGTTGAAGTACTAACACCGTTCATCCTCGGCCAAGGGGCACGGTAGAATCTCCGTCCGCTAGATCACCGTGGCGGTATCAACCACTACCTCCAGGCCATGTCATAAGCGTCGGGGCTTCGGGTGGCCCCGGAGGAGGTTCCTCCTTTGACTTGTTGATGTTCGCAAGTGTCCTTTTGAACTCTGTAATGCGATGAACTTGTTTAGAACTACTACTTTGTGAGTTCAACATGAGTATATGCATGAAACTCACCGATCGGTTGGCCCCTTGCACACGGCCCTAAGCTCTGGTCGATCTAGAAAAGGACATATCTGGCGGCCTCTCACGGGTGAAGTTCTCAAGCGAAGCGGGGTAGTTGTCGTGGCGATTGTTGAGAAATTAAATAATCCGTCGTTCAGACCCGTCGATCCATTGGAAGAAGCAACACGGCCCTCGTCTTTGAGAAAAGAAAGAACGATGCATGAGATGGTAGTGTTACCTGTATTGTGTGGGCCTTGATGGGGTTTACCTCGTCAACGTCTTGACCCACAGCTGATGTAATGTGTGGTGGCCGTCTCTCCATGGGTAGATTGCATCATCTTCGCGGTAGAGTTTGCGATCGCATTTGGGTTGGGGCAACTCCGCAGAAGCTGGGCGTCGGCGCTCTTGGCATCCGGATATTGAGGCGAGAGGACTTACTTCTTTGAAGAAGCTGACAGTAAACGACATTGTTCTCTCTCCTTCCCTTCTCTCTTGTTCTTTCTTGTTCTCTCGCTCTTTGGGTATCACGACGGCGTCTTGAGCGAAGATTATAAAGGGTAGATATCGCTTTGGGTATGGGGCGCTTATCGCCCATTTCGGGCGATATTTACCTTCAGGCGATGTGCCTCGACATATCGGGGCTATCGCCCCATTTCGAGCGAAATTACCTTGAGCGATGTGCTCCACGACATATCGGGGCTATCGCCCCATTCGAGTGAAATTTACCTTGGGGACGATGTGCCTCGACATATCAGGCTATCGCCCCATTCGAGCGAAATTTACCTTGAGCGGTGTGCCTCCTTACATTTTCACAATGAGGCTATTTTTCGCCGTTTATTAATAGCCAATTATATATTGTCGAGCTATCGGGACGTTGCTCTCACGAAGGCGCTAAAATCAGAAAAATAATTTGAACGACATGGCTAAGAAAACATAACCTACGCAAATGCAAGCACTTAGTTCAGATAGTTAGACAACATGGTGCTGAAGATAAATAAATTACAAAAGTACAAGCTGTACAATAAATCGATCCGCGACGCCTCGATCCGCTTTCGGTGAAGATGCGTGAGTGGCGGCGTGACAGACGACCCTCCTAGCACGGCCACCACTCACGAGGGGTAGCGTAGTATGTCGGCTGCTCGGGTGTCTTGCTGGGGTGGTGGCCCGTGGTCTGAGGTGGACATGAAGCGCTCCGCGTCGAAACACGCATCCTCGTCAATGTAAATGCGTACCTAGTCGGCGCTGACCGTCTTGTTGTCGCGAGAGCGAAGGCCGCCCGCGTCACCCCACCACAGACCTGCGGTGTCACGAGAGATGAAGGCGGCCCGCGTCACTTGCAAGTAGCGCTGCGTGCGTGGAGGAGGACACGAGGGCACGTCTTGGGTGACGTCAGGCGGTGTGGGCCGACTTCATTTGGGCGAGGTGTGGAGCACGCCTCCACTAGGCGGGGAGTCTTTGGTGGCGGGGCACCACGTCTCGGCCCCCGGCGGTGGTGGCGGCTGCATCCGCCCCATCGTGGGCGCCACCGACTAGTGTTTCCAGCTTTGAAGGGGGTGAGCCGACGTCCGTCGAGGCCCGCCAACGGACTCGAACTCCCATTACATACATACGCAAGGCGTGCACGCAAGTAATGCCGACTTGATATGAGTTAATTTACATAAAAACATCGTGTAGGGTTTTGGGGTGACCCTTACATAGCGTTCTCCTCTGGGACATCTGTGAAGAATGCGTCTCCGACACGATGCGGAGCTGGGACATACTCTGCTGGTGTGTACCCAACCCTAAGCCGAAGTCGTGGCGTGAACGATCCATGTAATGCGTAAATGCGTTAGCGCGATTAAATGCGGCGGGTCTCGTCCACCATCTCTGGCCGCTTTGGTCCCCTTGCATCGACCACGGTATCATGCGCGCCAAAAGAGCGGAGTGCCTAGTGCATGCCCGACCAAGGTCATCTGTAAAGCAAAAGCGACAATTTACATACAACATTCATTCATTTGGAATGGTAAGTATTGTGCTCGAGACACTTACTTGTCTGCGACGACGTGAGGCGATGTGAGTAGTCTGCAGGGGAAATGCGGAAGAGAAATGACTGCGCAGCACCGGTCGCGGCGAGTACTCTCGGCCGACGAGTCAAAGGAGGACCTTCGGGTGAGCGAGCGATGGTCACGCCCGACAAAGCTCGAACAGCCCATGAGGTGCTTTCGGACACAGGCGTCGCGTATTTGTCACGGTGTCCACCGCGTCCTCGTCATGACTGTCAAACTCCCGAGCGAACTCGAGTGCGACCTCTTTAGTCTGCTTGGTGGGCGTACACCCGCTGCGGAACAAAAAGTAGTGCGTCTTATTAAAGTGTCCAAATTAGGGGGTTAGATACAAGGGGGCATACCTGTCGCTGAACCCAGTAGAGGCCCATAGTGGGCCAGTCGATCTGGGGGAGGCCGTGGAGTACAGGTTCTGTGAGTACGGCCGGGTCAACCTCGGGCCTACCGAAGGAGAAGTGCTCCCAGGACCACAGCTGCAGTAGTAGAACGCAGCCCGTCAACAGCGCCGCTTTGGTTACCTTGGAGCGACCTCAAGACAGACCCTGTACGTGCACGTGAGCACGGCAGAGCCCCACGACCACTGCACCATCTATGTGCAACGGCAAAGTTAGACATGTCCTGTCGTAAGAGATTTTAACGAAATGTGTTACCTGGTTCGCCGGGGTGTCGGCGATAAGCTGGCGAACTTCGTCAGTGCGGTCCACCGTGTCCCCGTGCGAGGACGGGAACATGAACCAACCGAACAGGACTAGCAGGTACGCCTCCAGGTGGCGTGCCAGGTCCTCCTCGTCGGCCTCTGGGTGGAGAAGCTCAGCCTGCAGCATTGATGCAGATTGTCGCGTGCTCGGTCGCGTATCCGTTAAGTTGCAATGAGCGAGTACTAACAAGTGGCTGGAGTAGCCGCGCCTACGGACTCCGTGCTTCTCATCATCTTGTAGGGCACGCGTCATGGCCGCTGCGGGTGTCGGTCCACAGGGCGAAGCGCGCCTCAAGCACTCACGCCAATTGAGGCGTCGTGCGGCACAAGCTGCGAGACCCGTGCGGGGAGGCCGAGAATGCGACAAGTCTGCGGCGTGGGAGCCATCTCTCCGCCTGGCGGAGTGGAGCGTGTGTGTCTCCGGTCTCCACGGTCCACGAAGTGGTCGGCAGGGACGGTCGTATGAGAACCGTGTGACGTGCGGGCCCTCCACGATCGTCTGCTCCACCATCCGTGAGCGAGTAAGCGGCGGCTCGTAACATGCTGCGTGGTGTGTAGCGTCGTTAAAATTCCATTAGCGGGTAAGTAAAGAGTGCGGCTTCGGCGACTTCTTGTGGAACCCAGCGGAGTCGATCCGAAGAAACTTCGTTCGGCACCGAGACCGCGATGTCCCCGGCCGACCCTCATTGCGGACAACCTGAACCGGTGGGTCAAGTCCACGTCTTTGGTCTAGCAGCTCGGGAGTAGCGTCGGCACACGCCCAACTCTCGCCATAAATGCTTTGCAGCCTGCGTGGTTACAAAGCAAATTCATGGTTAGAAAGCAAATTAGTGGTACTGCGTTGCAACTTCTAAAAAATTAAATGAAAAGTAATGCAATCGAAAATACATTGTGGGGATAACAAATAAGCTGGTACATAGAATCGAAAATACATTGATGGGGACAACAAATAAGCGGTACATAGAATCGAAAATACATTGGCCGGGGACAACAATTAAGCGGTACATAGAATCGAAAATACATTAGCGGAGACAACAAATAAGCTGGTACATAGAATTGCATTATCCACAATTACGGCGCGCCTCGGACTCGTCCATATCGTTCCCTATCGCCGTGTCCTTGACGCTTGACCATACCTTCAACATTCGGATGTCGGTACCCGCCGATGCCTTGGAGGCTGCCGTGAGCGATCCATCGACCCGTACTGTACACCTCGTTATGCCGCGTGTTGAGAACACTTTGCTTGTAGTAGTAGTGGGAGATGTCACAGACGACATGGTTGGTGTGTCTACTTCGCTGCTGCGGCAATCACGTGCGAAACACGGCAAGTGCGGCAGGCGTGGCTTCTGGCGAGGAGCACTCGCGATCGGCGGCTTCGGGTATGCACGGATGGGAAGTCCTCTCGGTGGGCACCTCTTGACCCGATCACTGCGATGCACGTGGTACCTCCATTCCGCCACTCTCCGGTGTCAGCGATGTGTCTCGTGCCTTCCGTGTCTTGTTTGCCATGTGCGTAGAGACAACCGTAAAATCTGACGGCGATTGTCCGACATACATGCAGCGGAGGCCTTGTGCCGCTCAACGAAATATCTTTGGATGCCTAGTAACACACCTCAACAATGCCCACCAGCAGGAGGCATCTCGCGCCTTCATTACCCGGTTGTAAATCTCCGCCGAGTTGGTTGTCATTATTCCATAGCGGAACCGCCCTCGTCATCTTGAGAATGGACCATTTCTCCAGCGGCTCGTGTAAGTATCGGTCAGTGAAACTCTTTATGCTTTTGGCCTCGCCGGATGTTTGATGCGTTAGTCGGGGGCGCACACAAAGGTACGTAGGGTCATCTCCTTGCTCGTGGTACACCATAGGGTTCCTTGACGAACTAAGCGCCATCCCTTGGATTCGATGATTGCTTCTTGGTTAGATCATCCAACGTCCTCCACAATGACTTCGAACTTCCTCCGTTGGTTACTGTTTGCCTGTACCGCTAGAACATGTTCATAAGTTCCTTGTTCTGAGGCAGCGGAAAAATTGGCACCCATGTGCCTCATGCACCACCTGCTCTTGGTGCAGCCACTTCTTTGCTCCTGACGTCGGACCCTTGTTGCATATCCATGATCGCCCTCGGCAACCACGCATGTCGGTCATGGATGACACATACATCGAGGCGGTCTTGCTGCTTGCCATCTTGACTCTTTCAAGAAACCGATACCAGCTCTCGTGTTTCCCCCTCCACGAAGGCCAATGCGGCCGGTAGAACACGGTTGTTGGCGTCCACCGCGATGCGATTAAATCGGCCCTTGTATTTCCTGTGAGAATGTGCCGTCCATGCAAATGGCCAGGCGGCGTCTTGGGAAGGCATTAATGCATCTTGTAGAGGCGAAGAAGGCCATTGCAAGACCCACTTACTGCGCACGCACCATCATGAGGAAACTCCAAAGGTCGATGGCCGTCTGGGATTCCTACTTGATATTGCCACGAGCAAGTGTGGAATATTCTCGTAAGAAGCCTCGTATGTCGAACCGTGTTTGCAAAGCTGTTCTTTTTGCTCTCCAAGCCTTTCGTAGCTAATCTTGTCTTTGAAACCTCTCCTCCACGGCTCGATAATGGATCGAGGCTGCGAGTGCGGATTGTCGACGATCGACCATAAACACATTTGCCACCCAAGTGGACAACAGATTACGGTGTTCTGCTCCGCTTCCTCGGTTAGCGATTATGCTCGTCACTATGGAACATTTCCGATAGTCCTCCACTTCCCTTGTATGCATGCACCGCCATGGGCACGAATCAACCTCGCACTTCACGTCGTAGTCTTTTCTTGACTTCACTACCACTGAATTGGCGCCGAAGAGACATTGACGATGCTTCACCGCATCCATCACGGCCTCCTTCTCTTTATATATGGCCCCTCTGCGACCTCGTTCTCATGATACTCCCATGCATCTCTGTTCCCTTCATTCATTGTCGGGTCTTGAAATTATATTTAGTCCATGCACGGGGCAGGCACCTCGAAGTATTGTCCTCCTCGTCCGAGCGTTAGCCATCGTGGATTTCCTCATCCGCACGGTCCTCCTCCTCCATCAACTCAACTATGTGCTCCACCTCCTCCCCTCGTCGGCCACCCCGCCTCCACGGTGGCTCCTCGCCCCTCGATCCACATCGCCACCGCCAACCTCGCCACCACCTTCATCATCGCGTTGTTGCATATCTGTATTCCCTCCTCCGTAATATCTACCCGACATCACGCACCTCAGAGCACCGATGGAGGTACACAGTACCAATCTACGGCAACATGAGCGGCCAACCCGCTCTCTGATGTACCAACATAGCTCCTCCATGCGAGGTCGCGTTAATAGGAATCGACTCTCCATAAAAAAGTCCTGCGCCACGACTTACTCTTTGCTCTAACCTTGGCCGAACACTCGGGCATCAAACCGAACATCAAAATATCCACTCCATCAAACCCCATGTATGTCCTATCTCTCGGCCTAGATATGCCTGCATATAATTTGAAAATGCCGACAAATCGACTCCATTAAGCCCTGTGCTATCTCCCATCTCCATAGAATATCTGAAAATACAATTTCTCCGACATCTTGCCTACAACGTCGAGCAGAAAAAACATCACTTCTCCATCTAACAGCTATATAAATGTCACAATATATTGTCGTCAAATTTTACCCTCTTGATTTATGTGATTGCCTACCATGTTTTTAAATATACTAATTTTTAACGTAACACGGTCATTGACTATAAATAAGTAATTAGATTACCTATATTACATACATAAATACTAAATATTAAATCTCTAAAATATTAAATACATAAATACTAAATATTAAATCTCCAAAATATTACATACACATAAATACTAAATATTAAATCTCTAAAATATTAAATCAAGTAAATACTAAATATTAAATCTCCAAAATATTACATACGCAAATACTAAATATTAAATCTCCAAAATATTACATACATAAATACTAAATATTAAATCTCTAAAATATTAAATCTAGTAAATACTAAATATTAAATCTCTAAAATATTACATACCGCAAATACTAAATATTAAATATCTAAACATTGCCTAATATTTGTACTATTCAATCCTAACTACATTAAATTTGTAAATACTATATTAATTCTCAACATCTCAATCCTAATATTTCTAAATACTACATTAAATCTCTAAATACTACATTTCTACATTTCAAAAATTACACAATACTAACATTTCAAAAATATGAGTACAAAAATTGAACTTACCTTCAAAAATACGGATTTTTTCCTCTTTTCTTCCCTCCTTTTTTCCTCCTCTTTTCCTCTCTTCCTTTCCTCTTTCTTTCTTCTCTCGCGTGGCATTTCGTACGGCGCAAATGAATCTTGTTGCTTTCATGGTGGGCATTTTAAATCACCCGGTCGCGCCCTGCTTGACGATCGCCCCTGCCGGCGGCGACCGCCAAGACGCCGACAGCGTGTCCTTCTTGTGTGCATTGACAGCCCTCCTCAAGTAGTTAGCCGGCCAGTTAGTGGGACCGCCTTTACGCTTGCGTCTGACGATCACCTGGCGGGGCGATGGGCGGGTATTTTTGAAAATATTTCCCGCGGGCGACTAGTTCTGAAAATATGTTTTAAAATAAATATTAAATAAAAAAAAATTCAAGATCTGCTGCAACGTAGGCTACTGACGTTACAACAGCCTTTTTACAGGGCCCAAAGCCACACGGCCCAACTCTCACGTATTCACGGTCTTCTTTTGTCGCCCGGCTCGTACCAAAGCGCTGCGCCGTCTTCTGCAGCGTGACAGGTTCTTATTTTTAGTCATCTTGCGTTGCAATGAAAATACATTTTTTAATCAAGTAATCAAATTATGTCATGTATTTATAAAAATAAAATTACATCCTTAAGTTGTCATGAGAAGGGAAAAGTAGGTAATAGCTTGGTTAGGGGTCGGTGTGGACGAAGATATGCATTTAGTTTCTTTTTTATCTTTTTGTTTATATGTCAGCACACTACTTTTTTTTTATAAAGAAAGATAGGAAGGATGAACTATTGCTACCAACTACGGCTATCGTTGAGGCTCAAACTGAAGACCTCCCGTAGTGGCCTCTAACCAACTAAGCTAGCAATGCTAGTCAGTTTTTTCACATGTATTTCTCATAAAATGCATTACAATTCTACACAAAAAAATTGATACCAAATCTAGTCCAAAATATATGAATATCGGTCAAAATACCTGAAATTTGGTGAATTCTGCCTAAAATTTTGAAAAAACTGTAGCAATTTGATTTTTTTTTCAATTTTTTTATTTGGCCGGGAGTTTTAATCTCATCCTCGACTGAAATCTCAGCTGAAATTTCCAAAATGTCACCGAGATTTTGAACTATGGCAGGGAAACAGGGGAGATTCGATGGTCACGTTGCTTGTACACCTGGGAGGGCTAAATTACTGAATTCTTCTACACGTTACCAATTAGCAAGATACATGAGCTTTTATAGACTAAGAGACCATGTGATGGTTTACCTATGTTTGTGATGAGTAATTGACTGTATTTAAGTATGTGGTGCTCAGGCTTGAGTTTGGTTTGAATTCATTTTGAATTTAAAGCAATTTAAGGTGTTTGTGAGTGTGGGCGGCACTACCAGCCCTAGGGGTGGTACTGCTAGCCCTAAGGTATTATCAGGCCATTGTGTCTTGCCTCGTCGAGGTTATGGTGATATTGCTTCTTGTGTTCGTGCGTGTGCTCTAGAGTCTTATGCAACTCAGTTTTGCCAGCTTTAAGCTTAGATGAGAAACCTTCAAGTGTTGAATAATTAGACAGTTTCAGGATTAAATTCCGAATATAGATCATGAACAACATCACAGAAACTAGCATGCATCTCTCTAACACACTAGGCGATCGAACATCATGATCATCTTGATAGATATAATTAACCACGAGATTAGAAACGGATCGAGCGTCGAAAGCGAAGAAGATCACGGATGGCGTAGGTAGTGCGGATCACGGTGTTGGCGTGGGCGATGTTGATGATTGCGCGTCGTAGGAGCGGTGGCGGCGGCGTCGATGCGCGAGAACAGGAAGGCGAGCCGTGGTGAAGATCTTGAAGCGATCGGCGGGCCTTCCAAAACCTTATTCGCCCTCTCCGGTGCGGGATCGCAAAAGGCGAAGGGTTAGGAAGTGCATTCTGAGTCCTTATCTCATCTTGCAACGCGACGATCCCGAGTAGCAAAGAATAAACTGCAAAAGAGGCGTGTCTGCGCAAGGCCTGGCAGATCTAGAGGTGGGCGGGTGGGCCCGCCCGCAAAAATTTAAGATCAATTTCTGTCATTACTCTAAGATCAATTCCCGTCATTACTAAGACAGTCATATTGCGAAGGTAATATCTTTAGATCCGTTGATCCGATCGGATTGATTCTTATTTTGTTAATTCCGAAATTACATCTAATTTCTACAGTTAAAATTTCACAACAATCCAACGGTAAGATCTTTGGGAATTATTATTTTGGTGAACATGAGTCAATCTGTTTTTATTTGGTCTGGCGTTTGATTCAGTAAAATTGCGAAGAAAATAACTTTAGATCCATAGATCCGATCGAGCTGATTTTTATTGTGTTAACTTGAAAATTGAGTCTAGTTTCAGTATTTAAAATTTCACATCGATCTAACGGTGGGATCATCAGAAATTACTGTTTTAGTGAACGTAGGTTAATCTATTTTTGTCGAATCCGAATCAGTTAATTGGGGTGTTTAAAAAATAATCAAAAATTTGATTTTAGTTTCCGCGCAATCATTCATTGAGAAATAGGATGGGTGATAGTCTTTTGGACGATTGTCTAGTCACATTCATTGAGCGAGATATTTTCTTTAAAGTGAATGAAAAAGATATAATGGACACTTTCAAAACGTAGACCCAACAAGAAATAGTACTGTAATCTTCTTCAAATTATTGTAGTCGTGTAAGTTTCTTTAAGTCAAATTTCATACTTAGTTGTTGATTTCAAGATGTTCGTAAGACATCTTATTAATATATCATGATGCACTTTTGGTAAATTCTATACTTGTATTGTATATTGGCATGTTAGATTTACGGTATTTAAAAATTTATGCCAAGTTGGACCACCCATACCCAAAATCCTGGATCGCCCTTGGCGCAAGGCCTGGACGGATTTGGCGGACCATTCACCACAGTGCCTTGCGCTTGGTGCTTCTCTGCCCCGCTTGGGACGAGGCAAGCGCGCGCGTGTATTTTCCTCCCTCCCTCTCACATAGTTCTACCATGGTGGATCACACTCTACTATATAAACTAGTGTTCACCACTTTAGGCTAGCAATGTGGTACTATTGTTAGTGCACATTCCTTCTCATGAGGTGGGCTTTTGAGATTTTCTAGGAATTATTTGTCTCAATTAAATGGGCTTGGCCCAAATAATCCAACATCAAGACCAGTTGTGACATTTGCAGTCTTCTTCTGGTGGATTTACCGATTTTAGTGCACCATCCTGTTTTGTGTCGGATGCTTTACTCTCATGGGTATTGGATTTAACAGCCTCTTTCCTTGTGATATCTAATGCATCTCAGCTCACATCATGTTGTCCTGTTTTAGGTGGAATCAAAGATTGAGATGGCTGATGGCACACCATGCATGGTCACTCATCAGGGGACTCTTTTTTCCCCTCACTTTGCGGTTTCAGATGTCTTACTTGTGCCTACGCTCTCCGTGAATCTTATTATGAACTACTTTGTTGGGTTTGATGATAGCTTCTGCCTTGTGCAAGATCGTCAAACAAAAATTGTCATTGGTACAGCCCATTGCAAGAGGGGTTTTGCAGGGCTATATGTTCTCGATCGTCTAAGTCTCCCTTTATCATCCACTCTACTGCTCCCGCTCCTTCATCCTCTACTGTTGGTCTATCTACTCTTCCCCTTTCTGCATCTACTTATGCTTGAAAGTCTTTTCCTCAGTGGCATCATCAAGAGCATCAATTGAGGCACTTGTGGCTCACGTTCTTCCGTCTTGATTCATCAAGGTGTTCTTGGTCCTGTTTTCTGTTAGCATTGTTTTTCAGTGCAAGGGCCGTAGGATTGGCAAGCAAGTACAACTTCCATAACCTTCTAGCTATCTGGTCCTTTTGATTTGATCCATTAGGATATTTGTGGCCCCTCTGACCTCTCCCTTTGTTCAAAGGGTGGTCACAGTTACCAGTGGCGGAGGCAATATAGGTGCATATTGTACCCCGAAAATTATTGGGAAAATTCCTATTATGTATATCTTTATCTTTATTACTATATAAAGTGAGTTCTTCCCACGTCACTTCATAAAATTACTCACTTTTGCCACTACTCTTTAATTACCCACCTTTGCCACTGTTAGTGCTCTTAATTACCCACCTTTGCCATTGCTCTTAATTACTCACCTTTGCCCTTTGTCGGTCTTTCTTTGCAAATAAACTTTTTTTAGCAAATTGAGTTTTCGTTCTGGCCTTGCACGGGCACATGACTAGCATAGTGTGTATATACGTGTAATAAATACACAAATTGTACACACACACTAGTTACAAGCTAAAGCCAATCCAACAGGAACAAGCACACTAGTTCTGGCTGACCTGCCCACAACCATAAAAGTCACATTGTCAACCGAAATCCCCAATGCCCAATCAGTGGCCCTACCGCCCTTCCCAAATCTGAAGTCCCCAATCCATTCAGTATTCACATCGTGACCCCATCCCAGTGGCGGCAGTGCAGAGACCAACATAGGCCTGAGGATCAGCATGCTGGGAGGTGGGAGTAGCCGATGGCGGTAAGCAGGCGGCGGCGAGGCGTGGTGACGGGCACACCGGCATAGGCGCAAGGACCACTGACATTTGTAATTTACTAATTTGTGCTTATGTGTTAGTGTTAGATTGTATGTTAATATGTCGAATTGTATAGATTATGTACTATGTAGAAAATAGAACAATTAACAGTGAGTTACTCAGTTAGTCACTAGTCAGTAGAGCTATGTGTAACTTAAGTTCGCACCTCTATTGTGAAAATCCTAGCTCTGTCACTAGCAGTTACTATGTCATCTTCATTGGTGACCGCACTCGATATACTGGTAAACACCGCAGTTGATTTCCATAATGTTATTTAGAATTAGTATTATATTCTTGCTTTTATTATCGCATATTCTACAACAGTGGCATGGAGCAATGACGAGGTCCAGATGTCAGTGTGGATCGTGCGTCCTTCTGCTAGCTAGTATGCTAAGCTTACTTCAATAAAAACAAATTTGGACGCCGCTGAGTAATAGTTAGTACGTACTTGCGTCTGTTGTCTGTGTCAGACTTTTCGCTGTCAAACATGCATGGTAGCTGCATTATGGTTGCTTGATTGTATCCCGTTTATTCCACAATGTTTGCAACATATGGGAGATTTCTATCCAAAGCTGTTATATAGCCCTAATTCCTAACTCGTCTGTTATTTTTTTGCTTCTGCCAATACCTCAAAGACCCCTTGCTTCGAAAAGAAAACACTGCACCACTGCAGCATGTACGGTTACATTCCCCGGTGGGAGTGCTCGAACGTCCCGGCCCTGACTGCCCCCATACCCGATACCCGCCCCGACAGCACGTTTCGGGAATCGGGAGAGGTCCCTCCCGTTCCCGGCGGGACCACAACGGGGAACGTTAACGGGGCCCAATCGGGTGCTCATCCGATCCCCCGATAATGAGTGAGCACACACATTGACGAACTCATTGCATTCAACATGTATATGATACTCAATAGAGGTGAGCATTTGTCGGGACCCGGATATGCAAATCGAAACCCTCGTGTATCTTCTTACTAGTCGGGATCACGCTAGTGCACTGATGAAAATATAGATGACATATCATTCCATACATCGAAATAACTAAGAAGAAGCAAATTATTATTGAATAAAACAAAGCGACCTTATGGTCAAGGTTCATACACCAATGCCTCTTGGCTTAGAAACAAATAAAGCATTGCGGCGGAAATAAAATAACTTGGGCCATTCGACATGCCACGGGCAATCGTCTGGGAAGCGCCATCCTAGTCGGCGAGGTCTTCATAGTGTTCTGCTCTTCAAAGTCTTCACCACAGATGTCTTCATACGCTTTATGGAATAAGCACCCTAATAAAAAGCGGGGTGAGTATCTCTTTATACTCGCAAGTCTCGGAAACTTAATGCAAGTAACTAAATGCATGGCTTAAACAAAGGAAGGCATAATATGGTTCATTTGCGTAAAGCCATAACTTGAATTGAAATCGATAAATAGAGTGAAAGCGATTAATAAAACAATAATAAATAAGCGGTAAATCAATGGTAGACAACATGAGCAGAATGACTAGGCATCACCCTACATCATTGAAACAAGTATCATCCACACAATTCAACAGTATAGCTTGAGACAACAAAACAACAGTGAACTCCCCGTTCCCATTCCAACAATTCCACATTTCATGAAAGTACTCTATACCCGTGTGAAATCCCGGGCTTGTCCATGACGCGGACACGGCTATTGAATAGGTTACACTCTGCGAGAGGTTATGCGGCTTTACCCACAAGACATGATCATCCCTTGGTGCCAAGCGCTAAGAACACACTTCCTTTGGTGTGTCGGCGGAGATCACTACAAAGCCTTTACAATGCATATCCGAACCCGATCTTGCCCTCTAAGGTTTAGCCCTCGGGGCCCCTCTTGAGCCATGTGAGTCTACCCGTCTCACACCAACAACTGGCGATGCCAAGACTAGACAACGCAAATTAATCAGCTAGGTCCGTCCCATCACGGACTTGTGGTTGCCGCAGTTAGGCCAGTTCAATGGCGCACAAGATTAAGTCCTTAAATTGTCTCGAGCAAGACAAACCACATCCCAATGTGCTAGAAAGCACCCCCTTCTTTGCACGATCACTTGCGTGGGAAACATTTTGTTCAACCCAAAACCAATGGCATCCCTGCCATGGTACAACAAGTTTACAGCAGTGGTCATGACCACAATTCCATATCTCATTAAGTCAAGATTAACATTAATTCACGAGATGATATGAATCCCATCGGACAACTAAGCATGGCTAAGCATAGCTACGTTAACCCAATGTTGGTATAATGATTATGTCCAACTAATAATGTCCCAACCTAAAGTTAACAATGGAATACATGGCATTCCAATAATCAATGGGGCATACTCAAACAGGTAAATAGCTACTCCCATAAGCTAGCATTGTTACACAAATAGCATGCAATTGTATAAAACAAAGTACTTTTGCAAACATGGGTTCAATATGATCAAAGTTCTACGACTTGCCTTGTTGTTCAAGTGCTGAGTCTTGGTCTTCGAAATCTCCGTTCGCTCCTTCGGAGTTGGCGTCTACCGGAAAATAAAGCAACGAAACCAAATAAATACAAAACAGAGAGGAAAACAACCTCAAAATTGAAAATAAATGGCTCTGGAATGTAGAGCTCGATTTTACAAAAATTCAGAAATTTGAATCGGCTCAATCGGAGTTCGGACGAAGGAGAACGGGTCTTCGGAAGATTTAATTCAGAGAAAATCAGAAAATTCGCAAGGGTGACACGTGTCACCGATTGGCTGGGATTTTCGGTTTTCGGAAAATCAGAAAAAAAAAAATTAAATGCCGGCCGACATGCGGGCCCGCATGTCGATTAGCTCAACCTGATGAACCGATTGCGGAATAGGGCTAGAGTCGATCTGTGGCTCGGTGGCGTGGCATGTTGGCGGCCAGCCTTGTTGCTAGAGTGAGTGGCGCCGGCGTAGCACCTGTGGCGGTAGCCGCGAACGATAGCCTGACATGGGCGGGGTTGACCCTGGCGAGATCTGGGCGTTAGCTCCGAATCGGACAGACCTACAGTTGATGCTCCACGGTAGGAAAGGCGGCGCGATCTGGGCGTCAACGCATGGTCGGACGATTGAGGTTCGCGGATGGAAGCAGCAATGGCGAGCGCACTAACGGGGCGGAGAAACGCGACACGAGGCGGCGGAGGGCGGATCGAGGCGGAAGAATCTGCTGATTCCGGGAGAGGCAGCGGCGACCGGTCGTGCAAGCGGCGGCGGAGAGTGCACCGAGCGGAGAACCAAGCGGCGGAAGGTGCTCGGCGGCGAGAACCGGCGAGGAGATCTCGGTCTTGGCGGCGTCTCGGTCGACGAGGAAGGCGGCGGACTCGGTATGAGCGGGAACCTCGTCGGGAGGAGGTGGCGGCTTTAAATAGTCACAGGAGCCGTGCAAACGCAGACGCTTGAAAAAAGCGGCTGGCTAGGGTTTGGGAGAAGCGGCGGCCTTGGTACGGCGTGGATGGATCTCGGTAGCCCGTGTCGCCGATCCAACAATGTGACTCAGCATTTGTTGGTAAGCGGAATGAGGAAGAGGTGAGTGGGGCGGGCAGGCGGAACAGAAATGGGCGGAGGCAATTTGACCCGAAGGAATTTTGGAAATTAAAAACGTTTTCCAATTTAATAGATTCGAGAAATTGAATAACTCCAAATAAATTCAAATAAATAGCAAATAAATTCAGAAAAATCTCCAAAAATATAGAAAAATTCCTTGAAGCACAAGGAACCCAATAAAAACTGAAACCTTTAATTTGATGCATAGATTAATCAAATTAAATCTTTTCGTGTTGAAAATTCATATTAAGCTTCAATTAATTCAAGAAAATGCAAATGGTTCACTTTTGATTTTAAACATTCCAAAACTCAAATTTTGGGATGTTACAAACCTCTCCCCTTAAAGGAATCTCGACCCGAGATTCGCTTTAGCTAGAAGAATAGGTGGGAAACTGGGACTTGAGATCCTCTTCTCGCTCCCAAGTGGCTTCCTCTTGAATGATTACTCCTTTGGACTTTGCAAAGCGGATGATCTTGCTTCTCGTGATGCGCTCATAACATCTAAAATCTTCTTGGTGCTCTTTGTAGGTGAGATCCTCTTGCAAATCGATAGCTTCCAGCGGCATCTGCTCTTCGGCACTTTCATGAGCACTTCTTCAAGCTGAGACACATGGAACACATCATGGATTCAGCGAAGGGGTGAGGCAACTCAAGCTTGTAAGCAACTTCTCCTCTTCGTTCCAAGACTTTGAGCGGTCCAACATATCTAGGGGCAAGTTTCCCTTTTACTTGAAATCTCTTAACTCCTTTAAGAGGTGTGACTCTGAGATACACATAATCATTGGGCTCGAAACTCATATCTCGGCGACGATTATCTGCATAACTCTTACATGCGCTTTGAGCTATCTTTAACTTGTCTCGAATTGCTTGCACTTGCTCTTGACTTCTTGTAGTATGGCGGGACCAAACAATTGTCTTTCTCCCGTCTCCTTCCAGTTGAGAGGGGTTACGCACTTTCTTCCATATAAGGCTTCAAAAGGAGACATTTGCAGGCTGGCCTGATAACTATTATTGTAAGAAAACTCTGCATAGGGCAAACACTTGTCCCACTTAGCACCATAGGTTAAGGCACAAACTCTTAGCATATCCTCAAGAATCTGGTTTACGCTCGGTTTGTCCATCGATCGAGGGTGATAAGCGATCTTGAACTGAGATGAGTTCCCATAGCTTCATGCAAACTACGCCAAAAGCGAGAGGTGGCGGGTTCCTCTATCGGAGACAATCTTCTTAGGCACTCCATGAAGGTGACAATCCTTGACATATATAATTACGCCAATTTATCTCCGGTGTAGGTAGTCTTGGTAGGGATGAAGTGAGCTACCTTAGTCAATCGATCCACTATCACCCGGATCGAATCATAACACTGCTTGGGTCTTAGGAAGTCGGTAATAAAATCCATACCAATCTCTTCCACTTCCACTCTGGAATCTTCAATGGCTGAAGCAATCCTGCTGGCCTCTGATGCTCTGCTTTGACCTTCTGACAGACATCACAAAGAGCGACGTACTCTGCAATCTCACGCTTCATGCTAGGCCACCAATACCTTTCCTTGAGGTCTTGATACATCTTGGTACTTCGGGGTGAATGGAGTATAATGTCTCATGCGCTTCTTTGAATACTGACTCCTTGAGCTCTTTACGTCAGTACACAAATCGATTCTCATACCACAGTACCCTTTTCATCTTGATGAATCCTAGGGCTTTTCCTTTCTTCATATTAGTCTTGATCTCCTTGATATCGGCATCATCGGCTTGGGCTTCCGGATCGATCTTCCAATGTTGGGCGCACTTCCAAAGTAGCTAGGTAACCTTCCTCAACCACTTCGGACTAAGCACGAAATTCCTCATAGAAATTGGTGACTTTCCTTAATCATCAAGGTATTACAATAACTCTTTCTACTTAAAGCATCAGCTACGACATTAGCTTTGCCTGGATGATAATGAATACCAATGTCATAGTCCTTGATTAACTCTAACCATCTTCTTTGCCTCATATTTAGTTCGGCTTGGGTAAAAATGTACTTCAGGCTCTTATGATCAATGTACACCTCACAGCGATTACCGATGAGGTAATGGCGCCAAATCTTTAAAGCATGCACTCGGACTAATTCCAAATCATGGGTCGGATAGTTGACTTCATGTGGCCTCGGTGGCCTTGAGCGTATGCCACAACCTTTTATCTTGCATTAGCACACAAGAGTCCTTGACGGGATGCATCACAAAATATCTCAAAATCCTTTTCGATATCACGGCAAAACAAGCCTTTGGGGCAGTCGTCAAACACTTCTTTAGCTCTTGAAAACTTCGCTCACATTCGCGTCCAAGCAAATTTCTTCTCCTTTTTCAAAAATTTGAGTGGCGGTCTAGCTTTTGGAAAAACCTTCTATGAAATGGCGATAATATCCGCCATTCAAGAAACTTCTAACTTGGGTTACCGTCTTGGTGACTCCCAATTGAGCACATCTCTCACTTTACCGGGGTCCATGGCGACACCTTGGTGATATAACATGACCTAGGAATGCAACTTCCTTCATCCAAAACTCACATTTGCTAAACTTAGCATAGAGTTGATGTTCTCTTAGCCTTGTCAATACTTTCATAAGTGATCCTCATGTTACGCCTCACTCTTGGAATAGATTAGAATGTCATCGATAAAGACAACGACAAAGCTGGTCTAAATATTCCATAAATACTTTATTCATCGGGGTCATGAAATAGGCGGGGCATTGGTCAAACCAAAAGACATCACGGTATACTCATCTTGTCCATATCAGTCACAAAAAGCTGTTTTGGGTATATCCTCTTCTGGATCTTCAAGCGATGGTAACGACCTCAAGTCAATCTTGAGAATACTCCTGCTCCTTGAAGCTGGTCAAACAAATCATCAATCCTTGGCGGAGGTACTTATTCTTAATGGTGACCTCATTTGAAACACGATAATCTACACACATCCTCTGAGTTCCATCCTTCTTTTCAACGGAGAAGCTGGGGCTCCCCATGGCGAAGAACTTGGTCTAACAAAACCACGATCTTGCAACTCTTTGATCTGTTTCTTTACTTGACTAACTCATTAGCGAGGCATCCTATCGGTCTCTTGGAAATGGGTGGCGTTCGAGGAACTAACTCAATCAAAAACTCTATATCTCTATCCGGTGGCATTAAGACAACTCATCTGAAACACATCGGGAAAATCTCTAGCAATTGGCACATCTTCCAAATTTATTCCTTTGGCACTACAAACTTTTATTCCTTGAATTTGATCTCGGACTTGAAACTTTAAGCGTAACTCCATACGGGTGGTTAATGTGATCTCTCTATTTCCACAATCCAAAGCGCTTGGTTCTTGGAGAGCCAATCCATTCCTAGGATTACATCTAGGGATTTGGTGTCTAGGACAATGAGGTTGGCTAAGAATTCTACCCCTCCGATTAATATCTTAACCTCGGGCAGCCTTGGTTCGTACTCAAATCCGAACCAGGTGATTGCACCAATATAACAGTTTTCAAAGGCCTTGTCTTTAATCGATGATTTGTAGCAAAATTACGAGAAACAAGCGAATCGTAGCTCGAATCAAATAAAACCATGGCGGATCTTTGAATTGACTAGGAGCTTACCTAGTATGGCGTGCAGTGCGGCTGGGCATCCTCGGTGGTGACATGATTCACGACCTCTTCCAATAGGCGGTGAAGTCCTAGTAGCTTGATTTGGGGTGCGAGGCGTTCCGTCCTGCTCTGGTGCGGGGTCTTGGTGGTGTCGATCCCAAGTTGAAGCAAGCTGGCGTCCTGACTTGCTTCTGGGGCAATTATTAGCATAGTGACCACGCTCATGGCAATTGAAGCATGTCACTCCTGCGGTGGATTCTTGGTCCTCTGGCGGATTGCTATTGGCGTTGATGTTAGGGTTGCTGGAAAAATTTGGGCGAGTCTTTGTGCGGTATTACGAATCTTTGTTGAAGGAGTAGTGAAGCAAGCGGTGTTGAGCATTGGACTGGCTCTTTGCGGGTGATTCGATGAGCTCCACGTTGCATCATCTTCCTCTTCGGGATTCTTCCAACTCACGCGGGACTCCTCAATGAGCATGGCTTTGTCCACGGATCTTTGAAAATCTGCATAGTCGTTGCCAATGACTTGTACCTTTAAACACAGGTTGAGCCGCGCTTGAACCTTTTCTGCGAGAGCATCATCTGTGGTCACATCCTCTGGGGCATAGCGAGCAAGTTGAGTGAACTTATTGAGATATTCACTCATGACATCCCTTCTTGCTTTAGCTCCACGAACTCATTCTTCTTCATCTCTACCTTTCCATCGGGGATATGGGAATGGCGGAAGCGGTGTAAACTACTGCCCAAGTGATGGTTTGAGGGTCATCATAGGCGGCAATGTAGTTCTCCCACCATTCGTGGCGGGGCCTTCAAAGCGATGGCGGCATAAAGAACCTTCTCATGATCGTGCCTTGAGCAATAGCGAGCTTCTTTTCAATGGATCGAATCAATCATCGCATCCAATGGTTACGAGGAGTTGGAGAAGGTAGGCGGACGAGTCCTCATGAATTACTGCTAGCTTGGGTGAGGCGGTTGGAGGAATCTTGGCGACAATTGACAGTGACTTGGTTTTGTTGGTTCAACAAGTTTGCTAGAACAGCTATGATCGATTCTGTTGATTCATCATATTATTCATAATACGCATCATTGTGTTCATAAAATTTGGTCTGGCGGCCAAGAAATGTCCCAAGTTCGGTCCGTCACTCTGAGGAGGTGGTGGCGGGGGTGGCATTAGTGGCATTAGCATTGGCATCATTGTGACTGCGACCGGCTCGAGCAGTGTCAACCATCTGCGATGCAGCACAAGGGTTTAATAGGTAAGAGGGAAAAGCAATAGGAAAGTGGTAAGGTCCTCTAGGGAGAAGGTAATACCCAAGAACAAAGGTCAACAAAAGACATAGCGAAAAGGCTACAAAATAAAGAACCAAGTAAAGCTTTCAACAAGATGCAGGTTGTAACACCGTCTTTGGAGCAAGTGTACAACATACCGACACACAAGCAACAAAAATCCTAGTATCATGAGATAAGCGTAGCTAAACCAAAAGAGAATGGTATGCTCAAACACCATAGAGCACCACAACCTATCTTATGTGGTAGTCTTCTCGGATATACTCTTCGACGGCTTTATCATCATCTCCCTGGGTTTGGTTCCTTGCAGAAGATCCATGGCTTTCAAGAAGTTTAATGGGATAAGATCAATTTAAATTTAAAACAATGTTTGACAAAGGAGAGAATAAGAACCTAAGAATAAGATGAGAAGAGACAACTATTGAATACCAATTTGTTGGTTTGATTTAGAAAATAATTTTGAAGACCATGCTAACTAAGAAAGCGACCTACGATCGATATGGCTCGATACCATCTCTGTCGGGACAGGATATGCAAATCCGAAACCCTCTGTATTATCTTGCACTAGTCGAGGATCACGCTAGTGCACAGTGGAAACATAGATGACATATCATTCCATACATCGAAATAACTAAGAAGAAGCAAATTATTATTGAATAAAGCAAAGCGACCTTATGGTCAAGGTTCATACACCAATGCCTCTTGGCTTAAGAAACAAATAAAGCATTGCGGCGGAAATAAAATAACTTGGGCTATTCGACATGCCACGAGGCAATAAATGCAGAAAGCGCCATCCTAGTCGGCGAGGTCTTCATAGTGTTCCTGCTCTTCAAAGTCTTCACCACAGATGTCTTCATCGCTTTATGGAATAATGACCCATAATAAAAAGCGGGGGTGAGTATACAACATACTCGCAAGTCTCGGAAACTTAATGCAAGTAACTAAATGCATGGCTTAAACAAAGGAAGGCATAATATGGTTCATTTGCGTAAAGCCATAACTTGAATTGAAATACAGTAAATAGAGTGAAAGCAGATTAATAAAACAATAATAAATAACTGGTAAATCAATGGTAGACAACATGAATAGAATGACTAGGCATCACCCTACATCATTCGAAACAAGTATCATCCACACAATTCAACAGTATAGCTTGAGACAACAAAACAACAGTGAACTCCCCGTTCCCATTCCAACAATTCCACATTTCATGAAAGTACTCTATACCCCGTGTGAAATCCCCGGGCTTGTCCATGACCGCGGACACGGCTATTCGAATAGGTTACACTCTGCAGAGGTTGTACAGCTTTACCCACAAGACATGATCATCCCTTGGTGCCAAGCGCTAAGAACACACTTCCTTTGGTGTGTCGGCGGAGATCACTACAAAGCCTTTACAATGCATATCTCGAACCCGATCTTGCCCTCTAAGGTTTAAGCCCCTCGGGGCCCCTCTTGAGCCATGTGAGTCTACCGTCTCACACCAACAATGGCGATGCCAAGACTAGACATTGCAAATTAATCAGCTAGGTCCGTCCCATCTGGGACTTGTGGTTGCACCAGTTAGGCCAGTTCAATGGCGCACAAGATTAAGTCCTTAAATTGTCTCGAGCAAGACGACCACATCCCAATGTGCTAGAAAGCACCCCTTTCTTGCCACGATCACTTGCAGTAGGAAACATTTTGTTCAACCCAAAACCAATGGCATCCCTGCCATGGTACAACAAGTTTTACAACAGTGGTCCATGACCACAATTCCATATCTCATTAAGTCAAGATTAACATTAATTCACGAGATGATATGAATCCCATCGGACAACTAAGCATGGCTAAGCATAGCTACGTTAACCCAATGTTGGTATAATGATTATGTCCAACTAATAATGTCCCAACCTAAAGTTAACAATGGAATACATGGCATTCCAATAATCAAAGGGCATACTCAAGCAGGTAAATAGCTACTCCCATAAGCTAGCATTGTTACACAAATAGCATGCAATTGTATAAAACAAAGTACTTTTGCAAACATGGGTTCAATATGATCAAAGTTCTCGACTTGCCTTGTTGTTCAAGTCTTTGAGTCTTGGTCTTGAAATCTCCGTTCGCTCCTTGAGTTGGCGTCTCTGGGAAAATAAAGCAACGAAACCAAATAAATACAAAACAGAGAGAAAACAACCTCAAAATTGAAAATAAATGGCTCTGGAATGTAGAGCTCGATTTTACAAAAATTCAGAAATTTGAATCGGCTCAATCGGAGTTCGGACGAAGGAAGCGGGTCTTGAAAGATTTAATTGAGAAAATCAGAAAATTCGCAAAGGGTGACACGTGTAAACCGATTGGCTGGGATTTTCGGTTTTTGAAAATCAGAAAAAAAATTAAATGCCGACTAACATGCGGGGCCCGCATGTCGATGCTTCGACCCTGATGAGCCGGGTGCGGAATAGGGCTAGAGGCGATCTGGCTGGCTCGGTGACGTGGTATTGACCCATGCCAGCCAGTTGCTGCTAAGTGAGTGGCGCCAGTGTGGCACCTGTGGCGGTATGCGCGACGATGGCGCAGCATATGGGCGAGGTTGACCCTGTGGCGAGATCTGGGCCGTTAGCTCGAATCGGGACAGCCCACGGTTGATGCTCACGGTAGGAAAACCTTGGCGCGATCTGGGCGTCAACGCGGTCAGACGATTGAGGTTCGCGGATGGAAACGGCGGCGGCGGCGCGACCACCGGGGCGGAGAAAGCGACACGAGGCGGCGGAGGGCGGCGGATCGGCGGAAGAATCTGCGGATTCCGGAGAGGATGGCGACCGGTCGTCTGGCAGCGGCAATGGAGGTGCCGAGCGGAGAACCAGCGGCGGAAGGTGCTCGGCGGCGAGAACGGCGAGATCTCGGTCTTGGCGGCGTCTCGATCGACGAGAAGGGCGGCGGACTCGGCAAGCGAGGAACCTCGTCTGGGAGGTGGCGGCGGCTTTAAATAGTCTGGGAGCCGTGCCGACACAGACGCCGAAAAAGCGGCCTGACTAGGGTTTGGGAGCGGCCTTGGCTGCAGCGTGGATGGATCTCGGCCGCCACGTGTCGCCCGATCAACAATGCCTTGACTCATTTTGGTGGTAGGAAGGAGGCGGGAAGAAATTTGAGTGGAGGCGGGCAGGCGGAGCAGGAAATGGGCGGAGGCAATTTGAGCCGAAGGAATTTTGGAAATTAAAAACGTTTTCCAATTTAATAGATTCGAAATTCGAATAACTCCAAATAAATTCAAATAAATAGCAAATAAATTCAGAAAAATCTCCAAAAATCTGAAAAATTCCTTGAAGCACAAGGAACCCAATAAAAACTGAAACCTTTAATTTGATGCATAGATTAATCAAATTAAATCTTTTCGTGTTGAAAATTCATATTAAGCTTCAATTAATTCAAGAAAATGCAAATGGTTCACTTTTGATTTTAAACATTCCAAAACTCAAATTTTGGGATATTCTGACGTCGGATCGAGCTCTTTTAGATCGATCCGAGGTATAGTGGGTATGGCACAGTTTAAAGTCCGACTCGATACGAAGTGGGCCATATTGGATTGGCACGATACTATAGTACGTGTCATCTGGGAACTTAGAAGGCAAATGCGATGGTGATGCAATCTTTGCATGGTACGACAACATGTAGCCGCGGGCGTGTCGGATCCGATGACCCAGGGCATGAGGAAGAAGCTCAGTATGAAGGTCACTGACCAGCAATGCATGAGTGTTATGGACGTACCCAGCAGTATGAACGTCACCCTGTCGTCGACATTTGAGATAGACGGGTAAGAGGGGAGAGAGAGTTGAAAGAGATTGAGAGACGGTGCAAGAAGCTGCTCTTTCGCTCATCTATCTCAATCTCTCTCAGCTCTCTCTCTCACCCGTCTCTCTCAATCTCTCCCTCTCTTATCTGTCTCTCTCAATCTCGATTGCCTCTCTTTCTCACTCTCCTGTTGCCCTCTCTCCCACTTGTGTTCAGCACATCCACTCTGAAGCTTATTTGCATTTTAAATGGGCGAGGCAAGCGAAAACAAAAAAAACAAAAATCGTTATTTTAAATGACAAGCCAACAATGAACCGGCGAAAATCTGCCGAAGCAACGGTTTATTTTAAATGGGTTGCCGTCAAAAATACAACTATTTTAAATGACCTCTCACCAAGCAATCACGTAGTGGGCGCTGACGAACTTCGGTCTTTGAGGTGGCAAGTGTATTTTAAATCGGCCTCGACTGCGAAAATAATCATGTACGTCGGCCAGCATACGTCGGCCGACTGTCATGTAATTTAAATCGGTTTATTTAATCGATTTTGGTAAGCGAAAATAAGTCGATAAATTCAAAAAAAATCTGAGAAAATTGTAAAAATCGAGAAAATTCACGAAATTCACGGATGCGGATACATATTCACGGATACACAGATCACATATTCGGTGCATGCATACAATTCACATCACATATGTAACAACCATATAGTCTTGATCACATCATAAGTTCATTATAGACTTAGTTCATCACAATTCACGAAATATTCCACATCACACATGTAACAACCATATAGTCTTCAATCACATCACAAGTTAGTTATAGACTTAGTTAGTTCACATCACAAGTTCATTAATCCACATCACACAACAATGGTGGCGCATCAAAACTTAGTTCCACTGAAACACAATATGACCATCATTTTTGGAGCTCAATTGATGTACTTCAACATTGCTTTGCAATTCCACAATATTTTGGATATCAATCCACAATCAACAAAATAGTCAAACATAGTAAAAAAGTATAAATCTTTACTATGATTTTGAAACATAATAAAAAGCAGGAAGCACCAAGAAAATGGAAGAGTAATAGAAATCATCAAAATGAAGGTCCTAAATGATGTAAATAATTTTTCCTGACATGGAGACATCAAAATATATTGTGACATCAAAATTTTCACAGCATGGAGATATATATTGTGACAAAATCTAATAATTAAAGTTGCAAAGTAGTATATATTGTGAAAAGTAAAAAATGAACATCAAAATATTTTACCAGAGTATGTACAATTCATCATTATGAATGGTATCAACAATATGAGCTGCAAAGTAGCAAGAAAACAAAGGAACAGTAGATCTTGTAGCTATGTTTTGCCATTACTTTCCATTATCAAGTATCAGATATTTATTACGGGTATGAATGGTTATTTCTTTTTCTTTTTTCAGTAGCAATCTTTGTTTTTGCTTAATATAACACATACTTTTAAGAAAAGGGCAGACATATGGTTCAATGGATACTGAATTGAAACTGGCAACATACTAATAATACTTCACTCTCACAAAATCTTTCCAAGTCTCGTTTGGACTTTGGACCAGCTATATGGTTCAATGGAATGGAAACACACATGCCACAGATTTATCTCACAAATACAAATTTACCTTGGTGACACGTGGAAGTCGTGACCGCTACCCACATCGCTTTGAGTTGAAATATTGAGTGGCGATGGTGACCTGAATTACTACCAATATCGCCTCGGCTCGAGGAGGCGGTGGCGTATGATGTACCCAAAAGTTTACAAAAATTACCACTATTAATGTGAATAACTAAACAATTGGAATGAAATATACCATATTTGCGGTGCGAAGAAAAATCACGGGAGAGTTGAAATGGTGGGAGTGAGGGCGACCGATCCCAAGTGAGCGGATAAAAGGTCTGAAAAGTAAAAACATCAATTTCATTTGCAAATTTTAAACTTCACGACTAGCTAACAACTATCACGGTTCATGAAGCACAATTCAAGATATTTCTTTTAACTTAAAGCATTTGAATTTATAAAAGATCAAATGTACTTACTTGAATGTGTTGTTGTTGTGATCTGCCATTCAATCATGTATTGGTCACGTTGATCCATCCTTTCTGTGCTTGTCTCAATAATTCTTCTTGTTGCCTCATTGCCTTTCTTTGTCGCCTCAACATCTCTTCGTCCGCCTAACATCACAAGAACTTCGTGAGCTACTTTGAGAAGAAAGCGACCTCGCCTCGGCTAAGGCTTCCTTTGGAATCGACGATCCCGTTGAACATGGCAAATCTGCCATGTTTCTTCCCCACCACTTGAGTATAAAGCAACATTGTCGATCTGCTCTTTCCTCCAATCAAAAGTCTGCTCAAGTGACGTTCCACCATTAATTCTCCATCTGAGGAGCCTACAACATATGCAATTTAAAAGAAATCTTAAAATGCATTGAGTTGGTATTTTGGAAATTATCTTGACCAAATTTTGTGAAGTCATGTAGAACTACAAAGCTGATCTGGTGTGTAGGATCGGTCCGTGGTGGCCCGAAGATCGTCTCAACAAAGCTTGGTGCAACACCGGTTTGAGCCTCCTGTAATTCAATGTTCACGTGTATTAGTGAGTACAATTGTAAGATATAATCTAAAACTAGTATGATATAACAAACATACCATTAAGCTTAGCGAAGCGAAGATGTCCATCAGCGCCATATCATTTGTGTTACCCTAGGGCTGCTGACGATTGTCCCTCTTTGTCCTAGGCGCCCCAGCGAGGCGAGGCCCAGTGAAGCCTGAGTGCTCGCCAAGCATCAGGACACTTCCTCAGCCAAGACAAGTCTACCTATAGGTACTCATCTTCTCGAAGGTAGATTTTAGAAGCGCCTAACTTCTTGCTCATATCCTGGTGTTTAAACATTTTGTAGTACAAGCATCTTTGCTTGATCGAGCATTGGACATCATGTCCTTCACCACCTTTTTTGGCATTCTCAAAGACATATTTACGCCTTAGGCGCCAATGCCTCCTCTTGTCCTTGAGGCAAGCGATACCTCAACTAATTGTGGAAACACAATATTATTAGACATCTTTATTATAAAACTAACAATGTACAAGAAAAGTGAAATTATGAATATTACCAATCACCCACACCACATGGCAACAATGCCGTCTTTGGCCATCTGTAACCAACTTGTAGTGCTCCCACTTCACTTTTGGGTTGAAAACACAGCCACCAAGACCAACCACGGATAGTGGTGCAGACAAAGACCTCCCAAGTTAGCATTAACAGTGCAACCGGTTTCTTCCTTCCCACATAAGATCAACCCATTGCACGCAAATTACAAGTTTTTGTTACAAAATAAGTAATCATAAAATGACAACAAAATTTGCATCATTTACTCACTATTCACCATGTGGCACAATCATCTCCGTGCCCAAGGGTCAGTTGGAACCTCCTTGATCGAGTTAGACCCTCTAAACCTAAAGACAAGTGCAGCACCATCACCATCCCTTCATCTTCCCCATCCCCATCATCATCCTGTATCTGGCCGGCTCCATCCCGTCATCCCAGTCTCCTATCAACTCCATCCCCATCATCCCCTATCTCTGGCAGCTCCATCCCCATCATCCCTGCCTCTGGCGGCTCCATCCCCATCATCCCCTGCCTCTGCCGCTCCATCCCCACCATCCCATACCTCTGCTACATAGCAAAAGAAATAAGATGTGACTTTAATGTTATATAGGAGGCGTAATATTTGGAAAAATATAACATTACCTCCTCTGTTAGAGCCTCAAGCGGTGGAGCAACCTCGTTTGAGCCTCTTCAAGGCATCTCTCAAGCGCCTTAAATCGACTTTCTTTGAGGCTGCTGACCTCTAAAGAGAACAACCGATGAACTTTGGCCCTTGAAGATGAAGAGCCATCTTTCTTCTTTCCTTTTGAGAGAAATTTCTTTGCCGATATGAGTAAGCGACCTCATCTGCGTGAAACAATAATACAAGATATAATTAGCAAAAGAAGGATAACTAATAAATAAAACAAGATATTATTAGCAAAAATAATACAAGATATGTAGGCATACTTATTAGAAGTCCTCATCTTGAGGAGGTTCAATGGAAATATTTTGTGCACTACCATGACGAGGCATGGATCTATGACCATTTTGTGAGCCATTTGAGCCACGATGAGAACGTTTCTTGCTTTGAACATTTTCAACAATAACATCTGTTGTATCGCCAACTATTTCGTCAATTCCCAACCCAAGGTCAACCTGAAAGGAGCTTGGTAAACCATCTGCTTGATATGCCGTGAGCGGTGTTGTCAACATCGGTTTCACCATAGTCGTTGCCTCTAGGGTTGGCAAGCGACCGGGGGGTTAACCTTTTGAACAACCCACCAAGATGACAAGTTTTGCAAGGTACATGGATCGACAAATAATACACTGTTCAACTTGATGAGCGATCACAAATGGATCATAGCCGATGAGGCGTGATTGATGATTAACCGACCGGACCAACTTTGTTGTTACGCTTTATCCCTACCCTGATGCTTGTACTAAACCGGTCACAATAAAAGAAGACTACTCTCAAGTCTTTAGCTCCCCGAACTTGAATTCTACTATGTTTTGAATCACACCATAGTACTCTGTTTGGGCCCATTCATCATAGGCTTTAGTGACAACTCCGCTATTTGTTGTAAGCTAATTGTGGATGTGTTGCTTCAAATTTTGCGAGTGAAAGCGAAATCCATTTACATCATAGCGTCCAAAACTCTTATTTGTAATGCTTAGTGGGATAAGCGTGCTAGGTCTTCATGAGCGGTGTTGTCACTCATACCTTGCAAGAGGTAGGCGTTCATTCAACCATATATTTAACTTAATGAAATATTTGTATGTGTTGAAAGAAATTTACATGTTGTCGAAACCACGTCACAAAATTGGGGCCCCCTCGTAAACCTTCACGTCGTAATTTGTCCAGTTGTTTAGGGGTAGGTTGTTGGGTTGATCTCAATATTGTTGATCAAACAATCTATCAAAATTTATTGAAGTTACAATATTGAAAATTAGAAATGCTAATACTTACTCGAAATACTTGTCCATTTCCTCGATGTTCGCATACAAATACAACAATGTGGCATTCCATTCCTCCAAAGGTAGAGTGTGATTCGAACTTCCACCAACAACCTTGCCTTTCCACGAGGAATATTTTGATTACTAACGGGAATGTCTTGAGAGGTGTGATATCGTGGTATATGAATATTGATGTTGTGTTCATCGGTGAAATATGTGCTTGTGTAGTCGATATCTCCTTGAGATAAAATGCTTCCGCGATACATCCTTCAACTCGGGCCTTGTTATGGGCGGTTGCGAATTTGTTTAAGATTTCGTTCTATTGGGTACATCCATCGGTATTGCAGGGACCCCCAACCTCCGCTTCATATGGCAAATGCACCAGCAGATGTTGCATTGCATTCATAAAGCCGGTGGGAATACCTTCTCCATCTTGCATACAAGCACCGTGATATCCTTCTTCAATTTTCTCATCATTGTAGTGGATACTTCCTTAGCACATAACATCTATAGAAAAAACTAAGTTACGCTAATATTGTCCAAACTTCTTCTTTAAAGTAACCACGGAACATTACGAGGGTAGCCTTTCTATCATAATATGGTAATCATGACTCTTCAAGCCATTTAACTTTCGGTTGCAATGCTCACTTACGCCTTAAGTTTGATCGTAACCATCGGAAATTTGATATTCTTCAACCACACAAGTATTTCTTTCTTTTGCGCGGTTTAAGGCAATATGGACTCGTGGTTTCCCTCTCGTCCTTCTTTATCTTCTCTCACCTCTAGGGTTGGGCGGTCACATATCTCGGCCATATCTTTACGTGCCTTCATATTGTCTTTTGTTTTATCTTTGAAGTCAAAACAAATCTTGATGATGCTCTCATAACATTTAGTTCTTGATGCATAACATCAATATTATGCAAAAAATTAGAAATTTAGCATATGGAAGATTCCAAATGGAAGATATGTGAGTCAATTGTGTGTTTCTTTAACCCTTCAAACCCATCATCTGTTGGGACTAGTGATTATGCCAAGCAATGATCTCATGGCGATCTGACGCTTCAGTGGACCCTTCATAATGATTGTGTCTTTCTGAAATGCATTTCTCTGCGTTCTAAATGGGTGATCACGGCGTGAAACGCCTATGGCAATCAAAAGCAAAACTTGCCACCATTTTCCAAGCGAAATGCATCGATATCATCCATGCATATTGGACAACATAACCGACCATGTGTGCTCCATCCGAGAACATGCGTATGCAGAAAATCATGTATGGACCAAAGATATCGGCACGCATAAAGTAAAATACTCATTTCTACTATTGTCATATGTCCTTACCCCATTCCTGGCTGCTTCAACTCATCAACCAAAGGCTGCATGAACATATCTAAATGTTTTCGGGATGATCGGGGCCTGGTATGACAAAGTTAGAAATACAAACTCATCCTTCATGCATAGCGAGGAGGAAGATTGTATGGAATTGCAAAACAGGCCGGCAAGAGTATGAGGCTGCACTTGTGTTAAAGGGTGTGAAACCATCGGTGGCCAACCCAATCCTCACGTTCAGGGTTCTTTGGCAAAATCTGGGTCATATCTATCTAACGCCTTCCGCCTCTCCATCAGATGGATGACCCATAGAACCCTTGTTGATCGTCGCCTTCCTTATGCCACCTCATATCTTTGCGGTTGACTTTGATAAATCTGACCGTTGGAGTCTTGGTGAGAGGCGGTGTCGTAAAACCTTGGTAGTACTCTTGTTGGCGGCATAATTCCTTCTTCGTTCAATAGCTCCACATATCTAGATTTCTTGCAATATGTACAATGATTTGCATTTGCATTTTCTTTCCAAAACAACATACAATTATTGATGCACCGTCAATCTTACGGTAAGGCATTCTAAGACCGGATAGAAGTTTTTGGAGTTGTAGAAGTCCTTTGGCATCTTATGAGGCTTTGGTAGAATTTCGGATATCAAATCAATCGGATCATTGTAACAACTTATAGAAAAGTTGTATTTTGATCGATAGCCATTAGTCGTGTCATGGCGACAAAATTGCGTAACACTTTCGTGGACTCATGCAAAGGTTCTTAGAAGCTGAAAGAAGACTAAAGAATTCCTTAACCTCCGGCCGGGTTGATCCTCAAAGCTGCTGAATAAAATCACCCATCATTTCTTCCATCCGATCCTTTGGGTCGCCGAAAACATCGACGGATTGGACATATGTTCTTCTTGAGGGCCTCACCATGCTCATACCATATCGATAATCCGGCATGAAACCATATTTGCATAGGTGGCGCTCCATATCGGACTTGACATGCAGAGCATAATTCCGACACCTAGAGCATGGGCACTTTGCCAAACCACCACACGGAGATGAGGAGTACACAAGATCCACAGCTTGTGTATTCACCATCCACTCTTTGTGGGCATCAATTATTTCTCCAACCATTATACATCCACATACGATCATCTCCCATTTTCCACGCACTAGGTTATGGACATAAAATTTCACTCAAATACTACGACATGTCATAAAACCCATACTTAAATCGTTCATCCCTAGGCTGTCCAAAAACACCATCAAGTTTCAATTAGAGAACCACCATCAAGTTTAGTTAGAGAACCACCATCAAGTTTTCGTTTTCCTAATTTGCTTAACTAAATGAGTGGACATGCAAGGACAAGTAAGTGATGAGGTTTCAATACATAGCAGTTTATCAACAATGTGCGATGGGTTCTCTAATTAGGAAAGAACCTATAGAAGTTGATTTGAGGTATATGTATATGATTACTGACATAAAGTAAGGCATCATTAGGTGAGATTATAATATAAAGCAAAGCATGAACTATTAACATATATGGAATCACATTAACGATAAAAAATAACACTAACGATGCTAAGACATATATAACATTGAGCACGATTAACATTATTAACATTGATTATATACTACTAACACGAAATTATGAGTAAATATATTACTAACAATGGGCATATAGTACTAACATTCCTAATATTGAGCATATACTACTAACACGGAAACATTGAGCACAATTAACTTTATAGCATAACATTTAGCAAATACTAACATTGAGCATATACAACAAACATTGAACATATACAACAAGCATTGAGCATATTTAATTTTATCGATATTAAGGTATATTTTTGAGCAATCGAACTCACTAAATATATTACCAATTCTACATCAAGAGATTGAAATTTACGGACAGGCGGTGGCGGCGAGGCTCATGGAGCGGTAGCGTGCGTCGCGTGGTATGATGGCGATGGTAGCGAAGCGGTAACGTAATGACAGCGTGAGCGTGGTAGCGATGGTAGCGTGGGCGTCGTAGCCTGATAGAGCGTGATATGATGTGTATGGTAGCGTGTATGTGGTAGCCGATGCGTGATGGCCGTGGTAGCTGGGCGTGGCGGCTAGGGCACGCGAGCTGCGGCGAACGAACGCAGACCGAGGCGTGGGCAAGTTTTTCACCTAAAGCATTTTCGTCGGTTGACATCTGGCCGACGAAAATACCGCCCGCCCATCACGTGGCGTAAGTTCGTCGGTTACGGCGTCGAAAACATAAAAGCATGCCGCGTGTTATAAATTAAATCGGTTAGGGCGTCGAAAATATAAGCTGTGTGACCGTGGCATAAATTAAATCGACTCTGGTATCGAAAATTGTCCAATTTTTGAAAATCCTGGCGCGGGGCTTGCTTATTTTAAATCGGCTATGAAACTAAAACCGGCGAAAATATAACTAATTTAAATCGGTTATTTTGGGGTAAGCAATTTATTCGTTATATCGTCGGTGTTTTTGGGGCGAGCGAAAAAATTTCAGGCCGACGAAAAAGTGTCGTTTCCTGTAGTGATCTCTCTCGCTCTAAGAATAAATAAATTTTAGTTCTTATTTCTATAATATTTGTATCTATTGTCTCAATTCTATGTATCTTCGGTTCCTTAATTTCTTCTCGTCGCAATAGTGCAAATAGGCTAGATGCAATGCCGACGACACTGCAAGCAGTATGAAGCGCAAATGGGTGCGTGCACGAGCTTGTCGAAAGGTGGTCGTCCCGGCCCGATGCTGGCGAACCTGACGGGCCGTTATGTTTGGCACGGTTCAGACACAACGCACGATGAACCTGTGCCGAGTCGGCTCGACGCCCACCTCTATACTCAAATGAGCAAAATTTGAGGAAATGAAAATTTATATCATTCAGGAACGAGAACACAAGCAATGAAAGAATATGAATACCAGTACACAAGCTATACGGGATGAGTGGATAACGGCGAGCTGGCCCTTCAACTTTTCACGCCAAACCAACGCAACTACACAAGGACCTCAAGACGCATACTAGAGCACTCTTACATATTGAATCGACGAACATGAACACTACTCACTAGCAACAAGCGACGTGAGCAGGACATGGCTTCGTAGGCAGCTAGCATCAAGCCACGGGATCTACCAGCTGTGGGCTTCAGTCGGTCAGTGGAGGCGGCTCCAGATCATGATCTGCCGGCGGTGGCGCAGCTTCGTCCGTAGGGGAGCTTATGGCGGTGTGCTGTTCCAAGGGTGTAGTGGAGGCTGATGCCTGGTGGTGTGTGGTTTTACTGTATATTCTGGATTCTAGCCCTAAAAACTGAATAAATAACAAATAATCTGATTCAGCCCACTTATATATACTAGAATCCACAATTCACTTCATATGTGCTTTTATAGATTCTGAGGAATACAAATATGAGAATGCTATTAAAAGTTCTAAGTAATTACCCCACCAAATGTCATATCAATATCAAAATCCATAGTCAGCTTCTCTACAGCCACAATCTATAATCAATTTTTAGAGAATCTACAGCAAACACAAACATACTCTAAGCTAGGGGCTGTGAGTTGGAGAACAGGGACGCCTTAGATGTAGGGTTGTTTGAGGTTTTATAAGATATATTTTCCAAAGGGCCACCTGCCATACTTTATAGCCGAGTCCCATTGAGGCACGCAGTTATGTAATCCCGAACACACACACACTTTGCGATGGGGAATAGTTGAAATAACGCTTTATGTACTTTCTTTTGAAAGCTACTATCAATGCTACACCGTTAGGAATTACTTTCAATGGTACATAATGTTTCATTAGGTTTCAATGCGTTTCACCATGTTTTGTAAGTTTCATAAGAGTTTTAAACGGATTTTATAGATGTTTCAGTATATCTCAACAAATTTCGATGAGTTTCTAATATGAAACTACAAGTTTAAATCGATTTCAAATCTAAAGCTTGATTTAAATGAGATTGAGAAATTTTTAATTGAGTTTTAAGAGACTAACTTCAAAGTTTCATAGTACGTTCTATAGGTTTAAAAAAAAATTCAAACTACTTTCACAAGGTTTCAACGTGCTTAAACAAATTTTGATGGGTTTCAAATAATTTAAAGCTTGATTAAAAAAAATGAGTTTCAGAATGATTTTAACTAAGTTCCAAAAGGCAAACTCTAAAGTTTCAGAGTATGTCTCACAAGTTTCATATGGTTTTAACACATCTAAAAAAATTCAATGGGTTTCAATCTAAAAATATAAGTTATGCCAAGTTTCAAATCTGAAACTTGATTAAAGACAAGTTTAAGAAGAATCTTAACTGAGTTTCGAAAAACCAACTTCAAAACGTTTTGGAATAAAAATCTGTTGAAACTTAATCGTGAAAGCTATTAAGAATTAAGGGAACTAACTCACGAAACTAGGTGAAACTTTACTGTGAAACCTAGTAAAATTGAATAAAATCTATTAAAACTTAGTCACGAAAGCTAGTAAGAGCTAAGGAAACTAAATTATATTGATAGAACACTATGAAACCTAATTAAACTTGTCTATGAAACATCACAAAACACTATAAAATCTAACGAAACTTAGCCATAAACTTTGTGAAACTTTTGAAAATCTGATGAAACCTAGCAAAGGAAACTTGTTGAAACCTTTTGAAACATAGATGTGGAAACTCCTAAAACTTGATAAAACATATTCATAAAACCATATTGGAACTTCGTGAAACAATCCAGAAAAAGGAAAGCTTTATAATGAATACTAATGAAGCATTGTCATGTAACTTATTGAAACTTACTCATGAAACTGAATGAAAATAAGATATGAAACCATGATGAAATCTTTTGGGAATTTGGATGCCATATGTCGGCGTATTCCGCCTGACAAGATCCAGTTGATGAACATGGTTGACTACTCCCTAGATGGAAGGTATGGTTCGGTAGAGGGCATCTTCGTAGCTGGAAACCCTAATGTCTCTCTACGGTGGATTCCGGGAATCAACAAGCTGATGGACACGACGATGTACCCAGGTTCGGGCCCCCAGCTCGGGTAATAGCCCTACCCTGCTAGTTCTTTGTTGAGGAAATGTGGAAGTGTTTACAAGGGTTCTCTGCGGGTGTGTTCTTGGCTCCGGCCGACCGACCCCCTTTCTCCATGCAAAGCGCCCTTATATAGGCAATGGCTTTGGCGGGGAGAAGGTGGCCTTATACTTATCTATAACACATTAATTACACCCATCATTCCAAGTTACATCGACCCACGACTCATTTATTACACGCCTCCGTGGCCTTGTCCTTCAAACCTCATTTAATGTCGGTGAGTGGCCTCGCTTGATCCTTGGGACCTGACAGCTCTGTGGCCGGGTTTGGTAAGGCGTTAGAGGGACGAGCCGTCGTCGTGTCGACAGCAGAATCCTTCATTATTAATGACCTTGACATAAGGTGCCAGGAGAGGGAAACTTCAAGGCGATGCCTTTCCCTCATTCCTTTGGTTGCCTTCGTGGCCCGACAAAGGGCCCAGATGCCCACCTACTTGCGGTTGCTTCTCAAGGCGCGCCCGTGAGGCGTGTCGGCAACACTGCGGGAGGCACGCCTTGAACCCGCTTCGCCGTGGCGAGCGTGATCGCCCACTTTGCTTTCGCCGAGGCCACACAGTCTCCTCGCCAGCCAGGCAGGCGTGATCGCCCACTGCCGCCAGAACACCTTGTAAGCCGCTTCGTCCGTGGCGGCGTGATCGCCGCTTGCTTTCGCTAAAGGGCAGCAGGCCCCTCACCCGGCAAGCGGCGTGATCGCCCACACTGCCGAGGGCACCAGGCCGCTTCCCGATGGCGAGTGTGATCGCCCTTTGCTCACGAGGATCTCGCCTGCTCCTATAAGCGCGGCCTCTCCTTTCTTCCACCGCCAGCCAGAGCAGGGTGGATCTCGTTGCCAAGATGGCACCCAAGGGCTCCCTTCACCTTCGCCAGGGGACCATCGTGCCGGGCTGCCAGCCAAGGAAGATTATTGTCTTCGCCTGGGGACTTATGGCCGGCCTGGTGCCGCCATTCTCTGAATTCTTCCTCAGCATCCTTCACTTCTACGAGATTCACCATCTTCATCTCTCCCCCAACTCCATCGTTCTTCTCTCCACCTTCGCTTACCTCTGCGAGATGTTCGTGGGGGTAATGCTCAATCTTCCCTCTTCGCTACTTCTTCACTTCTGTGACTCTCCGGCAATGAGTCGCGAGGAGCTGCCATTTCACTCTCCTGATGGGTGACCCCGCTACATTCCCTTCGGCCGCTTCAAGCTGGAAGACTTGGCGAATCGGCGGCTCTACGCCGGCAGCGGCAGTGAGTCGACCTTCTTGGGGTGCCTTCTTGTGGAAGCCGAGCTGGAGCTCACTGTCGAGAGATGGCGGAGCTCTGGCGATAGCGGCTGCATCGATCGGTTCTTGGTAGCCGGCTTTGATTAAGCTGATGTAGTCCGAGACCGTGGCTCGGAGGATCGGCCCTAACGTCGTCGTGCCCGCCTGCATGGCGATACGAGGGGCAACAGCGTGGCAGCGCGTACCGAGCGATGAAGTCTGTTGCCCTTCTTTTGAATGCATATTCTTCGGCACCAACTCGGTGGCCTTGACTCAATGAAGACCGAGTCGATTCTTTCTTGGCGCCCGCAGGCAGAACTTCGGTGGCGGTCACCTCCTTCGACTTCAAGTCGCCCTCGGTGGATCGCCAAGGTGCCCCGGTCGTACTAATATTTCTACTACATTGAATCTCAACATTTCTAAATACTACATACTATACAATCATAATATTTCTAAATACTAAATACTACATTAAATTTCTAAATATTGTAATAAAACTATCACATTAATTTTCTACATTTCTAAATATTATACAATACTAAAATTTCAAAAAATATTACATATAATATTTTTGAACTTACCTTTAAAAAGCAGCGAATACTTTTTCTTCCTCTCTTTTTTTCCTCTCTTTTTTCCTCTCCTCTTCTTTCTCGCAGCGCTCGGTGCTCCTCGCTCGGCCGGCAAATGAGCACAGTACTCAAACTTCATGGCGCTTTCAAATCTTTATCGCCCACAGCGGCGATAAGCGCCACGTGGACGCCGTCGGTATAACCGTTACGGCCGTTACTAGAGGATCTGTCGCCCGTCTTTGAGGCGACAAGCGGTATTTTCATAATTTTTTTCCCGCCGATTAGTTTTGAAAAAATGATTTAAAATAAATATTAAATAAAAAAATTTGCCCTGCCCGTGGGTCGTTCCACACTCCGGAGTCCTCAAGAAGGGTGCCGCGGTCCATTGGCATGCTCAAGAAATGTTACCAGACTAAAACAACTGGCCTGTTAAGCTTTGTAATACTGAATTGATACGAACTAGGCCAGCGATTTCCTCGGATCGGCACTGGCAAATAAGGCCACATTTTGCAACACAAAATTATATTGAGCCGTTATCAAGCCCAATAGATATAGGCCTTCCATCTCAGTGCGGAAGAGCTGGCAGCGCCTTCCCGCCAGCCCACGCTTGATATCCCCAGCGAGGCGGCGAGCAGGACTTGTGGGAAAATAATGATGGGCTTTCTTCCATCTCAGTAGGGAAGAATTCGCAAGCACGAAAGTTTTGTCGAAAAAAATCTAATTAAAGGATTTATTAAAAATAAAACTGGGTTGGTTCCGAGTTAAGGAATTGAAAAAAAAATAAAAATAAAAATAAAAAAACGGACCGGCGGTAGCGTTCTGTTCAGTCTCGGCCTGCAACGTAAAAAAATGAGTATCGATATATTTTATCCTTGTGTTATTAATATATAAAACAGACATTTTTTCTAAAAGAAAGTAAGCATATGTGAAAGAAGTTTGCTTTCAGTGGTTTGCGTGAATAATAAAAAAACAGCAGTCTTATATGGGAAATAATTTTGTGTAAACTTATCACTGTAAAGCATGTTAACATTGGAATCAAATAAAAACTAGGTTCTTCGGAAAAAGAATGGTGCGGCACATAGATGGTGAAAGTTGCACATGCACACGGCGCACCCCAACTTTACTGGAACAAAAACAGTCACGCAAAGGCGTAGTACGGCACTAGTGAGCCAACGCGATATAAGTACAGGTACAGGCGACAAACCCACGAGACAAACAAACAACGCCCTTGACGCAAGCGCACATGCACTGACACACACAACGGACACAAGCGCACACGCACCGACATGCATATGACACGAGCAAATACGACCGACGCGCGGGGTCCCCTGCCGCGTACGCTGCGGCGTACGTGCAGAGTGGCGTATGTCACGTAGCTGGAGCGCGGGCGAGCCCTCCCTGTCCCCGGCATCACTACGTACGTCCTTAACGCCCGCGACGTCACATGGCACGTCGGTGCTAGCCGGGCACGTCTTCGGCTGGTTCGTTCACTCCTCCGGCCGCCTCTGATCGTCTTACGTTAGAGATAACTCAACATCTAAATATCAAATCTGTCTCTGTTGTGGATTGTTGGTTTTATTCAAGTTTAGGAGTTTAATCTCAATAAGATTAAGACTCTTTTGGTTATATAAGTCATCTCCTGTACAGGTAAACGTGAACAATATAGTGTATTGTCTTATGTGGTTTTTTATGTAAACTTGTACAATATAGTGTATTGTCTCATGTGGTCTTTTTTTTCTGTAAGGTTTTTCCAAGTTAAATCTTGTCTCTTGTTTTTCGTCGTGTTAATCTTAACAAGTGGTATAAATACGCTGGGTTTGAAACCCTAGCCGCTATCCCCAGGGGAAGAAGACTCCCAAGGACGGCCAATCGCACGGTGACCTATTGGTGGACGCACGCCATGATCGACGACTGCACCCTTCACATCTGGGACTTCCGGACTATCCTCTTTGACCCCAACCCAGGCAACCAACTCGTCGACCGCTACATACGCGTGCTCAAGGGGCACACCAACTTCGTCCTTAGCGCCAACTTCAACCCGTAGGCCAGCTACCAGGTTGCCTTCGGGGATTTAACTACACCGTGTGCATCTGGGCATCAAGAGCGGTGCAAACCCTAACAAGTGATATTAGAGCCTAGGGTTTTAAATCAAATTGTTGCCCCCAAGAGTGGTGACTCATAGGGGCGGACATCCACCAGTGTCATCTGGCATCAGAGCATGTATATGGGAGTTCCGATCTTCATCGCCGTCGCCATCCTTCGACACGCCAATCCACGCACCATCTACCTTGGTGACCTCGCAACCTGCACTGGCGCACGCGTGCCACCCTTTCCAACTCCTCCACTTGGCCGGACCTGCCCTCGACTCCGCGCTTGGCCGCCTCCATGAGCCTTGATCAGCTCTGCCACGACCTTCTCTCATGCTGGCCAAAGCACCGGACTCCTTCGTGATGGCCGGTATCCATGCTCGGCCTTCTCTGTCTTGGTTGGCTCCTCTTGGTGGCTCCCTTGGCCGCACGCCTCAGAGGCCTTCTTGGGCGGCTTGCTCAGCGTGGCGCGCCCGCCTCCCTCGGGTCACCGACTCTCAAATTTTTTTATTTAATATTTATTTTAAATCTTTTTTTGCAAAACTAATCGGCCAAACGAAAAAATTTGAAAAATAGGTGCCTTCGCCCGATCAGGCGTCGCTTCTTGGGCGATATATAGTCTTAAATAGCAGGCTATGCATGGTTTAAACAATATTACGTGGACGACCAGTGGGTGATCGTCGCTCGAGCGAGCGTCGCCCAGCCGATGGGTGACGGGCTCATTTTAAATCGCCAGAGCGAAACCTTGTTGCTCATTCTTGGCCGTACGAGGCGAAGGAGAGGAATTGCTGAGAGAAAGAAGAGGAGAGGAAGGAGAGGAAAAAAAGAGAGAGGAAAAAAAGAGAGGAAAAAAAAAGGAAAAAAAGTATTAAATCGTTTTTGTGAAGGTAAGTCAGAAAATTTTATGTGTAATATTTTTTGAATTTTAGTATTGTGTAATATTTAGAAATGTAGAAATGTAGTATAAATATTAGGTAATATTTAGAAATTTAATGTAGTAGGATTGGGTAGTAGAAATATTAGGCAATGTTTAGAGATTTAATGTAGTATTTAGAAATATTAGGATTGTAGTATTTAGAAATTTTGAGAATCAATGTAGTATTTAGAAATTTTATATGTAATATTTAGAAATTTAATGTAGTATTTATGATTGTGTAGTATTTAGAAATTGTAGAATTGTGTAGTATTTAGTTTTTATTTTATGTGGTGGTTTTTAGGTAATATTTAGAAATTAATGTAGTATTTAGTGTTTAGAAATATTGAGATTCCATGTAATAGAAATATTAGATAATAGTTAGAAATGTAATATGGTAGAAATTTAATATTATTAATTTAACATGGTAGGTTAGCCATATATTCTACGGGCAATGTTTCAAAAATTGCGGCGTAGAAATTAAAGGAAATACGATATATCATGTATATATCTGATTTTTAAGATTATGAGAAATGAATAATATATAGTAGTAATTAGTAATGAAAAAAAATAGGTGGTCGAATTACTTATTTATAGTTGGATTTGTTAGTATGATCACCATTAGTTTTATACATTGTATTTTAGAGTATATTTAAAAACATGGTAGGCTAGCAACATATAAATCGAACATAGTGCTACACTAGAAATTAGTAGAGTAAACAAATTTAGAAATGTCGAGCAAGTTAGAAATCGATGAGAGTAAAATTTTGACAATATAATGTAACATTTATATAGTAATGCATGATGCGGTTAGATGGAGAAATGATGATTTTTCGGTTTGGCGTTGTAAGCGGCATGTCGGAGAAATTGTATTTTCAAATATTTTATGGAGATGGGGAGATAGCACAGGTAGGATGGAGTGGATTTGTCGGTATTTTCTTGATCATCTGAGGGCATATCTAGGCGAGAGATATGACATCTGAGGGTTTGTTGGAGTGGGCGTTTGGATGTTGAGTTTGGATACCCGAGTGTTAATTTGTGTGGGTTAGAAGCGATAAGTAAGCCGCGTCATAAGACTTTTTATGGAAGTGGTTCCTATTAAGCGACATCGTTATGGAGGAGCTATGTTGGGTATCTTTGTAGGCGGGGTTGGCCACTCATGTTGTTGGTAAGTGGTACGGTACCTCCATCGATGTCGGAGGTTCGTGATGTTGGGGTAGATATTACGGAGGAAGACATATATGCAAGAATGTGATGATGAAGGTGGCGAGGACCCGGAGACAAGGGACACGAGGTTGGCGGTGGCGGCGTGATGGGGGTGAGGAGGCGATCGTGGGGCGGGGTGGCGGCGAGGGAGAAGTGGAGCACATAGTTGACTTGATGGAGGAGGAGGACCATGCGGATGAGAAGTCACGATGGCGAGCAGCTCGGACGAGAGGACAATACTCTGAGGTGCTGTCCCGGTGCGTGGACTAATTATAATTTGAAGACCTAACAATGAATGAAGGAACAGAGATGCATGGGAGTATCATGAGCAGCGAGGTCGCGAGGGCCATCTATAAAGACAAGGAGAATTTATGATGGATGCGGTGAAATCTTGGTCAATGTCTCTTGGCGGCAATTTAGGGTAGCGAAGTCGACAAAAAGACTATGATGTGAAGTCGTAGTTGATTCGTGCCCATGGCGGTGCATGCATACAAGGGGAAGTGGAGGGACTCTGGAAATGTTCCATAGTGACGAACATAACTACTAGCTGGAGGAAGTGGGCGAGAATACATAATCATCATCCACTTGGGTGGCAAATGTGTTTATGGTCGGATCGTGGACAATCACTTTTCTGACCTCGATCCATTATCGAGCCGTGGAGGAGAGGTTTGATTACAAGATTAGCTACGGAAGGCATGGAGAGCAAAAAACGACTTTACAAATCTGATTCGGGACATCTGAGGCTTCTTAGGAGAATATTCCACACTTGCTCGGGGCAATATCAAGTAGGAATCGGTATGGTCATTGACCTTCGCGGAGTTTCCGCGGATGGTGCGTGCAGGTAAGTGGGTCTTTGCAGCGGGCCTTCTTAAGCCCTCGGGCATGCATAAATGCCTTGAAACCTGTCGCGGGTCATTTGCATGGTGCACATTCCTCCGAGGAAATACAAGGGCGATTTTAAGCGCAATCGCGGTGAGCGCCAACAACCAGGTTCTCTACGGTCGCATTGGCCTTCGTGGAGGAAAACACGGAGAGTGGTCTTGGTTTCTTGAAAGAGTCAAGATGGTAGATGTCGGGACATACGATGTATGTGTCATCCATGGCCAGAGCATGCGAGGTGTTAGTGATATGCCCTAGAGGCGATCATGTGAGATGATTGTATCATCGTCTATGTTCATGTACTTATCAGTTCCATGAATAAATGTCACTCCTTTGTTTATTGAGTATGACTTAATTGTGAAACACATTGGTTATATGATATTATTCTAAGCGATCCTGGTCACATATCATTATGTGGGACAATAGTGATTTGACCGGCACATGTATTGATTGATGGTAATGTTTCACATACCATAGATATGGAGATATCAAATCAATAATGTGGGCACATGTTAGAAGAACATGGGGTTGGATAGACCGCTCAAGACAACGATGAGATTGTTATCTTAGAAGTGCCATCGAGTGTAGTCTCGAGTGGTATACCTATCGATCCTTTGACACGAGATTCTTATTGATTCTCGGCATGTGTGATGTATACTTGAGGGCTATCAAGCGCTTCTCCGTAGCAGAGAGAGTTATAAAGGTAGCTTACGAGTATGCCATGAAACATGGCGTGAGATATAAGAGATCAAAATGGAATTTGCCCTCCTTGATAGCAGGAGAGATATCTCTGGGCCCCTCGGTGTGGATGGATAAGGAAAGTGCATGGCCATGCCAAAGTGATTAAAGTGTTAATCACGAATTATATCCATTACATTGGCGAGTGAATGGGTCGAGCTATCACAAGGATGTACGCATCTTGCCTTGAGCTTGGTGGTATCGGCGTGGCAAAAGTTGGTATATGAGTATATCATGGTTCAGCGTCTGATCATTACGTGCATTCGAGGGACAACATGTCATGCTAGGAACCCTTGTTGTCGATGAGTGCGGAAAAGAGGTTTCGGGGCCATGGCGTTCTTATGAACCTAACGGGTCACACATAGCGGGTTGGATCATGTCGATGGATTGGATCCATTAGTGGGTTTACAGTTTGGATCCTCTGGCGTCTTAATGGTTTCTCTTGTAGAAGATCCATTAGTGAGTCCTAGTGGGCTTCTATCGTAGAAGGCCGTTAGTGCCTCTATATATAAAGGCGTGGGGGTGTGCGCGATAAGGCTCTCCCACCACGAAACCTAACAAATCGACCCCTACCCTGCCGAAACCCTAGCCGTCATGCGTGGTGCTAGCACTGCCGCGCATGGCGTTCCACCCCGGGCGTGTGGATCTTGTGAAGCGCCGTTGCATCTGTCCTCGTGATCGGCGTCGGTTTCACCCTCTCCAACCTGCGCGTGCATCTTCATCCATTACGCCGTGCACCGCGAGAGCGTCAAGGACTCGGCGATCACTTGGCGAGCACTCGGGCGGTCCGGAGACCACTTTCGGTAAAGCGATCGAATGCGTTCGACTCGTCTGATGCCGAACGCGCGAGGCTTCACCCCTCTACTTCCGCTGCTAACGTGCTCCAAGGTAATGCTCCATGATCTTTGACTTCGCATGTATCGATTGAATCGTGAAAATTTTGTTTTCGGCTAGTGTAGCGTCTGCGTTATCCTTCCCAGGGGTTGCTAAGGCGATCGTGGATATGCAACATGGGTCCGACGTCGTGGGAGAAGCAAAGTGGCCGGACACGAAGAAGCGGTGGTGCATGAGGCACATGGGTGCCAATTTTTTCTGTCGGTTCAGGAACAAGGAGCTTATGAACATGTTCAGCGGTACGTGGAAGCAGAACGGCGGAGGAAGTTCGACTCGCTGTGGGGGACGTTGGATGAACTAACCAAGAAGCAATCACTGAATCTAAGGGATGGCGCTAGTTCATCAATGAACCCTATGGTCTACCACGAGCAAGGAGATGACCTGACCTTGTGTGCGCTCTCGAAGCGCGCAAACATTCGGCGTGGGTAGGACAAGCATAAAGAGTTTCCGCAATTTGGATCGACCACGAGCCGTTGGAGAAATGGTCCATACGCATGACGAGGCGGTTCCGTTATGGAATAATGAAAACCAACTTGGTGGAGATTTATAAGCTGGGTAATGAAAGCGCGAGATGCCTTGGTTGGTGGGCATTGTTGAGGTGTGTTACTAGGCACCCAAAGATATTTAGTTGAGCGGTACAAGGCCTCATTGCATGTATGTCGGACAATCGCTTGTCCTACTCGATGGTTGTCTTCGTACATGGCCAACAAGACCACGGAAGGCCGCGAGACACATCGCTTGACGAGAGTGGCATGGAGCAGAGGTACCGTGCAGCCTGCGGTGGCAAAAGTCGAAGGTGCCGCAGGAGAGGACTTCCATCTGTGTATACTCCGCTGGCATTGCGAGTGCTCTGCCGAAGCCCGCTGCTTTGCACTTGCCGTGCTATATGCGTGATTGCCGCGTGAGCGAGACACACCGATCATGTCGTTCGTACATCTCCACTACTACTACAAGCAAAGTGTTCTCAACCGTGGCATAACGAGGTGTCTGGTGCAGAGTCGATGGATCGTTCACGTGACCCCCCTCTAGGGCATCGATGAGTCTTGGACATCCGAATGTTGAAGTAGAAGGTCGAGGCGTCGAAGGACCGCGGTATTAGAGCGATATGGGCCGAGTCTGAAGCGTCGTAATTGTGGATAATGTAATTCTATGTACCGAGTTATTTGTTGTCCCGTCATGTAATTTTGATTCTATGTACGGTTATTTGTTGTCCCGTCAATGTAATTTTGATTCTATGTACCGATTATTTGTTGTCACGACATGTAATTTTTGGTTGTATGTGCGTGATCGAACATATATTTGAATATACAACATTTCATTACTTTTCATTTAATTTTTCGTAGTTATAACGTGTACCATTTACTTATTATTAGGTTTGTTTTATTTGCCTCCTACACTTACTTATTGTCGAGTTTGTTTTATTTGCTTTCTAACCATGAATTTGCTTTGTAACCACCTTGGTCTGACTGACGATAAGCGCGAAGTTAGGCGTCTTCTGGCGGCGCTTGCCGGCGCTAGACCGGCCGTGGATAAGACCCACCGGTCTAGGTTGTTCGTTGATTGAGGCGAAGGCGGGGACAACTGCGATCTTGAGGTGCGAAGAGTTTCTTGGATTGACCCGCATTTGGGTTCCTGATGGCTGCCAACACCGTCTTGTTTTACTTACCGTTAATGGAATTTTAACGGCGCTACACTACGTGCGAGATTCTGGCGGCGGCTTACTTCCATTCTGCGAGAATGGTGGAGTAAACGGCTGCAGATGGCCCCCGCGTCTCACGGTTCTCGTCTGACGAGTCCTGCTGACCACACTCGTGGATTGGTGGAGCAGGAGACACACGTTCCACGCCCTCACGGAGAAGATGGCTCCCGCAGCTGCGGGACATGTCTTACCTCCTAGGGCTCCCTGCTTGGGTCGTGCGGTTGTCTTGCGCGTGGCGCCCCCGCGCGTGGCGTGGCGATTGGGCCAGCGCCGCCCGTCTGGCGACACCCGTAGCCCCGTCGTGCTCCACAAGGCGGATGGCGGCACGGTGTCGAGATGGTGTGTTGCTCCGATTCACGGTTAGTACCTCGTTCATTGCAACCGCGGATACGCCGCGGCTGGCGACAATATTGTACCGAATGTTGCGGTGAGCTTCTCCACCGGCGCCAGACGAGGAGGACTGGCATACCACAGGCGTACTTGCATTCTGTTCGGTTGGTACTGTTCCCGTCCTCGCCGCGAGGACACGATGGACTAACTTTTGTCGAGTTCGCTCGGTTTATCGCCGACACCCGGAGGAGGTAACACATTTCGTTAAAATCTCTTATGACAGGACATGTCTAACTTTGCCATTGTAAACATATAGTGCAGTGGTCGTGGGGCTCTGCCGTGCTTTCGCGTCTGCGTACAAAGGGTCTTTGAGGTGTCTCCGGGTATCAACGAGCCAGCGATGTTGGCGGGTTGCGTTCTACTCTGCACCGTGTGGTCTGGGAGCACTTCTCCATCAGTAGGCCCGTTGTTGACGGTCGCTATACTCACAGGGACCTATACCACCACCACCACGGATCGGTGGCCCACTATGGGCCTCTCTGGGATTCAATGACAGTATGCCCCTTGTATCTAACCCCTTACTTTGGACACTTTAATAACATGCACTACTTTTTTTTTCATCGCGTGGTGTCGCCCACCGTGGTCGAGGTCGTACCTCGAGTTCGTTCGGGAGTTTGTGAGTGCAGGATGAGGGCGTGCGGTGGACCGTCTGACAACGCCACGAGGTCAGTCGAAGAACACCTCCGCAATTTGTCCAGAACTTTCTTTGGCGTGACCATCGACTCTGGCTCACCGTAAGGTCCTCCTCTTTGACTGTCTTGTGAGGGCAGTCTGAGTTTTGGGGGCGGGGTGAAATTATAGCGGAGGCCTTCTAACATAAGCATCAAAATATTTTATACTACCATGTATCAATTAAAAAGATAATATTCGATGTATTATAGAAATTGTTATCGATAAATAAATGGAAGTACAAAAGTAAGATTATTTACCTCAAACATTTGTAGAGATCATCTTAGAAAATATCTTCTAACATTGCTAGATGCAAAATCATCAATTATGGCATCAACATTAATGTCATCCAACAACTTCTTCTCAATATATAAAGTTACCAGACCATTTAACCTTTCTTGAGACATTGTAGATCTCAAATAGTTCTTTAATAATTTCAACTTTGAAAAGCTTCTTTCAGCTAATGCCACAGTTACCGGCATAGTAAATAAAATCCGATAAGCAACAGAAATATTACCATAACAATCCACTTTTCTAACAAACTCAAAAATCTCCATAGCAGACATTGATCTATCTGGTAAAGTTATTTGCAGTATTCTTAATTCAGAATTCAGATTATTTAACTCAAAATCAGATGAATCATCAACAGAAAAAGTTTTTGCCAACTTAGTACAATAATCTTTAAGTTTAATATAATCCAATGACTTCAAAGTTGTTGAGCTCAGAAAAGGCCCAAATATACCTTTGAATACTTAGAGTTCTTCAAATCTGTTTTTCAATGAACTGAACATATCAACCATAATAAAAAAGTAATTAACTTTAAAAATTTTCTCATCTTATAGAATTGCTTCACTACTGCAATCATTTTCATCAAACTATTAAAGATTGCTTCGGTTTCAACAAAAAAACAGATTGACATATGTTTACTAAAATATTAATTCCTGAAGATCCCACCGTTGGATTGACATGAAATTTAGACTGTAGAAACTAGATTCAATTTTGAAACTAATCCAACAAAAATCAGCTCAATCAGATCTATGGATCTAAAGTTATGATCTTTACAAATTGATTATACTAATAGATAACGGGGCCCCGATAGTTTGGGGGCCGAGGCGTCGCCCTACTGCTCGCCTGCCCTAAGGCAGGCCTGCACGTGCGTCGAGGAGTACTCACGCCTTGAGTGCTGCGGCGATTCGGCCTCTTCAGACTTTCCCCTGCAGGCTACTCACACTATCTCACGTGGCGCGCCTGGTAGGTGTCGTGAGCACAATACTTACCATTCCCAGCGGAATGCATGTTGTATGTAAATTGCCATTTTGCATTGCGAGAGATGACCCGGCGGGGTTTGCATTGGGCACTCCATTACGCTCATCGCATGATCTAGTGGGTGTTGCGATGGGGACGGCGGGAGGCGGACCGCAGTGGGCCAGACCCGGCCATACGGCGATGCCACGTCAGCGATTACATGGTATGGTTTCGCGCGGACTCGGCTCGGGGTTGGGTACACACCGGCGGTGTATGTCGCGAGCTCGGCATCGGTCGGAGGCGTACCCTTCCTGAGATGTCCCAAAGGAGAACTATGCGGTAAGGTCACCCGTCACCCTACATGTATGTTTTTATGTAAATTATCTCATATCAAGCGGCAATACTTGTAGGCACATCTTGCGAAGGCGGTGCGTGGGCTAGTCCGTGTTGGCGAGCCTCGACACGGACATCGCGCTCACCCCGTTCGGCGTGAAACTTTTACTCGGATCGCGGCGTGATGATGCGGATGTCGCCTACTCACACTGAGAGGCGAGGCGTGGTGCCTTGTGCCAGCACGTCCCCGTCAGCCAGCACCTCCCCCGCCTAGTGGAGCCATGCCCGCACCTCGCCCAGCCAGTCGGCCCGCACAGCCCGACGTCAGCCACTACGAGCCCTTGTGTCCTCCCCGCCGAGCCGCGATGGCGAGGTGGGGTGGCGGGCGATCTTAAATCTCTCGCCTGCGCCATGATGGCGAGGTGGGGTGGCGGGCGATCTTAAATCCCCGCGCGGCGAGACCCGCGGTGCTTTCGGCTACTCGGGCTACGACGAAGTTGACGAGGTGGCAGGTTTCGACATGGACCAATACCTGTCCACCGAGTACCTCGACCCACCACCCTAGCAGACACCCGAGTCACCGACAGACTACACTACCCTGTCTTGCGCGGCAGACTGGAAGGCCGTCCGTCGCCGTCGCCACTCACGTACTCACAGAAGCGGTCGAGGCGTCGTCGTGGTGAGTTTTTTGTACAAATGTACTTTTGTAATTTATTTATCTTCACCACGATGTTGTCTAACTATATGAACTAAGTGCTTGCATTTTTTTAGGTTATCTTTTTTTAGCCATGTCGTACAGCTTATTTTTCTAATTTTCGCAACTTCGTACCGGAGCAATGCCTGGCTAGCTCGACAATAGATAAGTGGTAGGCCACGATTTTAACAACATAAAACTCTTCGTTACGACATTAAACTAAGATGCGCATCCGATTTTGGCTGCTGCTACTCCTCTTGGCTTCGGCTGAGAATGGAGAATGAATCTAATGTTCCTTGTTGTGCTCTTTACTGAGAATAAAGGAAGGGGGGTAAGAATGGTTTCTTGCCACAACTTTCTTAGTTTGGCTAATGGATAAAGGGAGGTGCATCTCTCGGCTATTAACTCTATCTTGCACAAGCAAGGAAGAATCTTTCTTGCTCCTCACTTCTACCATTTCTTGCCTTTTACTTTACCACTCTATCCTTTACCACTTGATCCATATGGCGATTACATAGATAAGTGCTGAGCCACGATTCCTCAAATCATAAGTTACTGCGGAAAATATAGTAGACCATACTCTTCATTACGACATAAAGCTAGGATGCACATCACGAACAAGGAAAATAATGGTTACAACTTCTCGTCTACTGAGTGGATCGAGGCCACTTCCCTTTCGCCCATGCCTCCGGTGGGGCTTCTCTGGCACGACGTGCCCTCTCTCGTTTCCTCTCTCTCGGCCTCCTTCTCCTCCGCTTCCTTTCGACGTGCCTCCTCGCGTGCCGCATCATGCTGTGCTTGAAGCTGCCATCTGAACTCCTCATCTCGGATGCTTTGATCAAGGAGCATTTGGTCCTCCGGATCGATCTCCATATTAAACCACTTCTCAAATTCACACTGCATGAGGCGGTTGCATAAAAATAAATTAGCAAAGTTTCACGTACAAATATTCTGAAACACGTATGATTGTTACCGGTGGCGATTCTTGAGGCTCTTCTCCGTGGTCGAATTAAGTGATGCGGCACATCAATACCTCCTCTTCCAAGTTGGAATATCCCAAGCGGGGCGAGCACGCAGGATCTCGCCTGAGACTTATCGGTGGTACAACCCAGCCAGTCTGAAGAGGTCTGGTGGCGATGTTGGCAGCCACTTGAGCGCCTACCTCTTCCTTCGCCTTCCCTTTCCATTTCCACTTGCACACCTCGGCATTTTCGATTGAACCTCTACTTATCTTTTCCTCCTCTCCTTCCCTTCTCTCTTTTTTTCTTTCTTCTTCTCTCATTGCGGCTGCGAACCATGGCGAAGCGAAGGTTATAAAGGGTAAATATCGCTTTGGGTATGGGCGATCGCCCCATACTAGGGGATAAGACCCACCATATTTGTATTTAATATTTGTTTCAAATTGTTTTTCGTATAATAAATGAGGAAAAATTAACTTTCTTTGTAAAAATGTCGGAGGCACCTTGGTAGAAGGTAAATATCACCCTGAAATGGGGCGATCTCGAGGCACCTTTGCGATGGTAAATATCACCTGAAATGGGCGTCGCCCCATTTCGAGGTGATCTACTCGACGATGTGCCTCTGACATTCTGACCGAGTTAATTTTTTCGTGCCACGATTTACGTGGTAAATACAAACAAGCATCTTGGCGGTCAAAAATTAGATGTTTAGTGCGTGATTTCCGTGGTTTTGTGGCGCGAGTGCCTTTTCGATTTTAGCAACTTCTGTAGGGGCAGCGTATAGCTATCTACGCCCATACGTAAGTGGTAACCCGTGTTGCGTGAGCATATGATTTTTCCATATTTTTTGGGCGTGTCAGGCTTGTCTCGTGAGACTCGAAAACCCTAAGTGGCCCACGATTTACGTGGTTTCATGGCATGAGTGCCTTTTCTATTTTAAGTAACTTCTGTAGGGCAACATCAGCTATCTCGCCCATATGTAAGTAGTAGCCCGTGTTGTGTAGGTGCGCCCTTGATTTTTTACGTATTTTTTGGGCCATATCGGCTTGTCTGCGAGACTCACGAAAACCCTAAGTGGCCACAATTTACGTAGTTTCATGGCGCGAGTGCCTTTTCGATTTCGCAACTTCTGCTTGGAACAGCGATGCAGCTATGTCGCCCATCGTAAAGTGGTAGCCAGCGTTGCATAGGTGCGCCCTTGATTTTTCCGTATTTTTGGGCGTGTCCGGCTTGTCATGAGACTCTGAAAACCCCTAAGTGGCCACGATTTCTATGGTTTCATGGCCGTGAGTGCCTTTTCGATTTTCGCAACTTCTGCTTTGGGGCAGCGTCGGCTATCTCGCCCATACGTAAGTGGTAGCCCACGTTGCGTGGAGTGCGCCCTTGATTTTTACGGTATTTTTGGGCCATATCCGGCTTCTCTCGGAGACTCGAAAACCCCTAAGTGGCCCACGATTTACGTGGTTTCATGGCGCGAGTGCCTTTTTGATTTTGCAACTTCTGTAGGGAACGCGTGCAGCTATCTAAGCCCTCGTAAGTGGTAGCCAGCGTTCACGTGGAGTCGCTCTTGATTTTTTGTATTTTTGGACCGTATCCGGCTGTCCCGCGAGGCTCGAAAACCATAAGTGGCCCACGATTTCCCGCGGTTTTGTGGCGCGAGTGCCTTTTCGGTTTCGCAACCGGATCGAGGCAGCGTCGGCTATCTTGCTGTACATAAGTGGTAGCCAGCGTTGCGTGGGTCGCGCGTGATTTTTCTCGTATTTTTTCGGCCATATTCGGCGGACCCTACGAGGCTACGAAAATCCTAGGTAGTACTGATCTTCACTTTCAGGAATTGGAATAAGTACGAGAAGAATCCATTGATCGATTCGAAGGATTGTCGAGTGCTTGAGCAAAAGCCGTCGAAAGATGGGGAGCCGATTGCGGGAGGTTCGAAAGCAAGAAGGCGTGAAAATGACCGTGGGGGTCCGCATATATATAACATGGTGAAAAGTAAAAAGTGGCGGAAGCGAATTCAAAGCGACACGCCATTAAACCTGCTTGAGATTTTATGGTATGGCGATTATTGTGACTTCCTAAACCAACAATGAGGTGGCCGATGGATGATGAAGCGATGTATTTTGAAAGATAACAAGTTATCTTCCAAAATGGGGGCATATGTTTGCACCGTTTGGAAATTTCGGAAGAATCTCACGGAGGCGTAAGTTTGGATAAGATGCGAAGACATCTATGGGAAGTTTGGATAGCATCGAAAATCTGTACAACATGCGAGATAAAGTTTGGAAACTAGAAGACCAAATCGGAAGCTAGAGCCGACTCGGATTATGTTGTCGTGTTGGATCGGGACTCGGATCGGCTAGGCGGGTATATAAAAGCGCACGAAAGTTTGCTTGAAAGGGGATCCACAACAATCAACACATCTACCAATTTTGCTTTCCGTAGTTCTTAGTCTTTTTAGCATTGTAATCTTTCCTCTGTAAGTCGACATCGATCAAATAAAGTTGCGCGCTCATGGATTGTTTGATCGTCATTGGCTTTCGGAGTTTGATTTGTTACGTCTTGTTAGCATCGCCTTTTCGAATTGATCGCCTTTTACCTCGGATTAGTCTTAATCGGCTAATCTAGTTACCCTTCTAATCGGCTTTCTAGGCGATTCTTGATTTTAATGGATTCGCTTCAAGGATCGGCTTGATCAATCCCACATTACCTTCCTTATCGATTGCGAGGTCAAATCGATTGGCGCTTCGTGCAAAAGCGAACGGCGTTAAATGCGGTGTGTTGTGGGCGAGAAACCCTCTTCACGTTTTGGTGCCAACACATTTTGTACTGCCCGGTGGGACCAAAGAAATCAATCTACAAGATGACTCTGAGCAAATCCACAGCGCCCGGTGGCGTGAGCAATGAGGCCATAATCGTCCCTACCTTGGACGATTTAACCCCAGAACAGCGCAAGGAGATCGAAGATCGGAAGGCTGCCCTGGAGGAGTTGATGTTGGGTTGTTATCAGAAAACCCGACGAGGAGTCACGCAGAAGATGGCGCTTCCAGCATTGAACCACTTCGGCGAGGCTGACGCTGCGACAGACTCGGTAAGCCGATACCTTCCGGCTCAAGCCGAATTGTCTGTTATGATTGAGCAATCTGTGCATCATACTTTAATCAATCAATCATCGGCTTTGGTTACCACCTTAAAGCCGATGATAGAGAATAGCGTAAAAACAATTGCACAAGAGTTGGCAACATCTGGTGGATTCTTTGGATCCATTGCGACCCTCCCAACATATCCTATATTACGTGGCACCAAATGCCCGCGATCAAAGGCGTCGGCACCCACACCTCGCTGATGCCGACCCAACCCACCGTGTTGACACCAACAAACACGCGTGTAAACCCAATACCGCACTACCATGCATATACCGACGCTGCAAGGTCAGATCCGTCGGCGTCAGGTGTCTCCTACATTCCATCGGCTTCTCAGCCGATTGAATTAGATAAAAATTGCACACCCCAAGGGTCGTTTCAAGTTAGAAATCCGGCTCCATATAAAGTGGTTCGTACCTGAGCCGTTAGTTCCGCACACGAGATTCTGGTGCGCTAGAGCCGATGGGCATGAAACATAGCAACCGCGATGCCGTCTGCTAAAACAAGCCGACCAGCGGAGTTCGCACTTTCGAAGCGAACAGCGCTCACCGTAATTGGCCAAACCCTAGTGTTCAATCGGCCAATAATATCAATTGGGCTGATCAGATTTCCATGGTCTTGAGGATCAATTTGGCTTCTGACCCAAAGGAAAAGCGATCGACTATAAGCAGCCGTGCCGGATTATATTGACCGAATGCCATATCCGCATAACTTCAGAATTCCTGATTTTGCAAAATTTTCGGGGGATGATTCGGTCACCACTCTAGAACATGTTGGTAGATTTATCGCCCAATGTGGTGAAGCGGCTCAGTCCGATGGGTTGAAGATCAGGCTCTTTCCCTTGTCTTTATCTGGGACTGCTTTTACTTGGTTTACCAATCTGCCTCCAAATTCGGTCCATTTCTGGAACGATTTAGAGAGTCGATTTCATGAATACTTTTTCTCTAGTAGTATAGAGTTAAGAATCTCGACCTAAGCATTTGTCAGGCAAAAGTTTAACGATAAACCCGATTATATTAGGAGATTTAGAAATGCGAAATCATTTGCCGATGTAGTATTGCGGATAACCAACTAGCCGATTTAGCCTTTCAGGGTTAATTCCCCACTTAAAAAAAACTTCTTTCAGACGGGGAGTTCAGCTGATTTAAGCCACTGCTTCATCGGCGTGTTAACGACACGGGAGAGCCGATATCTGAATAAAGAATTTAAAGATAAAATTAGATTAAATGGCAATGGAAAAGATAAAGCTAAAATAAACATGGTTGAATATAGTTCAAGTGAAACTTACGAAGATGAAGCGAGATGTGAATATAGCGAATGGATAAAGGGTTCTAAAAAACGCTTGTACATTACGTGGCTCAAGCCGACTAGGAATAAGTCGGAGGTTAAATCGCTTTTGATGTGTCCAAGTGTGACCGCATATTAGACATATTGTTGCAAGAAAAAGCGTCATTGCTGAAGGGCATACCATACCTTCGGTAGATGAGATCAAGAGGCGGCGATCTTGTAAGTGGCATCATTCTTTTCCCATAACACTAACGATTGCAATATCTTTCGACGGCGGAATCTGGCCGCCATTGAAGATGGTCGGCTCAAGTTATGAAAAGCCGCCATGGAAGTCGATGTCAACCTTTTCCCAATTAACATGGTCGATGCTCTCGGCAAAGGAAAGATTAATAACGAAAGTCCCGGAATGGCGCTGGCAAGTCGACATAGAGTCAAACTCACAAGGAGAAACACTGAAGATAACAATCGGCTCACTTCAAATCGAAGCCGATCAAGACGGGAAAAATTCAAGGACTGTGAAGCCAAAAGGGGAATTACAAGTCGGACGATGGTACAAAGCTGAAAGAACTCCACCGCGAAAACCAGCGTTCAAGCCCAAGCCTACCTTCTCACAATTACTTGAAAAATATGAAAGGATGAGCTATCGGCAGAAGCAGCAGTTTCGTCGACCAGATGAATCACATCAGGCAAACACTATGTCTCGACCCAATAATTGGTATCGGCCAGACAACGCGGAAAAAGCTCACGAGAGATGCCCTTTTTGGCAGTTCTGTTGGGAAAGGGGTATGGCACTACCATCTGCAAAGTCATGCCCCATGGATCATTATCAAAAAGGATTGGCGAAGCGGTTGGTGAAAGAGCGCTGTTCGGGCCAATGTCGAATCAAAACGCAGCAGAAGCTTATAGAAGGCCGATAAAAGAAAGACTGGGCACACCAGAGCAAGATAGGGCAAAAGAGCCAACAGAAAACTTGATCGGCAAAATCCGTAAGCCATTGGAACCTAAACCCAGATGGTGCCCGACTGGACTTAGCCGATCACAGTGCATACGGCTTCAACGACTAAGAACACAAGAGATAAGAGAAGCTGAAGAAGAAAAACAGAGAGATCAAGCGTTTAATGAGCTGCGGCCAGTAAAACTTGTTACAAAAGAGTGGAGGAGAAAACAACAATCCAACGATGAATCAGATTCCTCAGATGATTTGCTGTCATCGATGATTCGAGACGACACTCCTCCCATGGACATCAACATGGTATTCACCCTACCGGTAGAATTCAGAATTAAATTGAATCATTTCTGACGTTGCTCAACTATGCTTGGGCGCACAAGATGCCGTGTTTGAAAAGCCACAAGATCCTCATCGGCATCTCAAGCCGTTGTACTTGAAAGGCTACATTAATGGAAAGCGATATCGGGATGCTCGTTGATGGAGAGACTCTAGTGAATCGATGCCGCTCACCACCGCAAGAAGTTAGGCAAAACCGATGAAGACACGATAAAAGCGAACATGGTACTAAATGATTTCACGGGGAGACCCTCTTTGAAGCAAAAGGAGTAATGGTTCTGAAATTAACCGTCGGCGGTAAAACTTTACCTGAGCCGCATTTTTAAGTGAATTGAAGCGAAGGAAACTACTGGCGTGCTCCTTGGGCCGCGATTGGATACATGCCAATTGCTGCATACCATCAACCATGCATCAACTGCTAGTTCAATGGAACGATGATAAAGTTGAGGTCGTCGCAGCCGATACATCAGCTCACATTGCTATGGCTAGTTCCGATGCGAATTGGCCGCATGAAGAAGCAGAGTGTATATCGGGTAAAACATTAGACGATTGCGACTTCATATGTATAGGTAAGTCAGGGTTAATGCCGATCAGTGTTAAGCCAGGCACATTTGATCGGGCAAACGAAGTCCTAAGAAGATGGGGTCAGAAATGATTAAAGTGCTGCAAAGCAAGGTAAGAAGCTATCGGCATGAGATAAATTCCTACGAAGCCATCGAAGATTTCCAAAGCGAAAAATTGGGTCAAGGATTCACTTCTGCCGATATGCTTGAAGAAGTCGATATAGGAGAAGGTGATAGAAAAAGGCCAACTTTTGTAAGTGCAAATTTAGGTCTAGAATACAAAAATAAGTTGGTCGAAATACTTAGGGAATCTGAGAGATTGTTTCGCACGGGAGTACTATGAGATGCAGGTTAAGCCGACGAGTTAGTAGAACATCGTTTGCCTATCAAACAGTGTCGGCCAGTATAAACAACACCATGGCGTTGTAATCAGAAATATATAATATGATAAAAGAAGAAATTGAGAATTGTTGGAGGCCAAGTTCATAAGACCTTGCCGATCTGTTGAGTGGGTGTCAACATTGTTCCCGTCATGAAAAAGAGCGGTAAACTTGGTGTGTGTAGACTTTAGAGATTTGAATAAAGCCACGCCAAAAGATGAGTATCCGATGCCTATAGCCGATATGCTTATCGATCTTTGCATCGAATAATAAGATATCGATTTCCTTGCCGGGAATCTTGGGTATAACCAGATATTCATGGCGGAAGCCGATGTCCCTAAAGCGCCTTGAGATGCCACAGTGCGATAGGGTTATACTCTGAATGGCGATAATGACATTCGCCTAAAAATGCGGCGCCACCTATCAACGCGCCATGAATTTGATTTTCACGACCTAATCACCACATTGTTGAAATTTACATTGACGACATGGTGGTTAAGTCTAAGGAAGGCGGCAACACTTGGCGATTTAGAAAGGGTATTCCAAAATACAAGGGCTCATGGGTTAAAAATGAACCCTTTGAAGTCTTGCGTTTGGTGTATCGGCCGGCCAGTTCCTAGGGTTCATGGTTCACCAGAGAGGGATTGAAGTCAACCAAACAAGAGTTAAAGCCATAGCCGATACAATACCGCCAACATGTAAGAATGAATTACAGAAGTTGATCGGTAAAATTAATTACCTAAGACGATTCATTTCGAATCTATCTGGTAGAATTCAAGCGTTCACGCCATTGCTGAAATTAAAGAATGATCAGAATTTTATATGGGGAGCTGATAAGCAAAAAGCCTTCGACGATATAAGACAGTATCTAAGCGTCACCTTGATCTTGGCCGCACCACAAAAGGGAATTCCTTCAAGTTATATATATCGGTGAAAGCAGAGACCATCGGTGTATTGGCGCAAGAAGTCGATGGTAAAGAAGCGAGTAATATTTTATTTGAATAGCGACTCACGAAGCCGAAACCAGGTACCTACCACTCGAGAAGTTGTGCTTATCCTTATATTTTGCTTGTACAAAGTTGAGGCATTATATATTAGCATCGACTTGCATAGTGGCATCTTGACGATATCATCAAATATATCTTTATCGCACCAATCTTGAGGGGACAACTTGGGAAGTGGGCTTATGCTCTAACCGAGTTCGATCTGCAGTACGAATCGGCCAAAGCCATTAAAGGCCAAGCAATAGCTGATTTCATAACTGGATATGATATCATGGCAGGAATAATCGACGTAGCCCCATGGCAACTGTATTTTGATAGGTCAGTTTGTCAAGAGGGGAGTGGAATAGGTATGGTAATGATTTCACCAAAAGGACATAACATCGAGTTCGCATATCGTCTTACAAGCCGATGCTCAAATAACCAGGCCGAATATGAAGCATTGCTCAAAGGGCTACAGCTGATAGATAGTATCGGGGCAAGTAATGTGGAAGCATATGGTGACTCATTACTGGTGGTACAACAAATTAAGGGAGAGTTTAAATGCAACGATGAGGTGCTATCAAAGTATCTACAGTATTGTCTTGATATCATCAAGCACTTTTCGTCATTTCAGTATCGACCATGTGCCCTGTGGAAATGAACGACAAAGCCAATACATTGGCTCAAGCGACCGAGCTATAAGGAATACTGGTGATCTGAAGTTTTGATTTAATCGACAGAGCAGTGCTGTGCGTTGCTAATGCCGATTGGAGAACAGAAATAAAAGCCTACCTGATGGACCCATCCAGGCCTACTACGCGGAAGGTGCGTCGACAAGCGTTGAAATATGTTGTGTTGGAAAGGGAGCTATACTATCGGACGTTAGAAGGATTGCTTCTGCGGTGTTTAGGCGATGAAGAAGCAAAGGTAGCCATGGGTGAGGTTCACGAAGGAATTTGCGGCGCGCATCAATCGGCTCACAAGATGAAGTGGATCCTAAGACGAACTGGGTATTTTTGGCCGACAATGTTAGAAGATTGTTTCAAGTATTACAAAGGGTGCCAAAGTTGTCAAAAGTTTGGAAATGTGCAACTTGCACCAGCATCGGCTTTACATCCGATTATTAAGCCATGGCCGTTTAGAGGATGGGGGATAGATGTAATCGGCCAAATATTCCCAGCGTCAAGCAAAGGCCACAAGTTCATCCTCGCAGCCACAGACTATTTTTCAAAATGGGTTGAAGCCGTTCCGCTCAAAAAGGTCACCAGTGTAGAAGCTATCGGCTTTGTCAATGAACACATTATCCACCGATTCGGTATCCCTCAGGCCATTACGACCGATCAAGGGACCGTGTTCATGTCTAACGATTTTAAAAGCTCCGCAGAGAGCCTGGGTATCAAACTACTTAACTCATCGCCATATTACGCTCAGGCCAATGGACAAGCCGAGTCGTCTAACAAGACTTTGATCAAGCTAATCAAAAGAAAAATTGATGAAAAACCTCGAACCTGGCACTCTACACTATCGGAGTCTTTGTGGGCATATCGGCTAGCATTTCACGGGTCAACTAAATTATCGCCCTATCAGTTGGTATATGGCCAGGAGGCCGTATTGCCCGTAGAAATAAATATTGAGTCGATACGAATAGCAAGGCAAAATGATCTATCGGCCGATGAATACAAAGAGTTGATGCTATATAATTTAGATGACTTGGCAGAACTAAGATTAGTAACTTTAAATCGGCTTAAAAAGAATAAGGAAAAGGTTGCAAGAGCCTACAACAAAAAAGTCGTGCCCAAGTTTTTCAATGAAGCCGATTTGGTTTGGAAAACAATATTGCCGATCGGTTCTAAAGATAATCGATTCGGTAAATGCTCACCTACCTGGGAAGGACCGTATAAGATAAATCGGCTTGTTGGTGGAAACGCGTATATACTCGAAACGCTTGAAGGGTTGGTGTTACCAAAAGCGATTAATGGAAAGTATCTAAAGCCGTACCATCCTAGCGTTTGGATCGGTGCGTAATTAAGGTACAACACAAAGAATGCAGGAACGAATCGGTTAAACAGCCGATTAAATGAAGATAAAATAATCGGTTAAACAGCCGATTAAAGTATGTAACAAAAGTATCCTCGTTTTGAAAAAACACAACACAGCAATGAAATTACAGGCCCGATCCGGGAAGTCTGGCACCCAGAGCCGATAGTGCCGCTGCCGCCTTGGCAAGTGCATCCTGGATCCCGTCCACTGTCTTCTGATCGGATTGCGCATTGCCAGGCACAAGGATTATCTTGGCCGATTGTTCGTTGACTTTGGCGACAGCTTGGCCGATGTTTTTCTTCTGTTCAGAAAGGGAGGCTGCTATGGCTGACATCTGCGCTTGCGCGTCGGTCAGTTTACCTTGAAGCTTGGCCAGCTCGTCCTCTAATTGCTTCTTGGCAGTTTCTATCTGATGAATTTGGGCCTTGGTTGACTTGACAAAAAGCATCTTTATCAAAGTTTTGTTTCATTTTCTTTGCCTCGGCCTGGCGGTCGAGTTCTTGGCGATCGGCTTGTTGTGATTCTCACGAGCAATGCGGACGCGAGCAGCCTCAACCTCTACTCTTTGCTCATCCAAATGGCATACCCCCAAAAGTGCTCGCATGGTATCCGGAGGAAGGTCGGCTTCAACTACAGCCATGGCATCCCTTAGTCTTTGAGTATTGGCAAGCAGATCGGCTTCGGGCTGACAAACTTCGTGAAAGAGCCGATTTAGCTTCTCCTGCATGTTGGGCTCTGAACGGACGACCGTAGCGGATGCCTTCAGAGAAACATCAATGATATTGCGAATATCTGCAACGTAGTCATCTGAAACCATCACCTCTGGGTCATCCAGCTCGTCCAAGGTAAAGCCGAGCAAATCCATAGGGTCTGCCGTTGCTGGTATCGGTGCCACGGGAGATGGCTGAGGCGGTAAGATGTCTTGAGGTTCGACAGGAGTCAGTTGAGGCAATGATCAGCAGAGGTCTTTGGAGAAAGCGCAGAGTGATCGGCAATTTGGGATGTCTTGAAGGTTGGTTAAGGTACCAGCCACAGTGATCTGCGTCATTTCATAAAAAGATTTGAAGCAGGGTTAATATCATGAGGTTAAACGTAAGGTTAAGCAACTCTCAGGTGCACAAGGATACTTCACCTCTAAAGCCAATGCGTTGTGGGAGCTCTCAGCACTCTGTTCCGCACGTTTTTGTCGACGGGCTGGGGCCTTCGTTGATTTAGGTTTTTCTGAAAAAACAAATCATGTCAGCATTCAAAGGCGAAATCGAAGGCTTTAAGAACTTTCAAATATCGGCTTAAAATGCTTACTCGAGCGTCGGCCTCTTGTAAGATCCGACAATGATGGACTCTGGACACCAAGACTGCCAGAAGAATAGCCAGTTAAACCCATTGATTGGTGCGGTCTTTTCCGTTTTGGCTCAGCGGCGATGGAGCGGCGGCGATCTTGCTTACCGCAACATCACGGAAAAGTGAAGACTAGGCGGTTAGAAACATAATCGAGAAGCCAATATCAAGTATGAAAATCATAAAGAAAAATAAAGCCGATACCTCTCTGACTACCGATGAGTTAGTATAACTTGACAATTTGGAGGAATCGAAACTCTCACTCGAGCTCTTCGCTAGAAGGGACCCTTTGTCGCTCATGATAGTCCGGTAAAATTTCTCAATAATAGCCGGCGATTATGCGGTCCAAATAAGCGCGCCGATATGGGTACCCACCAAGCTGAGAAATGAGTGGCCCGACGAGAGTTTAGGAAAAAATGTGGAAGGTTAACAACTTGAAGTTCATCGGTCAATTCTGAGATTATCTCGGCTGCTACGGCGTTTGTCACTTTAGCTCTGGGCTCAAGGCGATCAAGAATTGGCAAAGAGGGTATCACTGCCAAAGCCCTACCGGTGGGCGATACCTGAAGGGTGGTAGAATTCATATGATTTGAAAAGTCCTATTACGAAATTCAAGCCGACATGAAGAATACAAGGAGAAAGAAAGATCGATACAACTCAAGGTTGATCTTGGCATCGAGAGCTATCGGCATCTAGGTGAAGAAAGGAAGGCCCTTGAAAATCAATTTGAACTCTTGTATGGAAAGAAGTCCTGCCTGCCGAAAATCGTCTTGTCAAGTGAAGAAAGAATGAAAGATACTTCTTGAAATCGTGGGGTAACCACGACATCTCCACTCGTACACATTACTAGTCTTTCCCCGTATGATCGACTAGCTCGGTATTGAGGGGTGGTGCCTTCAGGGTAGTCTTCGCGTGGGAAGGCAGTGTCATCTAGATGATCCGGGATCAGCGATCGGCTAAACATACTGTAAAGCCATAGTTGAATAAACCATAGAGGACCGCCGATGTTGCCAACAACAAATTGAGCAAATCCGGAAAAAAGCCGACTCCTAATGACGTGCATCATCTGGTAGATAGCTCCAAGAAGCATTTTCCCAAGTGCGAGCCGACGGCCTTCTACTAACTGCTCTGCTACAAATTGATATACCTGTGTCGGACCCAGAGACGCTCCACAAAAAACGAACCGATCGAGCCATAGGTTCAAGAAGGCTGCATGCTCTTCGTCCGATACCAAACCATTAACTCTGTTGTTGTGCAAGATGTACTTCGACCACCCTTCACCTTTCGATCGGATTGGCTTGAACTGTGGCCTACCGCTATAAGCCGATATTTGGTCTCCATCCGGCCTAAGGCAACACAACTCGGCTACGTCCAAAAGGGTTGGGCCAATTGGGCCTGAGCGAAAGAGAAATGCATTAAAAGAGTCCGACCAAAAGTAGCATGCCGTGGCCACCAAGGGCTCATTGGCTTCTGGATTGGCTAAGCTTAGCGGCAGACACTCGGCTATACCTGCCCTCTCCCATTCAGATTTCTTTTGGGCTGCTACCCGTATATACCATGATCTCCAGCCTTTAAGTGCTGTCGGCCAAGCTCTAAAGCTCTTTCCCCATTCTGTTATATTATATCCTTTTGCCGATAAAGGAGTCTAGGGATGTCATCGTTAATTACCGTATCAACAGTCAAATTCCCTACCGGCCCTAGGTAGTCTTGATCTTCACTTTCGAGAATTGGAATAAGTACACGAGAAGAATCCATTGATCGATTCGAAGGATTATCGAGTGCTTGAGCAAAAAGCCGTCGAAGATGGGAGCCGATTGCAGGAGGTTCGAGAGCAAGAGAGCGTGAAAATGACCGTGGGGGTCCCGCATATATATAACATGGTGAAAAGTAAAAAGTGGCGGGAAGCGAATTCAAGGCGACACCTGCCATTAAACCACACTGAGATTTTATGGCGCAGCAGTTATTGACAGCTTCCTAAACCAACAATGAGGTAGCCGATGGATGATGAAGCCGATGTATTTTGAAAGATAACAAGTTATCTTCCAAAATGGGGGGCATATGTTTGCACCAGTTTTGGAAATTTCCAGAAGAATCTACGGAGAAGCGTAAGTTTGGATAAGGTACGAAGACATCTATGGGAAGTTTGGATAGCATACGAAAATCCTGTACAACATGCAGATAAAGTTTGGAAACTAGAAGACCAAATCGGAAACTACAGAGCCGACTCGGATTATGTTGTCGTGTTGGATCAGGACTCGGATCGGCTAGACGGGTATATAAGGCGCACCAAGGCTGCTTGAAAGGGGGATCCACAACAATCAACACATCTACCAATTTTGCTTTCCGTAGTTCTTAGTCTTTTTAGCATTGTAATCTTTCCTCTGTAAGTCGACATCGATCAAATAAAGTTGCGCATCGCCGATTGTTTGATCGTCATTGGCTTTTTTCAGGTTTGATTTGTTCTGTCTTGTTGCGCATCGCCTTTTCAGAATCGATCTGCCTTTTACCTCGGATTAGTCTTAATCGGCTAATCTAGTTACCCTTCTAATCGGCTTTCTAGCTGATTCTTGATTTTTAGCCGATTCGCTTCAAGGATCGGCTTGATCAAATTTTACATTACCTTCCTTATCGATTGCAGGGTCAAATCGATTAGCGCTTCAGCAAAAGCGAACCCGGCGTTAAATGCGGTGTGTTGTGGGCCAGAAACCCTCTTCACATTTTTGGTGCCAACAGATGGTAAGATCATTTTTTTTTCTATGTGGTATATTCAAATGACAACCGTTCTCACACAAGTGTGCATGAGGAAAGCATTGCAATTTATCCCAGCAACTATTCCAGTATAAAAAAGTGAAATTTCTTTTGTAATTCAGGCTGTTATACCTATTATTGGTGGATTTCATTGCAATTCAGTCTATTATGCATATTATTGGTGGATTTCATTACAATTTTGATTGTTGTGCTTATTATTGGCGGTATTCATGCGGGATTAATCATATGAATTTTTTTGACTTTTCATCATCTACTAATCATTAGCGATTTCTTTAACGATTTACCATCTACTACTAAAAAACAATGTCAGTTGAGAAGACAACTGAATTTAGTGTTTATTGACAGTTTGAATGTGTTGCAATTTTAGATCACTTGCATGACCATTACAATGCCACTTTGGAATTGCCTGGAATTGTTAATTCCATCTAGCCGATTGACCGCTCAATTGCACGGTGCAGTGTGGCTTAGTATAGCGTAAATTCTTTATGAATTTCAAACGTTAATGAATTAATCTTGCTTATTTCTTATATACAGTTCGCGATAGCCTTTTTTTTTTTGGCAAGGTTGGCTATTAATTGTTCAATAATGTACGCAGTATCATAAAGATGCTGATCCATGAAGCCCAGTTCAGAGATCATATATGCAAGAAAACATCTTTTCACTAAAACACAAGGGAAAAACCCTCGCACACTGGCAAGCACATACAAGAAACATAGACCTAAGATATACAAGTAATAGTGGAATAAATTGAATATGAAATATATAATATTAGAGTGTTATATGCCAGCTGGGAAATCTATATGAAGCGACCGATCGACTGACCATAACATGATGGTATATGAAGCGAACGAGCTTCCACTTGGGTGGCTAGCGCTTGCAGCCCGCTCGGGTTCGAGACTTCGGTCTCGCCCGGGTGCGAGTAGAGAGTCGGGGGTAGCGCGTGGGGTGTGCGTGTGTGTGTGCGTTTGTGTGTATGCGTATGTCGCTCGGCTGTTGTTTCCCCTTCTATATTGAATGCCAGAGTTTCTGGCTAAAATTCAAAAAAAAAATATATATATAACATGATGGTATATGGTCATGGTAAGCTAGTTGCTAAGTACGTGCTATTTGGGACTTTAGTCCTACAAAACAGAGCAACTCAAATGTCTGACATATTTACCCCATTACAGAACAATAGTTGACAAATGCCACTGACATTTTAATACTCAATATATATGATTTAAACATCATGAACATGGAAGACACAATCCAACTTTACTGATTACCAACGAGTTTACGCACAGTTAATGGGCGTAGTAGTACGAGAGGTGAGATCTAGATGTGACAGCCACACGGACAAAGCAAACAAACAACAAATCACGAGCACACCAAATCGCACAAGAATACAAGAGAAAATACCACCGAGGCGCTCTGTCCCCTAGTGCATGCCGTGGCTCCTCATTCATGCAGGGTAGCGTACGTTACGTAGCTGGAGTAGTCCCTAGCCACCCTTCCCTCCGGCGCCACCACGTTCTTGACATCAGCGGCAGGGCAAGACACGTGAGTGCTCGCCGCCGGGCACGTCTTCGACTGGCTCAAGAACGACGCGCACTCCGCCGGCCGCCTCTGGTTGGCAAAGCCGGGAATGCAGTTGTTCTTCACGTCCAGCACTCCGTCTTTGATCAATGCCGGGCACGACGGTCCGACCGACGTGAAGTAGTTGCTCGACAGCGTGAGGTTGGCGAGTCGGCCGGCCGGTCCGGCGGCGAGCTTGCATAGCGCATCGGGAATCTCTCCGTAGAGGTGGTTCCCAGCCAGGTTGAGCTGCTCGACGCTGGTGAGGCATGGGAAGGAGGACGGGATCGGGCCGGTGAGCTGGTTCATCCCAGCGTCGATGACGGCCGCCTTGGTGAGCATGCCGAGCTCGTGCGGGAGGCAGCCGGAGAGCTGGTTGTTAAGGAGGAGCACCTCGAGGAGATTTTCCTGGGCGTTCGCGATTGACGGTGGGATTGGGCCGGTGAGCTTGTTGTTGGCCAGGGCGAGGTAGCTCAACTTGGAGAAGCCAATGTTCGCCGGAAGTGGTCCGGATAGGTCGTTGTAGTTGAGTAGGAGTGCCTTAGCATCCGTGACACCAGGAAGAATGCCTCCTCCCTTCCTGTTGCCAAAATCGGCGTCAAATTTAAATTTTATATTGGCAGTTATGCAACCCACAACGCCGTCTAAAGAACCCGAGACATGCCCCCCACGTTCGGGGGCCCGACGATCAGTAGTCTGTGCTGGGGGATCGTTACTGACATCGAGCTCGTACATGTACCCAAGGCCAGCGAGGCGAGGGATGTCGCCACCAAAGTTGTTGGAAGCAGCATGGAAAAGCGCAAGATCGGGAAGCTGATCTACGAATCCTTGCAGCTTTGGTGCTTGCAGTCTATAGCCATTCAAGATGACCGCTGTGACTGTCATCTTGTTAGCTCGCCCTGGCGGTGCCCCGCAGTAGAAGCCGATGTAGGTCTTCTCCCCGCAGAGGTCATAACCGGTCCAGGTAGCGGTGATGTTCTTGGGGTCGCTAGTGATGGTGCTCTTGAATTGCTGAATGACGAGGTACGCGCGGTAGAGCTGCTCGTTTGGGAAATCCTGTGGCTGGGGGTTGTGTGATACAGAATGTAGGCTTATCTTGCGGGACAGTACTTCACAACGAGCAGGGTATGCTACTATTGCAGCAATACAAGAGAGCATTAGGAAGATGAAGGGCGATTTAAGGTGGCTGCCCATGTCAATTTCAGTTGTGAATGGCAGTTGGTGTTTTGGGTAAGGACTAAGGAGATGGCCGAGAAGTTCGGGAAAATGAATTGAGGCGCAGGCATTGATGGAAGCGCCGTATATATATAGGAGATGCATTGCTTAGTTTATTCGTTATCTTCTATACCCTTTTTAGAGGATCTTTGATGCTTTATTTGAGCCTCACATTTATCTATTTCATCAGCGAGGTCCGACGATTTCTCAATGTTCTGTCAATCGTGTGCCCATTTCGTTACCAAACTGTTGGCAAGAACGACAAGAAAAATGTATCAGATAGCTTGCGGTGTAGACTATGAATGATGTGGACTCGGCTAATTTCAGTTCATCAGCGGCAGGGGAGATCTTTACTGCTTATGGCATGTATAAGGGAAGAAATGACTGTTGTCAATATACCTCAATATATCATACAGAGACTGTTTTGTGTTGTCTTTAAGTTATTGGTTCAAGTGCTTGGGTGTAAAATTCCACAATTTCATCTCTAAAATCAAGGTAATTTTTTTATTTAATTAAAAATATTATTTTATTGGATTTTATGAATTTCCCTCAATTTTCTGGATTCATTAATAATTATCTCTGATTTTTATGCATTTTAAATGGGTTTTTCTTATTTTCATAACTATAAAAATTAATTTCTGTGAATAACTAAAAACAAAGTTAAAGATGGAAATAATTTTCATAAGCTCAAAATGCTTTAGAGAATTTCGTGAATTTTCCCAAAATTTTTGGACTCTATCTGCTATTTTCTAAAGCTTATTTGAATTTTTTTTGGTTTTTTTCTAAATTAGGAAAACCATTTAAAATGTTTAACCATCCTCTGGTCGAAACCCATATTCTTTGGCCTATTTCTCTTTTTTCCGGTTTGGCCCATTTGTTCTCCCTTTCTCTTTATCTTTCTTTTCCCTCTGTCCCACATGGCCTTTCCCCTTTTTTCCCTGAGCCCATTACTCCTTCCAGCCCAGCCTGATCTGCTCCACTCGCCCCTCTCTCTCTCATCGCCATGTGTAACATCCCAAATTTTTGGCTTTTTATTTAGTTAATAGTGTTTAATTGCAATTTATGCTTTATGTGAATTTTCTGGATTTATTTGGATTTTCTGAGATTTATTTGAATTACTTTAAATTAAAATATATTGCCTTTTGTTAAAGATTAAATATAAATAGATAAGTTTAAAATAAAGTTTTGTCAAAAATATTTTATTTAAGTCCAGAATGTCTCAAAGTATTTTTGAGATTTTTCTTGGAATTTTTCTGGTATTTTTATTGCCCTAAATAAATCAAATTATTTTCTCTAATTATTTTAAACCAAAAACCCCAGAAAATCGATATGAACAAAGATTGGGCGAAGCCCAAGATCGTATGCACCACTCCGCTGATTCGGCACCGGTCTTCAAGACGAGACGCTGCGCGCCGTTGGATCAAGATCCAACGGACTTCATCAAGCCGCGTCACCAGCAAAACCCTAACGCATGCGAGCCGTCGGATTTTCATCGCATGGTCTTCATCAAGCCATACCGTTTTGGAAACCCAATCTATCCGTGCCGTCCGATTGTGATCGTGTGGCTGAGGGTCTTCATGTCCGTGACGAACTCGGATCCCGCCGCCGCCATCGCCGACTCGGAGTCCACCGCTCGTACGCCTCGAGTGCCGGGTATATAAGGACCGGGGCACCCCTCCCGAGTATCCTCAGAGTCCGCCGCACCTTTTCGCCCTTGCGCCGTTGCCCGAGAAGCTCGGAGGTTCACGCGCAAGCTCACCGGAGTTCGAGAAGTCTTCGCCGCGCCATTGCCGCCGTTGGACACCTTCTTCCGCTGTTCCGAAGCCAATTCCGAACTCGTCGCGTCGAGACGAACCAGTTCCGCTACTTCTTCCTCGCCGGAGAACGCCGAAACGCCGTCGGGCTCATCATCTTCCTCAAGTCCGATGAACCAGTGCCGCCGGGCTGCCATCGCGACGAACAGAAGCTCTCAGCCGTTGGATCGTCATCGGACCGCCGGAGATCAGCCACGTTGCGGGATTGAATAGCGTACAGCTCGGTTAAGGTTTTCGCCATTAGATTAAAATCGTGTGGTCAGGAGTGCGCCGCGTCGATTAGGTCAACAGTGCGTCGCTCGGGCAAGCCTGGAACGTCCGATCGTAGATGGACGATGTAGATTGAGCCACGTAGTCGGAGGAATAGTGTTTAGCTCGGGTAAAGATTTACCGTCCGATCTAGATCGGGTGGTTGTCGCTTTGCCACATGGTAGGTTAAACGTGATCCGTTAGATTGGTTTTGGACGGTGGAGATTGCGCCACGTGTTGGCCGTATCGGATCAGCGCAGGGCTGACGCAATAAATCAGATTTTCCTTTACAAAAATAATTCGGATATTATTGATTTTCCAATTTTATGATTTTTCAGGAATTTGAATCTTCCGAGGGCTCGTTCTCCCTCATACGAACTCCGACTGAGGTGATTCAAATTTTTAAAAATTTGTAAAATTGAGATCTATCTAGTGGTGATTTTTTTGGATTTTTAGAGTTTGTTTGTTCTCTGGTTTTGGTGTTTATTTGCTATTTCTTCTCGATTCACGTAGACGTTGAATTGTGCGAGACTTCGGAGGAGGAATTGGCAACTCAAGAACAATTTCCAGATCAAGACCAGGAGCTTAACCAAGGCAAGTTGTGCTTTGATCATATTGCACCCATGTTTGCAAAATTGCTATTTTGATTTACTTTTATGCATGTTATTTTATGTGTATAAATGATTTTAACCTAAGTTTGGGATTAGCTAATGTACCCTTTGAATTACACCATACCTTGTTAATTGTATGCCATAATTCACTTGTCACCTTAGGTTGGTTCACTATAGTTGGTTAATAACGAAATCAACATGGATGGTTAGGTCGAATTAGATTGCTTAGCCATGCCACATCATCACATGTACATGAATTATTGATTATTAATCTTGACTAATGGAATATGGAACAATGAAGTTAACTTGTGTGTCATGTGTGGTCACACAAAGAGATTGAGTTGTCGTGGCGGGGAGGTCACACAACAATGTTGATTTGTGAGTAGCACATGGTGCTTGGTAACCAACCGGGTGGTAATCATTTTCGATTGAAGCAAGTGGTAGGGGCAAGTGTGCCAGGGTGGGCCCAGTGGGGCTGAGGGTATGTGCAAGTCTTGCTTTAATCAATCCTAAGGACTTAACCTTGCGAGCCTTTGACCTGAGTCAATCATGCAACCACATGTCTGTTACGGGGCAGCCTAGCTGACTAATTTGCAAAGCCTTAGCTTGAGTACTATCGTGGTGGTGTGAGTCTGGGTGTACGGAGGAAACTCACATGGTGCAAGAGGGGAGCCCTGTTGTAGTGGTGTTACCCATCAGTGTTGAAACCTCAGCGGGTAGTACTGGGTTAAGATGATGCATTGTAAAGGCTTTGTTATGATCATTTGCTTGTGTGGTGCATGGTTGTATTGTGTGGGTAAAGTGCATAATCTCTACAGAGTGTACAAACTATTTGGATAGCTGTGCTCACGGTATTGAGCAATGCTCGGGAATTACAGTCAAGGGTTAGTTAATTAATTGGACAACTGGATGGGATGGCAGGATGCCATGTGGATAATGGAACTTGACTTAGGTGGAAACTTGATTTACTTGAAGCAATGAATCTACTTAATGTTATTATTCGTTTTACTGTCTTTTCAATCTATGTAATGTATGTGTTCATAAATGCTGCTTTATCGCAAATAAACCACAAGCCATTCTTTGGAATAAGCCTTGCATATAACTATGATAGAAATGCAGTCTGTGCACAACTTGTTGAGTGCTTTTGTACTCACCCTTGCCATCGACAACAAACAACAGTGGAGGAGTCGTCGCCTGTGTTGGAGGAGGATTTCCAGGATGTAACATCCCAAATTTGATCAAGTAATTAAAGTGGCATGTTTTGATTCTTATTGTGCTTTGGATTTTCTCATTGAGTTATTTCTGGAGTTAGTTTTCTTCTTCAATGATTTTATGCCTAATGAAGCCTTAAATTGTCAAATCCAACACATTAATGAAACTCAAAGAAACATCAAACAACATGCTATAGTAATTAATTTTGTAAAATACTAGAGACCAAAAGATGAATAAAAACCAATTTTACATAATTTTGGCACACCATTTACAGAGCTTAAAAATTCAAAAATAGATAGAAAACCAGTCTAGTTTGAAGAATTACTGTTCTTAAATGACAATAGATAATGAGATGAAACTAAATAAAATGGAAAGTAGAACTTCTGGACTACCTGCTCAAAAATTTGCAAAATTTTTCAACTAAGTTTTCACCCCTTGCCAAGCCTGCCCAACTGACATGTCACTTTTGCACTTAAATTCGCCCAGCTGCTGAACAACGCCATTTCACTCGATGAAAACTCTGGCTAAGTCACTGGCAGGGTGGCCCCACGCACGCCTGGGCCCACTGACCAGCCCCTCCTCCCTTCTCTCCTCCCTTTCTCCCTCTCCAGCTTCCTGCCCGAGAGCTGCCACGGCCTCGTTTCCTTACACCAGCGAGTTGCCTCGACAGAAGACTTGCGCCACGCGGCCATTCCGCCGAACCTTACCTGCTCCACCGCCCATGCTGCCCTGCTGTGTCGAACGCTTCGCCCCAGCTGCCATAAAGGCACCAAGCTACCACTCCCAGCCCTTTTGATCGCTGTCTGCTTTTCCTCGCTGTGGAACCGAATCGGTCGAAGCAAGCAGCGAGCCACCGTTCTCCTGCGAAGGATTCATCTCAGGTGAGCCCAGTCAAGTCTCCTCCCATGGTGATCCTCTCCTTTGTCACTTGACCTTACTTCTTCACCTTGCTTGCAGCCAAGCCAAAGCCTGCTACTCTCCCCAACGCTGCTCAATCTCCTGAGGTTGTCTGTGCGTTGCATGCAGCTCCGCCGGCTGAAGACTCGCCGTGACCTCCGTGCCCAGTAGCTGCGCTCAGGGGTAGATTGCCTCGCCGGCCACTGCTGCCACTCCGGTGACCTGCGCCGACTCCGAGGACATCCCCGGCCGAGCCCATCTTGCCCTGCAACTCGTCATCCAGCTGTCTCCAAGCCCAGCCAGCCGCAACGCCATTATTGTCTAGTGGAGCTTTAGGGTTTGTAGAGGTGAGCTCAAGAATCTAGGCTTGAGACTTTGTCACAAATGAATGCATGGCGTAGTGGTAGTGCACCAGTGTTGGACTCAGTAGGTCTTGAGTTCGATTCCCACTTCTGCACTTCTTTTTTTCTATTATTTTTTGCCTTACGCAATAAAACCCTTATATCTTTTGCTCTGAATCTCCGATTAATGCAAACTCAGTTTCTAAATTTGAGTTAGTTAGTAAGGATTCAAAATATGCAATAAAAAGTTATATGTTACTTGCAGCAAAAACCTTTAAATAGAATTTGAATAAAAGTCATATTTTAAGTGTTATGAACAAACTACGAAATCCCTAATTCTAAAAATCATGAAATAAATCACATATATTCCTGCAACCTTGCATGTTCCATTTTTGCATAAACATTTAGATTCGAATGTGATTTGAATCAAAAATCAAGTGTAGAAACCCTTTCTTACATGCAAGAATCAAAGGGTTAAAATATGAATTTAACGAGCTCAAAATTTAGTGAAACCAGTTTAATTGCACTTCTGGGATTGCAAGGATTGAAGGTATATAAAAATATTTAGATTTTACTTTTGTTTGCATTAGTTACTTGATAGTCGAACGTTCAATGCGCAAAACATTCATTTGGTCGTAACTATAGCAAACGAGCCTCAAACTTGACAAAACCGACTCCTATGACCTTGAAATGATATGCCTTAGCTTGCCATATAGAAGTAACATCAGTTTGATCAACTTCGAGTTAAGCTCACATTAAGCCTAAATCACTATTCATAGGAAAAAACACCTTGAACAAATGAGAAATATCACGGAATCAACTTTAAAATACTCTTAAGGATATTCCCTACTAACCCCTGAAAAATGGTTAGATTACTCCATTCGGTGCAGTCGCAAGTGAAGAAAGAAAACTGAACCGCAATAGCGCTAAAAGTGTGGTCATATAAACCTTTTCGGCAGCCTGTAAAATATCACACATAAACATAAAGCTATGAGAAAATAGCCTAGGATCATTGTATGATACCTATGCTACCAGAATCTGGAAAAATATATTAATTATAACTTCATTTGCATATTAATCAAATCACAAGAAAGACCCTAAATGATCACAACTGCACAGAATCGTTAAGCCTCTTCGGCGGCTTATAAAACAGCTCGTCTAAACACAAACTTTAGGGGAATTGGTCCAGAAACCTACTTCAATATATGGACAACCAAATTATGTAAAAATATCACATTCATGATTAAAACCTCACATAAACTAAGTACTAACAAGATTGTTATGCAAGTGATAATTTGAGAACCCAAAATCCACCATGACCTTCTTGGTAAGATTTAATTTGGCAATTTTATCTGATTTCTTTTTGTCCCATTTTGATTCGATGTTATTTGCTTTTGTCTCGGTTATTATTGTTCGACGCATAGACGACGATAATTCGGATTCGGTTATTAACAACATCGACTACGATCCAGATTACATTCCCGACGAAGAGCAACCAGGCAAGCATCTCATTTGACCATTTTGATCCCATATTTGCAAGGTTATGTTGCTTTATCAAACTATATGCATGCGTGTATGTTGTAAACTGCTATGTTGTGGGAATCGGTAGCTAAAACCAATTGTGTGCATCTCCTTCACTTTGTCAATTGATTATCCATCATTGTAACCTAGTTATGGAGTAGACAATACTTGATGTCACTTGGGTAATACTCGCGAATTATCTTATGCTCATGCTTAGACTTGCTTGATCTTTTCAAATAGGATACAAAAACTTGTTGTGTAAGCTTAGAATTTGCTTGGATTATAATGTAGCTCGCATTTAATGTGTGGATCTAGCTTAAATTTAGGTTTTAGTTCCATCGATCGATGAAGGATGAGGTTTGGTTGCACGTAGTTGGGGGGAGAATGGTGCATGGAAATCATGGAGTTTGGGATCTTCAAATGGCAATGGTTATGTGGAAAAGAAGAAATTTAAATTCATTTGCGAATTAAAATAATATCGAAATATGAATGGCTTTATAGAAAATATAAAATGAGTTCAATATTTGAGAAAAGTTTTCAAAAATACTTTGGAATATTTTAAACTTAGAAAATTTCTTCTAGTATAATTTTGGTTTTAATTTCCATCGACAAATTATTTTTGAAAACATCATTAATTAAGTGCTAGAGATTTAGAAAAAAATAAAAATAAATGATTGAATAATAATTTAGAAATTTTTAGGGTGTTACAATTTCAACAGAATTTGCAAACAAAGCTGTCGTGAATTTTGTTCAGAATTTTGAATCCAGACTCTGATCGACCAATTCTTTTTGTAGGTTGCAAAAACTTGTTGTGTGAGTTTATATTTTGCTTGGATTATTATTTAGCTCGGATTGAAGGTGTGGATCTAGCTAATATTTAGGTTTTGGTTCAACAATTCATTATCGGAAAATAAGCTAACAGTTATCTTGATGTAACATAATGTAGATGGACCGGCGATGGATGTACATGGATCGGCGCTCCCGGAGTTCTTGCAGGGTTTGCAAGATTTTCTTCGTCTTGCCGATGCACACACGACGTCGGGCTACATATGCTGTCCATGCATAGGCGCAAGAATGAGAAGGAGTGGCCAAAATCCAGCCACCTTCACTTTCATTTGCTCACAAGAGGTTTCATGTCAAACTATACTGCAGGACCAAGCACGGTGAAGAAGAGATTATACAGAAGGCGGTGAAGAAGAAGAGGCGAACAACAATATCCCGGACATTGGTCAACACGGTTCTTTCAAGATACATTGGGGTGTGTGGTGATGATGACCTAGACCAGATCTTTGCGTGATGGAGAGGAGAATACATCGATGAAAGACATTACGAAAAGTTCCAATACTTATGGGAGGACCACGGAACACTTGTTGTACCCAAACCGTCGACAGGGCCATAAAAGTTGCGTACCACACTAGAACCGATGCAATGGAAGGCGACCAATGGATTGTCGATAAGGGATTGACGAGTGTTATGCCTCATAAAGAAGTTACTTCGAGGGGAACACACTGCCCGAAACTACGTACGATGCCAAACAAGTTGTCTGCCCTTTGGGGTTGGAGGTACAGAAGATACATGCATGTCGTAATGATTGTATCCTTTATCGCAATGAGTATGAGGATTCGGAAGCTTGTCGGTGTGCAAAACTTGCGGTATAAGACCAGCGTGATGACCTGTGAGGTAGAGGGCGGCGAAGAAGAAGAGACCTCTGCTAAGGTGGTGTGGTATTTCCTATAATCCCTGGTTGAAGCGTTTATTTGCGAACAAAGCACATGCCAGATGATGTTGGCACAAGGAAGACCGTAAGGACGACGGAAGGCTAAGGCACTTTGCTGATGGCTCCTAGTGGAGGAAAGTCGATAGAACATACCCGGACTTTGCTGAGGATGCAAGGAACATAAGGTTTGGGTCGAGTACGGATGGGATGAACCCGTTCGGCGATATGAGCAGCAATCCAACACTTGGCCCGTGACTCTATGTATCTACAACCTTCCTCCTTGGTTGTGTATGAAGCGGAAGTACATTATGATGCCATTGCTTATCCAAGGCCCGAAGCAACCTGGAAACGACATTGATGTGTACCTCAAACCGTTGGTTGAAGATCTGTTAACACTGTGGAACGATGGTGTACGTGTATGGGATGAGTACAAAAGAGAGCACTTCACTCTACATGCATTGCTATTCGTAACCATCAACGACTGGCCTGCACTTGGTAATCTATCGGGCCTATCTATCAAAGGATATAAAGCCTGCATCCACTGCTTAGAGGATACGGACAGCAAGTACCTAAAAACTCTCGAAGGTTGTGTACATGGGCCATCGTAGGTTCCTCCATATGAAGGACCCATTACGGAGGAAGGGTGAGAATTTTGATGGGACGAGAAGAGAGCGTAGAAGCCCATGCATCGCGATGGGGACGCTTGTATTTTCTTTGGTAAAGGATCCAAAAGTAGTATTTGGAAAAGGTCCTGGTAGCAAACCTGTCCCGGCTGAACAAGGTCACACGAAGGCCATTTGGAAGAAGAAGTCAATATTTTGGGACTTACCTTACTGGAAAGACTTAGAGGTCCGCCACTCACTGGACTTCATGCATATCACGAAGAATGTCTGCGTGAACCTACTAGGTTTCCTAGATATGTACGGTAAGTCAAAAGATACACTTCAAGCACGAAAGGACCTACAGCTATTGGGACTCAGGAACGACCTACATCCGAAAAAGAGAGAAAGGACAACATTACCTCCACCCTGCGAGCTACACTCTGAGCAAGGAAGAGAAAAAAACATGATTAAGTTCTTGAACAGTGTGAAGGTCCCTTCTGGATACTCCTCGAACATAAGGAGACTCATAAACATGAAAGAGAATAAAATCGTACACATAAAATCCCATGATTGTCATGTGTTGATGACACAGTTGCTCCCAGTGGCGGTGCGAGGTATTCTGCCAGATTGGGTACGAGGGACAATCATAAAGCTGTGTTCGTTCTTCAACGCGGTGTCACAGAAGGTCATCGAGCCGAATAAGGTATCTAATCTGCATGATGACATGGTCAATAGTCTGGTTAGCCTTGAGATGATCTTCCCTCCATCCTTCTTTGATATTATGGTCCATCTCATGGTCCACATTGTTAAAGAGATAGAAATTCTTGGATCTGTGTTCCTCCACAATATGTTCCCTTCGAGAGGTACATGGGTATCCTAAAGAAGTATGTTCAGTATCGGTCTCGCCTTGAAGGTGCATTACTTGCAGGTGTCAAGACCTGAGAGGAGGTGATCGAGTTTTGTGTTAGTTACATGGATGATCTGAATCCGATTGGCGTCCAGATCACGCCATGAGGGAGGCTACGGGAAAAGGACTTTAGGAGAAAAGAATCCTATAGCGACGATCTACTTGCATTTAAACAAGCACATTTCACGGTATTGAAACAAGCAAGCTGTGAGTGGCTCAGATATCTATGATCACGAGATGAGTCTCTACCAATACCCAGAGAAGTCGATAAGTGGATCGCGATGGAGCAAATGGATCATTTCGAGCTTGGTTACAAAAGCAACTATTGGGCAAGCAGACATGACGATGAACAATTGAAACTCTTGGATCGAGGACCGTCCACAACAATCATATCATTTCAAGGGTATGAGATAAATGGGTACACATTTTACACGATAACTCAGATAGCAAGAGCACCAACCAAAAGCAAAGGGCGTCCGTATAGATGCCTTAGACAAAAATGGAAAGATGGACACCTACTATGGTTTCATAGAGGAGATCTGGGAGCTAGAGTACGGGCCATTAAAAGTCCCTCTGCTTTGGTGCCAATGGGTTAAAGCGACAGTAGAGATATCGATAAATGCAGTATGACAACTGTGGACCTCAAGCAAGTAGCCTATAGGGACGAACCGTTCGTGTTTCGCTAATGATGTGACATGTATTCTATGTGATGGACATGGACAACAAACCGAAAAAGCGTATGAGAAGACTAGCGGAGTGATCGCCAAGGCGCCACGTGGTTCTTCGGGTAAAAGAAGGATTGTCGGAGTTGAGGGCGCCACAGACGAAGAAGAGTATAATCATTCGACGAGCTGCCTCCTTTCACGGTGGGCGAGACATTAGTGTCTGAATGATCAGAGGAATCTCCCTCACGACGCCAGCGATCATAATGAAGGATCACTTGTAAAAGCAAAGTATGTTAGCAAATAAGGATTGCTTTGCTTTCTTTTGGTGTAATAGACTATAACATACTAGTTTCTCATTCCTCTAGTGGTTTTCTGTTGCTCGTATTTTCTGCTCAAATTGTAGTAGTATTTGACTAACAATATTGTTCAAAGTCCTTTGTACTAATATAACAAGGTGACAATTTGCAATGGAATTATAAGAGTGCAAAAATTACTTTATTTCTTACAATCTTAAAAAAAAGGCTAATTGAATCTAAAGTGGTAAAAGCATTTTTAAAAATTATTTAATGAAACAATAGTTAAACAGTACATTTAAAAAAAGAAATCTTAAAAAAAGCTAAATGAATCTAAAGTGGTAAAAGCATTTTTAAAAATTATTTAATGAAACAATAGTTAAACAAGACATTTAAAAAAGAAATCTTAAAAAAAGCTAAATGAAAGAAATACAGAAAGAAACAATAGTTAAGCAAGTACATTTAAAAAGAAATCTTTTAAAAAAAGCTAAATGAAAGAAATACAAAAAGAAATACTGAAAGAAACAATAGTTAAACAGTACATTTAAAAAAAATCTTAAAAAAAACCTAAATGAAAGAAATACAAAAAGAAGGGCTAGGGGGCGCGAGTGGGCTCGAACCCGAGACCTCACGAACGGGAGAGCCGCACTCAAGCGCCTCGCGCTAGCCAAGGGGGAGGAAGATTTCTTATCGAGCACTCTCGCCTCTAAATTTTTTTGAGTGTTACAAACCCTTCACATTAGTCCCGGTTGGTGTATTCAACCGGGACTGATAGTGCCTAGGGCTCCCTTGCGCTGACCCATCGGTCCCGGTTGGTGTATTCAACCGGGACTGATGTCTCACATCAGTACCGGTTGTATACACCAACCGGTACTGATGTGAAACATCAGTCCCGGTTTAATACACCAACCGGGACTGATGGTGCACCTATAAATCCTCCCGCCGCCTCCTCTTCCCCCAATTTTGCTACTCCCGCCATTGTTCCCCAATCTCCTCCTCCTCCCACTCGTTTGCAAAGACCTCCAACGACCCCACCGCCGCTGTCCTCCTGGCCTCCGACGACCCCACCGCCGCCGTCCTCGCCTCTGAAGCCTTTCCTCCGCGCCGACCTCGCCTCCGAAGCCTTGCCTCCATGGCGACCTCGCCTCCCGACGCCTGCCTCCGACGACCCCACTGCCGTCCTCCTCGCCTCCAGCGACCACTGTCGCCATTTCCTCACCTCCGACTTAGTACAATGTAAGTTCGTCTTCCTCACCTTTGGATAGTCGTCACCTGTCGTCCTCGCCTGTAGTGCTCTATGATGAACTAGGGTTAAAGAATTGGTTGGGTGCTGCCTGATTGCAACCATTTCTTTTCGGAAGTAGTTTGTCATGTTAATATGCTTGATTGCAACCTACAATTATTAGACACCCTTAATTGTTAAATCCCAGCCGATTGACTTGACTGCATCAGTGGCTTCTATTTTGCTGATGGAATTGTTGGAGGTTTGCATAGATGTGCAGTTTAGATGACCTCATTTGTATTGTTTGATTTCACTGCAAAATGCTTGTACTAGAATTCTTCGTTTAGTGCATAAAGGTATCAATTTCCTATGCTCATGCCTTAGATCTTTTTGTGATTGAATGGTACAAATTATAGGGATTTCATTTGTGTATGCACTGTCATATTGAATTTTCAGAATAGCAAGCAGTGCTTGAATTTAAGTTCTCCACATTCTTATTTTAAGTAAAAAAATGCTATGTGAGCACTGCAACCCTTAATACTGAATGCACATTACTCCATTTCTTCAGTTACATTTTACTGTTAAAGCAATGCTGTTATCCCGTTGGCATAATCTACCTGCTGTTTTGTACCGAATTGAGTTGAATTTAGGTTCAGGGAAGTACCTTTTTCATATGAATGTGATGGAGATGTTTGAGACATTTTGGTTGTCTCTGGAATTGGTGTCATTTGTAATTATGCTCTGTTAAGAAGATCCTTTTTAGCTGGCATTACTTTATCTGTTGGTGTTGATTCAGTGAACCGATTGAGAAATTTGAGGGACTAGCCATCGAGCTAGAGGCTGTATTTCTTGATCTGGAGGCACTGATTTTATTCTCCTACTGCTGCTCTATGATGATTCAATTAAATGAGGCAATATTAATCTGTTAGTTAGTGATTTCCTCTGTGATTCAGCACTGTTTAGATCATTGTGTCTAAAACTTCAACTTGGTTTTATTGCTGCTGTATATGTGACATGCTATCATGTTATTAGTTCCTGTTATGAGGCTTGGTTCGCAGTGATATCTCTGATCTAATCTGGAACTTAGTTGTGAATAACTTTGGCTACTCTGTTTTAGTCCAAATTGGTGCTGCCCTACTATTCAGTAGCTTTTCATAGTCCATTGTTGAGTTCTAGTGAATCAATTTTATTAAACAGTGCTGAATTGTATAGATTCACTAATTTCAGATTTGTATACCCTGTGATATATTGCTGAAATTGGTGTTGGAGGGCTCATTTGGAGCAACCCATCAATTTATTAAATCTGAGAGCAATAGTTGCAAAACCAAACATGAGTACTATACTGTTTTGGTTAACTCGTTTATTATCCATGTTGGATGTCCTGTTTATATTTCTCTTCCTGATATTGTATATGTGAAGTTTCTATGTATATGTGAAGTTTCTATGTATATGTGAGATTTCTATGTATGTGTGAGATTTCTATGTATATGTGAAGTTTCTATGTATATGTGAGATTTCTATGTATGTGTGAGATTTCTATGTATATGTGAAGTTTGAAATGTATATGTATCATGTCAAATGAATATGTATCATGTGAATTATTCTAAGTTCAGATTCATTATATACCGAGAGTTACAAAAAAGAGAAAATTCTGACAAGTTTAAAGATCTTAAACTTGTCCGAATTTTCTCTTTTTTGTAACTCTCGGTATATAATGAATTTGATCCTACAATTGTACAAAATAATATGAAAAAATTCATATATTCTTAAGAATATATTTTCTTAATAAAAAATAATGAATCACTCTTATTCCAAACTAAAATGATTTAAAAAAAAAGCCCCTGCAAGTTCAAGAAGCATGGATGTGACGAGAGCGTCCGGTACACCGAGAGGCGAAGCCATGAGGAGGCAGGCTCGCTTGAAATGGACTTGGTTGCTGTCTTCTTCCGCGTACTACTGTCCATAGGCTTCCTCCCGCTCCTCTTCTTCATTGATCTGGAGTACTTACCTCGCACCGATAGGTCAGTCTTCGGACGAAGGTCAAAGTTTGAGTGAGAAGAATAGGCTGAATGCACAGAAGAAGAATTATCACCACCGACTCGGCCCTGGTGGTTACCGCCACGCAATACCAAAATGGGAGAAGAGGGAACAGGACCTGCTAGCGAAGGGTATCGCACCCGCAACAACGGATTGGCCCGACAGAGCAAAGCATTGGTTCTATGCTCACGGCGGCGCCCTTGATGATAACGGCAATGCTGTGTTTGGGGAGGTGCTAAGAGATGTGGCCAGAAGGCTTGTACAGTCCATCGAGGAGACTTCCCAGGGTAGCTTTGTGCCAAATAGGGAGAACGACGCGCTAACAAGGGCCTTGCAAAATCCGAGCACCACGACGACACGAGGCGTCGGCGTTGTCCCGTGGAAGGTTGGTTTCGCCAGACGCCGAGACCTATAGGAGTCGGGCGAGGAGCAAGGCTCGACAGACACAACTTGACTTAGTGCGCTTGAAGAACGCTGAATCAAACAAATGAGAGAATGCAAGAAGAGATCCGAAAAGAGGTGCAGCTAGCCTTGAGCCAACAACATGAGGCAGCCAAGAACCTCCAAGTAATCCAGACATCATGAGCCCCTCCGGGCGTGAAGCAGTGCGCTTCGGGTGTGGCGAAGCGGACTTGGACAACTATCCCAGAGATCGACATCGAGACGGCGGACACCTTGTGAGCTGCATATCCAAGCTGAACCTTACCTTCAAGGCGGCCGATGGTATGGCTTACCCATTAGAGTCGGGCAGCTTATCCATGGCCACAGATACCGTTAGGATACTCCAAGGTCTCGGTGAAGGAGGTCTGCCCAAGGTACAAGGACCTTGACATCGAAATTCCTAGAGGTGACGGGACTACGAAGCTAGGAGAGGCAGTACACACTTTCATCCTGTGGCGCAAACGGTACATAATTTTTCGAGATAACATGGACATGTCCTCTCATGAAGAAGCCCGAGAAGAAACCCGTCTCCTCCCAAGAAGGCGCCGACTCCTACACCACCTCCTGCGCATATAAGCCCGACAAGAAGCCCGTCTCCTACACCATCTCCTCGCATATAAGCCCCGAAGAAGCCTCTCCTCCCGAGAAGGCGCCGACCTCTACACCACCTCCCGCGCACATAAGCGCCACAAGAAGCCCATCTCCTCCCAAGAAGGCGCCGATCAAGGAAAAAGCCAGCTCGCCAATGGCTCCCAAGAAGACGGGTCCTCCACCCAATCCAAGAAGTCGGGTGAACTTAGAAGCGGCCAGTATGATGTGAACGATGAGGAGACCAAGAAGGTGGTAAAAGGAGAGGTAACTAAATTTCTTAAACCCAAGTCACCAGAGAAGAAGGTTCAACACAGCACGGAAGAATTTTATAAAGGCTTAATGACTATTAAAAATTTGAAGGATAAAAAGAAATGCCTCGCCAATCAAACTACGAGCGCACATTGAGTAAGGAATGCCCCAAGAAGAAGATGCCGGTGAGGGGAAGGGTAAGGAGATGCAACAATTCTTCAAGAAACCGCCTTACCGCAAATCAAATATTAGGCACGGAAAAGATTGAGGTTGCCCAAGTAAAATGGTTATTTAAAATGGGCGGGTCATTGGTGGGGCATGAGGAGCCGCCTACTAACGACAAAGATGCGGCAATTTCATGAATGGTACTTTGGACGCGACCAAGCATGGTCTCTGAGATGTTATTTGTCAAGTTTAAGCAACAAGATTTTTTTCGCGGTGAAGGTGAATTTGTTGTCGATGGGACTACATATATGATCTATAGCAGCAGACGCCCTCGGCGTGAGGTTGATGGGTTCTCGGACTCTGTAAGTGTCTTAATTATTTGCAAAAACTATCGTGCACTTCTTTGTACTATACTAACTTGCAAGCCTAACTAATTTCTTATGTAGCATGGAGATACAAAGATGCCAAGGGATCGTATTTTGACATAGGCTTCATGGACCCAGAGTTATCAATGAGACAACCGTTAGAGACCACCTGCGAAAACAGAGACTAACGATTCAATGCGCTAATGGGTCAAAGATATATCTAGCCTACTCATTTGAGTACGTGTTTTCGCACCACCTCATTCTACTCCTTTTTCATAACACGATGTTAGAACTAATTAGTTATCTACCTTGACACATCTATGTATAATTTTCTTTGGATTCTTCTTATGATCGAGCTAGATCGTAGCTCGATCACAATTATGGACTCATAAAGGAGACCCGGTTGAAAAGTATCAAAACTTTATCGACATGCTCAACCGGTATTAATTCTTGTTCCTTTTATTATCATACTAGCTCTATTTCCTTCAATTTGAAACAAATTCTAATCATGTACAATTCAGTAATCACATGTGTAGTGCATTCACACGGTTCCGTGCTAAAAACGTATGATTCAAGGAGGAATTTGACATTACAATTGCCTCTCGTGTATGTATATCATAATGCTAGCTTTTTAGTTAGTTAACTTAATTTCCTTGCATCCATTTCACGCTTTCAACTTTTTCCACCGCAGATCTTGACTCAGCCGCCGGGTAACAATTTATGCGGCTACTATGTATGCGAGTTTATGCACGCCCAAACCGGAGCCGTCGACCGCATGCTAAAAGGCAACAAGGGGGTGAGTTAATATAACTACTAGCTTTAATGATGTATAGGTACTCCTTATATCTTGTACAAATTCAAGTATTGATTAGTTAATGACTTAACGATAGGTGCCTCAATATTTGGCGGAACAAGGTTCGGAACTCTCGCCGGCACGAGTGAGAGCAATCCAAGAACAACTCGTCGGCTTTATTTACGATGAGGTTGTAAATCCAAAAGGCGAGTTTCACGAACCAAACTTTAACAGGTGGGGCCCTTCGATAAGGACCAGGTGAATCGTCGTGGTTTACATCTACACTAGCAAGAGCGATGGCGTAAAAGATCCCGATGAATAGAAGGAAAAGATATACTAAAGTTGTAATTAAAGTTGTGTACATATATATTGTAATACATTAGACGATGAGCGAAGAACAAATATGTGTACATATTTTAATACATTAGATGTAATTAAATTTGTTAATGAATGTTCAATGATTTAATTATCAGGCAAAGTGCATGATTGATTATCTGTGCTTTTAATTAGTTGTGATTTAACACACACACATATATATAATAGCTACTGCAGAAATAGACCTATATATATACAAAACATCAGTACTGGTTGGAGAAACCAACCGCATCGATGAGAACCTCATCGAGACAGGTTGGAGACACCAACCAGCATCTTGATCAAGACACCACATGTGCTAGTATGGGATAGCCTAAGCTCACTAGATTGGTTAGAGTTTAGCCTTGCATTTTGGTAGGCTGGAGTAGTATGGACGATCCGACGTACTGGAGTCGTTCTAGGTGCTCCCTTCACTGAGGTGTTGGGGCCCAAGCATTCCAATACAACGGTGCATGCCTTGTCATGGGGAGAGTTCACGATGGGGCACCATCGGTTCAGGATCTCCTGAACTGTGGCAAGGGTTTAACATCACTGTCGCTGGTGTAAGGCTAAGCTTTAACTAGTCGAACGGTTTCGTCACAATTTAGCAAATCGGGTACGGTGAGTATCGCGAGGCATGGTTGACATGATTGCTAGAACGTGTCATGTGGGTAAAGTGTACACTCTCTGCAGAGATTAAAATCTAATTAATTAGCCGTGCTCGCGGTCATGAGCAACTTGGGAAAATAATGTCAAATATAGTCTTGTTTTTGCTAAAACTTTTGGAAATGGTGTTGGAATGGGTTGGTGGATTGGGAAGCCATTGGTGGCTGTTTTTACTTGTTGATCACAGCCAAGGAGGGCTGTGAAATGTCATCTATGAACTCTACTTACTGTTATTTAGCTTCATATTAAATGCTCTTTACAAATTTGTTACCGTTTTATGAAACTTTTGCTTGCAAACAAAATCTGCCTTATGCTGAAATGAGACTAGTGTAGAAGCTTAATTCCTTGTTATAGCCCTGCATTTACTGTATTTCCATACACTAAAGTCTTGTGAGTACATACGTGTACTCACGGTTGCTTAATCCTAACAATATAGACGATGGTATGGAAGAACACCCCGATGACACGTACTTTACTCCGGGGTCCGACAACGATGTTGATGGATGAACTTGGCTTTTCCAAGTCGGTTGCCTTTGGGTATTATGAAAAGTGACACCATAAGACTTTGTTCTACTTCTCATGACATTCAACTTGATTGAAACCAAGTTTCGAACTTATATAACCTGAAGTTTTGAACTCTAAAAATTTGCTAGGACCAGCGTGAAGCTCTTAACCTCACCTTGTTCTGAACCATCTCCTTGGAGATGAGAATTTTCCAAAATCTTACCTTGATTCAACAACTAGATAGGCCGCAAGTAAGTGTAAGGTTAAGGAAGTTAGGTTATTGTTTGTCCAACTTAGAGACATAGAAAATTTTCACTAAAATTCTGGAAAGGGTCGCCATCATTCGACTCCGCCACGACCTTCCCGAGCTAGCACAGTTGTGTCCCCACTGCCCCTCGCGTGAATGGGATAGTGTGGTTAACACCTATGCCGTCCCGGATGCCACTTCCGATGCCACGCTCGCTTGGCATGTGGGACTGTTGAGCTCGCTCGACAGGTACCTCCTTCGCCTCCAAGATGAGCTGATCATGGCGCGCCACCGCATCTCCGAGCTTGAGAATCACATGGCTCCATTATTTGACCTCGGCTTCACCACCCCGGAGGACGTGTTTGGGGTAGTATGGGGCGTACGATCATGCAGAGGACCTCCCTCGCCCCTACGGTACCTACCGCCACGTCATCCGACAAGTTCGGATGTCGGTGAGAGGTACTGGACACCGTCAGTACCATGTGCCAGAAGGAATGATGGACCTTAAGAAGGAAGAGTTCAGGGCTTTGAAGCAAGGAGGCGGTCACAAGGCGTAATACTGAACAAGTTTACTCAGTTGACACGTTATGCACCAGAAGATGTGGCTACAGATAAGGCCAGACAGTCCCGTTTCTTGAAAGGTTTAAACTCTAGATTGCTGGTGGGACTAATCACCCACAACTTCCATGATTTTCAGGAGTTGGTCAATAAGACTTTGATTCTTGAGGACAAGCGCAAGGAATTAGGTGAGGATCGTAAGTGCAGGATGGCTAGTCAAGCTGGATGGCCTACTCAGTTCAGATTAAGGATGTCACCCCAAGATTCGCCAGATTCACCCAGCTGTTGTGCAAGACATCAGCTTCATCATCTCGCCCTGCTAACCAGAATTTTCAAACACCTGCTCCAGGGGGCAATGCACCGGCAGGAAGTCAGCAGTCCATTGTCAAGAAATGTTTCTCTTGCAACTAGCCAGGATATTTTGCCAACAAGTGTCCAAAGAAGGGAAATATTACTCCAGTTCATTTCAACCTGGGCACTACCCTAGCCAAAGCTCCAGTGATAGGAGGTAATCGAAAAGGCACGATGAGCGCCGCCTGCATAACAATGCGTGGAAGGATTAATCATATCACCGCAGATGAAGCCCAAGGAGCATCAGACGTCGTACTGGGTAAGTTCTTGGTTAACTCAGCATCCGCCTCTGCTTTTATTTAATTCTGGAGCTTCGCATTCGTTTGTTTCTCTTAGTTTTGCAATGAAGCATGGTTTTGCTGTTAAGAATCTTAAGTGTGTGCTTTTAGTCCAAGCCCCAGGATGTGTGCTTTTAGTCCAAGCCCCAGGATCGGAACTTCGGTCTAGCCTTGGGTGTTTGGGAGTTAAGTTGCTTATGAATGGGATAGAGTTCCTAGCGAATCATATCTTGTTAGATACCCAAACTTTGGATGTTATCCTAGGAATGGATTGGCTGTCCAAGCATAAGGCTGTTTTGGATTGTGGCCAAAGGATGGTAACCCTAGAAAGCCCTAGTGGCAAGAAAGTGGAAGTGCATGCAACCGCAGTTCGTGATAGTCAATTAATGGTCAATAGTGCAAAGGTTGCTAATCTAGAGGATGTGCCAGTGGTTAGAGATTTTCCAGAAGTATTTCTTGAGGATTTACCGGGCATTCCGCCATATCGGGACATCGAGTTTGTCATTGAATTAGCACCTGGAACAGCACCAATAGCAAAGAGACCGTACCGAATGCCAACCGATGAGCTAGTTAAAATGAAGAAGAAGATTGAAGAATTGCTGGAGAAAGATTTCATTCGTCCAAGTTCTTCCCCGTGGGGAGCGCCAGTTTTGTTCGTCAGGAAAAAGGATGGAAGTTTAATAATGTGCATTGATTATCGTGCACTTAATGAAGTGACGGTTAAGAATAAGTACCCTTTGCCAAGGATTGATGATTTGTTCGATCAGTTGAGAGGAGCAGGAGTATTCTCCAAGATAGATCTCCGATCAGGATATCATCAACTGAAGATTCGAGAGGAAGATATACCGAAAACCGCATTCTCAACCCATTATGGACATTATGAGTTTACAATTATGTCTTTTGGATTGACAAATGCCCTGCATACTTCATGAACATGATAAATAAGGTATTCATGGAATACTTGGATAAATTTGTAGTTGTCTTCATAGACGACATACTTGTGTACTCCAAGTCAAAAGAAGAGCACACAGAGCACTTGAGATTGGTTTTGGAGAAGTTGCGAGAACAACAGTTATATGCCAAATTCAGCAAGTGTGATTTTTGGAAAGAGAAGGTGGAATTCCTTGGCCATGTAATGACCGCTAAGGGAGTCGCCATGGATCCAAGTAAAGTGGAAGCAGTGTTGCATTGGGGGCAGTCGAAGTCAGTCACCTAGATCTGTAGTTTTCTGGGAATGGCGGGATATTACCGTCGGTTCATAGAAGGATTCTCGATGATTGCGAGACCTCTCACGCAATTGTTGAAGAAGGAGAAGAAGTTTGCATGGACGCCGGAGTGCGAAAAGAGTTTTCAAGAACTAAAGAAGCGGTTAACATCCGCGCCTGTGTTAGTACTACCAGATGTGCAGAGCAGCTTTGATATATATTGTGATGCCTCGAGGCAGGGTCTTGATTGTGTGTTGATGCAGAATGGCAAAGTGGTGGCCTACGCATCAAGGCAGTTGAGGCCGCATGAAGGGAATTACCCGACGCACGACTTGGAACTAGCAGCCGTAGTGCATGCTTTAAAGATATGGCATCATTATCTCATTGGAAATAGATGTGAGATATATACGGACCATAAGAGTTTGAAGTACATATTCACTCAGTCGGATCTCAATATGAGGCAAAGAAGATGGTTGGAATTGATCAAGGATTATAATGTTGGAATCCATTATCATCCTAGAAAAACTAATGTGGTAGCCGATGCCCTGAGTCGTAAAAGCCACAGTGTGAATTCGTTGGTAGCAAGCGATCAACAGGAATTGTGTGAAGAATTTCAGAAGATGAGATTGGAAGTTGTGCCGCAAGGATTTATTGCTGCTTTGGAAGTAAAGCCAACCCTGGAGGATCAAATCAGAGATAGGCAGAGTAAGGACGAGAAAATCAGCAAGATCAAGTCCAAGAAGGAAGAAGGGTTAGCAGAGGATTTCTCGGTAGATGAGCAAGGCACCCTATGGTTCAAAGGCCGAATTTGTGTGCTAAACGAGAAGGAACTTAAGCAATTGATTCTTGAGGAACCACATGATTCTAAGTATTCCATCCATCCAGGAAGTGCCAAGATGTATCAAGATCTTAAAAAGAGATTTTGGTGGCCAAGTATGAAGCGTGAAGTAGCAGAACATGTTGCATTGTGTGACGTATGCCAGAGGGTGAAGGCGATGCACCAAAAGCCCGCTGGACTGTTGCAGCCATTAAAGATTCCGGAATGGAAATGGGAGGAAATTGGAATGGATTTCATCACGGGATTGCCCAAGACTTAGAGAGGTTATGATTCCATATGGGTAATCATCGATCGATTGACAAAAGTTGCCCACTTCATTGCAATGAAGACAACCTATTCAGGAGATCGATTGGCAGAGTTATACATGTCAAGAATTGTATGTTTGCATGGTGTGCCCAAGAAGATCGTGTCGGATTGAGGTACCCAGTTTACTTCAAGATTTTGGGACAAATTGCATGAAGCAATGGGAACTTGCTTGAATTTTAGCACCGCTTATCATCCGCAGACAGATGGCCAGACAGAGAGAGTTAATCAGATTTTAGAGGATATGTTGAGAGCCTGTGCGATATCATACAGTACATCTTGTGATAAATGCTTGCCATATGCAGAGTTCAGTTATAACAATAGTTATCAGGCTAGTTTGTAAATGTCACCATATGAAGCCTTATATGGTCGAGTTTGTCGTACCCCGTTAAATTGGAATGAAACGGGGGAGCGTTCAGTGTTTGGACCTGAAATTCTCAGAGAAGCCGAAGAGCAAGTTGCCATGATCAGGGAGAGATTGAAAGCAACACAGTCAAGGCAGAAGAGCTACGCTGACAACTGTCACCGTGAATTGAGCTTTGAATCCAATGATTTTGTATATCTCAAAGTCACTCCCCTTAAAGGTGTTAAGAGGTTCCAGGTCAAGGGAAAGCTTGCACCCAGGTTTGTCGGACCATTTATAATCCTGAGCCGCCGAGGAGAGGTTGTGTATCGGTTAGAGTTGACATACCATTAGCAGTGTGCATGATGTGTTCCATGTGTCACACCAAGAAATGTCGAGTGCGGTGCAAGCGCATAACCGTTAGAAGCTATCGAGTTAGGTGAAGACTGACCTACAAGGAGCAGCCGATCAAGATCTTGGATGTGATGGAGCGCAGAACCAGAAACAAGTCTGTTCGCTTTTGCAGAGTTCAGTGGAGCAATCATTCGAAAAGCGAAGCAACCTGGGAGCGTGAAGAGGACCTGAAGGCAGAATTTCCAAACCTATTTTCTAGTTGGCCCTGAATCTCGGGGTCGAGATTCTGTTAAGGGGGGGAGGTTTGTAACATCCCAAATTTTTGGCTTTTTATTTAGTTAATAGTGTTTAATTGCAATTTATGCTTTATGTGAATTTTCTGGATTTATTTGGATTTTCTGAGATTTATTTGAATTACTTTGAATTAAAATATATTGCCTTTTGTTAAAGATTAAATATAAATAGATAAGTTCAAAATAAAGTTTTGTCAAAAATATTTTATTTAAGTCCAGAATGTCTCAAAGTATTTTTGAGATTTTTCTTGGAATTTTTCTAGTATTTTTGTTGCCCTAAATAAATCAAATTATTTTCTCTAATTATTTTAAACCAAAAACCCCGGAAAATCGATATGAACAGTATTGGGCTGAAGCCCGAAAGATCGTGCGCAGACCAATTTCGTTGCTCGCCCGGTCTTCAAGACGAAGTCGTGCATACCGTTGATCAAGATCCAACAGACTTCATCAAGCCGCGTCACCAGCAAAACCCTAACGCATGCGAGCCGTCGGATTTTCATCGCACGGTCTTCATCAAGCCATACCGTTTTGGAAACCCAATCTATCCGGGCCATCCGATTGTGATCGTGTGGCTGAGGGTCTTCGTGTCCGTGACGAACTCGGATCCCGCCGCCGCCGCCGACTCGAAGTCCGCCGCTCGTACGCCTCGAGTGCCGGGTATATAAGGACCGGGGCACCCCTCTCGAGTATCCTCAGAGTCCGCCGCACCTTTTCGCCCTTGCGCCGTCGCCCGAGAAGCTCGGAGGTTCACGCGCAAGCTCACCGGAGTTCGAGAAGTCTTCGCCGTGCCATTGCCGCCATTGGACACCTTCTTCCGCCGTTCCAAAGCCAATTCCGAACTCATCGCGTCGAGACGAACCAGTTCCGCTACTTCTTCCTCGCCGGAGAACGCCGAAACGCCGTCGGGCTCGTCATCTTCCTCAAGTCCAGTGAACTAGCGCCGCCGGGCTGCCATCGCGAAGAACGGAAGCTCTCAGCCGTTGGATCGTCATCGGATCGCCGGAGATCAGCCACGTTGCGGGATTGAATAGCGTACCGCTCGGGTAAGGTTTTCGCCGTTAGATTAAAATCGTGTGGTCAGGAGTGTGCCACGTCGATTAGGGCAACAGTGCGTCGCTCGGGTAAGCCTGGAACGTCCGATCGTAGATGGACAATGTAGATTGAGCCACGTAGTCGGAGGAATAGTGTTTAGCTCGGGTAAAAATTTACCGTCCGATCTAGATCGGGTGGTTATCGCTTTGCCACGTGGTAGGTTAAACGTGAGCCGTTAGATTGGTTCTGGATGGTGGAGATTGCGCCACGTGTCAGCTGTATCGGATCAGCGCAAGGCTGACATCAGCTGACGCAATAAATCGGATTTTCCTTTACAAAAATAATTCGGATATTATTGATTTTCCAATTTTATGATTTTCTGGAATTTGAATCTTCCGAGGGCTCGTTCTCCCTCATACGAACTCTGATTGAGGTGATTCAAATTTCTAAAAATTTGTAAAATTGAGATCTATCTAATGGTGATTTTTGTTGGATTTTTAGAGTTTGTTTATTCTCTAGTTTTGGTGTTTATTTGCTATTTCTTCTCGATTCACGTAGACGTTGAATTGTGCGAGACTTCGGAGGAGGAATTGGCAACACAAGAACAATTTCCAGATCAAGACCAGGAGCTTAACCAAGGCAAGTTGTGCTTTGATCATATTGCACCCATGTTTGCAAAATTGCTATTTTGATTTACTTTTATGCATGTTATTTTATGTGTATAAATGATTTCAACCTAAGTTTGGGATTAGCTAATGTACCCTTTGAATTACACCCTACCTTGTTAATTGTATGCCATAATCCACTTGTCACCTTAGGTTGGTTCACTATAGTTGGTTAATAACGAAATCAACATGGATGGTTAGATCGAATTAGATTGCTTAGCCATGCCACGTCATCACATGTACATGAATTATTGATTATTAATCTTGACTAATGGAATATGGAACAATGAAGTTAACTTGTGTGTCATGTGTGGTCACACAAAGAGATTGAGTTGTTGTGGCGGGGACGTCACACAACGATGTTGATTTGTGAGTAGCACATGGTGCTTGGTAACCAACCGGGTTGTAATCATTTTCGATTGAAGCAAGTGGTAGGGGCAAGTGTGCCAAGGTGGGCCCAGTGGGGCTGAGGGTATGTGCAAGTCTTGCTTTAATCAATCCTAAGGACTTAACCTTGTGAGCCTTTGACCTGAGTCAATTATGCAACCACATGTCTGTTATGGGGCAGCCTAGCTGACTAATTTGCAAAGACTTAGCTTGAGTACTATCGTGGTGGTGTGAGTCCGGGTGTACGGAGGAAACTCACATGGTGCAAGAGGGGGGCCCTGTTGTGGTGGTGTAGCCCATCTGTGTTGAAACCTCAGCTGGTAGTACTGGGTTAAGATGTTGCATTGTAAAAGCTTTGTTATGATCATTCGCCTGTGTGGTGCATGGTTGTATCGTGTGGGTAAAGTGCATAATCTCTGCAGAGTATACAAACTATTTGAATAGCCGTGCTCACGGTATTGAGCAATGCTCGGGAATTACAGTCAAGGGTTAGTTAATTAATTGGACAACTGGATGAGATGGCAGGATGCCATGTGGATAATGGAACTTGACTTAGGTGGAAACTTGATTTACTTGAAGCATTGAATCTACTTAATGTTATTATTCGTTTTACTGTCTTTTCAATCTATGTAATGTATGTGTTCATAAATGCTGCTTTATCGCAAATAAACCACAAGCCATTCTTTGGAATAAGCCTTGCATATAGCTATGATAGAAATGCATTCTGTGCACAACTTGTTGAGTGCTTTTGTACTCACCCTTGCCATCGACAACAAACAACAGTGGAGGAGTCGTCGCCTGTGTTGGAGGAGGATTTCCAGGAGGATACGAGTCACTAGGCCAAGCCTTGTCAGTCGCATGTGGTGTACTGATGAGTCATTACGTCTTCTACTATTTTCCGCTGCATTTGTCTTATTTTATCTTAGCTTGCCCTGCAAGGTGGCTGAATAATTGTAATTGATCATAAGATCATGCACTAGTTATATTAAATAAATGAAGTCTTATTATTATTATCGTGGTGTATGATGTGATGCTTACCGATGTTAAGCTGTGTGCACTAGCATTGATCCTGGGACTAGTGCGGTAAAACACAGTGGGACTAGTGCGGTAAAACACAGTGGATTCGAATTGGTGGTCCTTACACCATGTGGGCCCACCCATCAGCTTTCTATCCCTCCTCCCTTCCTTCTTTCTCTCACCGCACTCGACCAAGCCACTTGCTGCCATTGCCGTGTGCAAAGAGCTCTTCAAAGCTTCCATTTTCTCCCAAAATTTGTGCGCACTTAAAGCCATTGGTGATCTCCACTCAAGTTGCACTCACTACCAATTGTTTCGTCTCCATTACTTGCCTTAACATCGCACTACCGTCGCTCAACCCCTGCCTTTTCCATCGCCATTCACCACCTTCAAGCCCTCCCTCGCCCTATAAAAGGGAGCATCGAGCTCACCTCTCCTCGCTCTATTTCCCCAAGGCCTAGCCTTCCCCTCCCTTTCAAATTGACAGAATGCCATCGCCACAGTTGATGAGGACATTCCTACATCCAGTACTTCACTAATTTTAGAAATTCCAAGTCTAGAGCATCCCTAGGACCATGACTCGTGCACACGCACAATGGTTAGGCCAGCAGGTGTGTCTTTCCTTAGCCAAATTAACTATGTTATTACTGAGAATATGTTGCTACTTAAGAGTTGTTTTTTGTTGATTATTACATGTATGGGCTTGGAAGGGAGTAGCTGCTGGACAATGTTGCTTTTAGCGCCAGAAAGGACACACCATGTACTAGGATTAACTTGGGAAGAAGGGAAGGCTTACAAGCAATTAAGGAAGGTCAATAAAACATAACAGATTTCATGACATTTGGGCCAATTTTGGACAGAAATCAAAGGAGGATTCGGATGGAATTTCCAGCCCGAAACATAGTTGGATAGGTCTCAGTAAAAAGCCCACAACTTTCACAAACGGAGTCCAAACGGAGAAAATAAGGACTTGTTTGAAAGGTTATTTCATGCCCCATCCATTGGATGCACAACCAGCCATAGATTCTAAATATACTGACTGCAACAAGGGAAATACTCTGAGTCCATAATTGAGTCCTTTTTGAAGTCCACAAATTGAGTCCTTTAGGGCTGCGCCCCCACCCACTATATATTTTGTAGCCCACCTAGCTTCACTACCTTGAAAAAGGTTATCTATGGCGGTTCATAAATGCCATCGGTAGCGGTTTTTGAACTGCCACTGATAATTGAGGATTATCAGTGGTGGTATTCGAACCGCCACAGATAATATTATCTGTGGTGGTTCTAGCCACAAACCGTCATAGATACTCATATTATATGTGGTGGTTCTAGCCACAAACCGCCACAAATACCCTATTATCTGTGGCAATTTTATCCAAAAACCATCAATCATACTCATTTTATCAGTGCGATTTTTGGATAAAACTGCCACAAATACTCCTAATATCAGTGGTGGTTTTAGCCAAAAACTACCATTGATAATTTTAGACCACAAAATAAAAAACCGGCATTTTGGGCTCGTGCTACATGTGGATTTGAGTTCCCGCACGAGCAAGAAGGATTTGAGTTCATGTGGACAAAGTTGGCAGGGGATATTTCAATTGAACAGCTGAAGCACACTGTGTACACCGATGTTTGCAGGTGTCTGTGTGATTTCTCATGCCCCAAGGACATGAAAGACCCGACTTGCAATCACATTTGTTCAATCTTACCTTGAGCTTTTCTCACTGTGTAGTTCGATGATAATTGCTCCCAGGGGGATGCTGGCTACATGGGAGCAGGATTTGAAACTTGTTCAGAATTTTCTCTTTTTTGTAAGTCCTGATATGTATTGAATTTGAACCTACAATTTTATATATCGGTAGAGTAATCTATGAAGTACATCTACAAATTTTTTCAGAGTTTTCGTGACTTTTATTAGTTGGTGTGCACGGTGTGTACACGGGAAGCCCTGTGTGCACATGATATGTTGCCTTCAAATATATAGTATATAAAGCGTCGTTAGATCATAATTAAAATATATTAAAGCGCACATCACAATATTTAGTTTTTATAATAGTCTGTTTACAAATGTAGTGTGAGTACATCTCGTTCACTTTGGTTTTTCAATGACTCAAAGAGAATTAAAGTTGCTCGTGGAACTCGCCGCTTGGATTGATGATCCGATCGTGAACTAATCCAAATGATCCGCTTCTTGAATTGCTAAAATTTCGCTTGGCAAGAACTTATTGGTTCTCATCCCGGAGCGTTGTTATTAAAGAAAAGAGAAATTTAATTAATGATAATAGATGTTAAATGAAAGAAATGTAGGCATCAATGTGTAATTATATACCATGGCTTCGTTATAGCCGACACTCTCTGTGACAATTGCATGTATATTTGTACATACATAGTATGCACATAAATTATTTCCTTGGTCCTGTCTCATGCATGGATAGTCTTTTATTATTTGGAAATCTTTCTTGTAGGGACGATGCCGATGACTTCTCTTGCAATATCGTGCGAATGCCCTGTGAATGATTTTAAATAGTAATTAACCTTAAATACAATAGAATAAAATATTACTAGAGCAATAGCGCAACGATCGAGTTTACTTGTTCATCATGTCCCAAAAATTTTGATACAGATTAAGTGGTTTTCTCAGCGAGTCCAAGACAAAAATCCTGCTAGCATCTAACTCGATGACGAGGAGGACCCAGTGATACCTAGACATATATGTTAACATAGCCTATTAGTCCCACATCGTGTCACGCAAAAATAGTAAAACAATATTAAAAGTAGGGTAATACGACTTAAAGTTATAGGGTAAAACTACGGAGGTTTTGTATTGCGGCTTCAAGAAAGTATTAAATAAATAGTCTTCAATAAACTGTGCATCCCGCCGATGATTTTCTCGCTGACAAGCCCCGGACGAGAAATCCTAACTTGTCATTGCCATTTCTTCTACATATCTCAGATCTCCATTCTATATATATAAAAAGAAGTTAGACATGCAAATAAACAAAGACAAGAATATACAATAATATAAATAGAGACTTACAAAGTCCACACCGAGTATTGCCGCATCCGAGCATTTTGTCGGTACAACATGTACAATTCGGAGAACTCTACCCGTAAGATGTTATCCCCATTGTGAAAATCCGATTCTTTGTATCCGACCGAACGCCTGCACTTTTCTCACTGCTGCATATACCACTGATGGACGCGCCGCAATTGTGTTGTTAGGTTGTCTAAATGAGCTGGTTCAACCAACGGTTGCCCCAAAAAGAACTTCCACCTTAGATCTAGCTCGTGATCATGAAGTTGTTCAAGAAGATCTTTTTTCAACTTATGACATCAACGCCACAAGACTAGCCGTCTTCAAGTATTGCTTTCTGGAGATGCGCTCGTAGTCCGACATTTTGGAAGGTTCAGAAGCCCGCCTTGTCTCTTTGTCTCTTTAGCATCGACTTTAGTCTTCTCAGGTGATGGCGCCTTTTTGAAGTGAGATGTTACGCAGGCCTTTATTTCCTTTTTCCGTTCTTCTTCAGTCATCTCGGCTGGTAATTTCTTCTGATGCTGTGTTGACTTCACAGATGACCGAGATTTGCTACAAGATGATGCGGACTTCCGAGATGGTGCTGATGTTTGATTCTTCTTATGTGCCGGCGGAGGAGTTGGACTTTTCCTGGCTGGTGCCGGCGGAGGAGTTGGACTTTTCCTAACTGGTGCCGGAGAAGAAGTTGCACTTTTCCTAGGCGACAGGTCTGCGTGTGAAGAGTGCGGCTGATCATCATCATCGTCTTTGTCGGCCTCATCGTCTGAGCCAAACATAATCAACCTCTTGTGCCACGCGAGGAAGCCATGCACGTTTTCTCCAAGTTTGTTTTTTTCGTCCTGGCCAGGAATCTCTACCTCCATTTTGTGATATTGTCGGACTACACTGTTGTCGGCGTACTATACGCCAGGGTACCCTCTTCGCTGCACAAAGGCGTGCGTGGCCCACGGGCACTTATCAGCAGGTGGGAGTTTACACCCCGCCTGCTGTGGTGTTGGTCCACGGGCGGCGGGCGAAGGTGTGGGCGACCACGCCTACTCGCCGGGCGCCCACCGCTGTGGGCACCTATCAGCGGTGGGTGTTTACACCTCGCCTGTGGTGTTGGTCCACGGCGCGGCGGGCGAAGCAGTGGGCGACCACGCTCGCCGCCGGGCGCCACCGCGGGCGGCTCGGGCGGGCGAAAGCATGCCCCGCCCACAGGTGTTGGTCCACGTGGCGCGGCGGCGAAGCAGTGGGCACCACGCCGCCGCCGGCGCCCATCGCGTGGCGGCTCGGGCGGCGCTTGGTAAGCATGCCTCGCCCACCGAGTGCCGGTCCACGGGGCGGCGGGCGAAGCATGCCTCGCCACCGGTGCCGGCCCACGGGCGGCGGGCGAAAGGTGGGCGACCACGCCGCCGCCGCAAGACCCAATCCACGCGGGCGGTGAGCCCTGCTCATCCCGCCGCCATGCAAAAAAGGTGGATGCGGTGCCTTCGCTCAAGTCTCCTTCCACGCCGCATCGCGTCGAGAGACAGCCTGCTGCACCCGAGCACGCCGATTCCAAGGAATTCTCGCAACAAGCCCGCTCCTCGACACCTCACATCTACCCGCGGGCGTAGGGTCACATTCCGAAGAACCGGTGATGGCATGCGCCGCATTAATTAGGGCTGAAAGAACGGGACAGTGCATAAAGGTGTAGTAAATGCATGTAAGATAAGCATGATGACATCCCTCCTCCGTCTGACTCGTGTAAGCCCGTGCATATAAGGGCACTTGAGAGCATACGAAGGAGAGGAAGGAGAGAGAAAAAAGAGAAAGAGACTCAACAGAAGAGCTGGTCATCAGCAAGCTTTGTAACCAAGCCCACTATATTCAATCCAAGATCAAGCAGGAAGTAAGGCTGTTACCCTTCTCCACGGGGGGCCTGAACCTGGGTAAAATCGTGTGTTCATCCGGATTTCAAACCCTAGAGCTCATTAGTGTGAGAGGTGCCTGGGTTTCCATCCGTTAGGGTTCACGGCCACTAAAGACACTCCCTACCGAACCAAACCCGTCTCAGAGACTTGGGCCTCGGCTTGAAATACACCGACAGGCAGCGCCGCTGTAGGGCTCAGAGTCGGTTTCTCCGATCATCTCCCATGAAGTTTTGGTGTTCTTCTTTCGGTTCCTGCATTTGAAGATGGTGGGTTCACAAGATCGTGAAGAGGAAGAGTCGCCATGCTCATAGTGTGTCCCAACACTCGCCGATCGCAAGAAAGTTTCACTCCGCCCCCGCGAGGTGGTGGTGACGCCCCCGTGGCGGTGGCGGATCATCCGGTGCGACGCCGGCTGGCCATGGAGGCGCCACTGCTCAAAATCTCCATGCGCTGCCTCTCCTCGACCACCTCCCGGTGGAGCTTGCAGAGACTCCTACCTGGTCCGTGGTTGCAGATCTTGCCTTTGCCTGCGGCCCATCCGGGTAGGGCCACGGCCAAGTGCCGGTGGTATTTTGCCACCAGTGGCGCTGGCCGAGGCTCGCAGGGTTCCACCTACCCGGTGGCGCATCCTGCCCCAGAGGCAAGGCTGTGGAGGAGGCGCTGCCACGGCCCCTGCCTCGAAGGAACCGTGGGGACCTAAGGAGCCATCTTGACGAAGCCCGCCGGTGAAGCGGTGATCTTCGCGGCCGCGTGCTGCGCCGCCCGGCTCAGGAACAGGGGCGTGGCAAGCGGGCGGCCTCCGAAGATGGAAGTTCCTCCGACTCAGCGGAGAGCCCCGTCTCTCTCTCTCCGGGCCGAGTTCACGGTGGGCGGCCGGGTTTTGTTTATGGCGTTGGATATCAGGCGTTCTCCCGGCGGTTACGCCGTGTGGAGTGGCCCGAGAGGTTTCGCCCGGCGTCTATAGAAAGTTACGATGGTACTACCATTCCTGAGGAGTTCTTGCAAATCTATACCACAGTGGTGCGAGCGGCCGGCGGGTCCGGAAAAGTCATGGCTAATTATTTGCCGACGGCCTTGACGGGTTCCGCCCGCTCTTGGTTGTTGAACCTCCCGCGAGGATCAGTGCACTCGTGGGAGGAACTGTGTGGCCTATTCGTCGCCATTTCTGTGGCTCCTTCGCGCCCAAAGCGTGGAGGATGATCTGCATGCCCCGAGCAAAGATAAGGGGAGTCGTTATGCGATTTTATCCGCGGTTCGCCATTGCCGCAACACGATTCCCCATATTTCGAGCACCGGTCGCTATCGCTTCCAAAGAGGCGCCCGCGATCGCAAGATGAAGGAGAAGATGGCCACCGCACTATTGGTACCACTTCGAAGATTTTCTCGCGCATAAGTGCGCGGGCTGCAGAGGTGAGGGGCCGTGGTCTCGTCCCTGTGGCGCCGAGGCAAGGATGAAGCCGACTCAAAGGGTTCCGCCCGCTGGCAAGAAGGCGCGAAGCGTGAGGCGTGAGAGACCCGCGGTCTTGGCCGCCGAAGCGTGACTGCGATGGCTCCAGTCGCCGGAGCGCGACTTGCCGGATCAACGCGCGGTCGCGGTGACCGGCGAATGATGATCGCCGCGGATCGGCGAGGACGCCGCAATCGGGCGGACAACCGCCGTGGTCGAATGATCGCCGCGAAGCGACGGAAAGAGGGCCTTTGTGCCCATTCATCGAATCGACACCTATGACTTGGACAATCGCGGTGTCAGACAGGATGGTGGAGCGGCGATCAAGGAGCGCCGCCTCGTGATGATGAGCGCCACTCTCATGATGGTGATCGAGGTGAAGACCCCGCCTACCGCTTTCCAAAGAAAGCGGATCATACCTTGGCGACATTTATGGTGGTTCGTCCGCCTTCGCTTAATACCGCTTTGCAAGCGGCTGAGGAGGAAAGTGTGCGCAGCGGGGTCGAGCTTAGGGTCGCGTCGGATGCTGAAATGGTTGGAGGAGACGATCATCTTCAGCCAGCCGACCACCCGATTTGCTGCCCTCACCGACATCTCCCCGACAGGTGTCGCCACAATCCTAATGTCCGGCTGGGTCGTGTGTTGGTGGGACGGAGGAGTTCTTCAAGATCTTGTCCTCTACGCATTTTTGGCTCTTCAAATCCCGCCACAGATCTCCATCCGTCTGCTTTCTTCGCATTAGCCCCGGTTAGTGCAATCCCTGGGCCAAAAGGCCTCCTCATACTTTTGGGGAAAAGGATAATTATCGTGATCGAATGGGTGGACTTTGAAGTTATCGATTTTGATCTCCCTATAACGCTTGTTTCGGCCGACGGCTACCGCCAAGTTCATGGCGGTGACTCATTATGCATATATGGTGGTGAAGATGCCAGGGCATGTCGGCCCCATAACCATTCGTGATCACCAAGCTCTACTGTGCCATAATTTTGCGCTTGATATGAGTGCCATCACTTGCCCCGGGCGGCCGGAGCCGCCGTCAGAGTCCCTTAGGTTCAGATTAAGACTCGCTCGGCTCGCCGGGCGAGGTTAAGGTGGTCGCCTGAGGAGGGCGAGCCCCGCAAGATCGCCAACATTGGCGCCAAATTTCGGCGCCAATAGGAAGACGCTGACGCCACCTTCCTCCGTAATTCCGACGTGTTCACCGCAACCGCTCGATATGACCGGTCCCTGTGGAGGTGATCGAGCACCGCTTATTACGCCCCAGCGCCGCCTTCAAGCAAAAGGTCCGGCGGCAAGCTCCGAAGCGGCAAGATGCCATTCGGCAGGAGGTGGAGAAATTATTGGGCGCAAGAATCATCAGGGAGGTCACTCATCCTCAATGGCTTGCCAATCCTGCGGCTTGTCAAAAAGTCTAGTGGAAATGGCGAATGTGTGTCGATTTCACCGACCTCAACAAAGCTTGTCCGAAGATCCTATCCTTGCCGCGAGTCGACCTTATTGTTGACTCTACGGCAGGTTGTGAATTATTATGCTTTCGATGCGCATCTCGGGTACCACTGTGATTAGCATGGCGGCGGAGATGAAGAAAAATGCATGGTAATTTCTACCGTGTTTATTGCTTTATTAGGATGCCTTTTGGTTTAAAGAATGTCGATCTATTTACCAAATAAGTTATGCACATTACTTTTCGCCACGATAGGACGAATCTTGAAGTATATGTTGATGATCCGTCGTGAAGGTCAAAAAGGTGAAGACTTGATTCGAGACTTAGAAGAAACCTTCGCCAATCTCCTAAGAACCGCCTCGTCAATCCAGAGAAGTGCGTGTTCGGGTTCCTCCCAGAATTATTGGGGTTCCCGTGTCCAACCGGGTATTGAGGCCAATCCAGATAAAATAGCGGCGATTGAGCGATGAGGGCCAAAGACGGCTCAAACAGTTCAATGTTTGGTCGGTCGCCTAGCCTCCTTGGCATTCATTGTCTGACCGAGAAAGAAGTTTACCCTGCTCAAGTTGTTGAAAAACTAATCATTTTGAGTGGATTGATGAAGCGCAGAAGGCTTTTGAAGACTGGCAAAGACTTCACCTCTCCTCCAAAGGCGGTTTCCCTACACAAGGTGAACCGTTGCTTTTGTATATTGTCGCTACTCCCGAGGTGGTCAGCGCCTGTTGGTGTATGAGAGGGAAGGTGTCCAAGCCGGTTTATTATGTCAAGAAGTGTTGTATGAAGCGTAAACTCGATATCCTCAAGCTCGTAAAATGTCAGATGCTATTCTCGTATGCCTAGGAAGTTATGCATTATTTTCAAGGGCGAGAAATTACTGCGGGTCACGCCTACCCGCGAGAAATCCTGCTCAACCGTGGAAGGTAAGGTCGTGACCGCCAAATGGTCGCTTGAATTGGGAGAGTTCAATCTTAAGTTCGCTCCTCGACCGCCATCAAAAGTCAAAAGTTGGCGGAGTTCGTGCGAGTGGACTCTCGCAACCCTTGAAGTGAAGAAGCCCCGCTGCCGCCTCCTTGACCTTATTTTTGATGGTTCGCTCAGATTGAGGGCGGGTGGTGTTGTCCTAGTCTCCCGACCGGGACGTGCTTCAATATGTTGTTGTTTTGATTTTAAAGCTACCGATAACATTGCCGAATATGAGGGTCTCATATGGTGGCTGCGATTGCTTCTGACTAGGTATCCGACGCCTTCAAGTCAAGGGCGACTCGCTAGTCATCAATCAAGCGAGGAAGGAGTACTAATGCCCGACCCCACCATGGCGGCGCGCATTTTGGCGAGGTCAGAAAATGGAGCGCGCTTTGAAGGATTGGGATACACTCACATCCCCGACGTGATAATCACCTTGCGATGGGCTTTGCAGTTTTGTATCCTCGAAGGCCTCTGTCCGGCCGGGTCTTCGAAGAAAGACTATCGCGACTGGCCCATTACATGTTTCATGATTCGGATGGGAATGATGGTGTCACTGTCGCAGCCCCGATCTGTGGGGACGATGGTATGGTGCCGAGGCCTCCGGCCAAAGTGATAGCGGCATCGCCACGCCTCCGCTCAGTGGAGGGAAGGCAAGCGCGCTCGCTTAGCCCCTGTGTCCGGAGGGAAGGCAACGGTGCTGCTAATGCAGCCAGGGAAATGCTCGCCCAAAGAAGTACCCCGCGAACACCGAGTGCTCGCCACACTTGGCCGGAAAATCGCGGATGGATCCGATCCTAGCCTTCTCAAGGGACCAAGTGATCCCGACGATGATGCGCCACCGAGAAAATAGCACGAAGGCCAAGTGCTACACCGTGGATGGGGACCTATACCACGGAGCGTAAACGAATTCTCATCAAGCGCATCACTCGAAGAGGGAGCGCCGCTCGATATCCATGGAGGCGCAAAGGAGCCATATGTCCGGCCGGACGCTTGTTTCCAAAGCGTGCCGCCAGGATTTTATTGGCCATCGCCTCCAGATGCTTGCGAGCCGGTGAGGACATGCGGCTTGTCATTTTTTCGCCAGTAAGTCCACCGACCAGCCTAAGCCGCAAACCATCCCGCCTTCTTGGCCGCTCGCGTCCGGGGCTGGATATCCCGGGTCCGCTCTCATACACAGGGGCTTCACCCACCTCTTCGCCGCCATCGGCTAAATTTACTAAGTGGGTTGAAGTCAAGCAAGATGTACATCACAAATTTCCGCCGCAACAAATTCATGCATGGAATATTCACTCGCTTTGGAGTCGCCAACCGCATCATCACCGGACAATGGAACTCAATTCACCAAAGGCGGCATTTCTCGAATTTCGGACGAGATGGGCACCAAAGTATGCTTTGCTTCGTTGCCCACCCTAAGAGCAATGGTCAAGCCGAGCGCCGCAATGCATTAGTATTGAAGGGTCTCAAGACAAGAGCGCTTGATCGACTCCACAAGCGGGAGCGCTACTGATGAAGTATTCCGACCGTGGCTGTGGTCGCTTGCACCACGCCCAATGAAGCCATCGTGAGAAACCTTTCTTCTTGGTGTATGGAGTGAAGTCGCTTCTCCCTCCGAAGTTGTCGCTTGGCTCTCCAAGCTGCCTCCGCTTTCAATGAGGAAGGCCATGAAGATGTCCCAAGAAGAAGATGTCAACCTCTTGAAGAAGTGCCAGGATCGGGCCGCTTCAGGCCGCCTTGCACCAAAGAAAGTCTCGTGTGATACCATGCCACCCGGTTTCGAGAGAACACCGCAGAGGGTGACCTGGTCTTGGCAGAGTTCAGCGCATGCTGAGTTGCGAAGTTGCTTTCCTGGGAGGGCCTTTAAGGTGGTCTCAGATCTCGACCGGGCGGTCCTGCTAGCCATCGAGGATGGCCGAGAATTGGCGAATTCCTAATGTGGAGTTGTTGCTAAAGTTTTATCCATGAAAAACTCAGATTTATATGCGGGCCGGGTCGCCAGCTGCTTGGGGGCCGGTCGCCTGCCGCTTGGGAGCCGGGTCGCTCAAGACTCGACCGTCGCCAGTTGCTTGGGGGCTGGTCGCCTTCGCTTGGGAGCCGGTCGCCCAAGATCTCGATCGTCGCCTAGCCTGGGGCGGGTCGCCAACGCTATGGTTAGGAACCGATAAGTGTTTCAAATAACACTTTCGATTGTTCGCTTATGTATATGCTAAAATTGGTCAAATTATGCATGGTTATCACGCAAGCGCCGTAAACCCAATGGCTTGGTCGATAAAAGGAAAGTTTTCATATGGAGCGCCTAGTAAGATTAATGACCAGAGTGTAAGTTTGGCACGGTACTTTGATACGACTTGATGACCTCGGGTTGGTTTCTCGGTATAATCACCGTTGCCACTGCTAGTGGTGCACGGCCAAAATCACTCGAACTTATCATCTTCTCGCGCCACAGGGCACGATTCTAAGAGATCACGAGGATTTGAGTCCAGAAAGGTTTAGGCCAGTGGCAACCTGGCATAAAACTTTGACGGTGAAATTATTCTGTGCTTAGATACAGACTTTTATACTTTAAGACCTTTTTTGCCTAAGTTTGGTATGACTTTTGCGCATTGCGCTAATACTTGTGGTTAGTTGCGTGCAGTTTTTGTAGGAATTCTGGGATGTTGCCCTGGGCTTACGAGCCTAACAGATGTTTTAGCTGTGTTTCAAACTGGCCACCTAGTGATTCCAACATGCAATATCAAACAATCACAACGAGCAAGCATCAAGGTAAAACCAGAAAACATTTGCTACGACTGAAATCTGTTAAAATGTCCATACAGGCAAAGCGGACTGATTAACAAAAGGAACAAAAACAAAAGAAGCAAGGCGGCGGTCCGGCTCTTCATTCGTCGCCCATGTCGATGTCGCCGGCGTCCGCTTCCTCCTTCATCGGAGTGGAGACATCCATGTCCGGCTCCTGCACGTGCAGTTGCCCGGCCAAGTGTTTGGCGGCTGCTTGCACGCGCTCCTCCGCCTGGGCGACGTCCCCTACGATGCCGGTCTCTATGACCGCCATCGGATCCAGAGAGAAGGCCCCTACTGCCCAAAGATGCCAAAGACGGCTTGCAACACCGCCATGACCTCTTGCCCTCCCCCGTGGAGCGTGGCGGCTAGGGCGACAGTAATCCCGAAGTGCGCTCTCAAGGGTTCGGGTTGGTCGCAGAGGCGCATCAGAGGGCAAGGTTCCGGAGGGCACCTCCAGCACCACGCCCAAGGGTTCTAGGCATCTTTTGATGCGCAGGAAGGCTCTCTTGAGCATGGTGGTGAGGTTGCGCTTGAGGCGGTCAGACTCAGACTCGAGGTCCTCTGCGCTGCCTCGGCCCTCTCCGCCTGGCCGCAGATAGCGCCTGTATGGCGTCATGTGGTCCTTTTCGCCACCGCCAGATCCGACTTCTCCGCTCCCCGCCAAATTGCCGATGGCCTCTGTCACTTGCCTCGCCGTCTGCCTCTGTGCCCGCAGCTGTGGCAAGGAGCGCCACGAGCTGCAGCCGTGGTAAATTGCCGAGCTGTGGAAAAGCTCAACGGGCGCTGCAGCAGCGGGCGACGGCGGGGGCGAGTTAGCGGGGGCGCGGCGCGGTGAGCTGCTGTTTGCTCGCGGTGGCGGTAGCCGGAGGCCTCGACGGAGTCTCCGCCACCAGGTGCAGCGGCGCGTTTCCTTGAGCGCTTGAGGCCGCCGGGCGCCACCTCTGCCGGCCGCCGCCTCGGGACCTGCCCGCCCCGCCGAGTGGTGGCGGTGGGGTCCCCATCGCGAAGGTAGTGGCACCGTGATGATGGGGTGGGCGCCACAGATGAATTGAGGAGGAGTCGGCGCCGGTAGCCGGGCGCAGCTGCCGCCGAGGCGGGGCCGCGCATCGACACCGGCGATGGTGGTGATGCGGCGCGCCGAGGCGGAGATATCGCCGCTGGCGGCGCGGCGCCGGCAGCTTGGTACTGCATCAGGGCGACGTGCAACCGCCCCAGATGAAATCGCCGCCACCCTTGGCCGGTGGCGTAGAGGTTCGCCTGTGGCGGCGGTTTTTGCACCTGCATTTGAAGTGTCCGGATGAGTGGCCGCTGTTCGCGGGTCTGATCAACGGAGAAGGTGCGCCCTCGATCGCCGAGGGAGCGGGCGGCATCACAATGAGGCCGGTGGAGTCCATCGGTAGCAACCGACGATTCTCGGGACGCCTCGCGGCTCCACATCGCGAAAGTGGCCGCCGATGAAGGGAAGGCTGCCGGCGGGATCGGCAGATGAGCCCGGAGAGCCACTCGCTGAGGCGTGGGCTCCATCCAAATTTCCCTGCTACCGTTAAGGTTAAAACAAAGACAGACATTGCGGTTGGTAGGAGCAACCGCAAAAAGACATGAAAGCAGAAAAAAGCCAAAGAATAGTAGCGAAGACTTACGGCCAGGGAAGGTGCGGGTAATGTCATTGTCGTCAGATATCGCCACGCCGCAAGATACGGGCGACGGAGGGGCTCAATCTTCGATACAAAACTCGACGATCATCTGCCGGTTAATGCTGGCCCCGCAAGTTGCTAATGCGGGTCGCCATCGCCGAGCTCCGCCTCCTCGACGGGCGAAGTTCTGGGGCTTCGCCGCTGGTCCGGCTGGCACTTCAGTAGCCGAGTTCATTGTCGTTGCTGACGTGACAGCCACTTAAGGCGCCAAGCCTTCCAGCTTGATCTCGGCCGAAGGGAATGTAGCGAGCAACCATCCCATCCCGGAGGCGCGAAATGGCAACTCCTCAAAGCAATTGGCCTTGAGGAGGCGCGCAGAGGAAGAAATAGCGGAAGAGTGGAAGGTTCTGCATCACCCCATGAACATTTCACACGAGGTGTGCGAAGATAGCGAGGAAAAGAATAGAGTTGGGGTGAGATGAAGGTGATGGATTTCATAGAAGTGGAGGACTAGAAGGAAAAACTCGTAAAAAGGCTGTACAAAGCCTACTATAATGCCCCACACGAAGATGATGATCTCATCAAGGGCATCAGGGTGTAGGGGTCCCACCGAAGTAGAGAGGGTCTCCCAAGACGACGGTGTGGAGCCTCCCACCGTAGGAGTCCACCGACGAAGCAGAATGGGGGCGAAGTCCAAGAAGCTATGGAAGGAAGTGTTAAAGGACAAGAAAAGCTTGAAGGAAGAAGATGGAGTTTGTAAGGAATGCTAAAAGCGTGAACTGTTTAGTGCGGATGGGTCTATATGTATCCCCCACTCGCACTGACGGTTCACGAAAGGACAAGATCGCGCTGCTTTGTCCCAAGGAAAATCGGCGATGCATTGAAGCACGGAATCGAGATTGCAGTATCTCGATGAGTGGGGTTCCATCCAAGAATGCACCGCATTTAATGAAATATCTCAAAAGCTCTAAGGTGCGTTTTGGTGGGCCTGGGCTACCGTCGGTGTATTATACGCCAGTATTTCTTCGCCGCACAAAGGCGCAGCGTGGCCCACGCGGCAGCCTATCGCGGTGGGTGTTTACACCCCGCCTACTGTGGTGTTGGTCCACGGGCGCGGCGGGCGCAGCGGGCGACCACGCCGCCGCCGGCGCCGCCCGCGTGGGCGCCTTATCAGCGGTGGGTGTTTACACCCGCTCTGTGGTGTTGGTCCACGGGGCGGCGGGCGGCGGCAGTGGGCGACCACGCTCGCTGCCGGCCGCCACCATGTGGCGGCTCGGGCGGCGATGGGCATGAGCATGCCCGCCCACCGTGCCGGGTCCACGGGCGGCGGGCGAAAGCAGTGGGCGACCACGCTCGCTAGCCCGGCGCCTAATCCACGGGCGGTGAGCCTGCTCATCCCGCCGCCATGCAAAAGCCGATGCGTGGCTTGCCTCAAGTCTCCTTCCACGCCAGCATCAGGTCAAAGACAGCCCGCTGCACTGTGCACGCCGATTCCAAGGAATTCGCAACAAGCCTGCTCTCCGACACCTCACATCTACCCGTGGCAGTAGGGTCACATTCCTGGAAGAACCGGTGAAGGCATGTGCCGCATTAATTAGGGCCGAAAGAACGGGACAACAAGATAAAGGTGTAGTAAATGCATGTAAGATAAGCATGATGACATCCTCCTCCATCCGACCTGTAAGCCCATGCATATAAGGGCACTTGAGAGCATACGAAGGAGAGGAAGGAGAGAGAAAAAGAGAAAGAGACTCAACAGAAGAGCCGGTCATCGAAGCTTTTGTAACCAAGCCCACTATATTCAATCCAAGATCAAGCAGAAGTAAGGTCACATTCTTCTCCACGGGGCCCGAACTCGGGTAAAATCGTGTTCATCCGGATTTCAAACCCTAGAGCTCGTTAGTGTGAGAGGTGCCGGGTTTCCATCTCATAGGGTTCACCGGCTACCAAAGACACCCCCCACCGAACCAAACCCGGCTCAGAGACTTGGGCTCGCTGGCTGAAATACACCGACAACTATCTACTTCAATTCTAGCTAATCCCAAGAAGATGGGCGGCAAGCAGTAACCTCGCGAGATCCGCAGATGGCAAGCCTTGCCATCACCACCTTGATGGTAATGCCACAAAGCGACAAATGCATTTTGCACGATGCCTCGGTTGCGTGATGTCATCCATTGGAAAATGGAGTCCATGCCCTTCCTAATCCCTCGTGGACGGCAAATGCTTCCTACAAACACCGTGGATCAAGTTCCGAGGGTCGTCATCGAGTGGCGGCTAGAGCCGAGAGCTTCCGATCGCTTGTCGCACAACTTTATCCAGCCCGCCTCGCTTCGCTAATGCTCTTGCCACAACATCTTGTATTTGACTCTCCGCTTGATCTTCTTATTCTTTTCTACCGCCAGGTAACGATGCGTCACCGGAAGCCTTCTTTCCACTAAAGACCAAACCAACTCCCTAAAAGCGCCAGATGCTCCTTGTTACCCAGTGGCAACAATACCAGCTCATTCTCCTTCGTGGCCTCGAAAAAGCCTTGGGAAGACTCGCACGGAGCATCCGATATTTTCCGCGACACTTCGGCTCTATCGCCTCAAGCTCAAGCCGCCATCTTCCGAGACAAAGCCCTCCCAAGCAACCAAAGGCTTCGATCGCTCACTCAACTCTACCGTCGTAGAATGACGCCTCAAGGGTTAGCTCTTCTTCACACCTATCCCATGCTGGTATTTTCTTCACGTGAGCCACCAAGATTTAGTGTGTGAGGGTACATATTCTTATCCACGTTAGCCTTGTTCTTCCGACTCACTATTTGGGCTTCTTCTGCACTTGTACGCCACAAAGTCCTACCAAAATTCCCTTTATCTTTGGATACATGTTAAAATTTCATGCTTTCATTCTTCTTCACATAGTTCTTATTCAGATCGCTTCCAATTCTTCCATGATGTGCACATGATACTTAGTGCACGCTTTTGCAACCAACTCGACCCTTGGGGAACTGAATACTTCTTTTAGCTTGTCCCATAGCAAGTCCTTCCGTCATCCTGAACCACCCATTGATCACCCTTGGCCGGGTCCATGATCTATAGTCGATGGGCACATTATACCTAGCAAGTACTCCGCAGTCAGTCTCAGACGTGGCTCCAATGACGCTGGTATAGTAGGTTCTCGATCACGAGAGCTCGACTATATTGTGAACACCCTTAGGCATCTTGCTCGACCACGTACGTGGCGCCGCCTTTGTTCATCAAACGTTTGAGCCTGTAATTGGATCTTGTTATTAGTCGTCTGACGCTACAATATTTTGGGAATCACAACGTACTAATACTTTACCTCGCCCATGTTAGTGGCGCGCCTTGGTCCATGGCAATGGCGTTAGTTTGGTCCATGGCAAGGGCGCCAAAGTTGCTCCATATCAATGTCCTCAGAGGTTCACGAGTACCTTGGGCTACCCGCTCTTACTTGCCTCATATTTGAGGGGCCAACTCCTCTCGCACTTGTCCCCATTCGAGGCCATTCCTAGCAATCAAATTTCAAATTAACACACATACACATACTTATGAATTCAAACGAGGCCATTCCTAGCAATTAGAAATTTCAAATTAACACACATACCATACTTATGAATTCAAACGAGGCCATTCCTAGCAATCTAAATGTTATTAGGTTAATTATATTGCATTCATTTATGGTTGCTACATGACATCAAACATATGAATTCAAACGATGGCAATTTTGTTAGAGTTGAGAGGAAATCAAGTGATGTTGACCTCATGCTACAAACATGTGCACATGTAACTTTAATTCAGATTTGCCTACTTGTTTTTATTAACCTACTTTATGAAAAGAAGATGGTTAACTTTCAAATAACAGAGAAGTACATGTTATCATAAATAAAACATAATTACAAATGAAAACAGAATGAAACTTTTACATTAGTAAAATGATACTTATACATTAGAAAAAATTCACATGATACATATATCTCAAAATGAAAAATTTTGGCCACGAATCACCTAAATGCCTGCACGTTACCCGTTGCACTCCGACGCCTCCCGGCACCATGCTACTTGACCAAATTTATGCAAGTTCAAGAAGCATGGCTGCCAGGAGAGCGCCCCAGACACCGAGAGGCTGAGCCACGAGGTGACGGCTTGCTTGATATGGAATGATTGCTTTGCTTTCTTTTGGTGTAATAGACTACTAACATACTAGTTGTGGATTTATAACCTTTTTTTTTAAAAATCATTTTATTGTGGAATAAGAATGATTCATTATTTTTATTACAAATATATTCTAAAGAATATATGAATTTTTTCATATTATTTTTACAGCTTGTTTTGGATTGTGATATATATGTGTCACTTTTTATACACATACATCTTTATACACACAAATATATATTTTATACACATACATCTTTCAAGGTCACACGATATTTTTTTGATCTTTATACACATACATCTTTCAAGGTCACATATATATATTTTTAAACACATACATTTTTGGTCAACAAAATATACATACACATATCACAAAATATACATACACATATCACAAAATATACATACACATATTACATTCTTTCTCGCCAATGTATTATTAATATGGCAATAGAAAACTAGATCCATTCAAGAACACATACAAATATTTAAAATACACATGCATTTTCCTTATCATAGATCTACAGCAAGTGAGTAATACCACACACACATGAAAGTGGTTCGAATCCAAGCAATAACCAAATATGAATCGATTCCTCACACGTGCGTTGGACTTAGAGGTGACACCCATACTCCACTTAAGTATATGCTCACCGTCACCCAAAAGTCACCCGAAACCTCTCGTGGGCACCCGAAATATGAATTGATTCTCACACGCATGCGTTGGACTTAGAGGTGACACCCATACTCCACTTAAGTGTATGCTCACTGTCACCCAAAAGTCCCGCACGAGTATTGACTAAATGACCCTCACTCAAACAAACATGAGCCACATAGTCGCACTGCATACACTTACGCTGGCCCATGAGAGTTTCGATTCCATTCTAATATCCATACCGATTGAAACCAACACATCTAAGCATAGCACTTGTCGTCTGCCTCGTAATCCTGGTATCGCCCCACACTCACCAAGGGAAGCGTGAGCAATAGCCAAAGAACGCATTTATCGCCCAAGATTATGCGTAGATAGTTGAAGACAATTCCATGTACCCGAATGTGTCTAGTGCTAGTTCACAAGATCAACGCCTAGCACCCACATATCCCGCAGACTCGAGATGAATCATAACACATACATATGAAGCTAAGCAGCTTGTCACAAAGATAAACATAAACTACAACTATTACAACTACTTATTATTACAAGTAGTGGCCGACCGACCAAATATTACAAGTCCAAAGTATAATGCAGTGGAAATAATACACATACACTTATCTTTACAAAACAAATCAATCTTCTTCAGAGGAAATACTCCTAGATTAATCATCCCAAATAAAAATAGTGCCTATAGGTTCTCATCTCCAATTAAAGATTGGAACTTATGTTTAAGAAGTGAACTATATTCTTACCGACAAAATAGAAACCTTGTTCTCTTCAAGCCAAATATCGCATGAAGATGTCGTAAAGGAAAAAAAAGTAAAAAACAAACACTAACATCCTGCAAAAGTAACATACTGAACCCAATTGCATACTATACATATGTGCATTCGCAACAGCTGCTTGGCTTTCTTGTATAAACTTCATCAGTGACTCATACATGTTAGGCTCCTTCTGGGAAGGTGCAATTGTGGAATACAACTTGGCCATTATTATGTGATCTTTCATATAATACATCAACAATGAGAAGTATTTGTTAATCTTAGCAACGCTGCACACATGTACATCAATACACTTTTCACTTTCTATTATTTATACGAAATAAAACTATATCCAAACTTGCAGTTCCTGATTGGACTTTGGCCTGAGCAATTTGGGCACACCCAGGCCTCGCTGGTTTGAGGGAGACAATATAGCTACTAACACATGAAAACTACGCTAGCTAGCATGTTTCATTTAATTCTTGTTTGTAAAATGATATTTGGACCCAAAAGCACATCTATGGAGATCATATTGAAAAAGAATGTAATGAAAATGATGACAGAGCAATTCATTTCATTCGTTTGGAACCCTAAGTGCGTTTCATTCGTCAGAGCAATTCATTTCATCGCACAAAGCTAACAAATTCTAATAATGAAAAATACGAAATCTACTGAACCCTAAGTGCATTTCATTCGCCAGAGCATTTCATTCTATCGCATAAAGCTACCAAATTGTAATAACGAAGAAAATACGTAATCGCTTATTTCATTCCATCCTCAGGCGGCCTTCTACCTTCGGCAGCGGTGGCGACTGGAGGCGAGAAGCGGCGGTCACAGATGGTCGAGGCGTAAGCGATGGCCGAGGCGGGAGCCTGTGGCGTGGATGGCCGAGGCGGCGGATGGCCGAGGCGGGAGCCGAGCGGGCGGGATGGCCGAGGCGGCGGCTTGAGGCGAAGCGAGGCGACGAGTCTGAAGTCGAGGCAATGACATGTGGAGCTCGACATGAGCTCACAAGAAGGGTCCGAGGCGCCGCGGCGGGAGCTCCGAGGCAACAAGGCTGTAAAAGTGAGAGGAGGGCGCGGCTAGGGTTTGGGTAATCGAGAGGAAGGCGCGGGCGCTTGATTTTATAGGGTGGGACTATCACCGCCGATTGACATAACAACCGGAAGTGATAGTATATCATCGCCGCCATAAATATAACCAAAGAAGGATACTTTTTATCACCGCTGCCCACTCTGATAAAACCGCAAGAATAGTAGAATATTATCATGGTTGGAGGTAACCCTAAGATATACAAAATCTTCGTGTTCAAAGCTCAACCTCGCGACGATCGTCAAGATAGCTCTTCGCTTTGATTGAGCAATTTTCACCTTTCCCCGATCATGGCTATTCTGCTCCTTAGCTTTTGAAGTATATCCGTCCAAAGACTCAACGCCAATTGCCTCTATTCCATTCGTAGTGTTCGACACTACGACCATACAAAGCTTCAAAAGACGACATCTCAGAACTTTCTTGGTAACTATTGTTGTAAATGAATTCAGATATGGTAAACATTTGTCCCAAGATGTTGCATAGGCTAATGCACAAGCTCTCAACATATCTTCCGTAATTTGATTAACTCTTTCACCGACCATCGCCTACTTGGATGATATGTCAGGTCAAGTTTAAACGGGTTCCTATGGCTTCATGCAAATTTTGCCCCAAAACCTTGAGGTGAATTGGGTACTCGTCTCGACACTATCTTCATCTAAGACTTCATGCAAGCAAACAATTCTTGACATGTAAAGTTCCGCCAACTTATCACCTGAGTAAGTAGTTTTCACAGGTATGAAATGTGCAACCTTGGTCAAACGATCTACGATAACCCATATGGAATCATATCCACTCTGAGTCCTGGGTAATCCAGTGATAAAATCCATACCAATTTCCTCCCACTTCGATTCAAGTATTTTTAGTGGCTGCAATCGTCCTGCCGGCCTCTGATGCATTGCCTTAACTCTTTGGCATATATCGCACAGGGCTACATACTCAGCAACTTCATTCTTCATACTTGGCCACCAAAATCTTTCCTTCAAATCTTGATACATCTTAGCACTTTGTCAGACCCGGATATGCAACCAAACCCTTCAGGTATATCGTGACTAGTCTGTGATCACGCTTAGCGCACACATAAAGGGAAACATAGATGACATATCATTCCATACATCAAATAACTAAGAAGAAGCAGATTATTATTGAATAAAGCAAACGACCTTATGGTCAAGGTTCATACACCAATGCCTCTTGGCTTAAGAAACAAATAAACTATTGCAATGAAATAAAATAACTTGGGCTATCTCGACATGCCACAGCAATCGTCTGGGAACGCCATCCTAGTCGACGAGGTCTTCATAGTATTCTCCTCATCAAAGTCTTCGCCACAAATGCCTTCATCTCTTATGGAATAAGCACCGCAAATAAAAAGCGGGGTGAGTATGCAACATACCTGCAAGTCTCTAAAACTTAATGCAAGTAACTAAATGCATGGCTTAAACAAAGGAAGGCATAATATGGTTCTTTATGAGAGCAATAACTTTGAATTGAAATACAAGAAATAGATTGAAGGCGATTAATAAAACAATAATAAATAATCGTAAATCAATGGTAGACAACATGAATGTAATGACTAGGCATCACCCTACATCATTCAAACAAGTATCATCCACACAATTCAACAAGATAGCTTGAGACAACAAAACAACAAATAACTCCCTGCTCCCATTCCAACAATTCCACATTTCACGAAAGTACTCTATACCCCGTGTGAAATCCCCTGCTTGTCCATGACCGCGACACGGCTATTCAATAGGTTACACTCGCAGAGGTTGTACATTTTACCCACAAGACATGATCATCTCTTTGTGCTAAGCGCTAACAACACACTTCCTTTGGTGTGTCGGCAGAGAGATCACTACAAAGCCTTTACAATGCATGTCTAAACCCAAGATCGCCCTTCTAAGGTTTCGGGCCTCTGGCCCCTCTGAGCCACGTGGGTCTACCCGCCCCACACCCACAACCGCAATACTCAAGTTTGGACATTGCAAATTAATCACTAGGTCCGCCCCATAACGGACTTGTGGTTGCACGGTTAGGCCCCCAATGGCGACAAGATTAAGTCCTTAAATTGTCTCAGTAAGATAACCACATCCCAATGTGCCAAACAAGACCCTTTATCGCATGATCAATTGCCCGAGGGAAACATTTTGTTCAACCTAAAACCAATGGCATCCCCTCGCCATGGTACAACAAGTTTTACAACAAGGGTCAATGTACCACAATTCAATATCTCATTAAGTCAAGATTAACATTAGCTCACAGTGATATGAATCCCATCTGACAACTAGCATGGCTAAGCATAGCTACGATAATCCCATGTTGGTACTATGATTATGTCCAACTAATAATGTCCCAACCTAAAGTTAACAATGGAATACATGGCATTCCAATAATCAAAGGGGCATACTCAAACAGGTAAATAGCTACTCCCATAAGCTAGCATTGTTACACAAATAGCATGCAATTGTATAAAACAAAGTACTTTTGCAAACATGGGTTCAATATGATCAAAGGTCTACGACTTGCCTTGCTGTTCAAGTGCTGATTCTTGGTCTTCGAAGTCTCTGTTCACTCCTTCTGGATTCAAGGCTCACCGGAAAATAAAGCAACGAAACCAAATAAATACAAAACAGAGAGGAAAACAACCTCAAAATTGAAAATAAATGGCTCTGGAATGTAGATCTCAATTTTACAAAAATTTAGGAATTTGAATCGGCTCAATCGGAGTTCGGACGAAGGAGAACGGGCCTTCGGAAAATTTAATTCAGAGAAAATCAGAGAAATTCACAAGGGTGACACGTGTCAGCTTCTGATTGGCTGGAATTTTCGGTTTTTCGGAAAATCAGAAAAAGAAAATAAAATGCCGATCGACATGCGGGACCCACGAGTCGAGACTCTGGCTCACGGTGAACCCAAAGGCACCGAGAGGGCAATCGGTGACGCGATAACCACAACGACGCGGCATGCCACGCGGCGCTTAGGGCCGAGGTGGCGCCGCTGGCACACACGCGGCGCTACACGCTGGCGACGCCGCATGGAAGCGGGTCCGCCACGCGTCGATTCCGGGCGCCGGATCCGGACCGGACGGCGGAGAGGCGAGGGCGCGGCCAGCGACGCAAGACAACCGAGTGATGGATGGCGACGGACGGCCAGAACTCGCGGAGGAACTCGACGGCGAGTGGTGGCGGCGCTTTACCGACACGAAGAAGACGACGAGGGTTTCGGCGAATCGGCCGGAGAGGATGGAAGAAGTAGTGATCCGGCGTTCGACGCGACGAACTCGATGGTGCAACCGATCACGGCGGAGGACAACCGAGTGGCTCGAGACGGCGGAGAAAGTGCACGGACGGCAAAACTTCGCGAGGGCGTTTCTCATGGTGGCGCTGTTTCTCGGCCGACGAGGAAAGAGGCGGCAAAGCGGTGTGGTAAGGAAACCCGGATGAGGTTCGCTGCGTTTTAAATAGGCCTAGGATGCGTTGTGCACGAACGCCAAAGGCGGCGCTAGGTTTAGGTTTTGCGACGGCAGCAGGCGGGCGACGCCGTGATCTCAGTTTGACGCTGGCGCGGATCGGACGGGTCAAGGCGCGCGCTGTCACATGGCCGAGGCGGCAAGGGCGGGGTGAGGAATAGTGATGGGCCACGGAGGATTCGCCCGAGAGGGTTTGGAGGAAATAAAATATTTTCCTAATTAATTTAAATTCCGTGAATTCAAGTAAATGCAAATAAATTCAAATAAATAGCAAATAAATTGAGAAAAATCTCAAAATACAAAAAATTCCTTGAAGCACAAGGAACCCAATAAAATCGGAAACCTTTAATTTGATGCATAGATTAATCAAATTAAATCTTTTCATTATTTGAAAATTCATATTAAGCTTCAATTAATTCAAGAAAATGCAAATGGTTCACTTTTGAATTTAAACATTCCAAAACTCAAATTTTGGGATGTTACAGCACTTCCTGGATGTATCGAGTACTTAGAATCATGGGCTTTTTCTAAAATAAGTTGCTTCAGCTCCTTCTTGTTTGGTACACAGATACGTTCTTTCATCCACAGAGTACCATGCTCATCCAACTTGAAATCCTTAGCTTTGCCTTCTGTCAACTTGGACTTTATTCTTTTAATCTTTTCATTATCCTTCTGAGCTTCTCTAATATGATCTTCTAAGGTAGGTTTTACTTCTAAAGCGGCCAAAAATCCTCCGTACTATGTCCAGCTTCATCTTTTGAAAGTCTTTACACAACTCAACTTGACTCTTCTCTAATAACATATTTACACTGTGACTTTTCAGACTTAAGGCATCGGCCACCACATTGGCTTTACCAGGATGATAATGAATTCCCACGTTGTAATCTTTGATCAATTCCAACCATCTTCTCTGCCTCATGTTTAGATCTGATTGGGTGAAAATATACTTGAAACTCTTATGGTCCGTATAAAATTCACATCTATTTCCGATAAGATAGTGACGCCATATCTTTAAAGCATGCACTACGGCTGCTAATTCTAAGTCATGTGTCAGGTAATTCCCTTCATGCGGCCTCAACTACCTTGATGCATAGGCTACTACCTTTCTGTTTTGCATCAACACACATCCAAGTCCTTGACTCAATGCATCACAATAAATATCGAAACTCGTGGACATCGTAAAACTAACATCAAGCGCCGATGTCAACCGCTTTTTAGCTCTTGAAAGCTCCTTTCACACTCCTGTCCATGCAAATTTTTTTTCTTCTTCAACAATTATGTAAGAGGTCTAGCAATTGTTGAGAATCCTCAATAAAACGACGGTAATATCCCACTATTCGAAGAAAACTTCTAATCTGGGTAACTGACTTTGGTTGTTCCCAATGTAACACTGCCTCCACTTTCTTCATATCAACAGCTATTCCTTCGGCAATTATTACATGTAACATCCCAAAATTTGGCCATTTTAAATTTTATAAGTTATTTTGATTTTTTGGGAATTTTTTGAATTTACTTGGATTTAATTGGAATTTCTGGAAATTTAACCTTCTTTGGAAATTAATTAAATAATGAATAAGTTTTTTTGCAAAATATGAATGAAAATATTTTATTCAAGTCCAAAATGCCCTAAAATATTTTCTGGAATTTTTCTAGAATTTTTCTGATATTTTAAATGCCTCAAATGATTTAAATAAATTTTGGGAATTATTTTTATTTGGAAAACCCGAAAAACGATGAACAGATTGGCAAGCCTCGCCATCGCGGCGCGACGCTAACCCCAGTCGAGCGGAACCCTAAACGCCGTTTCTCGTTGGCCGTTGATTTAGGATCGGCCAGTTCCAATGAGGCCACGTCACTTGAGCTTTGTCCGCCGCTGATCCGCGGGCCATGTGGATGGCCGAGATTGCGCCACGAAGCGTTGCTGCCCGTTTCCGAAGGATCCGCCGTCGCGCCATTACCACCGTGGTAACGTTCGCCATTAACGCCGCTGCGGGCTACTCGCTTTCATTACCTAGCGCACTGCAAAACTCACTTTCGCGCATTTTGAGACCTCTCACACCTCCCGAGACCCATCGTAGCTCTCGTCTTGGCGCTCGTCGTAGTTACAAAACACTTCCACCGCGATTTGCGCTGCCTTCGCTACTCTCGCCGCCGTTGAGGTCACCGAGTAACCGCGGCGCCAAGTCGCTCAGGAGCCGCCTCGCGGTCAATGAGGAGCCTCGCAACGCCGCTCCGCGGTCGCCGCTCCATCTTCTAAGAAGAACCACGCCGCCGTGACATCACCGTTGCCTCGAACTTCAACAGCCGTCCGATCATCGCCGAACGAACCCGATCTCGCCACGTCGTCGCACCACAGTGAGTCTCATCTTTATTTCCCAGCCGTTAGATCTTTGATATGCGGTCAAGATTCAGCCATGTAGTCACGGCAACAGTAAACCCCATCTTCATTTATCAGCCGTTAGATCTTGATCGTGTGATTCTTGTGCAGCCACGTAGTCTAGTTAACCATAGCCGTTGGATCTGTGTTAATAGCGTAGGATTGATTAGATCTGGGCCATTAGATCTTACTTGTGCGGCTCTGATGCGTCCACGCGTCGCGCACCGGGGTAACCACGTAGCCGATCGTGATGCGCGAATTAGATTCGATCCGGGCCGTCGAATTTTGAATGTGTGGATTGGATTGCGCCGTGTGCTGGACCAGTTCCATGCCGACGCATGTCGCTCGGAAACCGAGGAGCCAGCGCAGCTGTCTTGGTCGACGTCGCTCGGTTTAATGCTAGCCGTGCGATTTAGATCCAATGGCCGTGATGATGCCACGTGTTGACTCCGGGATTAACCAGAGCCGAAACGTCGTGTTGATCGTGGCCGTTTATTTTAAATCGGATGAACATGAAGGATCGAGAAGGCGAACAGAGGGGGGGGTGAATGGTCGCAAACAAATTTTCCCCTAAAATACTCCAAATCAAACCTCGACAAGATTGCTCAAGGGAAATCGTGAAAAACCCGAAAACCTAGACAACTATGTGTACCCCTAACTTGCATGGATAAGTACCATAAAATATATGGGGATTTTTGAGTCACAATTCTGGTTGTTTAGTGTCCAAAAATGAGAAGGAATCAATTCAACTCTTGCTTTTAGAAAGGAGATCAATTCAAATTACAAAAGCCACTTTCAGAAAAACAAAAGCAGAATTTCCAGAAGCTGTCCTCAATTTGAATAGGTGGTTGGTGGGTTTCTGCAGCTCAAGAAATTTTGAGAATTTTTCTCCCAATGAGCAGAAGAGTTGTGAAGAACTCCACCAAATTTCAACTCAAAAAACCTTACATTAAAAACATAAAAAATCTAGGAACACAGACAGTCAGGAACTTCGAGCAGAAGGTTTAGGCCTCGGTTTTCACCTCATGGCTCCCAAACGGTGCAACCAGTAGACTCCAAGATTTTTATATAGATGGATATGAGATTCCCGCACCTTCTCCAACAAGAATCACTCAAAAGGAGTTTTCTATATTTTTCTACAAATCAAATACTAACTGCTGCGCGAAGAACAAGTTCTGGAGAGAGTTGCAACTTGCAAGAAAAGATGATCTCTACTCAATCCAAGAGTGCAAAAAGGATGTAAAACCAAATGAACACACTCAAAACATCCAAGATAAGCATTTAGAAGGAGGGGAGGCAAATCCAAATTGCAAGAAAGTAAATTACGCGAAAATAAATGCGTAAAGTAAATGCTGAATTTAAATTATGTAAAAGCAAAGACATAATGTAAATGCGAATTTAAATTCACAATAATGTAAAGAAATTTTTGTATTTCTGGTGGAAGGTTTACAAAGCCTCACTTCATGTGGGCAAAGCTCAAAGGAGCAACTCAAACCTTCAAGGAGGAGGCTACCCTCCACCCCTATTTATACTACTCTTGGGCCACCTACCACCCTTGGATGAGTCCCTCAACCCTAGAGCACTCATCTAAGGTCTAGGATTAACCCACTCACACAGCCATGCAAGGGCTAACCCAAAACCCACACACATACCGGGTTTTTTGCACGGTTTTCAAAGCATACCACCTAGACCCGCTAACCTATCAACTAGACCGCAATCCGACGGCCCTCATTGATCCACGCGCATCTAGCTAGCATCATCTCCTTTCCTTGTCTTCTTGACTTGTCCGGACTCCGCCTCCGATCATCTTCCGGCGATCTCCCGACCGCTCGACCTCCGACGCCTCGCCTAGTCCCGATCATCCTCCGCTCACCATGACTCCTAGCACCGTCGCCTGCAACCATCAAAGACAAGGAAAAACCTTTCACATAGCAATGGCCACATATATATTCAATGATTATCCCAAATCATTAATCAATCAAAATTTCATTAACGGTCCGATGCTACGCTTCAAGCGGTAGCCCTAAGAAAAGCAACCAACACTCAAATTGCTTCAAATCGAATCCAATTCAAATCAAACTCAATTTCAAATCAAACCAAGCTCAACTCTTGTCAATTACTCATCACTCACAAGGATAGACCTCCACATGGTCTTTCAGAATGAGATTAGATCAAGTTTTCGGTTGATAATTTTCCGCCGCGTGTCGAAACGAGATTGTGCCACGTGTCATGCTGACGTCATCAATGGGACCCACATGTCAGTCGTAGTACTGTGGGTGTTGACGTCATCCGTGACGTCAGCAATGGGGTCCACGTGTCAGTGAGTGTACTGTTTCGTGGACCGAGTTCACGGTAGACTAATCCGAGTGGTGGACCGAGTCCATGAACCAGCTGACGTCATGCTTGCGCAATAATTCGAATTTCCTTTAGGAAAATAATTCGGTGGAAATCCAATTCGGTGCTGACATCATGCTGACATCATAATTCCGAATTTTCCGTATAGAAATAAATAAAGAAATTCGGTTTATTCTTTTTAATTGATTTATAAACTTCAAATGACTATAACTTTTGCGTGTTAACTCCGATTTGAGTGATTCCAATTTCTAAAAATTTGTAAAATCAAGATCTATTTATTGTTGAATTTTATAGAATTTTTAGAGTTGATTGTGTTCTCTGTAAATTGTATTTATTGTGTATATATATGGTTTGAGTAGACGTTGATTTGCCGGAGAGTTACGAGGGAGAAATTCCAGCGCAAGACCAAGCTCTGGATTAGGACCAGCCACTATTTGAAGGCAAGTTGTGCTTTGATCATTTTGCTCCTAAGTTTTGGAAATGTATTTTGATTTAAACTATGCATGCTAATTTAATTAAAAATGGATTTAATTAAATTGGGTGAATTAGTTAATCAACCTATTTGTTATTGCCACCTTGACTGTAATATTTGTATGCCATGATTCATTTGTTGCCTAAGTGGATATTATTAGTTGGATGTAATGATATGCCAACATGGGAGGCTAGACCGTGAATAGTTGCTTAGCTTTGCATATACCGTGAATAGTCTTTTCAAATACAAAAGCAACAATGACTAATGGAATAGTGAACATATTTTGATAAGAGGTGGAATGTTGTTGGTAATGATGTTGAAATGTAGAGACCTGTGTGGTTCTACATGAAGGTTGAATTACTGGCATGTGTTGCACTGTAAAACAACTTGGGATGGGAAATGATTTAGACTGGGGCAAGTGGACCGAGGCTGTGTGCCAGAAAAGAGCCTGTGTGGCAAATGAGGTGGTCAGGTGCCAAATTTTCGGGAAAAAGAAGTCTTGCCTTGGTCACCCTAAGGTCTTAACCTTGCAAGCCTTTTGATCTCGAAATATTCATACAACCACATGGTGGTATGGGATGCACCTAGTTGAGTATGATTCCAAATCTTAGCATGTGAGACCTCGTGGTTTTTGGTATCTGTGGATGTGGGAAGAAGGGTGTAATATTTACCATTGCGGTCTTACATCTCTTCAACGGTATATGCTTGTCTTGCATTTCGCTGCCGAGAGAGAGAAGGGACAAGGGGAACTATATCTGGAGGTACGCTGCAAGCGAGGATGGAAGTTTCGAAAGACTTTGTTATGGTTATCACCGAGTGGTGTGTAACTATATCGTGGGTAAAGTGTATAACCTCTCGCAGAGTGTACAAACTATTCGAATAGCCGTGTTCACGGTATTGAACATTGCTCGGGATTACCGTCAAGGGGTAGATTTTTGGAAATAAAATGAGATGAAAGGCTGTATGCCAGGGTTAATGGTGAAATTGATTAAGGACTATGTGTCCAAAATTATGTGGAAAAACAATTGAGAAACTTAATATATTGTTATGGTTTAGTTGCTTTATACCTATATAGAAAGTTTGTTAAAATATTGAAGCAATGCAAAATAACCAATTGAGCCGTTCCTTTGTAACAAGCCATGCATGTAGTAATAGAACTGCATTCTGTGCATGACTTGTTGAGTACGGTGTGTACTCACCCTTGCGGACAAAAATTTACCGGAGGAGGAGTCTACGCCTATATGGGAGGAGGAGATTGTTGATGAACCAGAGAACTAGGGAGCAAGCCTCGTCAAGGTGCTTGTGGCAGGATTTGGACCATCACGAAGTTTATGTTTCCGCTGTTGAACTCTATTTACTCTGATTATTGTAAGCCCTGCGTGGTAAACTATTGTAAGGGGACCATAAGGTCGTACAACTCGTTTATATACATGTTTGAAGTACTTTATCATTATTCTGCTGTGTATGATTGTGGTACTTTAACCTTGTTTCGCCTGTATGCACTAGCGTGATCCTGGACTAGTGCAGAATACACAGACGGTCCGGATTTGTAGATTCGGGTCCCGATATTACATGACCCAGAAACTCTACCTTTTTTCCAGAAGTCACATTTGCTAAATTTTGCATATAGTTGGTTTTCTCACTTTTCCAAAACCATCCTTAAATGTTCTCGTGATGCTCTTCTTCCGCCTTGGAGTAAAACAAGGATGTCATCAATGAAAACAACGACAAACTTGTCCAAATATTCCATGAATACTTTGTTCATCATGTTCATGAAATATGCAGGGCATTGGTCAATCCAAAGGACATGACCATAAATTCATAATGCCCATATCTCGACGAAAAAGCTGTCTTTGGTATGTCCTCTGTTCGAATTTTTAATTGATGGTATCTGTAACATCCTCAAATATAGCTATTTTTTAATTTTATATTATATTCTGAATTTTTGGAATTTCCGGAATTTATTTGGATTTATTTGAATTTCTGGAAATTAGTTCTTCTTTGGAAATTAATTTAATAATGAAAAGTTTTAACAAAATAAAAATGGAAATATTTTATTTGAGTTCAAAATGTCTTAAAATATTTTTAGGAATTTTTCTAGAATTTTTCTGATATTTTAAGTGCCTCAAATAATTTAAATGAATATTTGGAATTATTTTTATTCGAAAAACGATTGAAATTCGGGTGAACAGTAACGGGCCGAGCCCACTACTGTGCGCACCGTAGAAACCCTAACGCTGCCGCTTATTTCCACCGTACGATCTTGATCCGACGGTTGTAATTCAACCGCGTTGGTTCGTCGCCCGCGCCGTTGGATCACGCGTGGATGGCTGGATATCAGCCACGTCGTTTCATCTTCGGGAGAACGAAGCTCCACCGCCATCATGCGTCCCGACTTGAAACCGCCAGATTTACTCGCCGAGCACTACCTCTTCCGCTTCATCTTCTAGCCCGGCTATAAAGCACTCTTCCGCACAGCTTTGACTCCTTTCACGCATCCCAAGGTTCACCAGACACCACACGCCCCGCCAGAGTTCCGCGTCTTTCGTGAGCCGCTTGTGCTCGTTCGGTGACCCTCCGCCGCAGCCAAGGACACCGGAGTGATCATCGCCGAGCCGCACTCGAAGGGCTAATTTTTCCCCACGAGTCGCGACCAAACGCCGCCGCTTTGGTCATCTTCTTCCTCTCCCAAAGATCTTCGCCGTTCTTCGCCAAACTCTCGATCAACGCCGACCGTCGATTCGAATCCAACGACTGAGGTGAGTCCACGTATACCTTCGCAATAGGGACCAGAACAGTGTTGCTTTAGATCTCAGCCGTAGGATTCGAAATAGATGGCTAAGATTAGTGCCACGTGCCCGAGAAAGGGACTGCCCACGTGTGCTTAGGATAGTGATAGATATCAGCCGTTAGATCCTTCATGAACGGTTTTAGATTAAGCCACGTAGACGTGTGAATAGTGAATCCCGTTATCAACTGTCAGCCGTTAGATACTGATCGTGCGGTTCATATTGTGCCACGTAGCTATTTAACTGTAGTCCTATATCTGATATTATTAGCGTAGAAATTCGAAGCAATCCGAGCCGTTGATTTTGAATCGGACGCTTGATTTGGCGCTGTCGGTCCAAAGATCGAGCGGGACGCGGTCGCACGGGAATCGAGGCGATCGAGGCGTTGCGTGCTGCCGACGCCACCCAAAAATCGCCACCGATAGATTTCGATCCGTCGGTTGAAGTTGAGCCACGTGTCAGCGTCACAGTAATGGATCAGAGTGTCGGTGCGATCTTGACCGCTGATCTCGATTGCACGAATCTTGACGCATGACCGGAGTAATTGCATTGTTATTTGATTTAATCTTCGTCGTTAGATCGTGATCCGAGGGCTGACATTTCGCCACGTGTCGCCGTCGCAGTAACCGAACCGAATCGGCGCAGAAATCGTGGCCGTTGATTTTTAATCCGACGGTTGAGAATAATTCAACCTCTCGGTTGATGGTACGTCAACACGTGTCACGTCGAGAACTTGCCACGGGCCGCAGACGCCAAGAATGACGCCATCAGGCCCACTTGTCGACTCGCCCGGCCGATGTCGACGTTAAAGAATGACGCTATGCCGACGCTATAAACCGATTTTATAAATAAATATATTCAGTAGAAATGTTTTCGGTGATGACGTCATAAATAACCACGATGACGTCATAATTCTTGGATTTTCAGTATAAAAATAAATAAGGAAATTTGGTTTATTCTTTTTGAATTATTTTAAAACTTCAAATGCTTATAACTTTTGCGTTTTAACTCCGATTTGAGTGATTCCAATTTCTAAAAATTTGTAAAATCAAGATCTATTTATTGATGAATTTTGTAGAATTTTTAGAGTTGATTTTGCTCTCTGGAAAATATATTTATTGTGTGTATGTATGCGTTTTGGTAGACGTTGATTTGTCGGGAGATTTCGAGGGAGGAATTCCAGTACAAGACTTGACTCTGGACCAGGATCAACAACTCTTTGAAGGCAAGTTATGCTTTGACCATGTTGCTCCTAGTTTTCGAAATATATTTTGTTTCAAACTATGCATGCTAATTCAACTAAAAACGGTTTAAATATTTTGGGTGAATTAGCTAGTTAACCTAATTATTATTGCCACCTTGTTAATAATATTTGTATGCCATGATTCCTTTGATAACCCTAGTCTGGTAAAATTAGTTGGTTGATAATAATGTGCCAACACGGGAGGCTAGACCGTGAATAGTTGCTTAGCCATGCATGTACGTGAACCATTCTATTTGGATTACAAAAACAATACTGAATAAAGAATAGTGAATGCTTTTTAAAGAAATGTGGAACGATGTTGGTATTAACATTGAAATGTAGAGACCTGTGTGGTTCTACATGTAAGATGGATATGAGCACGTGTTGCACTGTTAACAACTTGGTGTGGAATTGTTTTAGACTGGGGCAAGTGGACCGAGGCTTTGTGCCAGGTGGGCCTGTGTGGCATCTGTTGGATGGGTTGAGTGTTGTGAGGGCTGTGTGCCAATCTGAGAGAAGGAAGTCTTGCCTTGGTCAGTTAAGGACTTCACCTTGCAAGCCTTTGACCTGAGTCTCTCGTACAACCACATGTCTGAATAGGAAGACCTAGTTTAGTAGGACTCGATGTCTTACCTTGATACTCTGGTGGCAGTTACACTAGGGTACCAGACGGGGAGCATGCCTATGCTACGGCTTGGTACTTATCCAACTGTTCCTCATCTCTATACTCTGCCTCGAGTGAGGGAAGTGATAGTGAAGGCAACACGAGAGGTTCTTGGGCTAAGATAGAAGTTTCAAAAGCTCATATGGTTAATCGCCTTTGTGGTGTGCAACCAGATCTTGTGGGTAAAGTGTACAACCTTTGCAGAGTGTTAAAACTGTTCGAATAGCCGAGTCCACTGTGATCGACAATGCTCGGGATTACAAATAAGGGGTAGTGTTTGAAAATAAAATGGGGTGGAGGTCAGGTGCCAAAGAAATGTGATTAGGACTGTGTCCAAAAAGATGAGAAATTCAATTTGAGACATATATTAATTATATGGTTTTGATGCTTTTAGTCTAAATAAATATCATTTTAAAGTATTGATGCAAAAGCAAAATAACCAAAATATCAAATCCTTGTAACAAGCCATGCATGTAGTAAATAAACCTCGATTTTGTGCATAACTTGTTGAGTACTTGTGTACTCACCCTTATGACAAACTTACTGTAAGAAGAGACTACGCCACTTATGAAGAGGAGTATGTCGAGGAGCCAGGAAACTAAGGAACAAGTCTCAGTCGGAGCGTCTGTGGAAAAGATGGAGCACCACGAAGATTTATTTTTATTCCGCTGTTGAACTGTGTTACTTTGATTATTGTAAGCCCTGCGTGGCATAACTATTGTAAGGATGACCATAAGGTCGTACACTCGTTTATATAAATGTTTGAAGTACTTTATTTAATATTCCGCTATGTATGATGTGATATTATACCGCTTAGTCTGTGTGCACTAGCGATCTCGACTAGTGCAGGATACACAGAGTGTCCGGATTTGCAAATTCGGGGCACGACAGTATCCGGATCGAAGATCTATCTTAGAGAAGACTCCCGCTTCTCTTAACTGATCGAAAAGATCATCTATCCTGGGCAATGGATACTTGTTCTTTATCATCACATCATTAAGTGCACGATAATCTATACACATTCTAAAACTTCCATCTTTCTTCTTGACAAACAACACCGGTGCTCCCCATAGTGATGAACTAGGTCTTATAAACCCTTTCTCCAATAATTCCTCAATTTGCTTCTTCATTTCTACCAACTCCTCAGTGGACATCCTATGAGGTCTCTTGGCTATTGGAGCTGTTCCAGGTACTTATTCAATTACAAACTCTATATCCCTGTTTGCTGGCATTCCGGGTAAATCTTCAGGGAATACATCTGGGTACTCGTTAACCACTGGAACATCTTCCATATTAACAGCCTTCACACTATTGATCATCAATTGACCATCCCGAACAGCAATTGCTTGAATCTCCACCTTCTTACCATTTGGGCTCTCAACTGTTACTACTCTTCGTCCACAATCTAGCACTGCTTTGTGCTTGGATAACCAATCCATTCCCAAAATAACATCTAGGGTCTAGGTATCCAATATGATTAGGTTCGCTAGGAACACTATTCCATTTATTAATAGTTTTACCCCGGAGCATCCTACTTTAGTTCAAGTTCGATCCAGGGTTTGACCGAAAGCGCATTTTAAGGTTGACAATACCCAAATCATTTTGCATAGCAAAAACTCGAGAAACAAATGAATGTGAAGCTCCAGAATCGAATAAAAATGTAGCTGGTACTGAGTTGACTAGAAACTTACCCAGTACAACGTCCGTGGCATTCTGAACTTCATCTGCTGTGATGTGATTGACTCTTCCTCGTGCAACTTCTTGGGGTGTGGTTCCAGCTTGAATGGGTCCCCTACTACCACCATGAATAGGAGTTCTAGCAGGCGTGTTTCCCAAGTTGAATCGCATTGGTGTAACTCCTCCCTTCTTGGGGCAAACATTGGCGGGCCTGTCTCGCTGTAATTATAGCGCTTTCCCGACATCTCGCCGATTGCCTCCACTCGACTAATAGTTCTCGATCAGGCGTCTGGGAGGTTTGTCCTATCGGTCTCGATATCGGCGACGGTGTCCTAACATTATTCCCCTGCTGGAATCTGGAGAACTGCTGAGGTACCATTCTTGGTTTCTGCTGACCCTGGCGTCCTCCCTGTTGTGCCATGCGATGCTTATGTTGTCATCCAAAGCTCCTTGCGCTTGTCCTCCAAAGATCGTGGCTTTGCTTTCTAGCTCTTGAAGTTTGGAAATGTGGGTAATCACCCCACCGCAAGCCGTTGTTAAGTCCTTTCATGAAACGGACGCTTTGTTTTATCGCTTGTTACGCCCTCCAGAGCGCTATGCGACAGCTTGTGTGAACTTATTCAAATAATCGCCACCGATCGCCTCCTTGCTTCAGCGCCTAAACTCCTCATTTTTTAGCTCCATGATACCTTCCGGCACATGATACTGACGAAATGCTGCTGTAAATTCTTTCCAAGTGATCTACTGTGGGCTTTCCTGCGATGCGTAGTAGTTTTCCCACCACTTAGCTGCGGTTCCTTCAAGTTGATGAGAGGCATAAAGCACCCTCTCATTTCCAATGCATTGAGTTATGTGCAGCTTCCTCTCAATAGTTCTTAACCAGTCATCTGCTTCAAGTGGACTGGCGTTGCCTGAGAAAGTGGGCAGACGTGTCCTCATGAACTCGGACAGTCTTGAGGGACGTGGTCCATTGTTAGCAGCCTGTTTGTTGGCAGCTGCTTGATTGGTGATCTGTTGCATGGTTGTCATCATCGTTTGCATCAGCTGAGTTTGTGCTGCTAGGAATGCTCCTAGGTTCTGCATGTCAACCTGTGGTGCTGCTTGAGGATTTGGTGCATTGTTTTGGCTGCCTCCCTGCTGCGAACCGCTTCCTCCCGCTCCACTGCTTCCACGTGTGTTCACCATCTGAAGAACAATAAAGTTTATAGGAAAGAGGGAAACAGAGAAGACAAGTACACAAGAAACTAGTGTGGGGAGAAATGTTTGACTCAGAACAAAACACTCAATTTTATTATTATTAAATGATATGGTCGCTCACAAGTGCCTATAGGCTGTGCGACACATATCTAGCACACCAAACAAACATAGCAAATGTTTAACTCAAACAAACGTTCTAAGGAACAACATGATAAAACTGACTCGATAACTTGACTCAACATTTGAGTCGACTCTAAAAAGAAGAACTCTCAATCATCGAGCCACCCGGGTTGCGGTCCTCCTGGGTATCAAGGGCGCGGTGGCATAGGAGAAACTGGTCCCGATGTCTCATCGCGAAGCGTGTATTTAACGACCCCACCGACTCTGCTGGCCATGGTCCCCGAGCCGCTTCGCCGAGCTGCTCGCTTCCTATGCCGCGGGTTCGACACCTCCCCGTGACCGGTGCCTCCTTACACCGCCTCCAGCTCCTCCAGATCTGGATCGTGAAGCTCTAGTACAGGCTCCGGTGCTGGCCTATACAATGCCATCTCCAGCTCACGGATCCTCTGAAGAGAGTGAGCTAGGTACTCACGAGTGTCCCTTGGTGTGTTCTCACCTTCAGAATCTCGTCGCGCCCTCTCGCAACTCCCGGACGGTCTCGCCCATGGTCTCCTCCGCGCTGGCGATGAACTCGCCAGTGGGTGATCGTGGCGCCCTCCTCCACTATCGGCTCCCTGGTCAAGTGATTGTCTCGACGCAGTGATGGCGAAAACTCAGGCCTCCGCTCGCCGAGTAGGTATGAGCAATCTGTCTCATCGCCAGACGCGATGTCTCCTGGATACTAGCCTCGAACGAAGACCTCTTGGCAGTGATGTGGAAAGGACGAGTCGCCCTCATCCTCTCCTGACCATACACAGTGATCTTGACATCCTGTTTATATCAAGTCCCGCTCAAGACTATAGAGTTTCTCGATAGATTGGCCTATCGGCCTCACGAGCAATCAGATCATACACCATAGTTCAGCAAGGCATCGGCCCAAAGGCGCCACCATAAGTGTGAATCATCCTCATCTACCAAAAGATATCCTCGTTAACCCTAAATTTTAAAACCATAATGTAACATCAGAAAATGCAGCATAGGTATGAAGTAAGAAGAAAGAGATTAGTCAAGATTTCATAGATAATCTTGTTCAATTTTAAACTTTAGAAAATAGTTTTATCCTCCTCGACCCAGCCTAGCTAGGGTCAAGTCCCACAACAAGATGCTCGATACCACCTCTATTGGGACCCGACCTACAACTGACCTCAGTATTCTCGTGACTAGTCCAGATCACGCTTAGTGCACACAAAGCAAACAGGTTAAAGTACCACAATCATACACAATGAATAATAATAAAGTACTTCAAACATGTATATAAATGAGTTGTACGACCTTATGGTCTTTTTACAATAGTTTGCCACGAGGGCTTACATTAATCGTGAGTAATAAGAAAGCAACAACAAGAAAATAAAACATCGTGGTGATCCATCTCTTGCCACGTGCACCTTGACGTGGCTTGCTCCCTAGTTCTCTAGCTCCTCAGAAACTCCTCTTCCCAAGGTGCGAGACCCCTCCGTAATTTTGTTGTTTGCAAGGGTGAGTACACACTGTACTCAACAAGTCATGCATAGAATGCAGTTCTATTACTACATGCATGGCTTGTTACATAGGAATGGCTCAATTGGTTATTTTGCATTTCATCAATATTTTAACTTACTATTTATTTAGATATAAAGTAGCAAAACCATAATATAATAAGTTTCTCCAATTTTTTTCACATAATTTTGGACACACAGCCTTTCATCCCATTTTATTTTCAAAGATCTACCCCTTGACTATAATCCCTAAGCTTTGTCCAATTCTGTGGACTTGGCTATTCGAATAGTTCTAACATACTCTGCAGAGGTTGTACACTTTACCCACAAGATACAGTCGCTCACCACACTGGTGATTGATTGTAACAAAGTTTTTTAGAAACTAACATCTAAACCTATGAACCTCCCCAAGATGGCCTTCCTAACACTTCCCTTACACAAAGTCAAGTTTAGAACAAGTTTAATATCGTTGGATGGGTACCAAGCCAGTAGCACGTACGCTCCCCTACACAGTTACACCCTTGTGTAACTGCCGCCCCGAGGTGTCAAAGGAAAGATATTAAAACCCTACTAAACTAGGTCTGTCCCACACTAGACATGTGGTTGTACGAGTAACTCAGTTCAAAGGCTTGCAGGCTCTTCCCGGCACAAAGCCTCGGTCCACTTGCCCCAATCTAAATCCTTGTCCACCCCAGGTTGTTTTACAGTACAACACATGCCAGTATTCAACCTTCATGTAGAACCACACAGGTCTCCACATTTTAAAGTCATTACCAACAATATAGCGCCATTTACCAAAATACATTCACTATTCCTTTATTCAATGTTGCTTTTGTATTAAAAAAGATTATTCATGATATATGCAAGGCTAAGCAACTATTCACGGTCTAGCCTCTCGTGTTGGCATATCATTACATCCAACTAATATTATCAACTTAGGACAACAAATGAATCATGGCATACAAATATTAGTGACAAGGTGGCAATAACAAATATGTTGATTAACTAATTCACCCAAATTAATTAAATCCATTTTTAATTAAATTAGCATGCATAGTTTGAATCAAGATACATTTTCAAAACTTAGGAGCAAAAAGATCAACGATAACTTGCCTTCAAACAAGGGTCGATCTTGATCTCGAGCTTGGTCTTGCATCGAAATTCTCAAGCTCTCCCAAGAAATCAACGTCTACTCAAAACAAATATACACACAATAAACACAATTTATAAAGAGCAAAATCAACTCGAAAAATTCTATAAAATTCACCAATAAATTTATCTTGATTTTACAAATTTTTAGAAATTGGAATCACTCAAATTGGAGTTAAAACGCAAAAGTTATAGTCATTTGAAGTTTAAAAATCAATTAAAAAGAATAAACCGCATTTCTTTATTTATTTTTATACGGGAAATTCGGAAATATGACGTCAGCATGACGTCATCACCAAATTATTTTTCTAAAAGAAAATCGAATTATTGCGCAAGCACGATGTCAGCCGGTCCATAGACTTGGTCTACCGTTCGGGTTTGGTCCACCATGAACTCTGGCTTCACTAACAAGACTCTCCATCGGACATTATGGGCCCCACTGATGATGTCACAGATGACGTCAGCATCCACATCACCATGACTGACATGTAGGTCCCACTGATGACGTCAGCTGCTGACGTTAGCATGACACGTGGCACGATCTGGATGCGACACGCGGCGCTAAACTATTAACTGAGACTCGATTCAACCTCGATCGTCCGATTCAAAACGAACGGCCGAGATTGATGTGACATTTCGATTCAAATCTACCCCGAGGCCAACATGTGTCTTCATTGCGACCATCGGATCTCAATTGGACGGCTACAATTAATCGGGCGACGCTTACGAATGGCGGCGGCCGATTCCTCGGCTTCCACGCCGACACGCCACAACAAGGGATCGCCCGATGCACGCCAGATCTCGCCCGCCGGTTCAAAATGAACGGCCGAGATGAGCCAAGGCGATTCAACTCCGGCTTACTACGGCGCGACACGCGGCACGATCCAAGATGACCGGCGCACATCCGATGGCTAAGGCAATTACGCGACGTGGCAAAATAAACACTCTACGATCTAGATATAACGGCTGAGATTAAACTAACACGGATCCAGGCGATGCAATCTAAACCGTTGATTAGATCCAACGGCCGAAAAGTGAAGATGAGGTTTATCGTGGTCGTGACGACGTGACTAATCGGGAGCGTTGAACGAAGATCCGGCGGCAAAGCGGCTCGAGGTAGCAAGGATGGTTTCACGGGCGCGTTCTTGCCAGAGAGGAAGAAGACGATGTGCAACGCGGCGCTGCGGGGCTTCTCCGGTGACACGAAGTAGACGAGTCGACACGGCTCGGTGCGAGGAACTCGGCGACGACCTCCAACGTGGCGGAGAGTGAACGGCGGCGGCGCAAACACGGCGGAAAGGTCTAGGGACTTCGGTAGGCTCGTGTGGGCACTATGGTGTGTCTCGGGAGGCGTGAGAGATCTCAAATGAAGCGGAAAGGAGCGGTCTTCACGACACGCCAGGTAATGAAGGCGGAGAATAAACACGCCGGCGTTAATGGCGCGCACAATCCTCGGCCGTAACGCGCGGTGGCAGCGTTACCGGAAATGGTAGCGAGGCGACATGGCGCAATCCTAAGCGTACATGCGGCAACTAATCAACGGCCATCAAAGCATAGGCGACGTGGCCCCCTCGGAACCACACGATCCTAATCCAACGGTCACCGATCACGGGCGATTAGGTTTCCTTGGTTTTAATGACGCCGACACAAGAATGGGCTCATTTAACACCGGGTCATCGGGCTTTTTTTGGGTTTTTGAATAAAAATAATTCTAGAAATTCAAATAAATCATTTGGGGCTTGTAAAATATCAGAAAAATTCTAGAAAATATTTTGGAACATTTTGGACTTAAATAAAATAATTTAATTTATATTTTGCAAAAACTTATTCATTATTTAATTAATTTCCAAAGAAGGGTTAAATTCTAGAAATTCCAATTAAATCCAAATAAACTCCAAAAATTCTCAAAAATTCAAAATAGCTTATTAAATTCAAAATGGACCAAATTTTGGGATGTTACACTCGACTTGCCTCCGTGCTTGGCTTGGCCATCCAGATTGGCTCCAGCCTCCGTGGTCAGAGCATCTTTAGCTCCCTCTCCCACGGAGGCCTTGGCTCGGTCCTCGGCGCAATCTTCCGCGCTAGCCCCAGCCGAACCACGGTCGATGGTCAGGACAGCCACGGCGGGCATAGCTTGAGTAGCCTCTGCCGCGGTGGCTGAGGCGTCCTGGGCGTCATCCTCTATAGCAGCCTTGGCCGGGCGAACATCAGCCTCAGTGGCCACGGCGTCATCGACGTCATCGGCATCATCTTTGTCGGCCGTGGGCGAAGTCTCGTCCTCGACCGGGTCATCGAGCCCTTGCTCGGACTCGCCGGCCACTACCCAACTTTGTGGGCCCGTAGGGGCACGGTTTTGGCCTGTGTGCCGATGGGGCACCAAACTGAGGAGGCTTTTTTCCTCCTTGACTCCTGACTCGCCCTAGACAACAACCATTGTCAGGATGGGCAAAGGTTGAGCTCGAGCACTCAAAGTCTGTGACAAGGAAAAACTAGTAAGCTAAAGGCAAAGGGAGACCTTGCGATTGAAGGGATGATGGTGTACCTGAGTCAGTAGCCTCCGCCTCGTAGGGGCCTGGCGAGAGCCTCGGTGCCCTAAGGGTGAGGAGGCAACCTTCCTTTGGGTGCCTCAAGCCGAGACCCTGAGCCGCGGTGGCTTCAGTCGCCTGCTGGTGAAGACCTAGGGCCTCATGAGGGGCCCTTGGGTCGCCTAAGGACTCAAGTCCCGGCAAGGCCGATTCTTGTCGCTACAAGAAAAAAGACATATTAGAGGATGAAGAGGCACGAGCAAGAGCTTGGGGGCTCGACCATGGGAAAACTTACTGCTGACACGCCTGCTCGAGATAATGTTTCTTCTGACCTCGCTACCGCTTCCGTCTGGGTGGCTCTTGCTCGCCTTTCTGCCCTTGTTCGCCTCGGGCAACCAAGCAAAGATCCTCTTCGCCGTCCAAACAACTCTTCATTGTCCTAAGGGCACGCCTAAAAGATCAGGGAAAGGCCCTAAGCACTCATGAGCTAAGTCTTCATTAAAGGTAACTTACCTCGGCACTCCGGTGCAACACGTTCTTCAGGACGGGGTTGTCGATGGTGTAGTCGCACGCTTTCCCGAACATCTCTTGGCCATCTCGCCGCATCCAGATTCCTTCTGCGCCGCTAGAAGGGCAAGGTCATCAAAGAAATCCAAAGTTCAACCTCGAGCAAACGTCAGAGTAGGAGGGCTTGCCAGATGTTCCTTCGTGAGTAAGGTCATCGCGGCCTTTGATCTCGTAGAACGGGTGCACCCTCTTTCGCAAAGGGAACACCCGCCCACAGAAGTCGCATGGCGATGGCTCGCTCGGTGAGGCTGCGTAGCGAGATATGGATGGCGGCGATGGCCTCTTGGTGGATCTCTGTGTCGCCCACCTCCGGTCTCCGCTTTGTCTGGTGATGGGGTTCCGTCAGACGCCGGCCGTTTTCGCCTCTTCGTAGAACCACCGCCGGTCCACTTGACCAAGGAGTCCCAAGCACGGATTTGGGGAAGGACCAGGGAGTCTCCGCCTGCAATGGAAGTAGAAGCATCCGACCACGGGTCCTTCCCTGCGTAACAAGGAGAAGAAGCGGAAGAAAAGAGAGGCGGTGGGAAGGATCCAAAGGAACCGCTCGCACAAATGGGAGAAGATGGAGAGGAGGAGGATAGAATTTGGCACCAGATTGATGAGTTCTATCTCGCATTGGGTGAGAACTGCCACCACGAAGTCACTCTCCGGCGTCCGCAGGCCGAAGATAATGTAGTGCTTTGCGGTCGACGAGCTCGTCATGCCGTGGTCGCGGCTTCTGCTCTCTCCGCCGGCACCGCCACATCACTGTGTCCAAAGAACCCTAGGCCTTCAAGCTCCTTCATCCTCCTCATCGATAGAGAACTCTTTTCCGAGCTTGGCCATGGCGGTCGCTTGATGTTTGGTTGAAAGAAGAAGGAGGCTTGAGCGTAAGGTTGGAAGACAAAACGGAGGAGGTCGGAGTTTTTGGGTCGCCGCTGGCTCGGTTTTATAAGCCCCAGACGCTGTGCCGGAGGTTAAGGCATCTCAAAAGGCGTGCGGTGGCAATTCGATAGGCGTAATTAAGGATTAAGCGGCGGGATCGAGGCATTACAGGCGGTTCCGCTGCTCGATCATGTCCGTACCAAGATTTTGAAGTCCAAGGGGTGCCAGGTGTGGCAATGTTGGGGCCCTTTCGTTGGTCTCTGCTCGATCTCAACCTTGAGCTCGGGTGACCGAAGATCGCCCCTCTCGTCCATATCGCGGAGGCTCGAGGTAGTCCCACGCGGCTCGACACGACCTTGAGCCTCGGGCTAGCTGCCTGGGATCGAGAAATCTCGACAGTCAATGCATGGTCAACGGGGCCCCCAGCTCGGGGTTGAGCCGCAAAGTTTTCGACCACGACCTAGGCTGCACGGCTCCCGCACGACCTCTACCTTGGGTGCAAGGATTCAGCTCCCGCACGACCTCAACCTTGGGGGCAAGGATTCAACTCCTTCACGAGGGAGTTTATCCCAGGTTCCAAGACATGAGCTTACTTGACATTTACCAAGACCTTGAATGCCGGAGTTAAGGCGGACGTGGGCATCAGATCCGGGATGGTTACAACCCACCTTCAATATGCATCAGGCCACTACTCCGAGAATCTCTCCCGGCTGTTTTTGGTAACGGCCGAGAGGAGTATAAGACCCCTTGAGGCGAATACGCTAGGGAGACAAGCAAGCAGCTCAATAAACAAGGCAGTAGACTCCACAAATACATAATTCAATAGAGCTTAGGCTAGAGAGCAAACACTTGTACTCGAATATAGTAAATTCCTTGCCTCAGGGCAAGACTGGAGTAGAGCTTTTACCTTCACAGGGGCTCAAACCAGTATAACTCTCTGTGTCTTGCTCGTTTTTCTCTTTCCTCGACCAACGAAGTAGCGAACGTACTCCTCCGGTGAGTGGAGCTCGTTTTGGGTCCCTCATTCACTCTAACCGCTTCACTCATTTGCGGTCAGGCGATCCCGATCATCGACAATTGAGCATGAGGATTTATTATGCATATGTAGCTTCTCCAAAGTGTTGAATACTTTGAACTCTAGGTTATCAATTTGATCCATTGTATGGCTTTGCTTCTAGTTTGGAGATTATGCTAAGTGTTGCACTTGTTGAAATCAAGCAAAAATAACATAGTTTTATTTGAGTTTGCTAGCAAAGATTTTACAATTTGCATTTGGACATATCTTATATTAGAATGATCTGAACTTGAGTAGCTTGGTATCATACTTTGTCTATGTGATCACTTGGATAATTTTTAAAGCTCTTCTAGGATGCATTTCATGCATACATGTTAAATAGGGAAGAAAATACTTGTGGAGTACATGGACCTCGGGTATCTGCATGGCTGGCAGCGAGGAGCACCCAAGAAAGGATGGGCCAAGCCGATTACACAGAGACGGGCACCACCTGGACTATAACCGCCATATCTAACAAGGAAGGGCTAAGGATAGAAACCGACCTTGAATAGGAAAGATACAATTGTAATCCTGGAAGTTAACATATTCGGTTAGAGATAGAATCTCCACCTTGTAACTGACTAGGATTCTTCCTTGTAACCGCGCCCCTCCACTATATAAGGGGGGCGGGGGACCCTAGGGAGGGATGAACAGGATCACATCCACACATTGAGATAGATCATCATAATTCTAGAGCACAGGACTAGGGTATTACCTCCGCTTGCGGGCCTCGAGCTGTATAAACCCGTGTCTTGTGCTACTTGTCGACGTACTTTACGCCAGGGTACCCTCTCTGCCGCACAAAAGCATGCGTGGCCCACGTGGCACCGGGCGAGTAGGTGGGCGAGTATGCCCCGCCTGGCCAGCGTTGGTCCACGAGGCGCCGGGCGAAGCAGTGGGCGAGACGCTCGCCGCCGCGCCCATTTCATATGGCGCTTGGCGGCGTGTGGCGCGACGCCCGCCACGAAAGTGCCGCCCACGTGGCGTTCGGGCGAAAGCAGTGGGCGAGGACGCCTGCCGCCCGCCACCCCACGGGCGGCTTGGCAGTGGGCAAGCACGCCGCCCGAAAGTGCCGCCCACGTGGCGTCGGGCGAAAGCAGATGGGCGAGATGTTCGCCGCCGGCTACCACCACGCGTGGCGCCTTGGGCGCGGCGAGCACACCGCCCGCCGAGTGCCGCCCACGGGCGTTCGGGCAGCAGTGGGTGAGGGCGCCGCCGCCGGTGCCAAACCCCACGGGCGGCTTGGCCTGGCGGGCGGGCGAGCACGCCCGCCGCCAGTGCCGCCCACGGCGTTTCTCGCAAGAAGGTGGGCGAGGATGTTCGCCGCCGCAAGACCCACCACGTGGCGGCTTGGCGGGCGGTGGGCGAGCACGCTCGCCGCCAGTGTCGCCCACGCGTGCGTCCGCAAGCGGTGGGGCGAGACGCCGCCGCTCGGCGCCAAATTTATGTGGCGTTTGGGTGAGCAGTGGGCGAGACGCCGCCGCTCGCCACAAGGCAAAAAGGTGGTGCGGGTTCCTTCACTCAAGCCTCCTTCCCCATCGCATCTGCATCAAATGGCGCAAGCGGTGTCGATTCGCTGATTGCGAGGAAGTTCGCCGCAGCCCAATCCTCCGGCGCCGTCATCTACCCGTCCGCAGAGGTCCCATCCCAGCGTAACCAAAGCGAAGCCATGAGTCGGCATTTAATGAGGTCAAGGAACGGATCGACGCCAAGGGGTAATAAATGTGTATAGATCAAAGATGATGACCCCCTTTACCTACCCTCGTTTAGCCTGGCCTATATAAGGGCCTTCGTTCATGGCAAAGGGGTCGAGCATTCGAGAGACTCGAGAACCAAGAGTTCGAGCAATAGAGCCTTAGGAAGAACTTGTAATCCCCAAGCTCTGTACTTGCTTAGAACACTCTACATAAAATCCAGCAGGAAGTAAGGTTATTACCCTGGGCAAGCAAGGGGCCTGAACCTGGGTAAAAATCATTGTGTCAACGTAGTTCAAAAACGCCAAAGTCCTTCGTGTGGGAGTCTCTAGGTTTCTCGTCGTGGTTTGCTACCGCGAAGACGCCTCCTATCGAACAAAACCCGCTCAGACTAGGGCTCGTCTGTGGAATACGCCGACAGGGCGCCTGTAGGGGCTAGTGGTTGGTTTTCCGTGCTAACTTCCTGCTGGCTTTGGTGTTTTTGTCCGTATAAGCTCGCAGATGGCGGATTCTCAAGATCATGGAGCGGCGGGGGCGAGCGACGCCCAAGGAAAATCCCGGCAATCCCACCGGTCAAGGGATCGTCTCACCCCGCCTCGGCAGGGTGGCAGCGTTGTTCCCGTGGGAGCGGCGGAGCACCCTATGCGACGCGTTTGGCCATGGAGGCAGCCCACCGCCTCAAAATCTGCACGCGTCCGCTCTCTGACCACCTCCGGAACTTGTAGAGACACCCGCCACTCCGTGGCTGCGGGACATCACCAACCTCATGGACGCGGCCCAACTCCGGGTAGGGCCCGTCGATCCGGCGGGTACCGTCGGTACGCCGCCACTTGGGGCGCATGCTAGGCGCTCTCAGGCGTCTAGCCACCCCAACGAAGGAGACCTCAGGTCGCACCTGGATGAAAGCCACAGTCGGCGTGGTGATGACCTCCGTGGTCGCTTGTCGCGCCAGCCGGCCCAGGAGCGCAGCCGCGGGAAGCGGGTAGCTTATGATGGTGAGGGCCCTTCCCATGGCTCTCGCCCTCGGGCCAAGGACGAGAGTCACTCCTCCGATTCTGTTGGGAGCCAACCCCCGTGCTCTCGGGGACGGTCTCCGGATCGGCCTTCCCATGAAGCATTGGGCTCTCTACTGCCGGGTGCTGTTTTCCCACGGCTACACCGCGTGGCATGGCCCGATAGGTTTCGCCCGGCGTCCATCGAAAAGTACGACGGCACCACCAACCCGGAGGAGTTCCTGCAGATTTACACGACAGTCGTGCGGGCAGCTGGCGGGTCTGAAAAGATCATGGCCAACTACCTCCCAACGGCCTTGATGGGCTCGCCGTTTGGTCATAAACCTCCCCAAGGGTTCGGCAAGCGCCATGGGGAGCAGCGCCTTTTGCCGCCAACTTTTAAGGCTCCTTTATGTAGCCAAGGTGGAGGATGATTCCATGCCCCGGAGCAGAGAAGGGGAGTCGCCGCGGACTTCATCCGCAGCTTGCCCATCGCTGCAATACGATCCCCACATTTCGAGCAAGCCGGCCGCCATCGCTTCCAAGAGGCGACGCGATCAAGAAGATGAAGGAGAAGATGGCCACCAGACTATCGCGACCACCTCCGAAGCTTTTTCCTCACACACAAATGTGCGCTGCCGCGAGGCAGGCAAAGATCCGCCCCAAGGGTGGCTACAGAAGACGAGGCCGAACCTCGGCGGGTTCCGCCAAGCAAGAAGGCGCGGAAGCGCGAGGCAGGAGAGACCAGGCAGGTCTTGGCCGCCGAGCGTGAGAGTGATGACCCCGCGCCGCGAAAGCGCAACCACCGTGACCGGCGGGACGATCGCCGTGATAGGCGTGACGACCGCTAGGACCGGCGCGATGACCGCCGCGATCGTAAGGACGACCGCCGCGAGCAGAAGGAGGGTGAGCCCTACTGCCCAATCCACCGGACCAATACCCATGACCTCGATGACTGTCGGGTCGTGAACAAGATGGTGGAGCAGCGGCTCAAGGATCCCGCCCCGCTGGCCTTTCAGTAGGCGGATCACGCGGTGCCGTACATCCATGGCGGTTCGTCCACCTTTTCCTCCAACGCCGCTTATAAGCGGCTGAAGAGGGAAGTGTGCGCCACGGCGCCCAGCTCGGGGGCGGGTCGGATGCTGAAGTGGTCGGAGGAAACGATCACCTTCAGTCAGGCTGACCACCCTGAAAGTACCACCGGCCTAGGGCATCTCCCGATCGTGGTGTCACCCACGATCTGGAATGTACGGCTGGGGCGTGTGCTAGTGGATGGAGGGAGTTCTATCAACCTCCTGTCCTCCACAAAGATTCTCGGCGCTCAGATCCCACTACAGATCTGCGCGGCCCGCTTTCTTCGGTGGCCTCGAGGCGTGTTTGTTCCTCCGGGACAGATATGTTCTCCGGTCACCTTCGGCGATGAAAACAACTACCGCACCGAGATGGTGGAATTTGAGGTCGTGGATTTCAACCTCCCCTACAATGCCCTGCTTGGCCGACCGGCGTTGGTCAAGTTCATGGCGGCAACCCACTATGCGTACATGGTGGTGAAGATGCCGGGGCCACGCGGCCCCATAGTGATCCCGGTGGATAGGTCCGAGGTCTCACGCCACAAGCAGAGGACTCGCCGCCGCCACTGCGCGGGCGCGCAGACGCCACTTCCTGAGCCACCTCAGCCCGACGCTGCCTCACCGCTCGCCGGTGAGGTTAAGGTGGTCGTAATGAGTGAGGGCGAACCCCGAAGACTGTTAAAGATTGGCGCCAACCTTGGCGCCAATAGGAAGACGCGCCATTACCTTCCTCCAGCCTTTAATTCGACGTGTTCACTGCAACCGTCCGATATGACTAGGGTCCCCAGGAGGTGATCGAGCACCGATTAGCACTTCCCCGAGGCCCGCCCATCCCGAAAAGGTTCGGAGGCAGGCGCCCGAGCGCCAAGATGCCATTCGGGAAGAGGTAGAGAAGCCGTTGAGCGCAGGATAATCAGGAAGCCTTCACCCGAGTGGCTTGCCAACCCCGTGTTCGCCAAGAAGTCCAACCAGAAATGGCGATGTGTCAACTTCACCGACCTCAACAAGGCCCGCCTGGCGATCGATATCCCCTGCCGCGAGTCGACCTCAATGTTGACTCCACGGTTGGGTGCGAGCTGCTGTGCTTTTTGGATGCGTACTCCGGGTATCACCAGATTAGCATGGCGCGAGGATGAAGAGAAGATCATTGTAAATTTCTACGGTGTTTATCGTTATGTAAGAATGGCTTTTGGTTTAAAGAATGCCTGTTCTACTTACCAATAAGGCCATGCACATTACTTTCTTCCTCAAATAGGCCGAAATCTTGAGGTCTATGTCGATGACTTAGTTGTGAAGATTAAGAAGAGCGATGAACTAATCCAAGACCTGGAAGAAACTTTTGCTAACCTCCGGAAGAACTGCTTGAAGCTCAACCCGGAAAAGTGTGTGTTTGGTGTGCCCTCCGGCAAGCTACTGGGTTTCCTGGTGTCCAACCGAGGTATTGAAGCCAATCCGGACAAGATAGCGGCCATCGAGCACATGAAGCCGCTAGTGCGACTCAAGCAGGTCCAGTGCCTGGCCGGTCGCCTGGCCTCCCTAGGGCGGTTCATTGCTCGGTTGGGAGAAAGAAGCTTGCCCCTGTTCAAGCTGCTAAAAAAGACTAACCACTTCGAGTGGACTGAAGATGTTTGAAGATTTGAAGCAATACTCTCTCTCTCCCCGGTCTGGTTTCCAACACAGTATGAAGTCGTCATTTTGTACATCACTGCCACTCCTTAGGTGGTGAGCGCTGTGCTGGTTGTGGAGAGGGAAGGTGTCCAGAAGCCGGTTGTTTGCACCAATTTTTGGAAACTACGGGAAGAATTAGCACAAGAGCCCGAGTTTGGATAAAGCATGAGGGCATTATTAGGAAATCCAGATGACGTACGGACAATATATGGAAGCAGAGTCCAATAAGGAAACTATAGCCGATTCGGACTATGCTAACGTATTGGATCCGGACTCGGATCGGCTGACGAGTATATAAGGCGCACTAAGGCTGCTTGAAGAGAGGACACACACAATCAACACATCTACCAGTTTTTGCTTTCCGTAGTTTTTAGTCTTTTTAGCATTGTAATCTTTCCTCTGTAAGTCGACATCGATCAAATAAAGTTGTGCATCGCCGATTGTTTGATCGTCATTGGCTTTTTTCAGTTTGATTTGTTCTGCCTTGTTGCGATCGCCTTTTCGTAATTGATCTACCTTTTACCTCGGATCGCCTTAATCGGCCGATCTAGTTACCCTTCTAATCGGCTTTCGGGTCGATTCTGATTCTAGCCGATTTGCTTCAAGAATCGGCTTGATCGAATTTTACATCACTTCCCTTATCGATTGTGGTAAAATCGACAGCACGCCACAAAGCTGAACCCGGTCGCTCGTTCGTGTGTGTGGGCCAAGAATCCTCTTCACGCTTTTGGTGCCAACACATTTTGCAATGGCACGGGGACCAGATCGACAAAGATGGTCAGCAGTAAATCCACCGACCGCCGATGTGAACTCAGATGCCATAATCGCCCTACCTTGGACGATTTAACTCCCGAGCAACAGAAGGAAATCGAGGATCAAGGCTGCCTTGGAGGAATTAATGTTGGGTTGTTATCGAAAACCCGACGAGGAGTTACGCAGTAGACTGCCGCGCCCACACTTAACTTCTTCTACGACATTGGCGCCAGATCAAATTCGTAAGCCGATATGTTCCGCTCAAGCCGAGTTATCCGCTATGATCGATCAATCTGTGCATCATGCTTTAATCAATCAGCCATCGGCTTTAGTTACAACCTTGAAGCCGATGATAGAAAATAGCGTAAAAACAATCGCGCAAGAATTGGCTACATCCGAGGATTGATGGACCCATCGCAACCACTCCCAACATATCCTCGTATTCTCGTGGCTCCAAGCACCAACACAACCAAAGCGCCGCACCAATGCCCTCATTAATGCCGACCCAACCCACAGTGTTAACTCCAACCAATCCTCGCCCAAATCCAATGACTCACATTTATGCACACACTGACGCTGCAAAGATAGATCCATCTTTATCAGGAGCTCCCTATGTCCAATGGCTTCTCAAATTGCATTGAATTAGATAGAAATTATAAGCATCCTCAAGGACCAACCAGTTAGAAACCGCTCCGTGATAAAGTAGTCACATACACAGAGCCGCTTGTTCCATTGTTCGAGGTTACGGGCCGCCGTAACCGATGGATACGAATCGTGGCAACAATAAAGATCCATCGGCCAGAACAAGTCGACCACCGAAGCTTTACACTGGGGCAGGATACTACCCAAAATAATTGGTCAACGCTAGTATCCCATCGCCAACAACATCAATTGGCCGATCGATTTCTACGGTCTTGAGAGATCATTTTTTGCAGCCCAAAGGAAAAACAATCGGCTATAGAAAGCCGCACTCAGCATTATATCGATCGCATGCCGATCCCCATAACTTTAGGATTCCCGACTTCGCAAAGTTTTTAGGGGATGATTCAGTCACTACTTTAGAGCATGTTGGAAGATTTATCGCTCAATGCGGTGAAGCAGCTCAATCTGATGGGTTAAAGATTAGGCTTTTTCCCTTGTCTTTATCAGGGACTGCTTTCACTTGGTTTACCAATCTGCCTCCAAATTCGGTCCATTTTTGGAATGATTTAGAAAGTCAATTTCATGAATACTTTTTCCCTGGTAGCTTTGAGTTGAGAATTTCAGACCTAAGTGCTGTCTGACAAAAGTTCGGTGAATCGGCTTCTGATTATATTAGAAGATTTAGAGAAGTGCGAAATCGCTGCTTCAGCGTGGTGTTACCTGATAACCAACTAGCCGATTTAGCCTTCCAAGGGTTGATTCCTCGCTAAAGAAAAACCGGCCGACAGAATTTATCGACTTAAGTCACCATTTCGCCGAAAGTATCGCACAAGAAAGCCGATATTTGAATAAAGAATTCAAAGATAAACTTAGATTAAACAATGGCAAAGATAAGGCTAAAGTGAATATGGTCGAGTATAGTTCAAGCAAGACTTCTGAAGATGAAGCAGACATAAACATAGCCGAATGGATAAAAGGTGCTAAAAAACCACTTGTCTGTTCATGGCTCAAGCCGACTAGGAGTAAGTGTAACATCCCAATTTTCGATGTTCTAAATATTAAATATTATTTAATTGCAATTTATGACTTTGGTGAATTTTCTGGATTTATTGGATTTTCTGAGATTTATTTAAAACATTTCGAATTGGTATATGTGGCTTTTGTTAAGAAGCATTGGTTGTCGACCGGCAATTTGGAAATAGAGTTGTCTGCATGCGAACTCCTTCCGCTTTTTACCAAAGACGCACTCGAGTTGGACTCTAGCTTTGGCGCCAAATTAGGTAATGCATCACCGAATTAGGTAGTGTATCGGTCCTTACGTCCGCTGGGGAAGAAAAAGGGACAGCGGGTCGGGCTAACAGGAATTGAACTGCTCGGTGGAAGGAGCATGCCTCGCCAGATATAAGGCCGAGCACAAAGCGACGCCAGATCGGAGCGAAGAAAAAAAAAGAGAAGAAGTCACGCGCGGCGTTTGACCGCTGGCCGGATTGCTCGCGAAGTCGCCCATCCGGTGTCGCTCCGCTCCGCCTACAAGCCGAGCTCCAGAAACCCCGCCGCTTATGCCAGAACTCCACGCCGAGTCTAGCCACGCGGGAAAAAGGAAGGTGTCGAGACTTTGGAGTCCACGCTGAAAAGGAATGCGTTGTTTATTCAAGCGCGCGCTAGCGCCGAAGTTCCGAAGGATTTGGAGTCCGTAGCGCGTGGAAAATATGGATAGTGGCCCAAGCGGCACGTCACCAAGTCGGCTATGGAGACCTTCCATCAAAGAGCGCGAAAAAAAGAAGGATAGCCTGTAAGGAAACTTAAGTCCGCTTAGGAGTTGTAGTCCGCCATCGCCGCCACGAACTTTCTTCGACGGCACGCCTACCGGGTATAAAAGAAGCCCCGCACCTCCCAATACTCACCTTGAGCCACCGCTTAGTCTCTCTTGCGCTGCTGTTGAAGGAGCACAAAGAATCGCTGCAGAGCTCGCTTGAGTCGCAAGATTCGGCCGAGGACTTGCGCCGAGTGTACGTCGTCGCCGGGAAGCACCAAAACGCCGTCGCCGAGGTCGTCTTCGTCTCCGGAGAATTCAAGTCGCCGTCGCTTCATCGTCGATCGGGAGCCTCACCAGCCGTCGGACCGAAATCAAGCGTACGGAATTTATCCACGTCACTGCGGAATCGGTAAGCGTCTCCGATTAGATATCGACCGTTGGATTTAAGTCAGACGATTGATATTAGGTCGCATAGTAGATTTAACCGTAACCGTTAGATTGAGTTTATCAGCCTAAATTTCGCTAATGACGTCTGTGATGATCAAGGAAAAGTCGGAATTTCTTTTATAAAAATAATTCGATTAAATTCGGGATTTATGAATTAGGGTTTATTTTCAGTATTTTAAAATTTCAAAACCTTATAACTTTTGCATATGAACTCGGATTTGGGTGATTCAAACTCCTAAAAATTTATAAACTCAAGATATATCTAATAGGGGTTTTTATTGGAATTTTCAAGTTCATTTGCTATTTGTTCTTGGTGTTTATTTGCTATTTGGTTTTTGGTTTTTATTTGCTTTCTCTCTCGATTCGCGTAGACGTTGAGTTGAGCGAGGTATCGGAAGAAGGATTATTATTTCAAGAGCAATCTTTGGAGCAGTACCAGGAGCTTAAGCAAGGCAAGTTGTGCTTTGATCATATTGCACCCATAAATTAGATTGCATGCTATTTTGATTTACCTTATCACTTGTTATTTTATGTGTATAAATGATTTCAACTTAACTTTGGGATTAGCTATCTACCCTTTGAATTACACCCTACCTTGCTAGTTGTATGCCATGATACACTTGTCACCCTAGGTTGGTTAATTATAGTTGGTTAATACTGAAATCAACATGGATGGTTAGATCGAATTAGAATTGCTTAGCCATGCCACGTCATCACATGTACTTGAATCTTTGATAAATAATCTTGACTAATGGAATATGGAACAAAGTTCTCGAATTTGTGTGTCATGTGTGGTCACACGATGAGATTGAGTTGTGGTGGCAATGGATGTCACACAACGATATTGAGTTGTTGATGGCACGTGGTGCTTGGTAATCAACTGGGTGGTTATGATTTTGGGTCGAGCAAGTGGCAAGGGCAGATGTTCGGGTGGGCCCGATGGGCAAAGGGTATGTGTATGTCTTGCTTTGATCAAACCATAAGGACACCTTATGCAGCCTTTGACCTGAGTCGATCATGCAACCACATGTCTGTTATGGGGCAGCCTAGCTGACTAATTTGCAAATACTTAACTTAAGTGCTATCATGGTGGTGTGAGTCCCGTGTTATGGAGGAAACTCACATGGCGCAAGAGGGGGGGCCCCTGCAAAGTTGGTTTTAGCCCTTCGTTGTTGAAACCTTAGCGGGTAGCACCGGGTTAAGAGGATGCATTGTAAAGGCTTTGTCATGATTCTTCCGCAAGATACCAAAGGAAGTGTGCTAATGGCCGTGCACAAAAGAGATTATCATGTCGTGTGGGTAAAGTGCATAACCTCCGCAGAGTGTACAATCTATTCGGATAGTCAGGTTTCACTCAGATGAGCAAAGCTCGTGGATTACATCAAGGGTTTAGATGTTTTCAAAATAAAACTTGGGATGGATGGCAGGTTGCCATGAAAGGTTGAATCTTGACTTAGGATGAGAAACTTGGTTTACTTGAGGATCACTGAATCTATTACTTGTTACTATTTGTTTTACTATCTTTTCAATCTATTAATGTATGTGTTTCAAATGCTGCTTTACTGCTTATGAACCACTTAGCCATTCCTTTGGAATAAGCCTTGCATATAGCTATGATAGAATTGCATTCTGTGCACAACTTGTTGAGTACGTGTTGGTGTACTCACCCTTGCCTACAAAAATCATCTTCAAGAAGGAGTACCATGAAGAGACGAATGTTTAGGGTGCGAGCCTTGTCGGGCTTGCCTCGTGGTATACCGAGGGTTATCTACGCCTTCATTCCGCCGCAGCTCAATTTGTTGTTCACCTTGTGAGGCATTGTTAAGTAAGTTGACCATAAGGTCATTCAACCGTAATATTTAATATATTATGTCTTTTACCTTATTTACGTTGTGTATGACTGTGATATTCACTAATGTTGAGCCTGTGTGCACTAGCGTGATCCTGGACTAGTGCAGTATACACAGAGGGTCCGGATTTGCATATTCGGGTCCTTACAGAGGTGGTATCAGAGCATACTGACTGTAGGTCTTGGCCCTAGATAGTTGGTCGTCTCTATAGGTCCTTCAAAATTATTTTCTAATGTAAAAGACCTAATCTGAAAGAATAACATATTCTTGACTTATCTCATTCTTCTATTTCTATTCTTACCCAAAATTCTTTCCTTTCCTTTGCTGAAATTTCTTTCTCTTACCTCTGCTAAATTGATTTAAAAATCCTACCTGAGTCATCTTAAGTAGAAAACGATATACCACACCTCCGGAGAAGGCATCGAATGCCTGTTGCTACCATAATGATCATGACGGAAGAAATCATCAAGCTCATGGAATAGTGGATCAATGAAGTGTATCAAGAGTTAGAAGACCCAGTACTTCAAGTAGCCAGATGAGACTCATGTGTGGGAGTCGCTCCTTAAGATAGAGTGTCGCCTATGTAGACTAGTAGTTTTGTGTGTTTAGGTTGAATTGGTTCTTCTTGATTGCTGAGTGTGCAGTATGTGTTGCAAAGCTTTTAGGCTTATATAAGCAGCCATACCAAGTTATTAATATTGATTGCTTAAATTGTTGGATTAAACCTATCTTCCCTGTGTTAGGATTCTTGCTCCTTACCTATGCTATTCTCCTCCCTCCTAACCCCTTTAAGGAATCAAGCAGATAGTTCAGAATAGTGATAGCAATAGAGCCAGAGAAAATGGAAATCAACCCAATGGAAACTCCCAGGAATGGTATGGTCATAGTGAATTCAGAGAAGGACGCTACCCCTGCATCTTGCTCGAACCTAGATATTGCTCTATGAAGCACAGTCAACCAAACAAGTTAGAGGATCGAGCGTGCATTCGCTGTGGGGAAATTATGCATACCCCAAATAAGCATGCGGTCAATTGCTCTAGTTGCAAGGGAAATCATACAATTAGAAAAGGTCCTATGAGTAACATCACCTATCACCTTTGTGAAAGACAAGACCATTGTCCACCTCAGTGTCCCGTGGATCCAATAGTTACTGCCGTAATCTAGTATCAACAGAATCTACGAACCCTATTTACCCGAGAATTATCAATAAGAAGGGAAAATTTGTTGCACCGGATACGTCGCTTGGAGAGTTGAAAATGCACCCTCCTAAAACCTATCGACCTTAATCAGAAAACCAGTAAGTGGCTATCACCCACAGGAGGTCCCTTGTATGGTGAGGAAGATCATTTTGCTAGGTGAGGTGTTACAAGTCAAAAAGTAATAAAATCACAAGAAGAGCGTCATGAGTGTCACAGAAAAGGCCATTATGCTAATCGAAGTCCACAGGAAAGACCAGTAATTCCTATAACCATAGATATATCGGAAGTTACCTTAGTCCAGTACATAACACAAGAATTAAGCAGTGAAATTGCGAGGGAAATTGCAGAGAAAACCAATTGAAGAAAAGGCGTCTAGGTAAAGACACTATTCCAATCAACGAATACTAAGAAAGTTCACCCTAGACTTTGTTATAATTACCGCAAACCCAAGCACTTTGTCAATGAGTACTCCCAAAAGGGAAGCAATCATGTCAGTTCAATTCGATCCCAACTCCGGCCCTATCAAAACCCTAGCGCCAATGCTAAATCAAGGAAGTCAGGAGCCATGATTTTACTTAGTGCAATGTCGTAATCCTAACTGCAAAGTAAAGAGATTTGTGATGAATTCCGTATAAAGGTTTCCTTGTCGAAAGAAATGAAGCAGGAATGATTAATACATTGGTATACGGAGTATTGGAATGAAGAGCAATAAAAAAATGATGCATGTGAAATAGTAGCTAGTTTAGTGGTACCCAGCCTAAGCTTGTTAACCAGCGGATTTGTCATCATCAGTAAGTGCTTAGTTGTGCTAAATTTGACTAGGATGATGAGAGTTTAATGCCCATTAAGAGAGTAAAGTTCCAAGCAAATCATATTAGGTTGGATATTTAGGTTATTCTTGAAATTAGTTAGATGCTCAAACATAAGGCTATTCTGCTGAAGAGTATATCGATTTAAAACCCTGGATATGAAAAAAACAAGGAGTTCAAGTGAAGATAGTTCATATTAGCCAACTGATGGATAATAGTGTAAAATTTGCCAGTTAGAAGATGCGCCAAATGCCAGAAAATACTTTGATATATTTTTCAAGAATTTGCCTGGTTCATGAGCAAATTAATACAACATCGATAAAAAAAATGGAATTCCGTTAGCCACGCAAAGACTACTAGAGGAATTATTGTTGAATCAAGCACGATAGAAGTTGTGTTAAAGTGGTAGCAACCAAAAGTTCGTTACCTAGATTTGAGGTTCTAGAAATAGTAAGATAATACCACTGGTTCATAGGAAGGTTTTTCGACAATAGCTAGATCTTTTGTACGATTGTTAAGGAGAAAGAGATGCATGGACACCAGAGTAACGAAAAGGGTTTTTCGGAAGATGAAGAAGCGGTTACCATTAACGCATGTGTTAGTATTACTAGCTGTGCAGAATAGTTTTCATATATAAGGATGATGCTTCTAGACATAAACTAAGAAGTGAACCAACGTTGTTGCATAAACGAGGAGGCAGTTGAAATTACCCTACGTAGGACTTGGAGTTAGTCGTTGTAGTGCGCGCAGAAAAATGGTGTCACTATCTCATCGAAATAAAAAAATATATGAGCCTTAAGAATCTAAATATACTTACTCAGTCCAACCTTAATATAGGATGAAGATAATGGTTGGAAAGGATCAAAGATTTTAGTGTCAGAACCCATAGATATACTGGTAAGGCTAAAATGGTAGTCGACGTTCAAGTTACAAGGTAATGTGTTGATAATAAACAGTTAACCAGGGTTTGTAAAGAATCTAAGAAGTTGAAATTAAAGGTCGCCCCACAAGGTTTCATAGTTGCCTTGGAAATAGAACTAACAGTATAATATCAGAACATAAGAAGTTCAAGGGTAGATGAAGTGCAAAATCAAGTTAAGGAAAGGTTTTGGTGACCTAAGGTGAAGGGCGAAGCTATTGGTTATGATATCCAATGTGATGTAAAAATAATAATAATAATAATAAATTAGAGATCTAAAGGTTCGTTGCAAATCATTATAGATTCCTATAGGAGGCAAATCATTAAAATGATCCCTAGTGTAAATTGACCCTAAAAGGTATGAATTCGGAGGAATCATTATTGATTAAATCAACCAAAATTACTCATTTCATATCACTGGAGATTACGTATTCAAAAGATCATTTGGCAAATCTGTTAGGGATTTAATAACTGCGTAGGTGCCTAAAATGATTGTGTCCGATAGGGGTGTCCAATTTATCTCAAAGGCTTAGAATAAGTTACATGAAGCAATGATAACTCGCTTGAATTTCGGTACAGTTATCGCCCGCATACCGATAGTCAAACAGAAAGAGTTACTCAGATTCTGGAGGGTATGTTTAGAGGTTGCGTATCAGTTGGAGTTGCCCCAGTCATTAGCAGGAGTCTGCGATGCGTTTAAGCTTAAGAAATGTCTCAGGGTACCAGCAGAACAAACGCCGTTAGAAGCTATCGAGTTGCAGGAAGATTTGACTTATAAAGAGCAGCCGATTAAAATTCTGGATATAATGGATCATAGGATCAGAAATAAGTCCACCGGCTCTTGTAAAGTTCAGGGGAGCAATCGTTCAGAGAGCGAAATAACCTAGGAAGATCTAAAGGCAGAATTCCCGAATCTATTCTCTAGTCAGCCCTAAATCTCAGGGTCGAGATTCCGTTAAGGGGGGGAGGTTTGTAACATCCCAATTTTCGATGTTCTAAATATTAAATATTATTTAATTGCAATTTATGACTTTGGTGAATTTTCTGGATTTATTGGATTTTCTGAGATTTATTTAAAACATTTCGAATTGGTATATGTGGCTTTTGTTAAGAAGCATTTATAAAAAGGAAATTTAAAATAAAGACTACCCAAGAATATTTTATTTGAATATAGAAGATCTCGAAGTATTTTTGGGAAATTTCTTTCCGGGATTAAATCGGAATAGGAATCTGATAGATTGAACCGAAGTAGAAAAATTGGTTGCTGACCGGGCAATTTGGAAATAGAGTTGCTGCATGCGGTAACTCCTTCCGTTTCTTTTACCAGCACGTACTCGAGTTGGACTCTAGCTTTGGCGCCAAATTAGGTAATGCATCACCGAATTAGGTAGTGTATCGGGTCTTTACGTCCGCGCGGGGGAAGAAAAAAGGGACAGCGTGGCCGAAGCTAACAGGGAATTGGAATCCGTTCCGGTGGAAGGAGCATGCCTCGCCGTATATAAGGCCGAGCACAGGCGACGCCAGGACGGAGCGAAGAAAAAAAAAAGAGAAGAAGTCACGTGCGTGGCGTTTGACCGCTGGCCGGATTGCTCGCAAGTCGCCCATCCGGTGTCGTCTCCGTTCCGTCTACAAGCCGAGCTCCAGGAAACCCCGCCGTTTGCGCCGTAAACTCCACGCCGAGTCTAGCCACGCGCGGGAAAAAGGAAGGTGTCGAGACTTTGGAGTCCACGCGCGGAAAAGGAATGCGTTGCTGATTCAAGCGTGCGCCAGCGCCAAGTTCCGTAAGGATTTGGAGTCCGTGTGCGCGCGGGAAAATATGGATAGCTGGCCCAAGCGGCACGTCACCGAAGTCGACATGGAGACCTTCCATCAAAGAGCGCGGGAAAAAAAAGAAGGATAGCCAGGTAAGGAAACTTAAGTCTATTTAGGAGTTGTAGTCCGGCTCATCGCCGCCACGAACTTTCCTTCGATTTGCACGCCCGGCTGGGTATAAAAGAAGCCCCGCACCCCTCCCCAATACTCACCTTGAGCCACCGCCTTAGTCTCCTGTTGCGCCGTCGTTGAAGGAGCACAGCAATCGTTGCAGGAGCTCGTCGGAGTCGCAAGATTCGGCCGAGGACTTGCGCCGAGTGTACGTCGTCGCCGGGAAGCACCAAAACGCCGTCGCCGAGGTCGCTTTCGCTCGGAGAATTCAAGTCGCCGCCGCTTCATCGCCGATCGGAGCCTCACCACCGCCGGACCAAATCAAGCGCACGGAATTTATCCACGCCATCATGAATCGGTAAGCGCCTCCGATTAGATATCGACCGCTGGATTTAAGTCGACGATTGATATTAGGTCGCATAGTAGATTTAACCGTAACCGTAGATTGAGTTTATCAGCCTAAAATTCGCTAACGACGTCTGTATGATCGGGCGGAAAAGTCGAATTTCTTTTATAAAAATAATTGATTAAATTCGGGATTTATGAATTAGGTTTATTTTCAGATTTTAAAACTTCAAAACCTTATAACTTTTGCATATGAACTCGGATTTGGGTGATTCAAACTCCTAAAAATTTATAAACTCAAGATATATCTAATAGGGGTTTTTATTGGAATTTTTGAGTTCATTTGCTATTTGTTCTTGGTGTTTATTTGCTATTTGGTTTTTGGTTTTTATTTGCTTTCTCTCTCGATTCGCTGTGAGACGTTGAGTTGAGCGAGGTATCGTAAGAAGGATTATTATTTCAAGAGCAATCTTCTGAGCAAGACTCAGAGCTTAAGCAAGGCAAGTTGTGCTTTGATCATGTTGCACCCATAAATTAGATTGCATGCTATTTTGATTTACCTTATCACTTGTTATTTTATGTGTATAAATGATTTCAACTTAACTTTGGGATTAGCTATCGTACCCTTTGAATTACACCCTACCTTGCTAGTTGTAAGCCATGATCCACTTGTCACCCTAGGTTGATTAATTATAGTTGGTTAATACTGAAATCAACATGGATGGTTAGATCGAATTAGAATTGCTTAGCCATGCCACGTCATCACATGTACTTGAATCTTTGATAAATAATCTTGACTAATGGAATATGGAACAAAGTTCTGAATTTGTGTGTCATGTGTGGTCACACGATGAGATTGAGTTGTGGTGGCAATGGATGTCACACAACGATATTGAGTTGTTGATGGCACGTGGTACTTGGTAATCAACTGGGGTGGTTATGATTTTGGGTCGGAGCAAGTGGCAAGGGCAGGATGCTTGGGTGGGCCCGATGGGCAAAGGGTATGTGTATGTCTTGCTTTGATCAAACCATAAGGACACCTTATGAGCCTTTGACTCGAGTCGATCATGCAACCACATGTTCATATGGGCAAGCCTTAGCCGACTAATTTGCAAATACTTAACTTAAGTGCTATCATGGTGGTGTGAGTCCCGTGTTACGGAGAAACTCACATGGCGCAAGAGGGGGCCCTGCTATGTGGTTTTAGCCCTTCAGTGTTGAAACCTTAGCGGTAGCAATGGGTTAAGAGGATGCATTGTAAAGGCTTTGTCATGATTCTCTCGCCGCATACCAAAGGAAGTGTGCTAATGGCCGTGCACAAAAGAGATTATCATGTCGTGTGGGTAAAGTGCATAACCTCTCGCAGAGTGTACAATCTATTCGGATAGCCGTGTTTCACGTATTGAGCAAAGCTCGGGATTACCGTCAAGGGTTTAGATGTTTTCAAAATAAAACATGGGATGGATGGCAGGTTGCCATGAAAGGTTGAATCTTGACTTAGGATGAGAAACTTGGTTTACTTGAGGATCATCAATCTATTACTTGTTACTATTTGTTTTACTATCTTTTCAATCTATTAATGTATGTGTTTCAAATGTCGCCATCGCTTATGAACCACTTAGCCATTCCTTTGGAATAAGCCTTGCATATAGCTATGATAGAATTGCATTCTCAGGCACAACTTGTTGAGTACGTGTTGGTGTACTCACCCTTGCCTACAAAAATCATCAAGGTCAAGAAGGAGTACCATGAAGAGACTAATGTTTAGGGTGCGAGCCTTGTCGGGCCAGTTCGTGGTATACTAAGGGTTATCTACGCCTTCATTCCGCTGCAGCTCAATTTGTTGTTCAGCCTTGTGAGGCATTGTTATAAGTTGACCATAAGGTCATTCAACCGGTAATATTTAATATATTATGTCTTTTACCTTATTTACGTTGTGTATGACCGTGATATTCACTAATGTTGAGCCTGTGTGCACTAGCGTGATCCTGGACTAGTGCAGTATACACAGAGGGTCCGGATTTGCATATTCGGGTCCTTACAGTAAGTCAGAAGTGAAATACGCATATTTGACATATCCATGTGCGACCGCATATTTGACATGTTATTGCAAGAAAAGCTGATACGACTACCTGAAGGGCACACCATACCTTCAGCCGACGAAATTAAGAAGCGGCGATACTGTAAGTGGCATCACTCCTTTTCTCATAACACTAACGACTGCAATATTTTTCGACAACAGATATAGTCGGCCATAGAAGATGGTCGGCTCAAATTTGCAGAAGAACCGGCAATGGAAGTCGACGTCAACCCCTTCCCAATCAACATGGTTCAGTGCTCCGGCAAAGGTAAACAGATTGCCGATGAAAGACCCTTAGCGGCACGGCAAGTTAACATAGAGTCAAGCTTGCAAGGGGAAACACTGAAGATAACGATCGGCTCACTTCAAATTGAAGCCGATCGAGATGGGAAGAATTCAAGAACTGTAAAACCAAAAGGGGAATTACAAGTTGGATGGTGGTACAAAGCCGAAAGATCTCCGCCCAAGAAGCCGGCATTCAAACCCAGGCCAACTTTCTCGCAGTTGCTTGAGAAATATGAGAGGGTGAGCCACCGGCAAAAACAGCGGTCTCGCCAACCGAACGAACCGTATCGGCCAAACAATGCGTTTCGGCCAAATAATCTGCATCGGCCGAACAATGCAGAAAGGGCTCATGAAAGATGTCCTTTTTGGCAGTTTTGTTGGGAAAAGGGTATGGCACTGCCGTCCTCAAGAGCATGCCCCATGGAACATTACCCGCAGAGTGGGCCAAGGCGATCGGCAAAAGAGCGCCTATTTAGGCCAACGCCGAATCAAGAGGAACCAGGGCATAAGAGGCCGATAAAAGAAAGGTTAGGTGCACTGAGCCAGGACAATGAAAAGACTGCTGAGAACTTGGTTGGTAAAATCCGCAAGCCAGTCGAACCTAAGCCTAGATGGTGCCCAACTGGACTTAGCCGATCGCAACGCAGACGGCTCCAACGCCTAAGGGCGCAAGAAATGAGAGAAGCCGAAGAAGAAAAACAGAGAGATCAAGCTTTTAATGAATTACGGCCTGTGAAGCTAGTCACAAAGGAGCGGAGGAAAAAACAACAATCCGATAATGAATCAGATTCCTCGGATGATTTGATGTCACCAATAATTCGAGATGGCACTCCTATGGATATCAATATGGTATTCACCTTACCAGCTGAATTCAGAATTAAAACTGAATCGGCTAAAGATACATTTGCTCAACTATGCCTGGGTGCACAAGATGCAGTATTTGAAAAGCCGCAAGACCCTCATCGGCATCTAAAGCCGTTGTACTTGAAAGGCTACATCAATGGAAAGCCGATATCCAGGATGCTTGTGGATGGAGGGGCTACTATGAATTTAATGCCACTTTCCACTTGTAAGAAGTTGGGCAAAACCGATGAAGACCTGATCAAGACAAACATGGTGCTAAATGACTTCACCGGTGATCCCACTGAAGCAAAAGGAGTGTTGGTTACGGAGTTGACCGTCGGCCGGAAAACTTTGCCGACCGCGTTTTTTGTAATTGAAGGCAAAGGAAATTACAGCGTGCTTCTCGGGCGAGATTGGATACATGCCAATTGCTGTATCCCCTCAACAATGCACGAACTTCTTGTGCAATGGGACGGAGATGAAGTTGAAGTTGTTTCAGCCGATACATCGGCTCATATTGCCATGGCCAGCTCCGATGCAAATTGGCCACATGAAGAAGCAGAATGCATATCAGGTAAGGCACTAGACGATTGCGAGTTCATATGCATCGGGAAATCGGGTCTTACGCCGATTAGTGTCAGGCCAGGCACGTTTGATCGGGCGAATGAAGTTTTGAGAAGATGGAGTCAAAAATGATCCAAATTCTACAAGACAAAGCAAAAAACTATCGGCATATGATAAGTTCGTGTGAAGCCATTGAAGACTTTCAAAGCGAAAAATTGGGTCAAGGTTTCACTTCTGCCGATATGCTCGAAGAAGTTGATATAGGAGAAGGTGATAGAAAGAGGCCAACTTTTGTAAGTGCAAATTTAGATCTAGAGTACAAAAATAAGTTGGTTAAAATACTTAAAGAATACAGAGATTGTTTTGCTTGGGAATATTATGAGATGCCTGGATTAAGCCGACAGTTAGTGGAACATCGGCTGCCTATCAAGCCAGGATATCGGCCTTATAAGCAGCCACCTCGGCGTTTTAATCCAGAATTGTACGACATGATAAAAGAGGAAATTGAAAGGTTGCTGGAGGCCAATTTCATAAGGCCTTGCCGATATGCTGAGTGGGTGTCCAACATCGTTCCTGTCATGAAAAAGAACGGCAAGCTTCGAGTATGTGTCGATTTCAGAGACTTAAATAAAGCCACGCCAAAGGATGAATATCCCATGCCTATAGCCGATATGCTTATCGATGCTGCCTCAGGTAATAAAATTATCAGTTTTCTTGACGGGAATGCTGGATATAACCAAATACTCATGGCCGAAGTCGATATCCCCAAAACGGCCTTCAGATGCCCTGGTGTAATAGGGTTGTACGAATGGCCAGTAATGACATTCGGCTTAAAAAATGCAGGTGCCACTTATCAACGCGCCATGAACTTGATCTTTCATAACCTAATCGGCCACATTGTTGAAATATACATCGACGATGTAGTAGTAAAGTCTAAAGATGAACTGTCAGCACTTAGCCGATTTAGAAAAAGTATTCAAAAACACTAGGGCCCATGGGTTAAAGATGAATCCCTTGAAATGTGCGTTCGGTGTGTTGGCTGGTCAGTTCCTCGGTTTCATGGTGCATTAAAGGGGGATTGAAGTCAACCAGAAGAGGGTTAAGGCCATAGTAGACACTAAGTCACCGACATGCAAGAACGAAAGTTACGTGGTGATTGACACAAATCAATTATTTAAGACGATTTATTTCAAATCTGTCTGGTAGAATTCAAGCCTTCACGCCGTTACTAAAATTAAAAGGTAATGAGAATTTCGTATGGGGAGCCGATCAGCAAAAGGCTTTTGATGACATCAAAAGTACCGCATCACCACGACCCTGCCGCACTACGTATGGGAATTCCTTCGTTGTATGTGTCGGCTGAAAAAGAAACTATTGGGGCCGTGTTGGTGCAAGAAGTCGATGGCAAAGAGCGCGTAATATTCTATCTAAGCCGACGGCTCTTGGAAGCTGAGACCAGGTACCCTCCTATTGAAAAGCTATGTTTATCATTATATTTCGCCTGCACCAAGTTAAGGCATTACATATTGGCATCAACTTGTATAATAGTATGTAAAACCGATATCATCAAGTATATCCTATCTGCGCCAATTTTGAGAGGACGACTTGGGAAGTGGGCGTACGCTCTAACCGAGTTCGATCTACAATATGAATCGGCTAAAGCTGTTAAAGGCCAGGCAGTGGCCGATTTCATCACAGGACATGATACCATGGCTGGAATAGTCGATGTGGCTCCTTGGCAGCTATATTTTGACGGGTCAGTTTGCCAGGAAGGGAGCGGAATAGGCGTTGTGTTGATTTCGCCAAAGGGGTATAGTACTGAGTTCGCGTATCGGCTCAATGGCCGATGCTCTAATAACCAAGCCGAGTATGAAGCATTACTGAAGGGGCTCCAATTGTTGGAAAAGTATCGGAGTTAATAATGTGGAGGCCTACGGTGATTCATTGCTAGTGGTGCAACAAATTAAAGGAGAATTTAAGTGCAACAATGAGGTACTATCAAAATATCTGAAGCATTGCCTTGAAGTCATAGACACCTTTACCTTGTTTCGTATTGGCCATGTGCCTAGAGAAATGAATGATAAAGCCAATATGTTAGCTCAAGCGGTGTCAGGCTACAGGGAATACAGCTGATATGAGGCATTTGATTTAGTAGACAAAGCACTACTGTGTGTTGACGTTGCCGATTGGAGAACTGAAATAAAAGCCTACTTGATGGACCCATCCAAGCCTACCGCTCGCAAGATTCGGCGGCAGGCTTTGAAATATGTTATGTCGGAAGGAGAGCTATACTATTGACGTTGAAGGATTGCTTCAAGCGGTGCTTAGCGATGAAGAAGCAAAGGTAGTCATGGGTGAGATTCACGGCGAATTTATGGCGACATCAATCGCCCATAAAATGAAGTGGATCCCGAGACTAACCGGTATTTTTGGCCGGCGATGTTGGAGGATTGTTTTAAGTATTACAAAGGGTGTCAAACTTGCCAAAGTTTGGAAATGTGCAACTTCGACCAAAGCATCGGCTTTATACCCGATTATTAAGCCATGGCCGTTCAGAGGATGGGGAATAGACATAATCGGCCAAATTTTTCCAGCATCAAGTAAAGGCCACAAGTTCATCCTCGCGGCCACAGACTATTTTTCAAAATGGGTTGAAGCCGTTCCGCTCAAAAAAGTCACCAGTGTAGAGGCTATCGGCTTTGTTAATGAACACATTATCCATCGATTCGGTATCCCTCAAACTATCACGACCGATCAAGGAACCGTGTTCATGTCTAACGATTTTCGTAACTTTGCCGAGAGCCCGGTATCAAATTACTCAACTCGCCGCCAGATACGCCAAAGCAACGGACAAGCCGAGTCGTCCAACAAAACTTTAATCAAACCGATTAAAAGAAAATTGATGAGAAGCCTCGAACTTGGCACTCCACATTATCGGAATCTCGTGGGCGATCGGCTAGCGCCCCACGGATCGACTAAATTATCGCCAGACGCTTGGTTTATGGCCAAGAGGTCAGGTTGCCCAGAGAAATAAATATTGAGTCGATGCGAGTGGCGAGGCAAAATAATCTATCGGCCGACGAATACAAGGAGTTGATGCTATGCAATTTGGATGACTTAGCAGAATTAAGGCTGGTTACTTTAAATCGGCTTAAAAAGAATAAAGAAAGGGTTGCAAGAGCATATAATAAAAAAGTTGTACCGAAGACTTTCAGTGAAGCTGATTTAGTTTGGAAAACGATATTGCCGATTGGTTCTAAGGATAATCGATTAGGTAAATGGTCGCCACCGAAGGACCGATAAAATAAATCAGCTTGTTGGTAGAAACGCCGATATACTCAAACACTTGAAGGATTGGTGTTACTAAAAGCGATTAACGGAAAGTATCTAAAGCGGTACTATCCTAGCGTTTGGATCGGCGCATGATTAGAAGTACAATACAAAGAGGTTAGAAATAAATCTGCTAAGCACCGATTAAAACAAGATAGAATAATCGGTTAAACAAATTGATTAAAAGTGTTACAAAACATAGCAAACAAAAAGTGATAACAAAAAGGAATTGTTTGAGACAGGCTACATCAAAGCATCGTCCGACCATGGTTCACAGCCCAGATCCCGGAATTCTAGCACCCAGCCCCGATAACGCCGCGGCAGCTTTGGCTAAGGTCTCTGTAACACCGTAGACGAGGGCCTCATCGGCTTTGGCATTACCGGGCACTGGAACAACTTTGGCCGATTGGTCCTTGACCTTTGCAATAGCTTGGCTAAGAATATTCTTCTGGTCTTTCAAAGATAAGGTCGTTGCATTCACAGTTGCCAGATTATCGGCCAGCTGCTGGTTTACTTTGGCCAATTCTTCCTCGAGCTGCTTTTTAGCCGATTCCAGCTTCCGAGCAGAAGATTTAGCAGCCATAAGCGACGCTGCAGCTTCATCATACTTTTTCTTGCTGACCTTAGCCTCAGCGACCATTTGATCCAGAAGGCGTTGGTCGGCTTCCTGAGCTTGTCGTCGGGCAATCCTTGCATTGGCCGCATCAACTTCCGTTTCTCTCTCGTCCAAGTGACAGACATTTAAGAGGGCTTCCATGACCTTGGGGGGCAGCTCGGCCTCAACATCAGCCATCGCATCACGAATGGGCTGAGTGTTGGCAAGGATCTCGGCCTCCGGCTGACTGATTGCAATAAAAAGCCGATTTAACTTTTCCTGCATGTTCGGCGCAGATTTAACTACGGAGGCTGATGAGGACATCACTCCTTTGCATACGCCCGAGACTACTCCAGTTGTGATGCAAGGGCCCATCACAAGAGCACGAGCACGGCAATTGAATCAACAGGTGAGCTCGTTCCTAAGTGCCCGTGCATATACTTGTAAGGATGGTATGCTACCTAATGATATTATTGATTATATTGTACTTAGGAACTTTGGAGAGGATCATGAAGGTCTTGGGAACCAGCAAGGGCCAGGAGGGAGGCAAGGAGGGCGTCCAAGTCAAGTTGGAGTCCCAATTCATCTCGGAGTCGGAGTTCCAATTCATCTCGGAGTCGACTACCTCGGCCACCAGGAGCAGTGTTCACTAAAATCGTCGCCCAGGCCACAAACGGACTCTGATTTCAATGATCCACATATGTATCGAAAGCTAAGGAGATAACCTTTCCAATAGCACTAGTTTCAGGTCAATTGAAGTTCGGAGTCGATGGGAATTCATGTTGCAAGTTGGTGGACAGAATCTGTCTCAGGGTGCTGCGTCACCAATTTGGGCCGTTGGCCCATGTATCGTGTTGGAGTCCATCACGGACGCGTCTAGGGTTTCTAGGACGTCCCTTAGCCCTTATATTCAATAGCCGCTGCTAGGGTTTGGCTTGGGTCTTGCTTAGATCAATTCTGTCTTTGAACAGTGTCGCCGTTCATTCGGTTTGTGAGACCCCAACTGGTGTGCTTAATATAATTCGCAATTTCAGATTGCTTCTTCTACGTTCTTGCTTGTGTTCTCGATTCGCATGCAGGGATAAGCCTTCTTGGCGAGGTCAACCGTGTTGTGCAAGGTTGATAACCAACGGAGCCGTGGTGTAGCGATTGCTGGGTTCGGATCGGTTCTGATCGGAAGCCGGATCGTCAACGTCGAGTCTCCACCCATCGACTTACCTCTACCTGTTGAATGATCGGGCCACCGTGCGCATCAAGTTGGTATCAGAGCTTCAGTTGCCCGATAGGTAACCCTAGTTTCCCCACCTTTATCATTGTTTCCATCGCCCCAGAGTCCGTAAAATTAGCCCTACAAAAAAAATTTGTTCATCGTCTGCTCATCTTCGCTCCACCGCCCTATGACCCTTTGTGCCATTGCAATTTTCGCTTTCAGTTTGCTTTGTTGAATTTGTGTCCATAGTAATCATCTTGTTGCTAGTTGAAGTCGTGAACTTAGTTCTTGGTTTACACCTTCCGCTGCCCTAATTCATCCCACCACGCCTAACAATCGACACCAAACCGAGTCCTACTCGGTTTGCCCTCCTTGCGAGCCGCCTTGTGTTTATATGCAGCACCGCAAGCCCTAGATAGGTCGCGAGCAGCCTTTATGTCAATTGCCCTGCACCGCTGACCATCCTTGTTCATCCATAAACCCATCCTATTCTAGCCCTAATCGAAAGAAAGAAGTGAAGGCCGAGATAGACCTAATCAGGCAAAGGTTCAAGTAAAACAGCCATAACTTTTGCATACGAACTCTGATTTGGGTCTACTTTTTTTTGTTTCGAAGGGGACGACGACGCGCACTTGAAAATTTCAAAGTCTTTAGACCTGTGCATTTTTTGACCCTCAAAAAAAGCTTCTAATACCGAGTTTCGGCGCCCGGAAGTTTGCTGTCCTGTTTTGTCAATTCTTTCGGGCATCGGTTTACAGTCGTCTGTTGCTTCAAATTGTGAGATTTTTATTTCTCCTCTGAGTTAAGAGATATATATTTGTGTTAGAAAAAAAAGTGAAAAAAAGGAAAAAAAATAAGAGGAGAGAAAGAGCCAAAACCGGCAAAAAAAACAGAGAGAAGAGAAAGAGAAGTAGAAAATCAGAATTGCTTGCATCCTTTGAGTCCTTTGTGCTTGTGTTTTGATATATCCCTTGCTAGGTTGAACTAGTTTTAGGAGCACGTTTAGGCCAGCAACTGTGATAAGTACTTTGGACATCTTTTCAGCTTTGCTATTCTGTTTTCGATATTGCTTATTCCTTTGCTGCTTGATATTGCCTTCCGAGCTCCATATACTTCTTATCAGTTTAGGTCCTACCTTGCAATCGCTACACTCAAGCTTGTCACGGTAAGATCACTTAACCAAATTACCGGTTGTACCATTCGTTGCATTGGTAAGAACACTTGTAAGAGCGTGGTAAGACGCTTGAGAGTGAGTGAAACCACCTTCGCCGCCAAAGTAGTTGATAGGATTATACCACCGTTGTTTTTGTTTCTTTTGTCTTTCTTTCAACTAACAATGGCGGGTAATGAGGAAGATGAGTGTGTTACACGGAACGAGCTTAACAACGCCAATGACATCAACGCAAACATCGCAAGGATCGCCAAGATAACGACCAAAGATTGGAGAGGATAGAGCTAAGCATCGCCAATCTTCTTACCAAAGTTGGAAAAATTTGAGAGACAACCGCCTCCCAATGGAGCTCGCAGGGTGGAAGATCAAGAAGAGTCTGTCATGGGAGATGATGTGGATGGAGAGGACCACGATGCCTATGCCGCTCGCGCCGCTGCACAGGATGTGCGACAACAACAACGCCTGAATAACAACCGTCAAGGTATGGGAGGTAATAACTTTAATCATCGCAATGGTCGAGGAAATGATGATCCTTTTTCTAAAGTTAAATTTACCATACCATCTTTTTCTCGTGCATATGATGTCAAGCTTATTTAAATTGGGAATAATCAGAGAGCAAAAAATTTAACTCCCATTTAGTTCCTCAAGTACATAGAGTCGACAAGCTACTAGTGAGTTCAAAGATTTTGCTATCATTTGGTGGAATGAAGTAGTAAATTCTAGCTTACAACCCGATACATGGGATAGATTAAAGCGAGCTATGCGTAGTAGGTTTGTTCCTCCTTCGCATAAACGTGATTTACGAAGAAATTGCAACGCTTGAATCAAGGTAATAGATCTGTGGAGGAGTACTATCAAGAGCTACAAATAGGCATGTTATGCTGTGAGGTAATTGAGGATGAGGAGGATAAGATGGCTCATTTTATGGGGTTTACGACGTGAGATTCAGGACATAATTGATTACAAAGAATATAATTCTATCAATAGATTGTTCCAACTTGCTATGTTGGCGTAAAAAGAATTGCAGGAAAACAAAGAAAGGCCAAGGAGCAATTTCGCAACATACCCACACCAAGGACGACGCCGGGGACAACCAAATCAGCTCCACCCCCTCCTGATCGGTCTGCTGCCCCCTCCATGAGTAGGGCGCGTTCAGCAGCACCATCACCGCCATCACGAGCACCCGAGGTGAGTAAATCTAACCATGTGCAGGCACCAACAAAGAGTTCTTCATCGATTGCTTCCACGGTCGCATAACGGAATTGTGTGCCACCGATGCAAGGATGGGCCATGTCATGAAGGATTGCCCAAGTCGCCGAGCGCACATTGCAAATGTAAGAAGGTGGGTACGTTAGTGCTAGTGATGTTGAGGATGACATTGTTCTTGCAGCTAACCTTGCAGATAATGAGGATGACCATGAGACGGACGACGATGATGAGGAGATTTTAGGACCGCCGCCACCCGAATTATAGGACAATCATTGTGCAACGAGTGCCGAGCGCCAAATGGAGCAAGCGGACAAGCTACAACGCCATAATTTGTTTCAGATGTACCTCATCGCCAAGGACCGCCGTGTTCATGTCATAATTGATGGTGGAGCTGCAATAACTTGGTGAGTTCAGATCTGGTGGAGAAGCTTTGCTTGCCCACACGCACACCCTCATCCCTACCATATTCAATGGTTCAATAACAATGTAAGGTGAAGGTAACACAAACTGCGAGAGTGCATTTTCCATTGGAACATACCATGATTATGCTGATTTTGATGTAGTGCCTATGCAAGCATGTTCCTTTTGTTAGGCCGTCCATGGGAATTTGATATCGATGCAATTCATCACAGAGAAGTAACAAATACACTCTTATGCACAAGGGGAAGAAAATCACTTTGCTTCCTATGACTCCTGCTGAAATTGTGCAATGTGACAAAGAGAGAGCTGAAAATGAGAGAAAAGAGAGTGCGCTAGAATCTGAAAATCAGCAAGTGGCTAAAAATGTTTTCCCACCTAAGAAGGACAAGAAAGAGCCTAGTTCTAGGTCCGAGGGAATTAAATTGAAGGGTGGTGTTATGCTTGCTACAAAATGTGACCTTGCTGAAATTAATGAGAATGATGCACCGTGCTATGCTTTGATATGCAAAGAAGCTTTGTTTTCATTTCACGATATATCTAGCTCTTTGCCTCCTGCTGTCACTAACCTTTTGCAGGAGTATGAGGACGTGTTTCCAACTGAGATACCCCCGGGGCTGCCACCTATTCGAGGTATTGAGCACCAAATCGACTTGATTCCGGGAGCGACTTTGCCAAACCGTGCTGCTTATAGGACCAACCCCGAGGAGACTAAGGAGATTCAGTGCCAAGTCCAAGAGCTTTTGGACCACGGGTATGTACGTGAGAGCCTTAGTCCTTGTGCTGTTCCTGTTATTTTGGTTCCTAAGAAAGATGGCGGTTAGGCGACAAAGGTGAGATTGTAGAGCCATTAACAATATCACAATAAGGTATCGCCATCCTATTCCTAGGTTAGACGACATGCTTGATGAGTTAAGTGGTTCTATAATTTTCTAAGGTTGACTTGCGAGTGGATACCACCAAATAAGAATGAAATTGGGAGATGAATGGAAAACAGCCTTTAAAACCAAGTTTGGATTGTATGAGTGGTTAGTCATGCCTTTTGGTTTAACTAATGCACCTAGCACCTTCATGCGCTTAATGAACGAGATTTTACGAGCTTTCATTGGGAAATTTGTGGTGGTTTATTTTGATGATATATTGATTTACAGCAAGTCATTACATGAACATCTTGATCATCTACGTGTTGTTTTTGATGCTTATGCGCGTGCACGCTTATTTGGTAACCTCGAGAAGTGCACTTTTTGCACCGAACGAGTATCGCTTTCTTGGCTATGTTGTGACTCCGCAGGAATTGAGGTTGATGAAGCCAAGGTGCACGCGATTAAGAGTTGGCCAACGCCCACCATTTATTTCACAAGTGCGGAGCTTCCACGGACTTGCCGGATTTTACCGCCGCTTTGTGAAGGATTTCAGCACCATTGCAGCCCCATTGAACGAGTTGACGAAGAAGGAGTTGTGCTCCATTGGGGGCAAGCACAGGAGAATGCCTTCAACCTTTTGAAAGATAAGCTTACTAATGCACCTTTACTCCAACTTCCTGATTTTAATAAGACCTTTGAGCTTGAATGTGATGCTAGTGGGGTTGGAATTGGTGGTGTTTTGATGCAAGATAGTAAACCCGTTGCTTACTTTAGCTAAAAAATTGAGTGGTCTTATTTTGAACTATTCCACGTATGATAAAGAATTGTATGCTCTTGTGCGATCTTTAGAAACGTGGCAACATTATCTTTGGCCCAAAGAATTTGTTATTCATTCCGATCATGAGTCGCTAAAACATATTCGTAGTCAAGTGAAATTGAATCGTAGACATGCTAAATGGGTTGAATTTATCGAATCTTTTCCTTATGTTATCAAACACAAGAAAGGGAAGGATAATGTGATTGCTGATGCCTTGTCTAGGAGATATGCCATGTTGTCCCAACTTGATTGTCGTATATTTGGATTGGAATCAATTAAAGAACAATATGCTAATGATGATGATTTTAAGGATGTCTTGCTGCATTGCAAAGAGGGAAGAACATGGGACAAATATGTGATAAATGATGGATTTGTGTTTAGAGCTAACCGCCTATGCATTCCAGTTGGATCCGCTTTCTTTTTGGTACAGGAGGCTCATGGAGGAGGTTTGATGGGTCATTTTGGTGCCAAGAAGACGGAGGCCGTGCTGTCCGCTCACTTCTTTTGGCCGAAGATGAGGTGAGACATTGAGAGGTTTGTATCCCGCTGCACTACATGTCAAAAGGCTAAGTCACGATTGAATCCACATGGCTTATATATGCCTCTTCCTGTTCCTAGCACTCCATGGGAGGATATATCTATGGACTTTGTTTTAGGACTGCCTAGGACCAAGAGGGGGAGGGATAGTATTTTTGTGGTGGTTGATAGATTTTCAAAGATGGCTCACTTTATTCCTTGTCATAAGTGCGACGATGCTGTTAATATTGCTAATCTTTTCTTTCAAGAAATCGTTCGCTTGCATGGTATGCCTTCTACTATTGTTTCAGATCGTGATGCCAAGTTTTTGAGCCACTTTTGGAGAACTCTATGGAATAAATTAGGGACCAAGCTACTGTTTTCAACAACATGTCATCCCCAAACCGACGGCCAAACCGAGGTAGTAAATCGTACATTATCTACTATGTTGAGGACTGTTTTGAAGAAGAATTTGAAGATGTGGGAAGAGTGTTTGCCGCATATTGAGTTCGCTTATAATAGGGCGGTACACTCCACCACCAAGGTAAGTCCTTTTCAGGTAGTGTATGGCTTCAATCCCCGTGCTCCTATTGATCTATTACCTTTACCTACTAGTGAACGAGTTAATCATGATGCTAAAGAACGTGCTGAATTTATTCTGAAATTGCATGAAAAGACTAAAGAAAATATTGAAATGATGAATGAAAGGTATAGAACTGCAAGAAGTAAAGGTAGAAAGGAAGTAAAACTTGAACCGGGTGATTTAGTATGGTTACATTTGAGAAAGGATCGTTTTCCAGAATTGAGAAAGTCTAAATTAATGCCTAGAGCTGATGGTCCTTTCAAGATACTTGAGAAAATAAATGATAATGCATATAAACTTGAGTTGCCGCCTGAATTTGGGGTTAGTCCCACATTTAACATTGCAGATTTGAAACCATTCATGGGAGAAGAAGATGAGCTTGAGTCGAGGACGACTCCACTTCAAGAGGGGGAGGATGATGAGGACATCACTCCTATGCATACGCCCGAGACTACTCCAGTTGTGATGCAAGGGCCCATCACAAGAGCACGAGCACGGCAATTGAATCAACAGGTGAGCTCGTTCCTAAGTGCCCGTGCATATACTTGTAAGGATGGTATGCTACCTAATGATATTATTGATTATATTGTACTTAGGAACTTTGGAGAGGATCATGAAGGTCTTGGGAACCAGCAAGGGCCAGGAGGGAGGCAAGGAGGGCGTCCAAGTCAAGTTGGAGTCCCAATTCATCTCGGAGTCGGAGTTCCAATTCATCTCGGAGTCGACTACCTCGGCCACCAGGAGCAGTGTTCACTAAAATCATCGCCCAGGCCACAAACGGACTCTGATTTCAATGATCCACATATGTATTGAAAGCTAAGGAGATAACCTTTCCAATGGCACTAGTTTCAGGTAAATTGGAGTTCAGAGTCGATGGGAATTCATGTTGCAAGTTGGTGGACAGAATCTATCTCAGGGTGCTGCGTCACCAATTTGGGCCGTTGGCCCATGTATCGTGTTGGAGTCCATCACGGACGCATCTAGGGTTTCTAGGACGTCCCTTAGCCATTATATTCAGTAGCCACCGCTAGGGTTTGGCTTGGGTTTTGCTTAGATCAATTCTGTCTTTGAACAGTGTCGCCGTTCATTCGGTTTGTGAGACCCCAACTCGTGTGCTTAATATAATTCGCAATTTCAGATTGCTTCTTCTACGTTCTTGCTTGTGTTCTCGATTCGCATGCAGGATAAGCCTTCTTGGCGAGGTCAACCGTGTTGTGCAAGGTTGATAACCAACGGAGCCGTGGTGTAGCGATTGCCGGGTTCGGATCGGTTCTCGATCGAAGCCGGATCGCCAACGCCGAAGTCTCCACCAATCGACTTACCTCTCACCGCCGGAAGATCGGGCCACCGTGCACATCGAGGTCGATGCTTCCAGCGACGATCAATAATCTGCCGAATGTCGGATGTAATAGTCGCCCATCGCCATCACCGTCCACCACCGGCTCGCTCTAGCGTGAAGCCAAGAAGGTTGGACAAGTCATCTCGTACAACCTCAGTTGATGGAAGAGCGGGCAGGACCGGCGCAATGGGGGGCGATTGAAGCGGCGATGCGGCAGGAGGTGATGCTGGGGGAGAAGGCGCAGAATGGTAGACAGCTGGAGTGTCTTGAAGATTGGTCAAGATACCAGCCGCCTGAGCTGATGCTGTCGGCTAAAAAGATTTGAGGCAAAGTTAGTATCATGAGGTAAAGCGTAAGGTTAAACAATTTTTTTGGCGCATAAGGGTACTTCACCTCTAAAGCCGATGCGTTGTGAGAGCTCTCACCACTCTATTCCGCGCGTTTCTATCGACGGGCTGGAGCCTTCGTTGATTTGGGTTTTTCTGAAAAAGAAACCATGTCAGCATTTAGAAGTCAAATCGAAGGCTTGAAGAAATTGCAATTATCGGCTTAAAATACTTACTCGAATGTCGGTCTTTCGTAAGATCCGACAACGATGGACTCTGTACCCCAAGATTGCCGACGATAAATTGTTAAGCCGACCGATTGGTGCGGTCTTTTGCTCTTCGACCCACCCTCCGATGGGCCGGCAGCGGCCTTCCCACTTGTAGCGATGGTCTGAAAAAAGGCGCGAGAAGGTTAGCAGACAAATAAAGAAGAAACTGAAAGCAGTAAGAGCTACTTAGAAAAAAGCCGATACCTCTACAGCTACCGATGAATCGGTATAACCCGAGGAACTACTCTCACTCAAACTGTCGTCGTTGCTTCCACTGCTGCTGGAGACTACTGATGGCTCATGGTAGTCGGGCAGAAACCTTTCTATAATCACCGTCGGATCACGGTCCAAGTAGAGAGCCTCGGCAATGCGCGACCATCACGTAGTGAAACAGCTAGCCCAATGAGAGTTTAAGAAAAAGTGCGGTAGGTTGGAAAGTTGAAGTTGATCAGCAATCTCCAAAACGACGTTAGCCGATAGTAAATTCCTCACTTTAGCTCGAGGTTGAAGCCGATCCAGGAGAGGTAAAGAAGGAATCACTTGGCCAAAGCCAAGTTGGCGATCATAAATGGAAGGATGGTAGAATTCATATGAAGGTTGGAAGGTTCTGTTTTCTAGAATTCAAACCAACATGAAGGGTACAAGGTGAGATGAAAAGCCGATAGAACATCAGCACGATCCGCATTTCGTAACTATCGGCATCCGTGTGTAAGAAGGAAGGCCATTGAAAATTGGTCAGGTTTCAGATAGGAGAAGAAGTCCTGTTGAGTGAAAATTGTGTTGTCTAAACCCAAGAAGAAGGAGAGATATTTTTCGCATCAGCCGGTAATCCTAGTATCACCACTTGAGCACATTATAAGCCTCTCACCACAGATCGCTCGCTCAATTGCGGTGTAGTGTTTTCGGTAATCTTCTCGAGGAAAAGCCGAGTCTTCAAGTGGCTCAAATAAGTTGTCGGCTGAAGAGATTGTATAACCACAGCTTGAATGAACCGAATGGACCTCCAATATTGCCAACCACTTAACTCAAAAAACCGTAAAAAGTCGGCTTCTAATGACTAACATCATTTGGTAACCGCGCCCAAGAACATCTTCCCAAGAGCAAGCCGACGGCCCTCTATAAGTTGCCCGCTACCAATTGGTACACTGGTTGGCCCAAGCGATGCACCGCAGAAAAGAAACCGCTCGAGCCAGAGGTTGAGGAAGGCTACGGCTCTTCGTCCGATACAAGCCCGCTTACTTTGTTATTGTGTCAGACGTACTTTGACCATCCTTCACCTTTTGTTTGGATCAGCCTGCATCGAGGTCTCCCATCAGTAGTCGATAGTCGGGTCTCCATCGCCTTAGGTAAAGACAATCCGCCACATCAAGGAGAGTTGGGCCGACGACCAGACGAAAAAGGAAAGCATTGAACGATCGACCAAAAAATAGCACGCCGTGGCCACCAAGGGCTCATTGGCTTCCGGCAAGCTAGACTTAAAGGAAGGCACTTTGCCATGCCCATCCGCTTCCCACTGCTTCTTTTTGAGCCGATACTCTAATGTACCATTTTCTCCATCCTTTAAGCCGCCGCCGCCAAGCTCTAAAACTTTTGCCCCACTCCTTCACATTGTAACCTTGGGCCGATAAGGAGTCTCGGATTTCTACATTTATCACCAGATCGGCATCGGTTCTCATCGGTCCTAAGTAATACCGATTATTACTTTCGGGATCGGATGAGTACCTTTGAAGGATCCATTCAGCCGATCGAGGAACCGAGGGTTGATCACCAGTACAGAGAAGCCGATCAAAGGAGGAAAGCTGATTGAAGGAGGTCCGAGAGCAGGAAAGCGTGAAAATGACCGTGGGGGTCCCGCATATATATAGCACGGTGAAAAGTGAAAAACGGCGGGAACAGTTATCGAGGCGACGCGGGGAAATTACGATGCATCAAGGTCCGTAGGGAGCAATTAATGCGGCAGTTACTGGAACATTTCCCTAGTCGGTAAGGAAGAAGCCGATGGGAGAAGAAGCCGACGTAAAAAGAGACCAATGAATTTTTGAAAGATAACAAGTTATCTTCCAAAAATGGGGGGCATATGTTTGCACCAATTTTTGGAAACTACGGGAAGAATTAGCAGAAGAGCCCGAGTTTGGATAAAGCATGAGGGCATTATTAGGAAATCCAGATGACGTACGGACAATATATGGAAGCAGAGTCCAATAAGGAAACTATAGCCGATTCGGACTATGCTAACGTATTGATCCGGACTCGGATCACCGACGAGTATATAAGGCGACTAAGGTGCTTGAAGAGAGGACACACACAATCAACACATCTACCAGTTTTTGCTTTCCGTAGTTTTTAGTCTTTTTAGCTTTGTAATCTTTCCTCCAGAAGTCGACATCGATCAAATAAAGTTGCGCGATCGCCGATTGTTTGATCGTCATTGGCTTTTTCAGTTTGATTTGTTCGCTCTTGTTGCGATCGCTTTTCGTAATCGATCTATTTTACCTCGGATCATTTTAATCGGCCGATCTAGTTACCCTTCTAATCGGTCGGTCGATTCTGATTCTAGCCGATTCGCTTCAAGAATCGCTTGATCGAATTTTACACCACTTCCTTATCGATTGCGTGGTCAAATCGACAGCACGCCGCGCAAAGTCAACCCGCATTCGCCCGTGTGTTGTAGGCCAAGAACCCTCTTCACGTTTTTGGTGCCAACACCGGTCTACTACATTAGCAAGGTGTTACATGAAGCAGAAACTCGGTACCCACAAGCTCGTAAGATGTCAGATGCGGTCCCGTGGCGCCCAGAAATCGCGGCATTATTTCCAAGGGCGGGAAATCACCGTGGTCACAACCTACCCGCTACAAGAAATTCTTCACAACCGGAAGCGTATGTCGAATTGCCAAATGGTCATGGAGCCGGGAGTTCAACATCAAGTTTGTGCCCCGCACTGCCATCAAAAGCCAGAAGTTGGCGGAGTTCATCGCTGAGTGGACTCCGGCCACTCCAGAAGTAGAAGAAGCACCCACGCCCTCTCCCTGGACATTGTTCTTCGATGGTTCATTCAGGCTGGAGGGCACGGGGGCTGGAGTTGTCCTGGTCTCCCCGATCGGGGACGTCCTCCAGTATCTGGTCGCCCTCGACTTCAAGGCTACAAACAATATAGCTGAATATGAGGGCCTGCTGGCCGGGTTGCACATCGCTTCGGCGCTGGGCATCCGGTGTCTCCAAGTCAAAGGTGATTCTCTACTAGTCATCAACCAGGCGCAGAAGGAGTTTCAGTATTCTGACCCCACCATGGCGGCGTACCTGGCGGAGGTCCGGAAAATGGAACGCCATGTAACAGCCCAATTTTCGTTGATCCAGTAAGTGAGGCTTGTCATGCTAGCATTTTCCATAATGTCATTAGATACTCATTTAATTATAATGATACGAGTGTTAGGACATTCATCTTGCATAAAGAGGGAATAGCAAAATCCCAACAATCATTTTCCAAACTGCACACATGTTATTTAACCTTAGTCAAGGACATGTGGGCCATATTCATAAGAGAGAGGAGTGAAGGCTGCACATACCTACCCTACTAGTTGCTACATTACTCACCTCTACCTATGTCCTTAACAAGTCAATGACACATGGGTCCTACCTTGCATGGGAACTTGTGGGCTGCACATCCTCTCCATGTCTTTTCTCACTTCCATCACCCATACCCACCCCTTTCTTACCCTATGACATGTGGGACCTAGCCCCACATGTAAGGCATGAGTGGGCAGCCATATATAAGGTTCTCCACCTTGGTTTCTCCTCCCCACCTGCCCATTTGCTGCTCTAAATCCTGAAAAACAGCAAGCACTTCTTCTCTAACCCTTGCCATTCTTCCCCCACAAATCCACTCAAATCTTGAGTTTGAGCTTGTGCATGTTATACCACCTTGAAGCCAAGATCAAGAGCTTCAAATCCATCCAAATGGATTCTTGAGGCACCAAGTTTTGGGTGAGTGGCAACCAATTTCATTTCTCCCGATGTTCTAAAATTTTGCAATGGTGACTCATTTTCTTCCTCTCCATGGACTCCATCATCACACCTTGAGTCAGGTCACGCATGTCGCATGGAAGCTTGAGGAGGAGGGTTAGTTGCTGTTGCAAGCACGAGCAAGTGAGGTCACCGTCGTCTACACGAGCTAGGAGGAGACGAACCGCGAGAACCGACGTTGCGACACCCTTTTATTCATTCCCTCACCGAAACCAACCTTCACCAAGTGCAAAGGCAATCTTATAGTGGTAATATTCTGCCCTAGTTCATCCCTTTGAAACACTAGTCCATTCCTTTGAAGTGTAGAGGACAATAGACAAATAGCCGTTTTTGAAACAGACTGCTCAACCCGGATACTCCGGGGATTTCATCCGGACACTCCGGGGATTTCATCCGGATACTCCGGATAGTGCAGAATTCGTGAGACCGAGGGTGTCAACCCGGACACTCCGGTGTTTTGTCCGGACACTCCGGATAGGGCGGACCGAGAGGGTCAAACCCGGATACTCCGGGGTTAAAACTCGGATACTCCGGACATAATTCAATAAAAGCCCTTAGACTTGAACTTTTGACGCAAAACTCAATTAGTATTTCCATATTATCGTTAGTACTACACATCAGAGCATATCATGCATCTTTTAATCATGTGCACCATTGGAGTTCTTGATTTGGTGTTTATGATTTGGATTTTCTCAATTAGGTGTTGACGCTTCGGAAGGCACTCCCGAGTACAACTACGCATTCAAAGTCAAGAACGAGCAGCAAGGCACTACTTTACTCCTTGACCATGATTGCTCCTACTAATTGAAACTTATGTTTTGGAAGTATTTTATCAATTGCATGCTTACTTTCAATTACAATTATGATTGGGTAGAAAACTTAGCTATTACACCATTGTGATGTTATTCCCTTATCATGTTCTTTTCATGTTCCATTGTCACCCTAGGTGGTTGGTTTGTTATTATTGTATATGGGTTCGTGCGAATTGCTTAGCCATGTTTAGAACACCGTTAAAAACCGCGATAGATGGACTTAATCCATCGGTCGCAATGATTGAGAATTATTATGATGATGTTGATTTCAATTGTTGGTTAATGAGTAGAGATATTGGTTAAGGACCCTAAGGATTAAATCTCGTGACGCTCTTTTTGAGTAACTATCGTGCGTAACCACACGCCGCTTATGGGGCTACAGAATCAAGTACTTGTGTATGACTAGGTGTGTAAACCATGTGCACTCGGAATTCCTTGAGCTTAGTGGAGCGCCAAGGAATGTCCGGAATTCCTTGGGCTTAGTGGAGCGCCATGAATGTCCTCTGAGTCCCTCGAACTTTGTTGAGTTGGGGATGTCCAACAACGGTGTACCTTGGTCCACACACACCGGCATTTGGCACGGGACCAAGGGTCACAAATCATCCGGATGGTTTAGATACACTACCATGCATACCGAAAATGGTTTGTCACGCTCACCTCTACCGACACATCTAAGGAAATGTGTTAATAGCTTGGCTTACGAGTGTGACGGTCATGTGGGTAAAGTCGCACCTCGCAGAGTTTAAACTATTCGAATAGCCCGCCCATGGTTAAGGACGATCGCTTGAATTGTCAACATCGGGCGTAGTATTAAGGACCCGTAAGGATGGGATGGGAGTGGGAAAAAGACACAGTATTGTAGTATTTGTGTGTGTAATTGAACATGAGCGATGGAACTCATGGTTCAGAGAATGCTTGTAGGCATGAGATAAATGTGATTATGATGATGTTATACTATGTATTAGATTTTGCAAATGTTTACCAAATGCAGTTTGTTCGATCTATATATGATTACGATTTATTCCAAATATTGCTTTATGCTGAAATTGCCATTTTGCCTTCCTTTGATGTAGCAACCACATGTAGCTAGAAACCAGCATACAACTTATATTATTGTGCGAGTACACCCTTTGTACTCAATCGGATTGTCCACTTGCTGCAGTGAGGATGAGGCATCGCCGTGGACTTTATCGGGCGATTTCAGTGATTCTAACGTTTAGTCGCCGTTCTTGCCCTAGTTGGTTGCCTGAGGGTTTGGGGGCATGCCATGCTGGCCCTTTTGTTGTTTATCTTATGATTTCCGCTGCTACTTGATGTAATAACTCTAAATATGTCGTTATGGACAGCAGTCCTACTTTTGGAATGTAATAACGTTTATGTTTCCGATAATTGTGTATGTGTTGTGATGTCAACTGTTGGATGAGAATGCGCGTGTTGGTAAACTTTCCTGGGACCAACACGGGTATAATCGCGGAACGCCCGAGGTTCCCTTGATTCACTTGAGATGTACCGTGCATTTGGGTGAATCAGTGGTGTCCCGGGGACGGTTCCCCACAGGCTTGGTGTCAGAGCCATACTGACTGTAGGTTAGAACGTCCATGCTACGACTAGTTAGAAGATGCTTTGAGTCAAAAACTATTTTGCTATCAAATAATTTCAGAACTGATAACATTGTGCAATTCCTTTATTTCTTACCCCTCTTAGTTCTATATCTCACCTTATGTTCATTTGGTTATGCAAATGAGTTTCTAACCTCTCTTATCCTTTTCAACGTGGCAGATGAGTTTTGGGCCATTGGTTATAGTCACCCGCGCTAAAGAGGTGGAGGGCTATCCTTCCCTCCTGAGGGATATGTTGTGGAGGGCTAATTTCAATTATGCACCGGAGTACGCGGTTTATGGTCGTGCCATAGGACCCGGATTGAAGATGTACACTGCCACGGTTCACATCATCGGTAGGATGGTGACGGGGAGCATTCCCTATCATTTTCGAGCGAGCGGGACGTCCGTCGGAATGGCTATCCAAGAGGTGGCGTATGTTGCCATGTGCCATCTCCGTCATGACTTGTGGGAGCTGACTTTACCTCCGTATCAATATTTCCCACAATGAGGACCGACAGATGAGGTCAACAGTGTTGCTGAAATCGAGATGGGAGAAGACTCTTCTATTCGACAGTTGTCGGGCTTGGTCCGTGCCTTGACCGGCTCATCGCTAAGGCCGTCCATGAGCTATGGGAGACTCGTGTTCGCTTCACGCTGCACAAGGGCATCTTCACCAATTTGTCCAGATTAACTTGGTGCCACGGGACATATTGTGTGGGCGCAACTCCACGACGCCACACGATGTAGCCGCACCCGCCTTTCAGTTTCCACATGTGCCAGGGATAGAGACCCAAGACGTTGTGAGCACTAACGCACGCATCAATTCGGGAAATGTGATGCGTCGGCGTGTCCAGGAGTCTCCAGGGGTCCCTAGGTTCTATATAGGATCACCACAGCGTCTCACTAACCCCTTGGACCTTGAAGACACCGGATCACCGGGATACCATCTTTTGGATGTGTTTCCCCAAGGATTCCTTAGAGACATTTGAGTTGTCCCGATAAAGCTCATCATGGAGGGCAAGTAGAGATGAGCTGAACTGATTTAAAATTGATGTAATAGGCTACCCTATGAACCTATGTTAGCTCTTATATTTGGAATTATCACTCATAGTTGTCGTCCTTGACCTACGGGTTGTGAACTTGCGCTAATGTATCGGAATCTTGTCATTTGCTTTCATGGTTGATGTTGTGACTTAAGAGCCTTCTTATTTTGATGTCTTTTGGATTTGGTGCATGTTTTCTTGCTGCATACATGTAGAGTTTAATTTGTGTGAATTGCTGTTCAGATATTCCAATTTGGCGTTGTTGTGGCTCTTTTGCTGCTTGTTGCTAACTTGGCCTTGGCAACAGATGGCAGGAGTCACCACTCGTTCCCAAGCTCAGTGTGATGCGAGGCCGCCGTCCACCGGCTCCCAAGCGATCGAGATCCAACTCGGGGTCACCCCGACCACCCGAGTCCTTGCACCGCCAAAATCAGCACCACGCCGCGTGGAGGAGGAACTTCCACCCTCCTACCATGGCTCAAGTCCTTGCCATGATTGAGCAAAACCGCAAGATCAAACTTTGATCCCGCAGCAGATCGCCTGAACACGGCCTATGCCCCACCCTTTCGAGGAGCCGAGGGGCAGGACATCATGCGGCTAGCGGACTCGGCGAAGTTTTTCGCACGGCCGCCCACGCTCTCCCGCGGTCGCGGATCCACTCGAGGTCGATGATTGGCTTCGACTATTGAGCGCAAGTTGGCTATCGCCAATGCCCGGACCATGAGAAGGTCCTCTATGCTTCACATCAACTCGATGGTGCGGCGTGCATGGTGGGACAGCTTTACGCCATGCAGCCCGCCGATCATGTCATCACTTGGGCGGAGTTTCGCTGGCGGCTTTCATGAGGCTCTTGTTCTGCAAGCGTTATGGCAAGGAAGAAGCGTGAATTTCTCGATTGAAGCAAGGTGGCAAGATCGCCATGGATTATCTTCACGAAGTTCAATTACTTGGCTCGTTATGCCCCTGACGAAGTCTCCAATGATGAGCGCAAGCAAGAGCGCTTCATGGAGGGACTTTCGGAGGAGTTGCAGCTAGAGCTCATTGCTTACGACTTCCACAATTTCCAGCACTTGGTCCACAAGGCCATAGTGGTGGAAGAGAAGTGGGGAAAATTGAGGATTCGCGCAGCGCAAGCTTAGCCGCACAAAATTCAGCAAGCGGCAACTTGCAGCCACCGCAAGCATGGTGCGCCCATCACTTCCAAATTATCAAGCTCCGGCACCACCGAGGCCTCCAACATTCATTGCTCGCCCACCGCAGCCAAGTCTTCCACCAATTGTAGGTGGAAATCAACAAGGAGCCAACACTCAAGCTCGCCCAATTCTTGTTTGCTTCCAGTAAAACCGCCAGCACTTTGCACGTCAATGCCCACAAAAGAACCAAGCAACATCGGGGATTCGACCCGCTATTGCGCCGGGGGCAGCAGCACCTTCACCTCGACCAATGCCTCCAAGAACCGCACCAACCCCACCGCGTGGTCGCATCAACCATGTGGATCGCCAAGAAGCTCGTAATGCACCGGAGGTGGTGTTGGGTACGCTCCGTCAACTCACACCGACTATCAGATATTCGATTCCGGAGCATCTCATTCATTTATTAAAGAGAAGTTTGCTATGCATCATGAGTTTCCTATGCAATCTATGCACCCACCACTTCTCATTAAAACCCCGGGATCGGAATTAAGGACCGATCGAGTCTGCCAGAAAGTAATGGTTGAAATTAATGGGGTAGAGTTCCTAGCTGATTTAATAATGATTAAGACAGAGGGAATTGAGGTTATTCTTGGGATGGATTGGCTGTCCAAGCACCAAGGATGCATCAATTGTGCAAGCAGATCTATTTCACTTACCAACGCAAGCGGCAAACAAGTCGTGTTTGCGTCAAGTCCAGATAATGCTCACATCTATGCCTTGAAGGGTGAGCCATTCCTTGGGATAAGTAACATACCAGTGGTATGTGATTACCTGGACGTATTTCCAGAAGAATTGCCAGGGATGCCACCTGACCGGGAGGTTGAGTTCGTCATTGAGCTTCTACCCGGAATGGCCCCGATATCAAAGCGACCTTACCGTATGCCTCCAAATGAGTTGATCGAGTTGAAGAAACAACTTACGGAGCTGCAAGAGAAGGGCTTCATTAGACCGAGCTCCTCACCTTGGGGATGCCCGGCGATATTTGTGGAGAAGAAGGATGATAGTTTGCGGATGTGTGTTGATTACCGTCCCTTGAATGCGGTCACGGTCAAGAACAAGTATCCACTTCCGCGGATTGATGATTTGTTCGACCAAATGACTAGAGCCTGTATCTTCTCCAAGATTGATTTGAGATTGGGCTACCATCAAATCAAAATCAGATCGGGAGACATCCCTAAAACGGCATTTTCCAACCGTTATGGTCTATATGAGTATACCGTCATGTCTTTCGGTTTGACCAATGCACTGGCATACTTCATGAGCCTTATGAATTCGGTTTTCATGGAGTATCTCGACAAGTTCGTTGTCATCTTCATTGACGATATTCTTATTTACTCCAAATCTGAAGAGGAGCACGAAGAACACCTACGGAAAGTCCTAGAAAAGTCATGAGAGCACTAACTCTACGCAAAATTCAGCAAGTGCGACTCGCTAAAGGAGGTTGCCTTCTTGGGCCATGTATTATCGTATATGAGTTGCGGTTGATCCCAAAGAAGATACGACGGCACTTGATTGGGAACAGCCTAAAAACATCACGGAGGTTCGAAGTTTTCTCGGGTTCGCGGGTTATTACCGCTGATTCGTTGAGAACTTCTACAAAATCGCGAAGCCACTGCCCGAACTTTTGAAGAAGGAGAATAAGTTCGTATGGTCAGCGGAGTGTGAGGCAAGCTTTCAATTGTTGAAGGTTCACTTAACCACTGCACCCATCTTAGTCCTGCCGGATATTCACAAGGGCTTCGACATTTATTATGATGCATCCCGCCTCTGGCCGGGTTATGCGATTTATGCAAGGAGGCCGAAGTTGTGGCATATGCATCGAGGCAATTGAGACCCCATGAGATGAATTACCCCACCCATGACTTAGAGCTGGCAGCAGTAGTGCATGCTCTAAAAATCTGGCGACATTACCTCATCGGTAATCATTGTGAAATCTACACCGATCACAAGAGCCTGAAATATATCTTTACTCAAGCCGACCTGAACTTGAGGCAAAGGAGGTGGCTTGAATTTATCAAAGATTATGACATGGGACTCCATTATCATCCTGGAAAGGCCAATATTGTTGCCGATGCTTTGAGCCAAAAGTCTCAATGCAATAGTCTTTCGGTAGAACCGAAATCGGACGCCATGTGCGCCGAGTTTCGGATGTTCAATCTGGAAGTGGTTAAGGAGGGATCCCTTGCTATCATGGAAGTCAAGTCTAACCTCTTGGACCAAATCAAGGAGGCTCAAAAGACAGACAAGGGCATAGCGCTCATCCGAGCCAGCATCAAGCAAGGCAAGGCCAATTGTTTCACCGAGGACGCACAAGGTGTCTTGTGGTTTGACAAACGGCTAGTGGTGCCAAATTGTAAGGAGTTGAAGGCACTAATTCTTGATGAGGCTCATAATTCCACATTCTCTATTCATCCCGGAGTACAAAATGTATCAAGATCTTAAGCCAAGACTTTGGTGGACCCGATGAAACGAGATTGCCCAGTATGTCGCCGAAAGTGCAACGATGTCACGGTAAAGCCGACCATTTGCATGCAGCAGCACACTCCAACCATTGCCCATTCCCATGTGGAAGTGGGAAGAGATTGGTATGGATTTCATCACCGGGTTGCCCAAGACGCAAAAAGGTTTCGATTCCATATAGGTAATCGTTGACCGACTGACGAAGACTGCTCATTTTCTTCCGGTCAAGACAACGGATACAGTGAGCAAGTTAGCGGAGTTATATCTTAATCGAATTGTGTCTCTTCATGGTGTTCCCAAAAGAATTGTCTCAGATCGGGGTACCTAGTTTACCTCGCATTTTTGGCAATGCCTCCACAAGGCCATGGGGACTCAACTCTCTTTCAAGACCGCAGATCATCCTCGATCGATGGACAACCGAACGGTGAACCAAATTCTTGAGGATATGCTTAGGGCTTGTGCCCTTACCTATGGCAAGAATTGGGAGAAATGCTTACCCTTCGTGGAGTTCTCCTACAACAACAAACTATCAAGCTAGTCTCCAAATGAGTCCATTCGAGGCACTCTATGGAAGATCTTGCGTAACTCCACTTAATCGGTCTCGAATCCGAGAGAGACCCTATTTGGTCCCAAATAGTCGCCAAGCGAGGAGCAAGTTCGATTTATTCGTGAACAGTTATGACCGCTAGCCTTGTGAAAAGAGCTACGCTGATCGTCGCCACCGTGAACTCAAGTTCGAAGTTGGTGATCACGTCTATCTCAAGGTTTCACTAATGAAAGGTGTTCGTCGGTTTCAAGTGAAAGGAAAGCTAGCCCCTCGTTATATCGGACCTTTCCGGATTATAGCAAGGCAAGGAGCGGTGGCGTATCAATTGGAGGTTCCCTCTTCACTAGCCAATGTACATGATGTCTTTCATGTCTCTCAATTGAAGAAATGCCTTCGTGTCCCAACCGAAGCCACCGAGTTGGACACTCTTGAATTACAACCCGATATATGCTACAAGGAGCAACCCATTTGTATTCTCGACGAGAGGGAGCGTGTCACTCGAAACCACACCATCAAATTCATTAAGGTTCAATGGAGTAATCACACCCCTGATGAGGCCACATGGGAGCGTGAGGATCATCTTCGAGCCGAATACCCCTACCTCTTCAATGAAGCCGAGTAATCTCGGGGTCGAGATTCTTTTAAGGGGGGAGGGCTTGTAACAGCCCAATTTTCGTTGATCCGGAAAGTGAGGCTTGTCATGCTAGCGTTTTCCATAATGTCATTAGATACTCATTTAATTATAATGATACGAGTGTTAGGACATTCATCTTGCATAAAGAAGGAATAGCAAAATCCCAACAATCATTTTCCAAACTGCACACATGTTATTTTACCTTAGTCAAGGACATGTGGGCCATATTCATAAGAGAGAGGAGTGAAGGCTGCGCATACCTACCCTACTAGTTGCTACATTACTCACCTCTACCTATGTCCTTAACAAGTCAATGACACATGGGTCCTACCTTGCATGGAAACTTGTGGGCTGCACATCCTCTCCATGTCTTTTCTCACTTCCATCACCCATACCCACCCCTTTCATACCCTATGACATGTGGGACCTAGCCCCACATGTAAGGCATGAGTGGGCAGCCATATATAAGGTTCTCCACCATGGTTTCTCCTCCCCACCTGCCCATTTGCTGCTTCAAATCCTGAAAAACAGCAAGCACTTCTTCTCTAACCCTTGCCATTCTTCCCCCACAAATCCACTCAAATCTTGAGTTTGAGCTTGTGCATGTTATACCACCTTGAAGCCAAGATCAAGAGCTTCAAATCCATCCAAATGGATTCTTGAGGCACCAAGTTTTGGGTGAGTGGCAACCAATTTCATTTCTCCCCATGTTCTGAAATTTTGCAATGGTGACTCATTTTCTTCCTCTCCATGGACTCCATCATCACACCTAGAATCAGGTCACGCATGTCGCATGGAAGCTTGAGGAGGAGGGTTAGTTGCTGTTGCAAGCACAAGCAAGTGAGGTCACCGTCGTCTACACGAGCTAGGAGGAGACGAACCGCGAGAACCGACGTTGCGACACCCTTTTATTCATTCCCTCACCGAAACCAACCTTCACCAGGTGCAAAGGCAATCTTATAGTGGTAATATTCTGCCCTAGTTCATCCCTTTGAAACACTAGTCCATTCCTTTGAAGTGTAGAGGACAATAGACAAATAGCCGTTTTTGAAACAGACTGCTCAACCCGGATACTCCGGGGATTTCATCCGGACACTCCGGGCATTTCGTCCGGATACTCCGGATAGGGCAGAATTCGTGAGACCGAGGGTGTCAACCCGGACACTCTGGTGTTTTGTCCGGATACTCCGGATAGGGCAGACCGAGAGGGTCAACCCGGATACTACGGGGTTAAAACCCGGATACTCCGGGGTTAAAACTCGGATACTCCGGACATAATTCAATAAAAAGCCCTAAGACTTGAACTTTTGACGCAAAACTCAATTAGTATTTCCATATTATCGTTAGTACTACACATCATGAGCATATCATGCATCTTTTAATCATGTGCACCATTGGAGTTCTTGATTTAGTGTTTATGATTTGGATTTTCTCAATTAGGTGTTGACGCTTCGGAAGGCACTCCCGAGTACGACTACGCATTCGAAATCAAGAACGAGCAGCAAGGCACTACTTTACTCCTTGACCATGATTGCTCCTACTAATTGAAACTTATGTTTTGGAAGTATTTTATCAATTGCATGCTTACTTTCAATTACAATTATGATTGGGTAGAAAACATAGCTATTACACCATTGTGATGTTATTCCCTTATCATGTTCTTTTCATGTTCCATTGTCGCCCTAGGTGGTTGGTTTGTTATTATTGTATATAGGTTCGTGCGAATTGCTTAGCCATGCTTAGAACACCATTAGAAACCGCGTTAGATGGACTTAATCCATCGGTCGCAATGATTGAGAATTATTACGATGATGTTGATTTCAATTGTTGGTTAATGAGTAGAGATATTGGTTAAGGAGCCTAAGGATTAAATCCTGGTGACGTCTTTTTGAGTAACTATCGTGCGAACCACACATTTGTTTATGGGGTTTGGCGAACCAAGTACTTGTGTATGACTAGGGTGTGTAAACCATGTGCACTCGGAATTCCTTGAGCTTAGTGGAGCGTCAAGGAATGTCCGCTGGAATTCCTTGGGCTTAGTGGAGCGCCAAGGAATGTCCTCGGAGTCCCTCAAACTTTGTTGAGTTGGGGGATGTCCAACAACGGGTGTATTCCTTGGTCCGCACACACCGGGCACTGGGCACGCGGGACCAAGGGTCATAGTCATCCGGATGGTTTAGATACACTACCATGCATACTGGAAAATGGTTTGTCACGTTCACCTCGGCCGACACATCTAAGGAGATGTGTTAATAGATTGGCTTACGAGTGTGACGTGTCGTGTGGGTAAAGTCGTACCTCTGCAGAGTTTAAACTATTCGAATAGCCGCGTCCATGGTTAAGGACGATCGCTTGAATTGTCAGTCATTGGGCGAGTATTAAGGACTTGGTAAGGATGGGATGGGAGTGGGAAAAAGACACGAGTATTGTAGTACTTGTGTGTGTAATTGAACATGAGCGATGGAACTCATGGTTCAGAGAATGCTTGTAGGCATGAGATAAATGTGATTATGATGATGTTATACTATGTATTAGATTTTGCAAATGTTTACCAAATGCAATTTGTTCGATCTATATATGATTACGATTTATTCCAAATATTGCTTTATGCTGAAATTGCCATTTTGCCTTCCTTTGATGTAGCAACCACATGTAGCTAGAAACCAGCATACAACTTATATTATTGTGCGAGTACACCCTTTGTACTCAATCGGATTGTCCACTTGCTGCAAGTGAGGATGAGGCATCGCCGGGACTTTTACCAAAGATATCGGGATTCTAACGTTTAGTCGCCGTTCTTGCCCCAGTTGGTTGCCTGAGGGTTTGGGGGCATGCCATGCTGGCCCTTTTGTTGTTTATCTTATAATTTCCGCTGCTACTTGATGTAATAACTCTAAATATGTCGTTGTGGACAGCAGTCCTACTTTTGGAATGTAATAACGTTTATGTTTCCGATAATTGTGTATGTGTTGTGATGTCAACTGTTGGATGAGAATGCACGTGTTGGCAAACTATTCTGGGACCAACACGTGTATAATTGCGGAACGCCCGAGGTTCCCTTGATTCACTTGAGATGTACCGTGCATTTGGGTGAATCAGTGGAGTCCCGGGGACGGTTCCCCACACGCCACTTTGAAGGATTGGGGTATACTCATATCCCTCGGCGTGACAATCACCTGGCGGACGGGCTCAAAAGCTTCTGTTCCGGTCGGAGTCTTTGAAGAAAGACTGTCGCGACCGTCCATCGCAGCCCCCGGTTCAGGTGGGGATGATGGTGTCGCTGTCGCAGGCCCCGGTCCAGGCGAGGACGACAGTATGGTCGTCATGACCTCCCGCCAGAGGAGGGAGGGTGACGCTGCTACCACAGCCTCCGATTCAGGGAGGGAAGGCACTCGTCGCTCCGGCCCAGTGCAGGAGGAAGACGGCGGTGCCACCGATGTGGCACCGAAGCCGCCTCGGCCGAGTAGTGCAGGCGAGCACCGAGTGTTCGCCACACTTGGCCAGGAAGGTCAGTGGATGGATCCTATCCTAGCCTTCCTGTGCGACCAAGTGATCCCCAGCGATGATGCCTCACCGAGAAAATTGCACGCAAGGCCAAGTGCTACACTCGGTAGGTGGGGACCTATACTTGGGAGTAAAGCGGAGTTCTCTTGAAGTGCATCACTTTCGGGAAGGGCAGCTTGCTCTCGATATCCATAGGCGTGTCAAAGGGAGCCATATGTCCCGGACGAACGCTCGTCGGCAAAGTGTTTCGCCCGGATTTTATTGGCCTCTCGCCTCCGAGGATGCTTGCAGTGGTGAGGAGATCTGGCTTGTCAATTCTTCGCCAGCAAATCCACCAAGGCCCAAGCTCTGCAAACCATCCCGCTCTCCGGCCGCTTTTGCGGTGCAGAAATTTGGATATCTGGGCCCGTTCTCGCGAACCCGAGGGCTTCACCCACCTTTTCGTCACCATCGACAAATTCACCAAGTGGGTTGAAGCCGAAGCGATGCGCGCCATTACGGCTGCCGCTGCCATCAAGTTCATGCGTGGGATCTTTACCCGCTTTGGAGTCGCCAATCGCATCATCACCGACAACGGGACTCAGTTCACCAGCGCGGCTTTCCTGGAGTTCTGCGATGAAATGGGCACCAAAGTATGTTTTGCTTCGGTGGCCCATCCCATGAGTAATGGTCAAGCGGAACGTGCCAACGCGCTGGTGCTGAAGGGCCTCAAGACAAGGGCATTTGATCGGCTCCACAAGCGGGGGGCGAGATGGACGGAAGAACTCCCGGCTGTGTTGTGGCACTCCGCACCAAACCCAGTCGGGCCACCGGCGAGACACCCTCTTCCTGGTGTACGGTGCGGAGGCTGTTCTTCCCTCCGAGCTGTCGCTCGGTTCCCCGCGCATCTCGGCGTTCAACGAGGAAGGCCAAAAAGATCTCCGGTGAGAAGAAGTCAATCTCCTGGAAGAAGTGCGTGATCGGGCCACCCTTCGTGCCGCCCGCTATCAGCAAAGCCTCAGGCGGTACCACGCCACCTGGGTCTCTGAGAGAACACTGGCAGTTGGCGACCTGGTCTTGCCCAGAGTTCAGACGCGTGTCGGCTTGTAATAAACCTCTCCCGATGGGAGGCCTTTGAGGTGGTCTCAATATCTCAAATTTCGGTCGGGTTGGCCACTGAGGACGGGCAAGAACTGACAAATTCGTACAACATTGAGTTGTTGCGGAAGTTCTATCCATGAAAAAATTATAAGTACCCAGCAGTTCGCTGTGGTTGGCCTCGAGGTGAGTTCTTCCCTAGGCCGGTCGGTGGCTGCTGGCGCTCAGTAAAGTTATCGCCTAGAAGGCTTTCCCTTTACCTTTGTTGGCTCATTTTGCACCCTAAGTAGCAGTCTCTCGCATGAATGTCTCTGGTCTTGTATATGTTTGCTAATTCCTTGATGATCTATGGTGGCACTCGGTGCTTGTACCTGTCAAAGACGGACGACCAGGAGGTGGGTTAGGCACGGTACTCAAACGCGGCTCGCACGCCTCGGGTTGGCTCCCTGAAGCATTGCTGGTCATCACCGTGAGCATCGCTAGCCTAGCACCCCTCCCGAGAGTCTGCTGCTTTGATATACAGCACCGTACTTCGACCTCCAAAAGGATTACAAGGACTTAGAAAACGAAAGAGGCGAACCCGAGCTTATCTCATGCGAGGACTTGCATCATTTAACCCTGTCTTTTGAAAAAATCCAAAGTGTCTCCTGTGGTGCCTTGTGCCAGATCGTCGCCCATACGCTGGGAATTGGTCCCTCGCTTCAGGTCGCCGCCCTACGCAGGGGTTGGTCTCCGGCCAGATCGTCGCCCACTCGCTGGGGGTTGGTCTGGCCTTCAGGGCCCAGCCCATACGCTTGGGTGGTCGCCAGTCTCGGGCCCAGTCCCCATACGCTTGGGGGTCTTGGCCTCAGTCTCGTCGCCCATATGCTGAAATTTGGTCACCAGTCCTGTGTCTGATCGCCCATACGCTGGAATTTGGTCGCCCGACGCTTTGAGGGTGGTCGCCCATGTGCTTGGGGGCTGGTCGCCCAGCGGCGTAACGATAAGATAAGTGTTTTACGCCGCACTTTCCAACCATTTCCTTATGCGAATGCGCTGAGATGAATCAAGCTATGCGTGATCGTTGTGGATGTTAGAAGCCAACGGCTCCCTAATGATAAAAGGGAAAAGTGCTAAGTGTCGGCGTTTGGTGAGGGCAAGTAACCGGAATGCAAGTTAGGCACAGTACTCGAACACGGCTCGCACACCTCGGGTTGGCTCCCTAAAGCACCGCTGGTTGTCACCGTTGAGTACTGCCGGCCTAAAGGCATCTCCGGTAACCTGTTGCCTCACTGCGCTGCGCTGCAGCATTGTTCCAGGAGGTCATGGGATCTAAGTTCCGAAGGAATTTAAATCATCGACGATCCCGCATAAAAACTCTAAGGCTAAGGCCGTTCTACGTTTCGCATGAACTGTCTGGTTTAATGTCGTTTTTACCTAAGTCCTGTATGACTTGCATGATCTATACTTGTGTTATGACAAACACATATATTTCTTTGGCGAGGACTCGAGAATCTTGCCCTAGCCCAGGCATTCCTTAGACGTCCCTCGGGGGTTCCAGCTGAGTTAAAAGACTGGTCGCCTAGCGAGTTAACCTAGCAAATTCGACCATACAAAACAGATACAACATGCAGGTAACTTTAACTAAGAAATATCCACATTCACTAAATTTTGCCCAAGTGTTCATGCACGCAGAACAGGTTAACAAAAGAAAACAAGACAAAAAAAACAACAAAGCTGCCCGGCCCTTCACTCCTCATCGCCGAAGTCGAGGTCACCACCGTCGTCGCCTTCCACGGCCAGCGGAGTGGAGACGTCCATGACCGGCTGCTCTACTTGCCGAGTCCGACCCACGTGTTCGGCTGCTTACCCAGCGCCTCACTGCTGCCGTGTCTCCCTCGATGTCGGCCGTCACCACGCCATGGGATCGAAGCGGCGTCACGGTGGCCAATGAGCGGCGTGTAGGTCGCGGTCATGATCGCGACCTCCGTCCCTCTCTGGCGGAAGCGGCGGCGGCTGCCAGCGCAGCCTGGAGTGCCTCCGCGGCTGGTTGGTCGCATGGGCAAGTGCGGCGAATACACTCGGCGCGTTGGCGCCACCCCAAAACTCTAGGCACCTCTTAAATGGCGCTGGAAGGCTTTCTTGAGCATGATGCCCAAGTTGTGCCGCAGGCGGAAGGATTCGAGCTCCAAGGTCTTCAACACCGCCTCGGCCCTTTCCGCCCGCTCCTCGGCCATTTCCACCCGCCGCTGCATGGCGGTCGTGTTGGCCCTCTCCTGCGCCAACTCCGCTGCCGCCCTCTCTCGCTCCCGCTCTAGGTTACCGCTCACTGACGCCAGTTGCTGGGCCGTCTGGGCCCCGTGCCTGGCGGCGACGGCCATAACGGCGCCTAGAGCGGCATGGATATCACCAAACCCGGTGAAGAGCTCGACGAAGCGGTCGGCGGGGGCAATGGCGGTGCGAGCAAAGCGTCCGGACGGCCCAGTGCGTGTCGTCGCCTTAGCCCTTCTGCTGCGCCGCCGAGGCACAGGCGAAGGCACCCACCGCTTCGGCGGGCGCTGGAAGCGTTCGCCCTGGCGCATCTGAGCCGCCCTTAGCGGCACCCTCAAGCTTCGCCGACCATCGGGGCGTGAGGCCACCACGGTGGGCGGCGGCACGGGCTCCGTGGCGAACACGTTAGCGCCCGACGTTGGGGCCGGCGCCGGAGGAGGAGGTGTCGGTGAAGGCACCGGTGCTGGCGCCGCGGGAGGCGGCGGCACCGGAGATGAAGTCATGGCCGGGGCGGCCTGCGTCGCCGCCCCTTGTGAAGATGCCGCCGCGTTAGGGCTGGCGGCGGCGGAGGTTTGATCCGTGGCCTGGGCCCTCTTGGGGTCCGAGCCCGTGGCGTCTGGGGCAATTGGCGCTTGCGTGGTCTTATGTGATTGGCGGTGGTTGTATCCACGATCACCCGGCGTGGGCGGCACGCACCAATGACGACCTGTGGAGTCCATTGGCGGGAGCAACCTGACGACCCGTAGGCGCTCCGCGTGCTGCAAGTTGGCAAGCGGCTGAGCCACCGCCTGGAGGCAGTTGCACTAGCGCGGCAAGCCACCGGCTAAGGACTGGCTCCTCCAAATTTCCCGCGCCTGGCAAAAGACAAAGAATGGCCGCCAGTTGGTAGGGAGCCGTAAAAAGAAGCATGTGCGCGAGAAAAAGCTAAAGGAAAATGAAGACTTACGCCCTGGCCACGTGCGCGTCATGTCGTCGTCGCCCGTATATTGCCGTGCAGGGCGGGCACGTCGACGAAGAGGGCTGATTCTCCAGGACATGAAATCCTGGGCCACCAGCTCCCCAGTTAATCCTGCGTCCCGTAGTCTGTTGACGCGGGCCGCCATCGCAAGGAGCTCCGCCGTCTCCTCGACCGGCGAGCTCCAGTTCTCAGAGGCCTCCGCTGCTTCAGTGGGCACTCCCAAGGCGTCAACCCCGCTATCTTCGTTGATGTACAGCCAGTCGCCGCGCCATGCCTTCCAGTTGGATTTGGGCTGGAATGCGATGTAGCGGGAAGCCATTCCGTCTCGAAGGCAAAAGTAGCAGCTCCCCACTATTTCGTCATCGTTGGAGGCACGGCAGATGAAAAAGTGGCGAAAGAGGGGAAGGTTCGGCATCACCCCCATGAACATTTCACAAAGGTGAGCGAAGATGGAGAGGAAGACAACGGAGTTGGGGGTGAGATGAAGATGGTGGATCCCATAGAAATGGAGGACTGTAAGAAAGAAGTCAGAGAACGGTGGGAGCAGGCCCGCCATCATTGCCCAGGAATGAAGGAGGATCTCGTCGGAGAGGCATCGTGGCGTGGCAGTCCCCGCCCGGAAGCGAAAGGTGCCCCCCGGCACGATAATGGCCATCCTCTTCACCGTGGTGGAGTCCGCGGTGGAGGCAGGGAAGGAGCGTGCCATGGAGGAGAAGAAGGCGAAAGGCTTTGAGCGAGGAAGACGAAGGAGCAAAAAGTTGAAGTGCGCAAGGAAGCAGAAGGCGTTAACCGCCTCATACAGGTGTATCTATATATGTATCACTCGCACTGACGGTTCGCGAAGAGACAAGATCGTGCGCCGTTTCGAGTCCCAAGAAAATCGGCGGATGCAATGAAGCACGGGAACCGAAGCGGTCGCATCCTAATGGGTGGTGGCCCCATCCAAGAACGCACCGGCATTTAATGAAGGACTGGAAAGGACCGACGCGTTCGGGGCGGGCGAGGCCTCTTGTCGATTTTACTACGCGGTACCATCTCCGCCGCACAAAAGCATCGTGGCCCGTGGCGACTGGCGGTAGGTGGGCGATGCACGCCCGCCGCGCGAGCGTTGGTCCGTGGCGTTCGGTGAGTAGGTGGGCGAGGACGCCTGCTCTCCGGCGCCCGGCCACGTGGTGGCATGGCGGGTAGGTGGCGAGCACGCCCGCCGTAAGTGCCGGCAGCGTGGCGTTCGGCGGCAGATGGGCGAGATGCTCGCCGCCGCTTCGGCCTCCACGTGGCGGCTTGGCGGCGGTGGGCAAGCCGCCTACCCCCGATGCCGCCCATGTGGCGTTCGGCGGCAGGTGGCGGCGCCCGCCTCGCCGCCGGCGCCAACCGTGGCGGCAGGCGGCGGTGGCGAGCACGCCACGCCGGTCTTGCCGCCCACGTGGCGTTGAGCGGCGGTGGCGAGATCGCCTGCGCCGGCTCCCACTGCGTGGTGGCTTGGTGGCGGTGGCGAAGCACGCTGCCGCCAGTGCCGCCCACATAGCATTGGGCGGCGGTGGGCGAGGACGCCCTGCTCGCCCGGCGCCCAGCCCGTGGCGGCTTGGCGGGCGGTGGCGGCGAGGCCCGCCGAAAGTGCGGCCACGTGGCGTTCGAGGCGGCGGTGGCGAGATGCCTGCTGCGCCCGCCACAAGGCAAAAAGGTGGTGCGGGGTTCCTTCACCTCGAAGCCTCCTTCCCCCATCGTCTGCGTACTAGCGGTGCGCAGACAGTGTCGGTCGTTGATTGCGGGAAGTCCATTGCATGCCCAATCCTCTGGCGCTGTCACCTACCGTCGCGAAGGTCCCATCCCGGCGAACAAGGCGAAGCCATCGCGTCGGCATTTAATGAAATTTGAAGGAGCGGGAAAGACGCCGAAGGGGTAATAAATGTCTATAGATCAGCATGATGACCCCCCTTTTACCTACCCCCGTTTAGCCTGGCCTATATAAGGGCCTTCTGGTGCATGGGAAAGGGGGTCGAGCATTCGAGAGACGAAGAACCAAGAGTTCGAGCAATAGAGCCTTAGGAAGAACTTGTAATCCCCAAGCTCTGTACTTGCTTAGAACACTCTACATAAAATCCAGCACGAAGTAAGGTTATTACCCTGGGCAAGCAGGGGGCCTGAACCTGGGTAAAAATCATTGTGTCAACGTAGTTCAAAAACGTCAAAGTCCTTCGTGAGGGAGTCTCTAGGGTTTCCCCTCGTCAGGGGCCCAGCTGCGAAGACGCCCTCCTATCGAACAAAACCCGGTCTATAGACTAGGGCCTGTCAGGTGGAATACGCCGACTCTACTATTGACTTTGGATCCAACGCCTAGCCCCATAATCATTATTGCTGACAACAAACGTCGACAGTTGGTGCGCCAGGTAGGGGAAGCGCGAAGATCAATCTCGTCAAGCTCGATGGCAGCAATTAGCGGAATCGCCGTCACCTTCGCTCCTGGCTAGGTTTTTCGTTTCGAGAGACTGGACTTCATCTCCAACAACCTTGGCGGGCTCGTCCTCTCAGATTTGGACCAGATCTGATCTGGGAGGGACTTCAATGGTACTTCATCTGGACTCCCGTTCGGGTTGGGGAACACCGCGGCCATCTACCCACGAGTAGTACGCCAGGGGCTTGCTTTCCGACTCGGATACAGTGAGGGCCCAACCAAGGACAAATCTCGGATGGTGGGCGTCATCAGCAGTAATCCACTCAGATTCGAAGATCAACTCAATCTATCTTATCTTCACTCCTCTGGCTCAGAGACCAAGTCAGAGAGCAGCACGAGAAGTTGCCACGATTTCTGTGGCATCTACGTAATCGAAGACCAGCGGACCGAATCTCAACACCAACGGGATGCTGAAGAAGTTGCGAAGGCGGATCGGCTTCGTCATGTGGCCCAAGAAGTGCACGCACGGTCTCTCCAAACCCGAGCTCGCAATGTCAACGAAGACATCTTACATGCAAGAATGGGGGACCAAGCTATTTTCCATATGCCACAGCAGAACATCGTCACTTCCAAGACACTCCTCGACACCCTGGGCCCAATGTTCGGAGCCGATAGCCCGGCTGCCCCGATCGTGGCCTAAGTTAAGGCCATGGTGATGGCAACAGCAATTCAGCACAACCAAGGAGATCCAGCGGGGATGACGCACTCCCGCGCTCACGTAGTCACTCAGACCGCCAGCAGTCGGACCGCCCACAGTCCGACCTCGCGCAGTCGGCATGAGTCCCACCGTGATGAAGATGCCCGCCGAAGTCTCAATCGCGACCTCCACCTGGACCTTAATGCCAGGCGGTGTGAGCGGGAAGAGGATGAATGGCGCCGGCGCGACAACAACTACGAGTGTTTCTGCATTGACCATGATGGCCGAGAAAACCGCGACGATCGACGCGATAATCACAACTATCGCTGCGACCACCACCCCCATGGACGCATGTGATGACAAAGATCGCCGAGTCAGAACTCCGCCACGCCGATCTCCATCACGGCGTAGTGACGGATCCATTGATGGGGTCTGCGCGTTTACCGCTCGGCTCCGCCGAGTGGTGTGGCCCGAGGGCTCCAACCCTAAGGGCATTATCAAGTTTGACAGGGAGAGGGACCCAGTGGCTTGGCTGCAGGTTTACGCCCTCACAGTCAAGGAAGCCAGAGGCGACTATAACGTGATGGCAAACTACTTACGAGTCACGCTCACCCCATCGGCTCAGACCTGGCTCACGGGACTTTCGGAGAATTCTATAGATTCCTAGGGAGATCTCTGTGAGCAATTCATCGCAAACTTCCAGGGCACCTATGAGAGGCCTGGAACCCCGTGGGACCTATATCAACTCCATCAAACGAAGAATGAGTCTCTTTGGGAATTCATCCGATGCTTCATGCAGAAGAAGAACACGATCCGGGACATCTCGGATGCGGTCATCATAGCGGCTTTTCAGATTAGAGTCAGCGATGGTGACCTGATCAAAAAGATGTCCCGGAAGCCACCGACTACGGTGAAGGAGATGTTTGTATTAGCGGACCGCTATGCCACAGCCTCGGATGCTCTAGCCGAGTGCCATGATGACCGTCCACGACAGAAGGACAAGAAGGACCACGTCGAGTCCTCCAAGTAGAAGGACAAGAAGCGGAAGGGTGAGGAGCTAGTCGCGGTAGTAGAACACGGTCAGCCTCGAGTGCCGTGGACAGGAGATTATGACAAGGTGATGGACGTGCTATGTCCTTTCCATCCAAAGGGGAAACATGCTGCCAAAGATTGCTTCTCTTTGAAAAGATTCACGCAAGAAAGCAACAAGCAGTCGAAACCAGATAAAGGCGAGGCCAGCAAGAAGCGGGACCCCCTGGCGATGGTGACTACCAAGAGATCGAGCATGAGCTTAATTACATATGCAGGGGCTCGGCTGCATATGTGTCCAAGCGGAAGCAAAAACTTATCGCTCGGGAGATCAATGCAGTCGTGCCGGCGACCCCCCAATACTTGAGGTGGTCCAAAGTTCTGATCACAATTGACCGCTCAGATCATCCCGACCATGTTCCATACCCAAGGAGTTATCTTCTGGTGTTGGACCCTATTATCCACAGCGTCAAACTCAAGAGAGTGCTGGTCGACGGAGAGAGCGGACTCAATGTCCTTTTCCAGAGCCTTCAATGATATGAAGATCCCCCACTGAGTTGAAGCGAGGCTCATCGCCGTTCCATGGGGTAATCCCCAAGACCTCAGTGGTACCACTCGGGCAGATCACCCTGCTTGTCACGTTCGTTATGAAGGAGAATTACCGGACCGAGTACCTCAATTTTGAAGTGGCTGATTTCGAGATGGCATACCACGCCATCTTGGGAAGGCCAGGTTTAGCCAGACTTGTGGCAGTGCCGCAGTACACTTATTTGGTGCTAAAGATGCCGGGGCCAAAAGTCATTATCACGGTTTGTGGTGACGTCAAGTAGTCCTTTATGTGCGACAGGGAGAGCTGCGAATTGGCTGAGATGCAGGAGGCATAGGCCGATAGGGAGAAGATTCATTGGCGACTCACGGTCTGCAAGGCGAAGAGATGTCGGCTAAAAAGCGAGCCAAGTCGGGAATAAAGCGGTGATTGAAGGAGTCAAAAAGGTAGCACTTGACCCGTCCAACTCGGCCAAGATGGCTTTGATTGGGACAGGGCTCGATCATAAATAGGAAGACGCGCTCGTCACCTTCCTCCAGGCAAACAGGGACATATTTGCTTGGAAGCCATCTGATATGCTTGGTGTCCCTAGGGAGGTGATTGAGCACTCTCTGAACGTTGACAAGAAGGCAAGACCAATCAAGCAATGGCTTCGGCAGTTCGTACAAGATCATCATGATGTTATCAGGGAGGAGATCACCAAGCTTTTAGCTGCGGGCTTTATAAAAGAAGTGTATCATCCCAACTAGTTAGCAAATCTTGTTCTTGTTCGAAAAAGAATAAAAGTTGGCTCATGTGTGTTGATTATACTGATCTCAACATGGCATACCCAAAAGATCCATTCGGACTGCCTCTCATCGATTAGGTGGTGGACTCCACCGCCGGGTGCGAGCTCTTGAGTTTCCTAGATGCCTACTCGGGGTATCACCAGATCAGACTAAAAGAGGAAGACTGCATTAAGACTTTGTTTATCACGCTGTTTGGGGCTTTCTGCTACGTCACAATGCCATTCGGGTTGAAAAACACTAGCGCAACCTATCAACGTGCAATACAGCGGTGTTTTCACACTCAACTCAGACGCAATGTGGAGGCATACGTGGATAATGTTGTTGTCAAATCTCAAATAAAGGAGGACCTCGTCTTTAATTTGGCAGAGACGTTCCAAAGCCTAAGGGTCTACAAGATGAAGCTCAACCCCGAGAAGTGTGTCTTCGGAGTCCCTTCGGGAAAGCTACTCGGATTCGTCGTGTCTCATCATGGTACCAAGGCAAATCCGGAGAAGATCAACGCCATCATGAGGATGAAACCCTCGACTTGCCAGAAGGACGTTCAGAAGCTCACAGGATGCATAGTCATACTCGGTAGATTTATTTCCCACCTAGGGATGCGAGGTATGTCGTTCTTCAAGCTCCTTAAGAAGTAGGGCAAATTACAATGGACTCCCAAGGCACAACATGCTTTTGAGGATCTCAAGACGTTCCTGACCACACCTCCAGTGTTGGTTTCACCGATGCCCAAGGAACCCCTTTTGTTTTACATAGCAGCAACGACTCATGTAGTCACCGCTGCAATTGTTTTGGATCGGGAGGAGGCAAGACACCTGCAGAAGATTCAATGCCCAGTGTATTTCGTCAGTGAGGTATTGGGCGAGTCCAAGGTATGGTACCCGCAAATACAGAAACTACTATATGCCGTACTGTTTACCTCTCATAAACTCAAGCATTATTTTCAAGAGCACACAATTTCGGTGGTCACTTCTTTTCCAATTGGAGACATACTCCACAACCAAGAAGCCACTGGGAGAATTGCAAAGTGGGTAGTCGAGCTCGGAGCCTTCAAAATTTTATTCAAGCCGCGAACTGCCATCAAATCACAAGCACTCACCTACTTCACCGCCGAGTGGATAGAACTGCAAAATCCAACCGCCGTTGAAGAGCTTGAGTATTGGACAATGTACTTTGATGGTTCTCTCATGCTCAGCGGCGTGGAGGCAGGCGTAGTGCTCATCTCTCCAAGAGGGGAACAATTGAAATACGTTCTTCAAATTCACTTTCTAGCATCAAACAACGCGGCCAAGTACGAGGCACTCATCCACGGGCTCCGTATTGCCATATCGCTCGGTATCCGATGATTGATGGTTTGTGAGGACTCGCAGCTCGTGATCAACCAAGTACAGAAGGATTGGTTGTGCATCGGCGATAATATGGCCGCATATTGCCAAGAGGTTCGCAAATTGGAAGATAAATTTGACGGGTTGGACCTTATCCATGTGCTCCGCTGAGATAATGAAGTAGCAAATGAGCTCACAAGATTGGGTTCCAGTCAGGCCGCAATTCCAGCTGGCATATTCGTTGAAGAGCTTCATAAGCCTATGATAAGCTGAAGCGAGAGTCGAGCAAATTGGAGGAAAAGCTGGCTGAGGTGGAAGTTTTGGTCATCAACCCTGATTGGACAATTCCCTATCTGGATTATCTATTGAAGGACAAGCTCCCTGAAGATCGCACACAGGCTGAACGCATTGTGCCCCGAAGTAAAAGTTATATAGTAGTTGAAGAGCTCTTTCGAAAGAGTGCCTTCAGTGTACTAAGGCGATGTATATCAGAACAAGAAGGGAAGAATCTCCTCAAAGAAATCCACTCAGGAGTTTGCGGGCATCATGCAACATCAAGCACATTAGTTGGAAAGGCGTATCGTCAAGGTTTCTTGGTGGCGAAATATGATCTGAAGGCCATCATCCGTACATCTGCGAAATTTGTCGCTTTTTTGTAGCGAGGTCACGTGCAAGCACAGAGCTCTGAGACTATTCGATCACTGGCTATTTGCAGTTTGGGGGCTCGACATGGTTGGACCCCTGAAGAAGGCTCAAGGTGGTTTCACTCATCTCTTCGTCGTCATCGACAAATTCACGAAGTGGATTGAGGCCAAGCCAGTTTCCACGATAATAGCGGCCATGGCCAGAGAATTCTTTCAAGAAATTATGGTCAGATTTGGCATGCCGAATAGAATTATCACAAATAATGGCACTCAATTCAAAGGCGCTGAATTTCAAGATTGGTGTGATGAACTCAGCAACAAAATCTTCTTTACTTCCGTGGGGCATCCCCGAAGTAATGGGCAGGTCGAGCGAGCCAACGGCATGGTTCTACAAGGCTTAAAGGCAAGGATATTTGATTGTCTTAAACCATATGCTACGCGATGGGTCAAAGAATTGCCTTCGGTGCTCTGAGGGGCTTAGGACTACTCCTAGCAGGGCGACCGGGTTGTCCCCTTTTTTCCTGGTGTATGGTTCAGAGGCGGTCTTACCTACTGAGTTGGAATTCAGATACCCACGGGTTCGAAAATACAAAGAAGCCGAGTCAGAAGAAAACCGACTAGAAGATCTCAACCGATTGGAAGAGGCCAGGGACATCATAGCAATCTAGTCGGTTAAGTACCTTCAGGGCTTGCATCACTATCACGATCGCAATGTTTGAGGTCATGCTTTCTCTAAAGGAGATCTGGTTCTAAGAAAGAATCAGAAAAGTGAGCACAAGCTCTCCCCAAGCTGGGAAGGCCCTTACATCGTCGATGAAGTGACACGCCCGGGGGCTTACAGACTCAAGCACGAGGACGGTGTGATCGTTGGCAACATGTGGAACATAGAGCAGCAACATCGCTTTTACACTTAAATCTTGTATTCAATTATGTCATTATGAGTAAAGTTTTTTCTTGACTTGCTACTTAGTTGTTATCCAACTAAGCAGTAAGTTGGGGGCTACACCTAATAGTGTGCGTATATCTTTTTCTGAGTTGTTTTTGCTTCTTTTTCCTAACGATTACAAATGAATTTGAGTACGTTAATTCTGAGTAGTGAAGCTCTGACCCCATGAACGGCGAACTCTAGTCACTCAAAGCGTGTGCCTGGGAGAAAGAGCCATGAGCCAACTTTCGACGCTCGGGGGCTAGACTAGTCAGGCAGAGTGCATAACAAAAAGGGTCAAATCACTCAGACGAATTTAAAATCAATAAGGAAAAAGGAGAAAAACCTTTAAAATTATATAAAAACCAGTCGGACACCACGTCTGAGTGAATGTTTTACACTGCCTAAGTTCTACATATACATGATTTCAAGGCTACTACATTTAAGTGCGATGCGCGGGCCAACACTTTGACGATGACATCAGCAACCTCGGCGATGGCCAGGATGGCTTTGATCAGTGTGGCGATGGCGGCAACATCACGGGCGGTAGCTTCTTGCTCAGCGACTTTGGCAAGAGCAAGGTCGTAGTCGGCCCAGAGCTCGGCGAGTGGGTCTTGTTCATCAACGGGCGCCGCCGCTGCTTCTTTTTCAAGGTTGAGGGGGTTCTCCACCACTTCACCGATGAGCAGTGGCATTGGAGCCTCGGCGACGAAGACCAACACTGCTGTTGGTGGTGGAGGCGGCGGTGCTTCATCGGCGGGTGCGGCAGAGCGAGAAGGAGACGCCATTTTAAACTTCCAATAGAAATCGAAGATCGCTAGAGAAATGAAGACTCGAAAGTGGATGATCGCTCCTATTGTGGTGGGGCCTGTATATAGCCACAGCAAAGAAGCCGAAATGATTTCGAGGACATGCTGGCGTGGGAAATTCAACCGAATATGAACAGCACCCAAGATTGGACTCGAAGTGGGTTTCTTGGGACACGGCGAGGCAATTATGGCCACGTACCAGTCCATTGGCATTCCACCGCCGCACCATCCTCATCCAAGGATTGAGCCAATGGCGGCACAGGATCTACAGCGCGGCGGTGGCTAACCCTAGTGGCGGAATGCGCTACGAAATTTAGAAGACGAAGAGGCAAGTGCACGCAATGGAGGGTAAAACCCTTTGCTCGCATTAATTCTCGTATTTAAAGGGAGTGGCGCTGGATTTCGCCTTGAGCGGGAAGAGCATTTCGACTTCCACATAACATTTGGGCCTGACCAAGGTTTCGAGGGTATGCTCTAAAAGAGCCGCGAGCTGTGCACGCGACGCTCGGGCACAGGTACCCCTCGGCCAAATCTAGTTTGGGATATGGTACGCCCCATGTTGGGCCGACTGCCAGTCACCGTGTCAAGCAGGATTTGGGTACCTACCGAACCAAATTTAAATGTCTTCTCGTAATATGTCCCATGTTGGGTCGATTGCTGGTCACTACACAAGTCAGAATCGGATATCACGAGTTGATTCTGAATAAGGATTTTGAGGGTACGCCCTATGATGGGCCGCCAGCTGTACACTGCGACAATTAAGTGCAAGTACCACTCGGCCAAACCAGGGTATGCCCCATGATGGGCCGCCAGCTGTACACCACGACAGTCAGGTGCAGGTACCACTCGGCCAAGGCCTATTTAAACAATGGTACGCTCCAAGATGGGTCGACTGCCAATATTCCAATGATTGGATTGGGTACCACTCGGAATTCTCGACGCGTGGAGCTCTATTGAGTCCTTCGCAATCTCCTTGCCCGCAATAGAGCACTTGGCATGGAAAGGAAACCAGCCAGGAAGCTGTGTCAAGAACTGGAAGCACTCGACATGAAGCATGACTCGGTTGGGATGCGACCAGAACGGCGGCAACTCGATCGCAAAGCACTCGGGGGCTACTATAGAGCGCATGGACCCCGGGTATCTGCCTGGTGGGCTGCAAGGACTACCCAAGAGAGGATGGTCTGAGCCAATTACATAGAGACGGGCACCTCCCGGACTATAACTGCCGTATCCAACAAGGAAGGGCAAAGGATAGAAACTGACCTTGAATAGGAAACAATTGTAATCTTGGAAGTTAACATATTCAGTTTGAGATAGAATCTCCACCTTGTAATCGACTAGGACTATTCCTTGTAACCGTGCCCCTCCACTATATAAGGGGGGTGGGGGACCCTAGGGAGGGATGAACAGGATCACATCCACACATTGAGATAGATCATCATAATTCCAGAGCACAGAATTAGGGTATTACCTCCGCTGTGAGGGCCTAAACCTATATAAACCCGTGTCTTGTGCTACCATCGAGTTTGGATCCAGCGCTTAGCCCCATAATCATTATTGCCGAGAACAAACGTCGACAATACTCTCCTGACGCCTACATAGACAAAAGGTGGATAAAATGTGGAAAATGCATCTTTAGGGAAGAAAATATAGAAATGCATCTTGCATCTTATGTTCATGGTGAAAAAAGCTAGTTCTTAGGATCATACACATAATTGTGCTTTTGTGAGATTTTTCATGTTTTCTAGAGCATTTGTGGAAAAATTGTTCTTTCCTTTTGCTTGCTCTAACTTTTTTTCTTTCTAGCTTGGTCATAATCTTTGCTTTCTCTTGGATTTGGACCAAGTGAGGCTGTTGCAACTAAAATTGCATTTACTACAAAATAAAATCATTTGATGCCTTTTTGTGTTTGTCAATATAGTCATCAAGGGGGAGATTGTAAGACCATGTGGAGGTCAACTTATGGATGTGTGATGAGTATTTGATATTTTAGTTTTGTGTCGATTTGTGCGAGTTTGATTTAGTTTAGAAAACTAAATTTGCAATTTTGAGTTGCAGTCGGCCCTCCTAGTGAGCTTGAGCAATGCATTTAATTAGGAATTCATACAGTGTCAACTATAAATTGCATATTTTATAAACAGTGCTCTGTGTTGGGTTTTCCATGTTTATGATGATTGCAGGACTTAGAGCTAGGTCATGGTGAGGCGGAGGAGACCGGGACTATACTAGGAGAGTTGAGGTCTAAACGATCAAGCGGCGCTAAAGATGACTGAGGCCAAGAGTTTCTACGAACCTAGGGGACAAATGGATAGCTAGGATGCCAATTTGAGCCCTACTCAAGCGAAGGAGGATCATTGGATCACGTTTCACGGATGGAGTAGTGGTCAAGCTAGCATACAAGCATAAAACCCATTAGGACAAATGGATAGCTGGGATGCCAAATTGAGCCCTACTCTAGTGAAGAAGGATCATTGGATCGAGGTTCATGGATAGAGTAGCGACCAAGTTAGTGTGCTTTTAGGCTATAAATAGAGAGGTAGAGGGATGCCTCTTCCTAAGATTTGTTACAAGATTTTAGGGTTTCCTTATGTGCTCATTTTTTAGCTTTGTCCACTTGGTAGTGTGGCTTTGTAAACCTTCCTATCTATGCAATTCAAATTTTATTTTCTCTACTATTCTGAAATTTACATTCATCATATACTTTCCACACTTTAAATTCTTTCAAGTTGGTTTTGCCTCCCCTCCTTCTAATTGCTTTTGGATTTTTTTTTGTGGATGAATGATTGATGAATGAATCTTTGTGAGATCATATCCTAATAATCATCTAGACATACTTTGATTCAATTTTTGCAAGAAACTATTCTTTATGCTTGAGAAGAAAGATTTAGTAGATCGTTTTATAGGCTTGCTTTTTCCTTGTTCATGCTTGCTATAACATGTGGGAGGCAATCTAAGGGGATGTTTGGGGGGTTGTTATTTAGCTTTAGGCCAAAAGCCTCCCAAATAGCATGGCTGCAAAGCAGCTGGGAAGTTAAGCCATAGCAAAAGTACCCTCAAAAGCTGCAGCCGTTAGGGAGGAGCTTTTCAGCTGTGGCTTTGCTTGACCACCTCCCCGCTCACTCTATTTACCTCCTCGACTTTCGCCGCCCTACCTCGCCGCCTCTGCATCACCTCCCCGCTCGGCCACTGTTGTGCTTTGCTCTGTTACTGCCTCTCCTTTCAGTTGCCCCCTCGAAAGCTACAGCTACAACAACTAGTTGTCGGGACCCGGATATGCAAATCCGAAACCCTCTGTGTATTCTGCACTAGTCTAGGATCACACTAGTGCACACAGTGGAAACATAGATGATATATTATTCCATACATCGAAATAGCGAAGAAGAAGCAAATTATTATTGAATAAAGCAAACGACCTTATGGTCAAGGTTCATACACCAATGCCTCATGGCTTAAGAAACAAATAAAACTATTGCAGCAGAAATAAGATAACTTGGGCCATTCGACATGCCACAGGTAATCGTCTGGGGAAACGCCTTTCTAGTCGACGTAGTCTTCATAGTACTCCTCCTCTTGATACACATTACCTGGTCCTTCCTCAGCAACTAAACAACAAGGGTGTAAAGCCATGAGTACAAAACGTACTCAGCAAGCCGTGGGGAAATGATGCAATATATTCATGCACGGCTTGACAAAGTGTTGACAACAGTTTTGCGCTGAGATTAAAATAAAAAAATAAATAATAGCGTTAAACAAATAAATTGCACTAACGGCAAAAAAATCCGTTATAGGACAAAAACACTACTACCAAACATGTGATTCTTCTTAGGGTCCACATCGGCATCAGCATCGGATGTGGACGGCACAACCTAGTGGCAAGTGATAGTCGAGACTATCCTTTGCCGGTTTATACTTAACAACCGGCGGTGATAATAACTATCATCTTGCCGGTTCATCTTGCCCAACCAAAGCGGTGATAATAATTATCCTTGCCGGTTATTATTTACAACCGGCAGTGATAAGTAACTATCACTGCCACATTTTCAATAATATCCGGCAGTGATAAGTAACTATCACTGCCCAATTGTTATCAATATCGGCAATGATAACTACTATCCTTGCCCTTTTTCTTGTTAACCGCAAAGTGATAACTCGTGTCCTATTTTGATATCCAAAAGCTGGCGTTGATGGGTTTTTAAACCTTTTGCATATATATTTTTGCATTATATGTTGTAACATGTATATATATTGTACAGTAGATGTATTCTGTATGGTATACGTTGTGCACAATAGTACTGAAGCATCGCTAAAGTGTAATTGAAATACATTGAAGCATCATAATATTTAATTATTACATTGTTCATTCACTTTTGAAGCATTACATTGTTCATTTACAATTCTTGGCATGTCACTTAAGCTACAAATGCTCGTGAAACTCGCCCTTCGGGTGGATAATTTCTTGAATCATGAACCCAGCTATTTGCTCTTGAAGGGCATCAATTTACGTGGTCGAAAGGTGTCTTTGGTGTCTGCTTGACGCTTGTATCATGGGAGAAATTGAAGCATTAATTAGTGTCATCGTCTTTATAAAGAAAAGTACGGGTCAACATGTAATGATCGATATAACTTGTGGCCGTTGTAGTCCGTATTGTCGATGATGAGCAGCGTGGATATGTGTTATTCGTAGTATCCACATAAATTGTTCCTTGGGGTTGTTTGGGCATAGAAAATCGGTGTATATTCTGAAATTTTTTCGTGTATGGACGATACCGTTGGCCCTTCTTGCGGTATTTTTGTACACCTGTTCATGGTTTGAGTAGTCATTAAAATTAATTAGGTGCAATGGGATGGAAGATTACTAGAACAATATTACCTTGTTGAGTTTACTGTCTAGCAAGTCTAATAATTCTTTGTACTTGCTTGTCGGTTTCCTCGGTGAGTCCAAGACGATGATGTTGCTTTCATTTAACATGAAGACAAGGGCGATCCGATGAAAGCTAGAGAAGCCAATTAGTCGTCACATAGTGTTGCGCATCAAATATACGAGACTAGTAGGCATGGAAACACGTACTCAAAGATGTAGGGTAAAAGTATGTAGTCCTTGTGTTGTAGCTTTAGCAGCGCCTTGAGTACGTACGCCTCAACATCATTTATTGTTCTTGGATCTGTAATAAGTTTGCAGTTGACAAGGCCCGAGTCCAGGAATCCTATCTTTTCATTTTTGTCCACTCTAAGTGTCATTGTCTCCATTCTACGTAAAAAAATAAGTCAGACCCTAAGTTTAAGAGTACGTGAATATATAGCATGAATTATACAAGAGACTTACAGAGTACACATTCTTAATATGGACACGTCCAAGGCATCTCGTTGGTACATCTGATATAGTTCTCGGTGTTCTACCTAGAAAAAGCCATCATTGTTGTGAAGGTGGCTTCTGCTCTTCAGCACCACTTTGGCCTTCAGCAACAACTGCTTTACCACCATCTCCTTTAGATTTCTTCCTAGAGATGCGATCGTAGTCTGATAGTTGGCTAGGTTGAGGAGCTTCAGTTATCCGCCCTATCTGTTTAACCTTTGCTATGTCCAGGAAGAAATCCCATTTGGCAGCTTCGATTTCAATCTTAGCAGGTGGTGGCGTCTTCTTGAAGTGCTCTACTACATAGGTGCCTACTTCTTTTTTTGTTTCTTCGTCGGTCATTTCATATGGTCGTTTCTTCTTTGAGAGTTTTGGCTAGCTTCACGGATGTGAACTTTTCCCCGACCGTGTAGAATGTTCAGATCGCGGTGCTCTTTGGCTATCTTGTGGTATTTGGAGCGGGAGGAGTTTTCTTGGGTGACGGCGGAGGAGGAGGACTTTTCCTGGGTGGCATTGGAGCAGGAGAAGGAGCTTTCTTCGATGACACCGGAGGAGGCGGAGGACTGTTCCTAGATGGAGACTCTGCCTCATCATCGTTGTTAAGATCATCGTCGTTGTCATCTTTTGAGGCAAACTTTATATAGCGCTTGCGCCATGCGATAAATGTGCCCATTCTTTGTCCAAGATTTTGCCCCTCCTCGCCCGGGATCTTAACTTCCACTTTGCGGTATTTGTCAACCACGCTGTCAACTGAAACTCTGGCGTATCCTTGAGGAATTGGGCGGTTATGCAACATCTGCCCCTCGTTGCATGGCCAAGCCATCCCTTCAGCCACTTTGATGGTAATGTTCGCTACAGGCGGTGCGAGGCATCGCAGCGTGTCGGCTCTATGATTTTGTCCACGGGGAAACTACATGCTAAGTCCTGTTCAGGAGGGCCCGCAGATGCTTGGCTACTTTTGTGAGCCCCGGTGGGACTTTGGTGCTGGTGACCTACGTCATGTGACTGACGTTCGCTAAGGACCTTTGCTACCATTTCTCGCATCATTTTCATCTGTTCTTCAAATTCGACTTCCCTTCTATGCAGCCAGTCTTCTATTTCTCGTACACGTTCATCTAACTATTGTTGTCTGGATTTCTTTGGTCGCTTGTACATTTCGGCATCCTCTGGGAATGCTTTCGAGCACCAAACCAAACCCTCAGTGCGACTGTGGTGCTCCTTATTACCCAAGCGGCGTGTTAGCTCGTCGTTCTCCTTCTTGGTGGAAGGAGCCCTCAATAGTTTGAGTGGGCATCTGCGATCTTCCTCGAGATTTCCTCATCTTTTTAAGCCTCGAAGCTTAAGCCGCCATCATCCAAGCAGAGTAGCTCCTCATAAGCGTACCGATGCCGATCTTGGGGCCATCTGAGACGTCGCAGTAATAACTCCACTAAGTGTTAGCTATTCTTCCCGTGCATCCCACTTGGGTACTTTCCTCACGTAGCCACCGATGCCTAGCACATGGGGGTAAATGTTCTTGTCCGAATTTGCCTTGTTCTACTGGCTGATAGCTTGGGCTTCATCAGATTTCTTATATTGCTCGAATTCATCCCAAAATTGCTCTAACCACGGGTATCTATTAAAATCCGGCGTTCGATCCTTTTTGACATACTCCTTATTCACCTTTGTCTTCCAGTTTTTCCATGCAGATCCCATAACGCTTAGTGCACGTTTCCCAGCAAGCTCCAACTGATCTTCGGGAAACTGAAACTTCGTTGTCAACTCTGTCCACAATGTTTCCCTGATGTCATTGGCAACATATGACAGGGAATCGCGCTGACATATCTCTAGCCAGGACCTAACATGCTGTCCGATATGGCCCAAGCAATGACGCGGGTATAGCTAGTTCTCCGACTACATTAAGCTCAACTATTACCTTTCGTTCACCTGTGCACATCTTGCTGGGACCTCGCCCACGACGCTGGCTCGGTGCACCAGATGTCGGACTCTGCATTTTGATTGTTTCATTAGTCATTTGGCTCTGCTCTAATTTCATCGGGAAGCACATCCTACGAAAGAATCCTAATAAAGACTTACCTCGTGTACATTTGTTGCCTCGAGTTGTTCCATGTTGAGGAATCCTATCGGGCTTTGCTCTGGGCTTTGGTCCATGGGCTCAGCGCCATCCGGCACTTGTCCATTGTGAGAGGCCATGTGCAGCAAATTCAATTGACAATTCTAGCAACAGATTGCATAAAGGCAATTTAATGTCATTCATATAACTAATCATGTCTAGCATGGCAATATGGAGATAATTATGTATGATTGGTCTCAGATTATTGGGTTTGATTGAAGATTAGAATCTTCACCTCAATCACGAATCGACAAGACTAATCAATTCAACGAACATATACAATTGACAATTCACATACATTTATACATTTCACATGATACATATACAATTGACAATTCACATATACTTATACATTTCACATGATACATATACAATTGACAATTCACATATACTTATACATTTCACATATACTTACACATGATACTTATACATTAGAAAAATTCACATGATACATATATGTCGGGACCCGAATCTACAAATCCGGACCCTCTGTGTATTCTGTACTAGTCCAGGATCACGCTAGTACACACAGGATAAACAAGTTGAGGTACCACAATCATACACAATGGAAATAATAATAAAGTACCTCAAACATAATTATAACCGAGTTACACGACCTTAAGGTCACCTTACAATAATTCGCCATGCAAGGCGACAAATAACAAAAGTAACACAAGTTCAATAGCGGAAGCAAAAGTACGTCAATGAACCCCTCGTTCGGCCACAGGCAACTGACGAGGCTCAACCCTAATTCCCCGGACCTTCGTTAAACTCCTCCTCCCAAGATGGTGTTGCTTCTTCTTCTGAGGTTTTTGTTGAAGCAAGGGTGAGTATACAACATACTCAACAAGTCATGCGCAAATGCAGTTCTATTACTATATGCATGGCTTATTCCAAAGGAAAGGCTTAAATGGTTATTTTGCATGAAGCAGCATTTCTTTTAATAGATAATCTTAATTAGATCAAAAGCGGTAAAATCATTACTATAATAATCAATTTCTCAATTCTTTTCCAAAAGCTTGGCACACAGCCCTAAGTTTGATTCACCTGTCTTTGGCACACAGCCACCCATTCCACATTTTATTTCAAAAATCTAACCCTTATTTGTAATCCCGAGCATTGTCCAATACATGACGCGGCTATTGAATAGATTTAACACACACTCTGCAGAGGTTGTACACTTTACCCACAGGATACAGTCGCTCACCACACAGGTGATTGATTGCAACAAAGTCTTTCAGAAACTGACACCTAACCCATGAACCTCCCCAATATTGCCTTTCTAACACTTCCCTCACTCAGAGCCAAAGTTTAGAACAAGCGAATACTGTTGGATGGGTACCAAGCCGTAGCACAGGTACGCTCCCCCACACAGTTACCCTTATGTGTAACTGCCGCCCCGAGATGTCAAAGGAGAGATATTAGGTCCCTACTAAACTAGGTCTATCCCATTCCAGATAAGTGGTTGTACGAGTAACTCAGTTCAAAGGCTCGCAAGGTGAAGTCCTTAGCTATCCAGGGCAAGACATTCTTCTCGTAGATCCCGGCACGCAACCTTCACATTACTCAATTCATCCCGTTGCCACACAGGCCCACCTGGCATGAAGCCATCTTGCCACTTGCCCCGGTCCAAATCATTTCCCTCCCCGGTTTGCATTTATGCAACACATGCCAATGCCCACTTCATTGTGTAAGTAGAACCACACAGGTTGCTACCCTCCAAATCCATCTCATGACATTATCGCATTATTCCAAGATACATTCCATATTTGCTTAGTCAATATTCTTTTGCAATTTAAAGGTCATTCAACGCATATAAGCAACTAAGCATCTACTCATCGTCTAGCCTCCCGTGTTGGCATCATAATAGCAACCAACTCAATTTAATATCTTAGGGTGACAAAGATTTCAGGGCATACAAGTAATATAACAAGGTGGCATAATCAAAGTAGGTGTATTATCTACTCTACCCAAAATTAATCAATGTCATTTTTCTATTTAGTATAGCATGCATAGTTTAAATTGAATTATATTTTAGAAATCTAGGAGCAATATGGTCAAAGCATGACTTGCCTTCAAAAAGTAGTTGATCCTGATCTGGAACTTGCGACGGTTCTTCGAAATCCTCCCCGACAACTTCCAGCAACTCGGAGTCTAATCGCATCAAACAAACATAAAATAAATACAACAACAGACAACAAGATCAACTCTAAAAATAAAATAAAATTTACCAATAAATAGTTCACATTTTTACAAATTTTTAGGAACTAGAATCACCCAAATCGGAGTTAAAACGCAAACGTTATAGCGATTACAAGTTTGGCTAATTAAAATAAAAGAAATACCCGAATTAAACTATTTATTTTTCTACTAGAAATTCCGGATAATTCCTTCGGTCGACACGTGTCAGCACCGGAGCTGGCCACGTCGTCTCTAGTCCATGGTCCAGGCTCATGGCTCGGGTCAGTTCACGGTGGACCGGGTCCACCGAATAGTGTCACTGACCCGTGGGCCCCTCGGATGACGTCATGCTAACGTCAGCCCTCACGGCTTCCTCATGACTAACAGGTGGGCCCGACGGAACAATGCACGGTCCGCTCAGCTGGCGACACATGGCACAACCCTATTGGTCCACGCGGCATACGCGTTCCCGCCGGTTGGATTTGAATCCAACGGCTGGTCCACACGTGATCAACTACCGCCATGTGGCACCATCCGAACCGCTCATTTGAATTTCAACGGTCGGATCTCGCCTTGGCAACCGCTGCGATGCTTTGCTCGGCGTCGCGAACCGGGCACGATCTGCGCCCGACGCTCAATTTCAGCGGCGGATCATGTCTCGGCGGTTTGCTAGGGTTTTTGGACAGCTACGTGGAGAGATTTCAGCCACAGATCTAAGATCCGACGGACATGGACTCACTGGCGCGTCGAAGATGGCTACGTGGACTCACTGGCGCGGCTGGATGAAGATCCAACGGCGGAAGTTACCCGAGCGATGCACTGTTGACTGAACCTACGTGGTTTAATCCGAGCCGAATATCAAAGATCTAACGGCCATTTTCAAGTGTATCTTCTACGGTTACATGGCCTCACTAGAACCGCACAATTACAATCTAACGGTCGAGATCTACCGAAGTCGTTCAAGCCTAATTCTACAGGTAAAACGTGGCTTTACCTCGGGCGTTGGATGGAGATCCGATGGTCGGGGATGCTCGCGGGTGTTGACGAAGGTGCGGCGACGCATGGTCACCGGACTTGGAGAAGATGAAGTAGGCGATGGTGTTTCCGGGCGTCTCCGGTGGGAAGAAGTGGTCCACTTGACGCGTCTCGGCACGGCGGACTCGGGACGGGTCTTGGTTGCGGTGGAGAGTTACGGTCGGCGGTGGAAAACAAGGAAAACCGAGGCGGCAGCAATGCTAATCTCCGGCAGCCAACCACCTCATAATGGCGACAGCGGCGCTACTGTTCACCTCCCGAGCGACGTGGCTCAATCCGAGTCGTTCAATCGGCTGCGATCGGACGCTCCCCACTTGAGCAAGGCGTGGCTCACTCACAGCCTTCCGATGGAGATCGCACGGCTCCGGGCGAGCGACGGTTAGGGTTTCCGCCGAACGGGCCGAAGCGACTGCACAGTGTTGGGCTCGGCCCAATACTGTAGCAAAGATTTCTCAGGATTTTTCGTATTAAAATAATTCCAAAAAATCAAACTAATTATTTAGGGTTCTAAAAATACCTAAAAAATTCTAGAAAAATTCCAGAAAATATTTCAGGGCATTTAGAGCTTAAATAAAATATTTTTATTTATTTTTGATAATTACTTTTGTGATATTTAATTATTCAAGAGAAAGATAAATTAAAATTAAACTTAATTAAATGAAAAAATTCACTAAAATTCAAATAAATTCAAATAACTCCAAAAATTTAAATTAGGCCAAATTTTGGGATGTTACAATATACATCTCAAAATGAAAAAATTCATATATTATTTAGAATATTATTACTTATTTGCTTACTAAAAATAATGAATCATTCTTATTCCACACTAATATGGTTTTCAAAAAATAAAATAAGGTTATAAATCCACAACTAGTATGTTAGTAGTCTATTGCACCAAAAGAAAGCAAAGCGAGCCAGGAGAGCATCCGGTACATCGAGAAACGAAGCCGCGAGGTGACGTGCTTGGTTGACATTCACTACACCATGACCCAAATATAATGACAGATTGTCTGTCGGCAAAGGGCATATATAACGTCAGTCGGTCTGTCGGCAAATGATTTACCGACAGATGGTGTGTGTCGGGGAAAGACCTGTCGTTAAAGACCTTTGCCGACAGACAAAACATTACCGACAGACAGTTTGTCGACGGTACTGACCTTTTGCCGACAGACAAATCTTTACCGATAGACACATCTTTAGCGACAGATAAGTTTTACCGACAGACGATCTGCGTGAGAAATAATATTTGCCGACAGACGATCTGTGTGAGAAAAAACATTTGTCGACAGACTGTTAGACAGCATATTGTATTACCATTGCAACAGCATATTGTATTACCATTGCAACAGCTGCATGAATCAATAATATACACGTTTGGATCTCATTCAGATTTCAAATTTTCTTTGCCATACAGTTCAACACATGGAGAGAAAATATATATATTGTCATACAAGTGGTAGCAAAAGCCAAGATCACAGAATGCATTACACGTAAAATATATATATGCAAAAGCCAAGATTACAGATTAATGCATTACACGATATAAGATCCAAAGAAGTACTCCAAGATCATATAATTAGTAATAACAAACACTAATTGTCCAAAAGATCACAAGGGCTACACCTCTTTTGACATGTCACTAATTGTCCAAAAGTTCTAAGTCCATTAGTCCATCTATATAACTAGTGGCTATACATGGATCTCCACCACTTCACAAAAAATTCCTTTCTAGAAGCTCACTAGACATCATCATTCTGCACACCCCAAAAGTTACTTTCGACCGATTAGCTTTTGATGGTCTCACTCACGCACACCCACGCAAAAGAATAGGTGATATGGTCATAATCAACAACCAAGAAACTATTAGAAAACTGAAAATTTATCGACTTCACGGGCTAATTAAAACCGTAAGTTGGAGCGTTCTATAGCATTTTATGAGACAAAGCAATGATAGGTGATTAATTGTGGGTTTATATATATATATATATATATATATATTGATCGTTTGATTCAAGTTATCATATAATATCTATGAATTTCTTGATTACTTTTATGCATGCCCAAAACTCACCCTCCATGACACATGGAACCTAAGGAGCCAAATTTTTACACCATAGATTAAATGTGTATCTAGTTAAATATATATATGTTTCCATCTCAGAGAAAACAAAAGACTGTACATTCACCTCATTTTGAGAGTGAAGTGTAAGCGACTAGCATATAACTCTTAGTTTTTGTATGTCACATCTATCCTCTTAGCAAATACTCCCTACTCTATTGATTCTTTTTTACTTATCATTTTGGATATACACACATTTGGGAAAGTTTGTTACAGACCCTAAGTGCCAAGAACGAGGGGATGAAGCTCTTGAGAACGAGATGGACTCAAGGAAGGAGGATTGGAGAAGGTTGGAATGGAAGGAAATAAACACATAACTATTCAAGATTAGGCAATAAAACGCCTAAATTTGGTAAAGGATGCCCTATGACAAAAGCATTCAAGAAACTACGAAGGCATAGGGAGGAATTAAGAGACTAAACACCGCCCAAAGGCACTAGTCTTGAATCGATTGACTTGAAAGAAGTACTAAAGTCTAATATGCACAATTCGTGCTTGCCACGATACTACATTTGTCACTGCCGTTACATACACAAAATAGCCCTCACGCAGCTATCTTTGTTCTTAACCTTGTGAGCATAGCAAAACTCTACCAACCATGAAGTTTATCCTTTTTGTTTAAATCTGTGGAAGCTTATGTTAATTGGCAAACACCCTTCACAAGATTAATTTGTCTGTATAGCAAGATGACTCTCGACTATATTTCTAAAAAATTCCAGATTTTGTTCCACGTAAAGTTGCTTGACCAGAGATGCTTTGAAGGCAACGGCTCTCAAGCAATTGTAACAGATATTAGTAATCTATGAGGCATGCTAGGTTTTTCTATGATGTGTGCAGCATTTAGGTTAAGTATTAGGGTACCTTTCTCGGTTAGCACTGATGGTCTCACTCCTGCACCCCTGTAAAAGAATAGGTGATATGGTTATGAGACAAAGCAATGATGGGTGATTAATTGTTAGTTGACATATATATCGAGTGCACATATACCCTAATCAAGTTAAAACTTAAAAGGCCACTTTTTACCTTCTCTTGGCAACTTTATCTTAAATTTATGTGATGTGTGTAGCATTTTGGTTAAGTATTAGGGATACCTTTCTCAGTTAGCACCTGACGGTCTCACTCTCGCACACCCAGTAAAAGAATAGGTGATATGGTTATGAGACAAAGAATAGTTGATTGCTTCAAAGGATGAAGCTTTTACTGCCTTCAGGAAATTCAAACTTGTATAATTTCTGCAGAGCTATCATACACAATCATTGTCGTTCTCATTAGTGTAGAGGATTTACCTTTAGCGTTCATGAGATTCCAATCCACATCATGCATGCATTTATTTATTTTTCTTGAAAAACACTTTATTGATTATCTGTGGTAGCATTGTGCTAGAGTTGAGAAAACCTTAGTTCATTAATGTGTTTCGAGCAAGCTCGAGTTTATCACTTCCTCGTTTGATCAACAAAACTTCTATTTGCTTCTATGGCCAATACTGACTAAGAATCAAGAGATGCATCCGACTTTCCTCAACAATGCACGAACTTCCTAACACTAACAATGTAGCGTAATTGTTGACAAAAACCACCGATCCCAAGCGCATATCAACAGACCATACAATATCTAAGAAAGGCCCAAAGACCATAGTTATCTAGATTATATTTGGTTGTTCCTTTTAGTTAGTAGATAAGATCATATTGTTAGGCGATATTATCTTTAAGTTAGATTGGTTAGATCCGATTAGGAGCCAGCCCATATAAGGCATACTGGTTGTAATCTATTGAAGGCAATCAAGAGGAATGAAATAATCAAGTCCTGGTCCCTTTCATCTCCTCCCGCCTCTAGTCTCTCGCTCTCTCCCAAGCAAGTAGCGCCATCCAAAAAATCCTCCGACAAGTGTTTACACCTATGATCTATGGATCATAACAAGTCGCATGGCAAAGCAAAGAGCAGTCTACCACTTGAATTATGCATAACTTGCCTCGCATGCAAGGCATCTTATGTGCAGCAAAAGGCGGCACAATTTGCCCTCACACTAGATGCAAGCACAGGGCTTTCATGATCGCAGCCAGCATGGCCACGTTACATATAAAGCATCCAAGAAACTTATGAAAACATAATAGCAGTCGAATGAGAGAACTCTAGGTTCCGAATGCATACAAGATACACAAGTTACTCAATAAAAATACAACTAGGTATCGGAAGAAAGAACATCCATATATAGATAAAGACGGTTAAGCTATACTACAACAACTAAATTATAAGAGCTAACTACATAAGTAAGGTAGGCCATTGATCCAGATGAAATGTGTCACATCATTTCCTATCATGGCCTCATGAAGTATGCTGCATGGATCGCACCTACCTACATGCTGCATGAATCATACGTACCTAACCATATCCTGCATAATCATAGCAACCCATATGCTGCATCTATCTCACCAACTTACAGACCTATCACATACAAGTTATTCCAAGTTTTTGCATGGTTGCACCCCTTTGTTGTCCAGTGGCCATTCTCAATTAGAATGGTTTGATATTGTTTAAAACACCACTCCTCCATTCAAATAAGTGGCTAAACATGATTTTCGCATTCTAATTTGAAGCATGGATAGCATATAAGTTCATAAGTGCTCCATCGAACAAATTTGATATTGACTCACCGAGAACAAATTTCAATGTCGATAACTCTTACATTTACACCAAAACAGCTCAAATTTAGGGGGTTCCCCTCTACTGCTTGTTCCTTGCCCCAATCACTAATCCCTAATAAATGGTCAGCTTCTATGGCCAATACAGCTAAGAATCAAGAGATGCATCCGACTTTCCTCAACAATGCACGAACTTCCTAACACTAACAATGTAGCGTAATTGTCGACAAAAACCACAGATCCCAACCGCATATCAACAGACCATACAATATCTAAGAAAGGCAAAAATAAAAAGAAAAAGTCAACTTGCACAATCCTAACAAAGACAGACCACTAAGACAAAGATCTCGTAATCTTCTCATGAGTGGCTGAAAATTAGAAAATCACATAGCAATAATAAAACTTTCCTTCGAGATGTGACATGAAACATCTAAAATTAGCCATTGAAAGTTGAAAGCACATCAATCGAATTTTTTATACCATCCTAGAATGATTCAAGATGCTCAACAAGACTATACATGCCTTGGAATGAGTTGACTTCTTGGGAGCTCTCATTTGCCATTGTCAACATCACATAGTTAGCATCTGAAGGTTACCATTACAACTAAAAAGAAACGAAGAAGTTAAATCTTACTTTATTGTTTGGCCATGCAATGGACATATAAAGAGCATCACCATGGTCTCCATACCATCATATGGACGAGGAAGCAAGGCATCTCTTTTCAACACGACATTCACAACAACTTCATAAAATTGAACTCCAAGAGGTTGACCTCCCACTAGGGCACTTGGTTCGGTTGATACAATTGTTGCTTTAGCCACAGGGATATCATTTCTACGACAAAGATATAGTATAACATCCCTACCAACCTAAAGCATAAATATTACATTTCAAGATGGTGACAACTACGTAAAAATATTCAAATGAGTAATTAAGAGCTGGGATTAGAAGTCGAAAATAACCAAGCTTTCTTCATCGCTTGAGGATTCATGGCTTCGCCTCGAGGCGATCATGTGAGATGATTGTATCATACGCCTATGTTCATGTACTTATCGGGCCCATGAATAAATGTCACTCCTTTGTTTATTGAGTATGACTTAATTGTGAAACACATTGGTTATATGATATTATTCTAAAGGATCCTGGTCACATATCATTATGTGGGACAATAGTGATCTGACCAAAGACATGTATTGATTGATGGTAATGTTTCACATACCATAGATATGGAGATATCAAATCAATAATGTGAGCACATGTTAGAGAACATGGGGTTGGATAGACCCGCCCGAGACACCGATGAGATTGTTATCTTAGAAGTGCCATCGAGTGTAGTCTCGAGTGGTATACCTATACGATCCTTTGACCCGAGATTCTTATTGATTCTCGGCATGTGTAATTGTATACTTTGGGGCTATCAAACGCTTCTCCGTAATAGGAGTTATAAAGGTAGCTTTTAGTATGCCATGAAACATGACGTGAGATATAAGAGATCAAGATGGAATTTGCCCTCCTTGATAACGGAGAGATATTTCGGGCCCTCGGTGTGGATGGATAATGAAAAGTGCATGGCCATGCCAAAGTGATTAAAGTGTTAATCATGAATTATATCCATTACATTGACGAGTGAATGGGTCGAGCTATCACAAGGATGGCACGATCTTGCCACGAGCTTGACTGGTATCGCTGGCAAAAGGATTGGTATATGAGTATATCAAGGTTCAGCCGACACGATCATTCTGCATTCGGGGACAACATGTCCCGCTAGGAACCATCGTTGTCCGATGGTCGGAAAAGAGGTTTCGGGGCTATGGCCGCTTATGCATGAACCTAACGGGTCACACACTTAACGGGTTGGATCATGTCGATGGATTGGATCCATTAGTGGGTTTACACGATTTGGATCCTCTGGCGCCTTAATGGATTTCTCTTGAGAAGATCCATTAGTGAGTCCTAGTGGGCTTTATCGTAGAAGGCCCGTTAGTGCACTCTATATAAAGGCGTGGGGTGTGCGGCCATTAGGTTCTCCCCACCACGAAACCCTAGCCGTCGACCCCTACCCCCGCCAGAAACCCTAGCCGTCGCTGTGGTGCTAGCACACCGGCGCACGACGTTCCACCTGGGCGTGTGGATACCGTAGAGGCGCCGCAGCATCTGTCCTCGGCGCCGATCGGCGATCGGTTTCACCTCTCCAACTGCTGGCGTGCACATCTTTATCCGCTGCATCGTGCACCCGCTGGCGAGGAGACGCTAAGGACTCAGCGATCCTTGGCGAGCACTCGGCGGTCCGGAGACCACTCGGCGAAAGCACTCGGGTGATTTCGCAAGCACTTTCGAAAGCGATGGGAGTATGTTCGACCACGACTGAAGGCTTCGAGCACGCGGGAGGCTTCACCCACTCTACTTCAGCGCTAACGTGCTCCAAGGGTAATGCTCCATGATCTTTGACTCGCATGTATCCCGTTGAATCGCGTAGAAAATTTTGTTTTCGGCTAGTGTAGCATACGCGTTCTCCTTCATTGTTCATTGAAGGCATCCTTGGTGTAACAACTTTTTATGGATAATGGAATTGTTCTCATCTAATAGTGTATTATCTATATCCCTATTGTTGTTAGCCACATCATGCTCCTCCGATATGAATTGTTAAATTCTTCTAGTCTTTGTTCAATCATTGGGCTCTACAACCAAAGCAACAAAATGTTGGATTCTCATTTTGTTCAGACGACAAGAGATTGATATGGACATAAAAGACTTGATAACAACAAGAGAAAGATGAAGGCACGAAAGCACATTACGAAGTATGTCTTGAGTTAGAAGCATGTTGGGAACTTCCTTCCACATTCTGCATGCCTTGTGGTAGTAGCATACGCTCCATAAGGTTAAAACGTTGCTGCATTTGGTCCATGCGTTGGGTTAGAGAATTAAGTTTTTGCTTAGTTTGACTATGAGCTTCTATTTGTAGCTGAACTCTTGTTGGTATTCTTTTGCATGCTCCTGGTGTGCCCACATCTTGAGGAGTTGGTCCTTCCTAGAACACAAACACGACCTCTTGGCTCCTTCTCTCCACATACATGTGAAAACAAATCGCCTCCCGACAGCTTTTTTCCTTCAATTTCAGGTAGTTTTCTGCAGCCTCTTTTAGCTTTTCCTACAAATGTAAATATTATGTAAGCAAGTAATATTCGACATGCAAGTGTGTTTTGCAAAAAAAACATACAATTGTTGATTCAGCTAGTGGAATAGGTTCTCCATTTTTTCGTGAATGCATCACAATCCAAACTTCATCTCTCCTGGCAGCATGCCCAAGTTTCTCACCCTAAAATGAGGTTTATAAGAGGTCTCACAGTAAAAAACATTATCCTACAAATCAGATATGTAATTAACTTTAAAAGACCCATTATACTATTTTTTTACCAATTCATGGCCAACACGAGCATGGCTTTTGCTACCACTTGTATGTAAGGTACGCAGCTTTTCTCGATTCGCTTTTCCTCTTATTAAACGGGCCTATACCAAAGCATAAATATGAATATAACTTTTCAAGCAACTACAACCAAAGCAAGTAACATGACATATCTTACCTCAGCTTTTGGAGATCTCCAATGATTAACAAGCCACTCCCAATCATTCACATTAACTCTTTGACTCGCATGTATCCTGGTTGAATGCGTAGAAAATTTTGTTTTCGGCTAGTGTAGCATACGCGTTCTCCTTCAGTGGTATCAGAGCCGATCTTGCGTTGTCTTGGATCTCGATGCTGCGCATATGTTGATATGCTGTTAGATTAGTCACGGGTTGATGTGATCAATCGGACAGGTTCATGAGGTACGAGTTGGTAGTGCAACGAGGCCAAAAAGATTAGTTCGTGCTTTATCTAGATCATGTTGCGATGGTCCATACCGTGGAAACACCATCCGACCTTCGTCATGTGCCATCTATGATATTAAGCCAACAAATCGAGGCGCGTGTGTGCAATCTTCTCGAGGGCCTCACGATTTGATGTATGAGTTGATGGTTCTACACGATCAAAAGATTAGTTCGTGCTCGTTCTATTTCATGCCGTGCATTACCCCTACCTATTTGGTAACACCATCGGGTAGTAGCTCGTCTTTGAATAGATCGTGCCAACAGATCGAGATCGATGTGGTCGCCGCCTTCTCAAGAATCTTATGGAAATTGAGGCATTTTGATGGCTCGAATCGGTATGATTTGTTCAATCCGATTGAATTTCCATAGCATTTTCAGAGATGTGATCTACGTTCCCGAAAAAATTTTCTCTGGTATTGCCGAGGGCGCCGCTTCTTCAACCCCGCCGCTAACCGTGATAGTCCGATGGCGCGTTAAATAAAACTTGATTCCCATCGCAGGTAGAATACGATTCTGCGCTTAACTTGTTTTTGCAGGAATGATGTGAATAGTATGGCTCCTATGTGTGTATGTGATGCATTAATGTGATTTTCATAGCTCGTGTTATGGTTAATTGCAGCTTGGGCTGCCATGTTATTGTATAACGGCCTGCGTGTCGGTTTGTGATGCTTGAAATCCTCATGTAAGTTGTTTACTAGCTATTAGACGTAGTAGCGTTGTACTCGGTCATGGAGGCTGGCTTCAAGCATGATGGCTCGATGGGACGTGAAGCGACAATGGAGATTGGAGTGCTTTGGGCCATACTATTTCACATGTTAATGTGATTATCTGTGATGATTCCTATCATGCTATTCTATCATGTTTAGTGGATATGATTGTCATGTTAGAATGGTTTCCCTCGAAAAATTAAGAGTTTCATGCCCTTCCAATAGCTGCACCTATGGAGATCTTGTACGTTGAATGGTAGTTTCTGCCAAAGCAGGGTGCCATCAACTTCCTTGATCAATAGGGTGGATGTCGGACATCCGCATGCATAGTATTGGTTTACTTATCGAAGCTATCAAAACGGTTTTGGGCTTCGGGGCATGGATGTTGGGAGCCGGGGCATTGGATGCCACCCAACAAACAAGAATCACATATGATGTGATTGGCAATGTTATGCCTACCTATGTTACTAGGGTTCTAGCGGTGATGCCAAAGCTCACTAGGACTTTAGTGAATATGGATCTTGTCCTACTGAAAGTCGCCAGAGGGAAAGTGACTTTAGTGGGAGTATCTTTTATTAAAATGTTTAATAGAAGATTTACATGAACATTGTGCTAAGACTTTGCGTATTTATTTCTGTTGTAGATGGCACCTAGTACTGTCACTCAAAACACTGGTTTTAATTTGTGATCGATTACGAGAAAGAGAAACTCTGGAACAAACTTTATTGATTGGTACCAAACTTGAGAATTGTTCTCAAGCAAGAGAAAAAGGAATATGTCATTGAGGAGCCATATCCCGAGGAAATAGCCGATGATGCTATCTGCTTTGAATGACGTGCTTATGAGAAGCATGTCAATGATGAGGTTGATGTTGGTGCCTCATGCTTGCTACAATGAACTCGAGCTTCAAAAGCAATATGAGAACACGAATGCCTATGCTATGATCACAGCCTTCGTAGCATGTTTGAGAACCAAGCTAGGGCCGAGAGATACTCGATCTCAAAAGCTCTATTTATGCAAGCTAACTCAAGGTAGTTCGGTGAGTCCTCATGTGATCAAGATGATTGGTTACATTGAGAACTTGGAGAAACCGAACTCCCCTTAAGCCAAGAGTTGGCCATCGATGTGATTCTCCGCCGCTTCCGCAAGAAGCTTCGAGCCTTTCATCATGAATTTTCATATGAATGGCATGGAGAAAACATGTCCGAATCTGCATGGGATGCTTAAGACAAAGAGAGAAAGCATCAAGAAAAGCAATAATCATGTGATGATGGTCCAAAAGGATGGTGGTAAGAAAAGGAAGCGTGGAGCAAAAGGCAAGGGTGTGGATACGATCCCCAACCCTAAACCTAAGGCCAAAAGTGGTCCTATCGCTTCGATGCATGTCACTACCGCCATAAGAAAGGTCATTGGCGTAGAACCGCAAGAAATACTTGGAGGATAAGAAGAATGGAACTCTAGCTTCCACTTCGTATTAATGTTATAGAAATTAATCTTGCTACTTGTCCTAATGAGTCATGGGTATTTGATAACGGATCGATGATTCATGTTTGCAAATCGTTGAGGGACAAAGAAAGACTAGAAGTTGTGCAAGTGGTGAGGTGGACATTCGCGTCGGCAATGGCGCAAAGGTTGCTGCAATGGCCGTTGGTGTTTATCCTTATCGTTACCTTCGTGATTAGTTTTGGAATTAAATAATTGTTATTATGTTCCACCTTGAGCGAAACATTATCTCTTCTTTATGTTTGGAAGAAGATGGTTTTGATTTTGTAATAAAGAACAAATGTTGTTCAATTTATTTCAATGGTATGCTCTATGGTCATTGTCCATCATTGAATGGGCTATATGTGCTAAATCTTGAAGATAATTTTGTCTATAATGTTATCTGAAAAGACTCAAAACAAATGATTTGAATTTCGCTTATCTGTGGCATTGTCGCTTAGGCCATATAAATAAGAAGCGCGTGGAGAAGCTCCATAAAGATGGTCTTCTTGATTCATTTGATTTTGAATCATTTGACACGTGCGAGTCTTGTTTACTTGGCAAGATGACTAAAACGCCTTTCACTGGTTCAAGTGAGAGGGCGAGTGACTTATTGGCCTTAGTACATACTGATGTATGTGGACCGATGAGCGCTGGGGCCAGAGGTGGATTTCAAGATTTCATTACCTTTCTCGATGACTTAAGTAGGTATGGCTATATCTATCTAATGAGGCATAAGTCTGAATCTTTTGAAAAGTTCAAAGAGTTTGTAATGAAGTGCAAAATCATTTGGGCAAAACAATTAAATTTCGTGATCGATTGTGGAGGTGAGTATTTGAGCCATGAGTTTAATGATCATCTTAAGAATTGTGGAATTGTTCTCAATTAACTCCGCCGAACGCCTCAATGGAATGGGGTATCCGAACGGAGGAATCGAACTTTGTTGGACATGGTTCGGTCTATGATGAGTCAAACTGATCTTCCATTATCATTTTGGGGATTTGCTCTAGAAACAATTGCGTTCACACTAAATAGGGTTCCATCAAAATCGAGAGAAGACGCCATATGAGATATGGACCGAAGCGCCCTCGTTGTCTTTTCTAAAGATTTGGGGCTGTGAAGCCTATGTAAAACGATGACGTCGATAAGCTTCACGCCAAGTCGATAAGTGCTTCTTTGTGGGGTACCCTAGGGAAACTAAAGGGTATTATTTTTATAACCGAGAAGAGGGCAAAGTGTTTGTCGCTCGACATGGTGTCTTTTTGGAAAAGGAGTTTTTCAAAAGGGCTAGTGGGAGCAAGGTGCAACTTGAAGAAATTAGGAAACATCTAAAAATGTTTCAGCTCCTACTAACCCCGAACGGAAATGCAAAATGTTGCGAACCGTGGTAGAGGCACCACCCCACGCAGTTCACGAGGACTAGCCGTGCACCGAGAGGTACATGTTCCTCACGACGGGACAGCACGACGTGTTGTTGTTGGACAACGATGAGCCCAAAGACTATGAGGAAGCAATGGTGGGACCAGACTCTGGGAAATGGTTGGAAGCCATGAGATCTGAAATAAAGTCCATGTATGATAATCGTGTTTGAACTTGGTTGATCCGCCTGATGGGGTAAAACCTATCGAGTGCAAATGGGTCTTTAAGAAAAGATAGATATGGATGGAAATGTTCACATCTATAAGGCACGATTGGTGGCTAAAGGTTTGAGCAAATTCAAGGTGTTGATTATGATGAAACTTTTTCACCCGCCGCTATGCTTAAATCTATTCGGATCATGCTAGCAATTGCGCATTCTATGATGGGAATTGTGGCAAATGGATGTCAAAACGGCTTTCCTAAATGGAAACCTAAGTGAGGATGTGTACATGACATGACCTAAAGGTTTTGTCGATCCAAACGATCTTTGGCAAGGTATGCAATCTTGAAGTCTATTTATGGATCAAGCAAGCATCTCGGAGTTGGAACCTTCGTTTTGATGAAGCAAGAAGAGTTTGGCTTCATCAAGAATGAAGAAGAACCTTGTATTTACAAGAAGGCTAGTGGGAGCGCACTTGTGTTTCGATCTTATATGTAGATGACATATTGTTGATCGAAACGATATTCCAATGCTTGAAGTCAGTCCAATCTTATTTGAGAAAATGTTTCTCGATGAAGGATTTAGGAGAAGCGACCTACATATTGGGCATAAAAGATCTATAGAGATAGATCGAGAAGGCTAATTGATTAAGCCAAAGCACATACATTGATAAAATATTGAAACGGTTCAATATGCGAGATTCCAAGAAGGGTTTCTTGCCAATGTCGCATGGTATTCATCTAAGCATGACTCAGTGTGCTTCGACACCTGATGAGCAAAAGAAAATGAGTGTGATTCCATATGCCTCCGCTATTGGATCCATCATGTATGCCATGTTATGTACACTCCCAGATGTATCATATGCTCTAAGTGTTACGAAAGCGGTATCAATCAAACCCGTGAAAGTCTTTGGTATTGTGAAGAACATCCTCAAATACTTACGTAGGACTGAGGACATGTTCTTGGTCTTTGGAGGAGAGGAAGAGCTGGTTGTAAAGGGTTACACTAACGCAAGCTTCCAAACCGATAAAGATGATTCACGATCGCAATCCGGTTTTGTATTCTCGCCTCAATGGTGGGGCAAAGGAGTCGAAAAGTTCCAAGCAAGAGACAGTGGCTGATTCCACGACTGAGGCTGAGTATATTGCAGCTTCTGAAGCTGCAAAGGAGGCTGTTTGGATCAGAAAATTTGTTTCTGAGTTGGGAGTTGTCGCTAGTGCATCCTGTCCAGTGGACCTCTATTGTGACAATAGTGGTGCCATTGCACAAGCGAAGGAGCCTAGGTCTCACCAAAAATCCAAACACATACTCAGGCGTTATCACCTCATCCGAGAGATCATCGATAGAGGAGATGTGAAGATTTGCAAAGTGCACACGGATCTGAATGTCGCTGATCCGCTGACAAAACCTCTTCCGCAGCCGAAGCATGAGGCACACACTAGAGCTATGGGTATTAGATACTTGCATGATGCACTCTAGTGCAAGTGGGAGATTGTTAGTGATATGCCCTAGAGGCGATCATGTGAAATGATTGTATCATACGCCTATGTTCATGTACTTATCGGCCCATGAATAAATGTCACTCCTTTGTTTATTGAGTATGACTTAATTGTGAAACACATTGGTTATATGATATTATTCTAAAGGATACCTGGTCACATATCATTATGTGGGACAATAGTGATCGACCAAAGACATGTATTGATTGATGGTAATGTTTCACATACCGTAGATATGGAGATATCAAATCAATAATGTGGGCACATGTTAGAGAACATGGGGTTGATAGACCCGCCCGAGACAATCGATGAGATTGTTATCTTAGAAGTGCCATCGTGGTGTAGTCTCGAGTGGTATACCTATACGATCCTTTGACCCGAGATTCTTATTGATTCTCAAAGATGTGTATTGTATACTTTGGGGCTATCAAACGCTTCTCCGTAACGGGGGAGTTATAAAGGTAGCTTTAGTATGCCATGAAACATGACGTGAGATATAAGAGATCAAGATGGAATTTGCCCTCCTTGATAACGGAGAGATATTTCGGCCCTCGGTGTGGATGGATATGAAAAGTGCATGGCCATGCCAAAGTGATTAAAGTGTTAATCATGAATTATATCCATTACATTGACGAGTGAATGGGTCGAGCTATCACAAGGATGGCACGATCTTGCCCTGAGCTTGGTGGTATCGCTGGCAAAAGGATTGGTATATGAGTATATCAAGGTTCAGCCGATACGATCATTCTGTGCATTCGGGGGACAACATGTCCTGCTAGGAACCACTGTTGTCTGATGGTCTGGAAAAGAGGTTTCCGGGGCTATGGCCGTTATGCATGAACCTAACGGGTCACACACTTAACGGGTTGGATCATGTCTGATGGATTGGATCCATTAGTGGGTTTACACGGATTTGGATCCTCTGGCGTCTTAATGGATTTCTACTGTAGAAGATCCATTAGTGAGTCCTAGTGGGCTTCTATCGTAGAAGGCCCGTTAGTGCACTCTATATAAAGGGGCGTGGGGGTGTGCAGCCATTAGGTTCTCCCCACCACGAAACCCTAGCCGTCGACCCCTACCCCTGCCAGAAACCCTAGCCGTCGCGTGCGTGGTGCTAGCACACCGGCGCACGGCGTTCCACCCCTGGACGTGTGGATACCGTAGAGGCGCCGTTGCATCTGTCCTCGGCGCTGATCGGCGATCGGTTTCACCCTCTCCAACCTGCGCGTGCACATCTTTATCCGCTGCATCGTGCACCCGCGGCGAGGAGACGTCAAGGACTCAGGCGATCCCTTGGCGAGCACTCGGGCGGTCCGGAGACCACTCGGCGAGCACTCGGGTGATTTCGCAAGCACTCTACCGAGCAATGGGAGTATGTTCGACCACGCATGATTGCTTCGAGCACGCGGGAGGCTTCACCCACTCTACTCCGCCGCTAACGTGCTCCAAGGGTAATGCTCCATGATCTTTGACTCGCATGTATCCTGGTTGAATGCGTAGAAAATTTTGTTTTCGGCTAGTGTAGCATACGCGTTCTCCTTCATTGTTCATTGAAGGCATCCTTGGTGTAACAACTTTTTTATGGATAATGGAATTGTTCTCATCTAATAGTGTATTATCTATATCCCTATTGTTGTTAGCCACATCATGCTCCTCCTGATATGAATTGTTAAATTCTTCTAGTCTTTGTTCAATCATTGGGCTCTACAACCAAAGCAACAAAATGTTGGATTCTCATTTTGTTCAGGACGACAAGAGATTGATATGGACATAAAAGACTTGATAACAACAAGAGAAAGATGAAGGTACGAAAGCTCATTACAGAAGTATGTCTTGAGTTAGAAGCATGTTGGGAACTTCCTTCCACATTCTGCATGCCTTGTGGTAGTAGCATACGCTCCATAAGGTTAAAACGTTGCTGCATTTGGTCCATGCGTTGGGTTAGAGAATTAAGTTCTTGCTTAGTTTGACTATGAGCTTCTATTTGTAGCTGAACTCTTGTTGGTATTCTTTTGCATGCTCCTGGTGTGCCCACATCTTGAGGAGTTGGTCCCTTCCCTAGAACACGAACACGACCTCTTGGCTCCTTCTCTCCACATACATGTGAAAACAAATCGCCCTCCTGGACAGTTTTTTCCTTCAATTCTGGGTAGTTTTCTGCAGCCTCTTTTAGCTTTTCCTACAAATGTAAATATTATGTAAGCAAGTAATATTCGACATGCAAGTGTGTTTTGCAAAAAAAACATACAATTGTTGATTCAGCTAGTGGAATAGGTTCTCCATTTTTTCGTGAATGCGTCACAATCCAAACTTCATCTCTCCTGGCAGCATGCCCAAGTTTCTCACCCTAAAATGAGGTTTATAAGAGGTCTCACAGTAAGAAACATTATCCTACAAATCAGATATGTAATTAACTTTAAAAGACCCATTATACTATTTTTTTACCAATTCATGGCCAACACGGGCATGGCTTTTGCTACCACTTGTATGTAAGGTACGTAGCTTTTCTCGATTCGCTTTTCCTCTTATTAAACGGGCCTATACCAAAGCATAAATATGAATATAACTTTTCAAGCAACTACAACCAAAGCAAGTAACATGACATATCTTACCTCAGCTTTTGGAGATCTCCAATGATTAACAAGCCACTGCCAATCATTCACATTAACTCTTTCGTCACGCTTTGCCATAAGTTCTTCGTCAATCAAAGTCGTATCATAATATGTCTTTTTTAAATCAGCCTTAAAGTCCTTCCATTGCTTTGCTGTTGTTGCCAAAACATAATACATACCGAGGTGTCGATCTCATAATATGACTGTTTTAAAATGAAAAATATTGTTTCAAAGGGATATACAAAATAAAACAAGAAAGATAACTAACAATCCACCTACCTGTATAGCAGTCCACACTTCTAGCTTCTTTTTTACATCAATTTCTCTCCAATCATTACATGCAATCGATATTTTCTTTCTCACCATTGTTCCAATAACATTTGCAATTTCTTTAGAATCACGCCCTACAGGCTGACCGTATTCATTAAGGACAAATTTGATTTTTGGTTGCCCCTCTCTTGAATATATGTTGAGCTTTTTAGTGATACCCTTCCATCCTTTTTGTTTTGTTGTTCATCAACTTGACGTGCAAATGCTTCTATCATCATCCATAAAATACTAGCATGTGTCAATTATACAATCATGATCTGAATTGAAAGAAGTAACACATATCTAACATGATTCCATACCTTCAAAGATCACTCATTGGATCTTGAGGTGGTCGCTAATCAGGATCTCTATCAACATGTTCATGTTCCTCTATGTTTGTCCTTAACCTGGACCACAAGTTATGATTTCCATGTGGCATCAAAGTTGTGCATTCAGTTGTCTAGAAAAGTTAACATGCTTGTCAATTTCATGATATATGTTGTAGACAAGAAGGAAATATGGCTAAAAGTGACAGGCACACATGACCTTAGCAATTTTCTTAGGCCGGTGTTGAACACTGAAAGCCACACTGCATTTCCCAGCCAATCCTCGACCAAGGTTGCGAAAGAAAGGAGTAGTACTACCAACTTCCACATGTAGGCCTTCATCATTTCTAACTTGTTGAGTAAATCGAGTCATCCCATTTAAATAGTGAGAACAGAATGTAAGACTCTCATCGAATAAATAGCTCTCTGCAATTGAACCTTCTGGATGGCTTCTTGTGCGTACATACCCTTACACCTCATCAAAAACCTAAATCCAGATTGCAAATAAGTTAATTTGTAATAGGGCATGACTACGATTCATAGATTAGTTGTTCCGCATAATTACCTCCCCACAGATACATGTTATGAAAATGTACAGACCAGCAATGCATGCTTGAGCGTGTAGATGAACCATCAAGTGTATCATAATATCAAAAATGATGGTAGGAATATTGTCTCAAGAAGGCATAAGGTCTCAGCTATCTCAGCCTCTAGTTTTTGCATATCACTTACACGGATAAGATGTGAGTAAATTTGCTTAAAAAATTGCTCACACGGATCAATCTTCTTGAGAATATTTTACGTAATATCCTTCTGATAGCAAGTGGAAGTAAGTGTTGAAGAAGAACATGGTTGTCATGACTCTTAAGCCCAATTATCTTTTTCTCATTGACAATAACATTACTACAGATATCGATGCATAACCATCGGCAAATTTAACTCCCTTTAAAACTTCACAAAACATTTTCTTCGCTTAGAACTCATTGAGTATTGTGCTCGAGGTAAGTAAAATCTATCTTCTACTTCAATCGGATGAAGATCACTTCTTATGCCTAGAGCTTGAAGGTCCAACCGAGAATTCAAGTTGTCCTTAGATTTCTTGTCCATACCCAACAAAGTATTAATTATGTTATCACAAACATTTTTCTCAATGTGCATCACATCCAAATTATGACTTAAAAGCAAGTCCTTCCAATATGGAAGTTTGAACCAAATAGACCTCCTTTTCCGATTTTAATTGATCCCCATCGCTTTTCGCTTTTTGTTAGCTTCTTTCTAGATGGATCCTTCCCAAAAATTGTTTGCATGCCTTACATGCGCTCTAGAATTTCCTCTCCGTAAAGTGGACTAGGTCTTTGCCGAGACTCAAGAACACCATCGAATGAATCAAGATCAAACCTAAATGGGTGGTTTGCATGTAGAAACCTACGATGCCCCATGTAGCAAGTCTTGCCACCATTTTTCAATCGAAGAGAACATGTAAACGAGTGACACTCAAGGCATGCTCCTTCACCAGAGGTAGAACATCCAGCCACATATCCAAGACCTGGATAATCCGAAAGGGTGCATAATATGGCAGCGTGCAATTTAAAGTACTCACCCTTGGAAGCATCCCATGTTCTAACACCATGGACAAACATATCTACCATATCATCAACTAGTGGCTCCGCAAAGACATCCATATCACTACCAGAGCATATCGACCAGAATTATCAAAGAAATAATGAAGTTTGGTTGCTTCATACAGATCCAAGGAGGAAAGTTGTATGGAATTAGAATAAAAGGCCAAATACTATAAGAAATATTCATGGATCTGAATGGGTTAAAACCATCTGTAGCTAATGCAAGTCTAAGATTGCGACTATCGGAACAAAAATCTGGATACTTGTGGTCAAAATCCTTCCAAAGAGGAGAATCCGCTGGATGCCTAAGAAAACCATCTTTTGTGCGCTCTTCATCATGCCATCTTGTTTGAGCTGCTGTTCTTGAGCACATAAACAACCTTTGTAACCTTCTCTTTATTGGAAAATAGCGAAGAACCTTATTAGGAACCTTGTGTGTGTGTGTTTCCCATCTAAACTCTTCTTTTCTGATTTCCATCGAGAAGTTTTACACTTTGGACAACTATTAGCATTAGCATTGTCCTTCCAATAAAGAATGCAATCATTTATACATGCATGAATACCGACATATCCAAGTCCTAGGCATTTTCTTGTTTTCTTAGCTTCATTGTAATTCCTAGGTAGTCTTGACCCTTCAGTGGAAAGCTTCATTAAGAAGATCTAGTAGTAGGTCAAAACTCTTATCTGACCATCCCCAAGCAATTTGATGTGAAGTAACTTAACTATGAAACGTAACTTTGAGAATTTGTTACACCCGGGTATAGCTCTTGGCCATAATCATTTGAGAGCTTCGAAGAGCATCTAGATCTTTATTTGTTTGCTCAATCACCCTCATCCTCAAAATCCCAAAGATAATCTACGCCGCATGCTAAGTCTCAAGCAAATCGATATATCATCATCTTCACTTGACTCGTGATATCTCCATCCCCATCATTCTCAAGCAGAGCTTGTCCATGTAATATCCATGTCTTGTACCCTTCTTGAAAGCCCTCACATATTAAATGCTCACGGACTTCGTGATTCATCTCTCCAAAATGAACTAGCACAAGTTCTACAAGGGCCTTCAATTTTGTTGCCTACCGATGAACTACTAAATGCATGATGTAGGAATTTGTCCAGCCCTTCCAAATAAATTTTATTGTGCCTACATGCAAGGTATTAATATGTATCGGGTTAAATAAAACGTGTGTGAATTGTAGAGACCTAAAATGGTTTGAAGTGTTTCTGCACAGGCTTATCCATCCACTGCTTATCCATTGGCACCTATGTTATTTTGTATTGACAGGCTAGCAAAAATCCAAAATGCATCATATAAGTCTTGAAAGAATTGCAAATGTAAGGAATGCATTCAAGCATTTATTCCAACCACTGAAAATGTATAGTATTATAGCACAAAACAACCATCAAATGTAACTTTTGCATGGATTTCTACTAGCATCCATATATGCTTACGGAGTCTATATCTCTAACACACGTTAGTAGCACATACTACAATAATTGCATCCTCTTCTGCCCACATTTGTGTAGTATACTTGTGCAAATTAATCTATATATATATCTTCAACACACACACACAAACACCATGCAATTAGTTACTGATCATGTATTGGCACACAAACACAAACACACACACAAACACCATGCAACTGGATTTGGAAGAAGTTAGGTAACGACTATCTTTAGAAATTAACATTATTGTGGTGCTTTTGATGGTCTCAGATTAACTTAAAACTAAAAAAGCTAATTACTTCTTTGGCGATGTAGAGTATTAGGATGGCATCCTTGATGGACAGGGAATGGATGCCAGAGACTCAGGAGAATGAGGCAGTTTTAAAAATTATATACATGCAGTAAGACACCATTGCGGGAAGCTGCTCTTGCTTCTACTTCCCACTCGACAAAGAAAGATATGACAAGCCTTTAGAAACATTGGGTTGACGGGCCGTCAAGCCAAGACAAAGGCACCAACACTAGCATCTATGTCAAGAAGAAAGTTACTACCAAAGATAGAATTGCAGAGAGGTCTTTGAATGCTCGAGCTAGGATGCGACAATTAGAGAAGTTTCTCATAATGAAGATATGAACTACAGGAAGCATTCCCAAATCGGTGGTAGTGGAATCACCGGTCAGTTCTTGTATAGATCGATGAAATCTTCAAGATAGGAATGAAGTCAGCAATTTTTTCTTGTACAATTGTCGACTTAATAAAGTGGCATCTTTTGTTGCCTAGATAATTGTAGGTATTTGTTCAAACGTAGTTCTTGTAATCGTAAAGAATAAATTTCTTGTATTTCTTTTGACAATACACCGGTATTGCAACCGTAATGTCGTTTCATACCCACATCAATTTTATAGGATGGTAACAACATAATAAGAAAGGTCAAGAAGGAAAGGAGTACATTACCTATTGGACACTCTTCAAAGAAGTCAAGTATCGCTAATGTTGTTGTTATTGAGATGCTAGGTCAAATGGTTTGCAGTGCATGCCATCCTCTTGATCCTAACATGGAAGAAAAATCAACCTTAACTAGGAAAATAATAACCATAAGATAGCTCTTGTTAGCAAAGACATGTTGCACATCAATATGGAGCCAACTAAAAATATTGCATCAACTCAAAAGTAAATAAGTTAGTAATCTCCTTTACACACACATACTATTACATTACTACCTTTAACAAGATGGAGTGAGAGGGTTAATGCTTTCATTTCTAAATCTGAGGCATATGTGAGAAACTTTCTTTTCATTCAGAGTGAACTTTACATATTTCACACCGCTCTTAAAAAGAACATATTGATGTGTTGTTCGTAACAAAACAAATCATGTGGCGGTTTAGTAAGTTCTATTTGATATTGTTTGATATAGAACTACATGTGTTTTTATTCTGCTTAACATATCATGAGAGAAAATGAAGTTCGACTTTTAATATGTGGCCACATATTAAATGTCTACCGCTTTATTTAAGATATACAATGCTTTCCTTCAAGCAATACCTTCTTTTGGTTTCCCAAAAAGAAGAGAAACGTGAGATAAAGTAAATGCAATTATTAATGGCACCTATAAATCATCCTCAACTGCTTTAAGATCGATTCAGTTTTTTTGCGTAAAGAAAAGCAACATTTCACTCTTTTGTGTCCCAATTTCTTGAAAGATCGGATTTAAGAGGTTAAAACATACATGCCCTAAAGTATCTTCTAGGGCCCCTACTTTGGCCATCATTCATGCAACATTTGATACATCTCGATATCCTTGAATGAATTACAATCTCCGTGATGCATCCTTGGACATCGATGTCCACCGAATCGCACCAGACCCAAGATGCAACTACCGCTAATGACATTACAGATTTAGTGACGCCCATTGCCCCAAGATTACCACGCCCAATGAAGTTGCAGGATCGGTGGCACTTGATCAAGCAAAGATTGGCAATGGGACACGAGTCTCATAAGATGCAAAATGGTAGCGATATGGCCCAAGAAGTGACGATCCAAAAGCCACCGATAGTGGACCGTCATTTAACCGCAATTATCTCCTTTTGTACCGATGACCACAAATATCCAAAAATAAATCTTGAAGTGCCCCAAAGAAGAGCAAAAAATTACATAGGACATTCGAGCATTTACTCAACGTGTGCTTAATTCAGAAAAAAAATTATGGGACCAAAATCGAACAAAATCTACACGCATGCATTTATCAATAAAGTGTTTAGCATTCCAAGAGGGTACAATATTAACACGCATGGGACCTCAAAGCCATGCACATGGATTCTCGTGAGTTGGTATCCTATTGACCCATATGAGTTTTTTGTGTGTGTGTGATTGAGAGACTTGCATTATTGTCGGCCGTATAAGACATGGTTTGGTGAGGTAGTTGAGACTTTGCCCTCGTGAGGCGTGTTGTTGTTCGAGACGTAAGACTTGCGCACCATGTTCACCGATGTAGGCGATGTTGCTTGTCGATGAGATCTAAATCGGCTGGATTAATTTGTCAAACTTGATTATCATGCACCGTAGGGCTAGCTTATCTTGTCCAAATCATATGCAAAAATGGTAGCGATACAGTAGCAAGAAAGGCTATCACGAATGTGGTAGCAAGAAACATTCCAGTCCCAACAAAACCCACTCACCGAAAGTGACATCATGTTCTTCGTAGGTACTTCGGTTTCGCCATGGTTTTAGGAGCAGCGCAGCATTGTCGGATCGAATGATGCACCTTCTTCCTCCGTGAAAGCCGCACCGGTCTTCAGATCTTCTCAAGGCACAAGCAGCTTCCGACCGAGCAACTTCAGAGATGCGCGAGCTCGTAGCAGACTTACATGCACTGCTACACCTCCTCCCTCCACCGATTGAGTTCGCTTGGCTGGTTGAGTTCGCTGGGCGGATGTGGGGGGGCGTGGGGGCGAGGGCGGAGGAGAGCAGGGGGCGGCAAGTGAGGGTGGGAGGCAGCGTGGGGCGGCGGCGGGCGTGGGCGGCGGCGGGAGGCAAAGACGGCAAGGCGAGGGCGTGGGGCGTGGGGGGGGGGGTGGGATTTAGGATTTGGGAGCGTGGGGTGGCGATCGGGACGAAGGCGCGATTTGGGGGAAAAGATGAAAAGAGAGCACGTGGGATCTGGGGTTTTGGGGAAAATGGTGAAAAACCTAGTCTTGCAGCAGCCTTTTCATCTCCGCCGAATTTCGCAAGACTCTTTCTCGATCATATTTGCCGACACATAATCGGTCATAACATGTTTACCGATGCATAATTTGACCCTAAAACATGATATTTATCGACACATAATTAGTCCTTAATACATATATAATTGCCGATGAGACAATCGGACACTGAAATATGTATTACCGACAAATAGTCTGTTGCTTAAATTTGCCGACAGATAGTTTGTTGGTGGTCACATATTATTTCCGACAGAAGTCTGTCGCTATATTTGTGTCATGGTGTAGTGATTACATGTGAACCAAGCACCTCACCTCGTGGCTTCGTTCCCGGTGTACCGGATGCTCTCCTGGCTCGCTTTGCTTTCTTTTGGTGTAATAGACTACTAACATACTAGTTGTGGATTTATAACCTTATTTTATTTTTTGAAAACCATATTAGTGTGAACTAAGAATGATTCATTATTTTTTAGTAAGCAAATAAGCAATAATATTCTAATGAATATATGACTTTTTTCCCTGTGTCTTGGGCTTTGCCCTCTTGTATTAATCGCAGCTTTAGACATATACTTGTTGTTATCGACTGCTGATGACACCGCAAAGATACATGTGGCAATAGATCATATAAAGGCAACATTATGTCATTCATATAATGAATCATGACTACTATGGCAATATGGAGGTAATTATGTATGATTGCTCTCAGATTATTGGGTTTGAATGAAGATTAGAACCTTCATCTCATCACAAATGGGCAAAACAATTAATTGAGTAAATAAGGCGTTAAATCCTTACCACCTTATCATGCATAATAAGAATTCAGACCAGTATGCTAACCGAACCAACAATGCTATTAGGGCTTAGACAAAAATCATCACAGAGCAATAGCATCGGCCAACCCTAGAATCATCACAAAGCAATATCATCGAGAACCCTAGAATCATCGATTGTCAATGCATGTCAATCTACCAACTTAAGGTCTTATTTACAGAACAATTGTCAATATCATCGAGAACCCTAGAATCATCACAGAGCAATAGCATCAGCCAACCCTAAAATCATCACAGAGCAATAGAATCATCACAGAGCAATAGCATCGGCCAACCCTAGAATCATCATAGAGCAATATAATCATCACAGAGCAATAGATCGGCCAACCCTAAAATCATCACAGAGCAATAGAATCATCACAGAGCAATAGCATCGGCCAACCCTAGAATCATCACAGAGCAATAGAATCATCACAAAGCAATATCATCGAGAACCCTAGAATCGTCACGTGCTTACCGGCGCAAGGAGGGGTCGCCGTAGGGAGGGCCGCCGAGGGGAGGCGTCGCCGCAGGGAGGGCCAATGCGGGGAAGGGTCGCCGCAGGGTGGGCCAATGCGGGGAGGGGTCGCTACCGGGAGGAGGCGCCGCAGGGAGGGTCGGCACAGGGAGGGGTCGCCGCAGGGAGGAGGCACCGCAGGGAGGGCCGGGGCGGGGAGAGTCGACGTCGAGGGGAGGCACCGCAGGGGTTGACGGAGGGGAGGCGTCGCTGCACGGAGGGCCGGCACTGGGAGAGACGACGACGGCTAGGGCGCACAGAAGAACTCCAAACGAATTGTGAAATGGCTAAGTGCGGGAAAGAAAACGTATATATAGGGAGGATTATTACTGCCGGTTCCACGCAGTGAACCGGCAGTGATATATTATCTTTGCCAGCTTGTTATAGAACCGGCAGTGATATTCGACTATTAGTGCCAGTTTATAAATGAACCGGCAGTAATGTTTTCATATTAGTGCCGGGTCATTTATAAACCGACAGTGATATATAACCATTACTGTCGGGTCATTTATCAACCGGCAGTGATGTTGTATTATTAGTGCCAGGCGTTCATGACCCGGTAGTGATACTATCAATGCCGGGTGGAGACTATAACGTGGCACTGATGTGTTTTATTAGTGCCTGTTCTCGTTTGTCAACTGGCACTGATGTTCCCTGCCAATCCGCCAAGTCCTGTTGTGGCAGAAGTGGCGCGGTGGCAAATGCTGCCACGGCAAGGAAAATTGTCACACTTGTTTTACATAATTGTCATTTGTATTTCCTACATTTGTAAAAAAACCCCAAATACAAACATTGGAAATTTATTTCAAATTTCAGCTATTCCAAGATTTTGCTTTGGACTTCATACAAAAACCAAATTGCTAATCAATAAAAACTTGCTGTTACTATCTCATCTTCGTCCATTGGACATTTACTATTTCTGAATGATTATAATAATCAATACTCCATACATTACAAATTGAAGCATGTCCTTCGTACAAAATGTTTATATCACAAATTGAAGCTTGACCTTCATACAAAATAAAGCATATTCTTAATTACACAACTAAGTTACGATCCGACCTTCGTTATGATCGTGGCGTATGTATGTAGCTTCCTCTATGTCTTCCATGAGACCTAGGTCGATGTTCTCACCGAAAGGAGGAAGCTCATCAAATTGGTTATAGTCTTCCTCGAGACTACATTCTCAACTCCCACAATCCTTCTTTTGATTGAAGAACCACGTATGTTCCTTGTCACCGATCCCTTACAAAGAAAATTTGTGTAACGGCACTAGCAAGTACGAATGGTTCTTCTCTCAGATCCGACGTGTTTGAAGTCCACGAGAGTGATACCGCATTTGTCGATGTTCACGCCCTAGGTAGCCTCACCCATCGGCACCGAAGAGGGGACCTTCAAAGGCCCATAGTCAAGCTCCCAAATCTCTTCTATGAATCCGTAGTACATCTGCATATTGCCATTGCTGTCATAGGCATCTATATGGACCCCGTTGTTCTGGTTGGTGCTCTTGTTCTCTTGTGCTCTCGTATAAAATGTATATCCATTGATGTCGTATCCTTCAAATGTCAAAATTGTATATGATGGTCCCTTAGCCAGCGCTCTCAATTGAGCGCACTCTGTCTGCGTATATGCATCATGTGTCTAAGTAACCAATCTCCAAAGTTATCTCTATGCTCTCTCGCGATCCAAACATTAGACTTACATGGGTTTTTTCTTCGTAGCATGTTCTTGTGCATGTCGACATACGGGGCCGCCATAACCGATTGGTGCAGAATTGTAAAATGTGCTTATGCGGAATGAAGCACCATCATTTGTACGGATCGATTTCGACCTAGTGTCCCTTTCCTTGTAGCCTCCTTCATGGCGAGATACTGGGCACACCAATCGGTTTGAGATCCATGTAATCGATGCGTAACTCAATGACCTCCTCGGTTCCCCAACCTTTGGCAATGCACCCTTCGCCGATGTCGACATTTAACATATTTCTTCACAACCCCATGAACCTCTCGAAGGGTACATCCGATGTAGAAACATAGGGCCAAGAAACAGATTCTTTCACAATATGAACAATGAGATGGACCATAATATCGAAGAAGGATGGAGGGAAGCACATCTCAAGCCGGCATAGAGTGTGGATCACGTCTTGCTGCAGCTTATCCAGTTTCAACGGGTTGATGACCTTCTGTGAAATCGTGTTGAAGAATGAACACAACTTTATAATTGGGTCTCACACTTTCTCTGGTTGAACACCCCTAATTGCTATAGGAAGCATCTGTGTCATCATCATGTGGCAATCATGAGACTTCATACCAACTAATTTCAAGTCTTTCATTGAGACTAGCCTCTTTATGTTGGCAGAATAACTGGATGGAACTTTGACTCCGTGCAAGCACTGACACACGCTAATTTTCTTAATCTTGCTTAAAGTGTAGCAAGCAGCGGGAAGGTACTTTTTCCTTGACCCAGGTCTTCATGATGCAGCTTCTTTCTGAGTTTCATATCTTTCAGGTCCATCCGTGCCTTGAGTGTATCTTTTGTTTTGCCAGGTATGTCTAGTAAAATACCAAGCAAGCTATCACACACATTCTTCTCTATATGCATGATATCGATAGCATGTCGAACATCCAGGTGCTACTAATAAGGTAGGTCCATAAATACTGATCTCTTTTCCCACAAAGGAGTCAGATCACCGAACTCGGACCGATGTACTTTGGCTCCCTTTCCATGGATAATTTTAATATCCTTACGACCAAAATATCTCTTTGTTGTTGCGATGTTTGAGTGAAGCGCCTCCTTTGTACCATCAAAAGCTCTCTTGTTGTTGCGATACGGTGGTCCTTGCGAAGGAACCCACGATGCGCATGTAACACATTTTTCGACAAGATTTCAGCCACCGGCTCCTCAGATCACCCATGCAATGCACGATCCATTGAAACCTTTTATAGTCCGCCGAAAGATTGCCAAGAGCAGGTAATCATTGATGGTTACGAACAACAACGCCTCGTAGTATGAAGTTCTCTTTGTACTCATCCCATACCCGCATAATCGCTCGCTCCACAATACCGTAAGATCTTCAACCAATGGTTTGAGGAACACATCAATATCGTTAAAGTTGCCTCGGCCCTTGGATCAAGAACGGCATCATAATGTACTTCCGCTTCATGCAAAGCCAAGGAGGAAGGTTGTACATACATAAAGTCACCGCCAAGTGCTATGACGACTACTCATGTTGCCGAAAGGATTCATCCCATCCGCATCGAGTGAGAACCTTATATTCCTCATATCATATGCAAAGTGTTTCTTGTATTTTCTATCGATATTCCTCCACTGCGCGGAGAGTCAGCAGGGTGTCTAAGCATTCCATCCTTTTTGCGCTACATGCTGCTTTTTGAACTCCTCTTTGCAGCCTGGGTACAAGGGTGTTGTAGAATCCTCTACCATACGCTGAAACTTCTAAAAATCCCTTTCACTCGTGAGGTCCTCCTCCCCATCATGCAACATTTGTTCTAGATCATCTTCATGGTTATCGATGAATGTATCTTCATGGGTGTCGATTTAACGATTTTCCACCGCTGATCGAAGTCGTTGTCTTCATCATCATCAATCGATGCCCTTCACGCACAATCTCATCTTCACCATGCTCGGTCCAACGGTATAGGCGGGCTTGAAACCCCTTGAAGCAAGTGTGCACGGATCGCCTCAAGGTTCAAAATTGCTTCTCATTCTTGCAATCGATGCATGGGCAACAAATATAGTCCATCACTTATTTGACTTGTACGCCATGTGGCGCTCGTAAAACTAGTCACACCGTTAAAGTACTCTCTATCGCGACGGTCCGCTTCATACATCCATCTTCGATCCATCTACAAATATTTACAACAAATAAAATCTCAAGAATCAATAAGTGCTCACAAATTGTTTTATACATTTAATTTGTTATGTAGTGCTAATTAATCTAGAAATTTTCATTACTTATAAATCTATATCCAAATATCAATTATAAAACCAATTAAATAATTGCTATTAGTTATATATAATGGTCTCGTCCAACAAATTTGAGTACTATTGTCTCCTCTTCTCTCATTTCAAGATTATTTTATCAAGGAGTAATGGATATGGAACATATTTCTTTTATGCATGGCCTTTTTACATCAATTATATACCTTTTCATCCATTGGACATTTACTTTTTCTAGATGATTATAATAATCAATACTCCATACATTACAAATTGAAGCATGTCCTTCGTACAAAATGTTTATATTACAAATTGAAGCTTGACCTTCATACAAAATAAAGCATATCCTTAATTATACAACTAAGTTACGATCCGACCTTCATGGTTATCGATGAACGTTTATTCGCACGCGTGGTTGCTATTAGTTATATATAAATCTATATCCAAATCTCGATTATAAAATCAATTAAATAATTGCTATTAGTTATATATAATGGTCCGCTCTAGAAAATCTACATTACTTATAGAAGTATTAAATTAACATGCACGAAATAAAGAAACAATTTTAAGTATTTAGATTAAACAATAGTTAATTATGAAGTGCTACCACATGTAAATTCAATCAACGATAAATGCAATCACTATACATATAAAAGTTGGTAATTTCAAATCTAAACTCCAGATTAGAAATCTAATTGTGTTGACTAGGCAATCAATAATTCTGATCACAACCTACAACAATATAGAACGTAATATCCAACTAAACAATATACGAACCTTAGATCACAAGTTAGAAATGACAAATTACACCAAAATTGAGAGCAAAAATTCGCCCCCTCTCCACCCCAATCGAGCAAGAACAGAGCTCCTCTCTGTTCTGGACAGCTTGGGGAAGGGAGCCAAGGTATATATAGTGCCATATTATCACTGCCGGTTTATTCTCTTCAACCGGCAGTAATATATCACTGCCGGTTCTATCTCAAAAACCAGCAGTGATATTGCTGCCGTTTCCTGCACAATTCACTTTATCACTGCCGGTTACACTGTTGAACCGACATTAATACATTCACTGCCGGTTCTCTATCTAAAGCCGATAAAGGATATTGAGTCATTTCGCGCAAAAATGATATTGTCTTCCATTCGAGCTACATCGTTTTATCATCGCGGTTTAGTTTAAACCGACAAGGATAATATTATCACTACGGGTGAATTTATAACCGCGGTGATAATATTATCACCGCCGGTTCAAGTTAGAACCGGAAGGATAATATTATCACTATCGGTTCAAGCTAGAACCGAAAGTGATAATATGAACCTTCCAACTCCCGCCGCCAACGACCGTCGCTCTTCCCCATTCCTCTGCTAACTGTTGCGCTTCCCCATTTTGGCAATTGTTGGCCTTCCCATTCCTCCTCTATATAATGCACAGCTCCTCAATCTGTGGCACTCCTCACAACCACCATTGCTGCAGGAATGGCACCCCCCAAGAAGCGAACACGTACTGGTCAAAGCACTGATTCGCCGCCAGAGAAGAAGGAGGAGAAGGAGGAGGAGGAGGAGGAGGCGGAGGAGGAGGCAGAGGAGGAGGAGGAGGAGGGCGACGAGGACAGCGGCTGCGGTGAGCTCCTTCGGCGTTGGGGCAAGACCAACTCCGCCGCTGAATCGGATTCAGAGGAGGAGGAGGAGCACCGCCGCAACTCCGATCGGTCATCCGACGGTAGCTTCGGCAACGAGGAGGAGGAGGATGACGACGACGACTTTTGGATATAGGGTTTCCCTATGGCTTGCTGAGTACATTTTGTACTCACGGCTTTATGCCCTTGTTGTTCAGTTGCTGAGGAAGGACCAGGTAATGAGTATCAAGAGGAGGAGTACTATGAAGACTACGTCGACTAGGATGGCGTTTCCCCAGACGATTGCATGTGGCATGTTGAATGGCCCAAGTTATCTTATTTCCACTGCAACAGTTTTATTTGTTTCTTAAGCCATGAGGCATTGGTGTATGAACCTTGACCATAAAGTCGTTTGCTTTATTCAAGAATAATTTGCTTCTTCTTAGTTACTTCGATGTATGGAATGATATGTCATCTATGTTTCCACTGTGTGCACTAGCGTGATCCTAGACTAGTGCAGTATACACAGAGGGTTTTGGATTTGCATATCCGGGTCCCGACAGAGATGGTATCAGAGCCATATCGACTGTAGGTCGCTCTCTTAGTTAGCATGGTCTTCAAAATTATTTTCTAAATCAAACCAACAAATTGGTATTTAATAGTTTATCTACTCTCATCTTATTCTTAGGTTCTTATTTCTCTCCTTTGCTGAAACATTGCTTTGAAATTTAAATTGATCTTATCTCATGAAACTTCTCAAACCCCAAGATGTCTACAAAGAATTAAATCAAGGGAGGCGATGAGCAAGCCGTCGAAGAGTATGTCCAAGAAGACTACCATATAAGATAGGTTAAGATGCTCTGTGAGTTGGAGTATGCCATTTCTTTTCAGTTTAGCTACGTTTAGTCTGCGTATACTAGGATTTTTGTTGCTTGTGTGCCGGGTATGTTGTACACTTTCCTCCAGCATGGTGTTGCAACCATACCTTAAGTTGAAAGCTTTATTTGCCTCTTTATTTTGTAGCCTTTTCGGCTATGTCCTTGGTTGGCCTTTGTTCTTGGGTATTACCTTCTCCCCTAGATGACCTTACCACTTTCCTATTGCCTTCCCCTCTTACCTATCAAACCCCTGTGATGCGTCGTAGATGGTTGACACTGCTCGAGCCGAACGCACTCGCCGATGGATGCGATGCGGCCCAATCCGCCACCACCACCTGTAGTGTCAGCTCAGAACTTGGGACATTTCTTGGCAGCCCAGACTCAACTTATGAACACCATGATGCAGAACATGAACAATATGATGAATCAGTGAGAACTGCATCATTGCAGCTACTCTCGCTAACTTGTTGAACCACTGAATCAAGCTGCTGCTTCTTTGTACCTCATAAGCTCGTTCGCGGTCCAAGCTAGCGGAATTCATAAGGACTCGTCCGCCTACCTTATCCAACTCTTCAGAACCTTTGGATGCAGATGATTGGATCCGCTCTATTGAGAAGAAGCTTGCAATTGTTCAGTGCACAGACCATGAGAGGGTTCTTTATGCTGCTCATCAGTTAGAGGGCACTGCCGCTGAATGGTGGGAGAACTACATCGCCGCCCATGATGACCCTCAGACCATCACATGGGCAGAGTTTGCAGCTGCTTTTCACCACTCCCATATCCCTGATGGAAAGGTGGAGATGAAGAAGAATGAGTTCAGGGAGCTCAAGCAAGAAGGGATGTCAGTGAGTGAATATCTCAGTAAGTTCACCCAGCTTGCCCGCTATGCCCCAGAAGATGTAGCCACGGATGATGCTCGCCAGAAGAGGTTCAAGCGTGGGCTCAACCCAGGTTTAAAGTTACAAGTCATTGGCAATGACTATGCAGATTTTCAGCATCTGGTAGATAAAGCTATGCTCATTGAGGAGTCTCGTCGTGAATTGGAAGAATCCCGCAAGAGGAAGATGATGCAGCATGGAGCTCATCAGAATCATCCACAGAGAGCTAGGACCAATGCTCAATAGCCTGCTCGTTTCACTCCTCCATCAGTATTCAGGACACCTGCACCAGCACCTCGCCCAGCTCCTTCAGGCAATCCTAACTTCAGCGCCAACAGCAATCTGCCTCAGAGGACCAATAATCCAGCTGCAGGAGTCACATGCTTCAATTGTCATGAGCGTGGTCATTATGCTTATAATTGCCCCGAAAGAAGCAAGTCGTGACACCGCTCGCTTCAACACTGGGATCAACACTACCAAGACTCCCGTGATCGAGCGGGATGTGGAGCGCCTCGCACTCCCAATCAAGCTACCAGACTCCACCGCCTATGGGAAGAGGTCGTGTGAATCATGTCAAGACCGAAGATGCCGGTGTGCGGACATCATACTAGGTAAGCTCCTAGTCAACTCAAAGATCCGCCATGATTTTGTTTGATTTCGAGCTACGATTCTTTTGTTTCTCGGAGTTTTGCTGCAAATCATCACTTAAAGACAAGGCCTTTGAAAACTGTTTTATTGGTGCAATCACATGGTTCGGATTTGAGTACGAACCAAGGCTGCCCCGAAGTTAAGATATTAATCGGAGGGGTAGAATTCCTAGCCAACCTCATTGTCCTAGACACCAAGTCCCTAGATGTGATCCTAGGAATGGATTGGCTCTGCAAGAACCAAGCAGTTTTGGATTGTGGAAATAGAGAGATCACATTAACCAGTCTAGATGGAGTTAAGTTAAAGTTTCAAGCTGCCGCAGATCAGTCCGAAGGAATAAAAGTTTATAGTGCTAAAGGAATAAGCTTGGAAGATGTGCCAATCGCCAGGGATTTTCCTGATGTGTTTCCAGATGAGTTGCCCGGTATGCCACTGGATAGAGATATAGAGTTTTTGATTGAGCTAGTTCCTGGAACACCACCCATTTCCAAGAGACCGTATAGGATGCCTGCTAATGAGTTAGCTGAAGTAAAGAAACAGATCAAAGAGCTACAAGATCAAGGTTTTGTTAGACTGAGTTCTTCACCATGGGGAGCCCTAGTTCTTCTAGTTGAAAAGAAGGATGGTACTCAGAGGATGTGTGTGGATTATCGTGCTCTAAATGAGGTCACCATTAAGAATAAGTACCCTCTGCCAAGAATTGATGATTTGTTTGACCAGCTTCAGGGAGCAGGAGTATTCTCAAAAATTGACTTGAGGTCAGGTTACCATCTGTTGAAGATCCGTAAGGAAGATATACCCAAAACAGCTTTTCTGACCCGGTATGGACAGTGTGAGTATACCGTGATGTCTTTTGGTTTGACCAATGCCCCTGCCTATTTCATGACCTTGATGAATAAAGTATTCATGGAATATCTAGACAAGTTTATCGTTGTCTTTATTGATGACATTCTGGTCTACTCTAAGAGTGAGGCAGAACATGAGGATCACTTGCGCCAAGTATTGACGAAGCTAAGGGAACATCAACTCTATGCCAAGTTTAGTAAGTGTGAGTTCTGGATGAAAGAAGTTGCATTCCTAGGTCATGTTATATCGGCCAAAGGTGTCACTGTTGACCCTGGTAAAGTGCGAGATGTGCTCAATTGGGAGTCGCCCAAGACGGTAACCCAAGTCAGAAGTTTCCTTGGAATGGCGGGATATTATCGCCGTTTCGTAGAAGGTTTTTCCAGAAAAGCTAGACTGCTTACTCAGCTTTTGAAAAAGGAGAAGAAATTTGCTTGGACATCAGAGTGTGAGCAAAGTTTTCAAGAGCTAAAGAAGTGCTTGACAACTACCCCAGTGCTTATTTTGCTAGATATTAGGAAGGATTTCGAGATATTTTGTGATGCATCTCGTCAAGGACTTGGTTGTGTGCTGATGCAAGATAAGAAGGTTGTGGCGTATGCTTCACGACAGCTAAGACCACATGAAGTCAACTATCCGACCCATGATTTGGAATTGGCAGCAGTAGTGCATGCCTTAAAGATTTGGCGTCATTACCTCATCGGTAATCGCTGTGAGGTATACACTGATCACAAGAGCCTAAAGTACATTTTCACCCAAGCCGATCTCAACATGAGGCAAAGAAGATGGTTAGAGTTGATCAAGGATTATGACATTGGAATTCATTATCATCCAGGAAAAGCTAATGTCGTAGCTGATGCTTTAAGTAGAAAGAGTTATTGTAGTACCCTGATGATTAAGGAAAGTCAGCCAGCTCTCTATGAGGAATTTCAGAAGCTTAGTTTGGAAGTGATTCGAGAAGGTTACTTGGCTACTTTGGAAGTGCGTCTAACGTTGGAAGATTAGATTTGAGAAGCCCAAGTTGATGATGCTGATATCAAAGAGATTAAGAGTAATATGAAGAAAGGAAAAGCCCTAGGTTTCACCGAGGATGAAAGAGGGACTGTTTGGTATGAAAGTCACATTTGTATACCTGATCAGAAAGAGCTCAAGGAGCTATTACTCAAAGAAGCGCATGAGACTTTATACTCCATCCACCCTGGAAGTACCAAGATGTATCAAGATCGCAAGGAAAGGTATTGGTGGCCTAGCATGAAGCATGAAATTGCAGAATATGTTGCTCTTTGTGATGTCTGCCAGAAGGTCAAAGCTGAGCATCAGAGACTAGTAGGGTTGCTTCAGCCATTGAAAATTCCAGAATGGAAGTGGGAAGAGATTGGTATGGATTTCATTACCGAACTTCCTAAGACCCAAGCAGGTTATGATTCGATCTGGGTAATAGTGGATCGATTGACTACATACACCGGAGATAAATTGGCAGAATTATATATGTCAAGGATTGTCAGTCTTTACGGAGTGCCTAAGAAGATTGTCTCCGATAGAGGAACCCAGTTTACCTCTCGTTTTTGGAAAAGTTTGCATGAAGCTATGGGAACTCATCTCAGGTTCAGTACTGCTTATCACCCTCAAACCGATGGACAGACAGAGCGAGTGAACCAGATTCTTGAGGACATGTTAAGAGCCTGTGCCTTAACCTATGGTGCCAAGTGGGACAAGTGTTTGCCTTATGCGGAGTTTTCTTACAATAATAGTTATCAGGCCAGTCTGCAAATGTCTCCTTTTGAAGCCCTATATGGAAGAAAATGCAAAACCCCTCTCAATTGGAAAGAAACTAGAGAAAGACAGCTATTTGGTCCTGCTATACTGCAAGAAGCCGAAGAGCAAGTTCAGTTAATCCGAGACAAGTTGAAGATAACTCAAAGCAGACAGAAGAGTTATGCAGATAATCGTCGCCGAGATTTGAGTTTCGAGCCCAATGATTATGTGTACCTTAGAGTCACCCCTCTCAAAGGAGTTAAGAGATTTCAAGTAAAAGGAAAGCTTGCCCCTAGATATGTTGGACCGTTCAAAGTCTTGGAAAGAAGAGGAGAAGTTGCTTACAAGCTTGAGTTGCCTCAGTCCTTCGCTGGAATCCATGATGTGTTCCACGTGTCGCAGTTGAAGAAGTGTTTGCGAGTGCCAGAAGAATAGATGCCGTTGGAAGCCATCGACTTGCAAGAAGATCTCACCTACAAAGAGCAGCCAGTGAAGATTTTGGATGTTGCAGAGCGCATCACGAGAAGCAAGATCATCCGTTTCTACAAAGTCCAATTGGAGCAATCATTCGTAAGAGGAAGCCACTTGGGAGCGAGAAGAGGATCTCAAGTCCGAAGTTTCCCCACCTATTCCTAGTTAGCTCAATCTCGGGTCGAGATTCCATTTAAGGGAGGTTTGTAACATCCCAAAATTTGGAGTTTTGGAATGTTTTAAAATCAAAAGCGAACCATTTGCATTTTCCTAGAATTAATCAAGCTAAATCTGAATTTTCCAAAGGCAAAAGGATTTAATTTGATTAATCTATGTATCAAACTAAAGGTTTCTTGTTTTTGTTGGGTTCCTTGTGCTCCAAGTAATTTTTCTGTATTTTTGGAGATTTTTCTGAATTTATTAGGTATTTATTTGAATTTATTCGGTGTTATTTGAATTTCTGGAATTTATTTAATTTGGAAAATGTTTTTATTCTTAAAAATTTGATCGGGCCGAATCCTTCGCGGCCTGTTCCTATTTCACCTTGGCCCAGCTCCTATTCTCGTCGCCCGAGCCCAAATTTCACCAAATAAAACCCTAGCCACGTCAAACCTCCATCGTCAGATCTAAATCGTGCAGTCAATCCTTGCCCACGTAGCCGAGCTCACCTGACCGTCGGATCGATTCTCCATGGTCGGTCAGGATAGCGCCACGTCGCTCCAACGTGCCGCCGCCGCCCGTTCCTATTCCCCAACCGCGCCGCCTCGTTCTCCGCACTCCGCACGCCTCCTGGGGCTACTTAGGGTCCTGAGACACCTTGTGCTGTGTTCCCCGTCACGCGCCGCTCCATTTGCCCCATGTCTTGTTGCCTGAGTCACCGCCATCACTGAGATCTCCCTCGCCGAAGTTTCTTGTCACCCAAGCACCTTTCACCGCCATTTTCTTCGTCGCCGGTGCATCTCCGCCATTACCGACTGCACGGTTGAACTCCCCGCGTCGTCATCCTTCGGATCCACACCATCTCACACTTGATCTGGCCGTTCTTCGCCGCATTCCGTGTCGTCTTCCTCACTGCCGGTAAGTGCGCCACCGCCCCGCCGTCGACCTCCGTCACTAGTCCTCAGCCGTCCGATCGTCCGCCAAGGCTTCGGATCGTGCCACGTCCAGCCACCCGCGTCCTTACCCCTCCGCCGTCCGATCTTCGGTAAACACTCCCGATCGTGCCACGTCGCCATTGGCTGCGCCTCGCATCGCCGCCGTTTGATCCTGAGCCACCGACGGATGATCGTCGCATGGCATGTCCTCGTCAGCCGCCCCGCCAGCCTCTGTGTCAGCGCCCCATGTCCACCACGTGGCTGCCACCTCAGCCCTAACTCTCCGCGTGGCTGCCGCATCGTCTGGTTCGCCAAGTCGCCAGAGAGTCCCCTCCATGGTCCCGGTTCATGGTGGGCCGAGTCTCTGACTCGTGGGTCCCACTTGTCAGCCAGAATTTCTTTTCTTTTTCTGATTTCCCGAAAAACCAAAAATTCCAGCTAATCACAGAGCGCCACGTGTCATCCCTTTGCATTTTCTCTGATTTTCTTTCCCGAGAAAATTCCAGGAGCCCGTTCTCCTTCGCCCGAACTCCGATTGGTGTGATTCAAATTTCTAAATTTTTGTAAAATCGAGCTCTACATGCCAGAGCCATTTATTTTCAATTTTGAGCTTGTTTGCTTCTCTGTTTTGTATTTATTTGGTTTCATTGCTTTATTTTCCGGTAGACACGAACCCCGAAGGAGCGAACGGAGACTTTGAAGACCAAGACTCAGCATTAGATCAGTAAGGCAAGTCGTAATCTTTGATCATATTGAACCTATGCTTGCAAAGTTATTTTCTTTTGTACAATTGCATGCTATTTGTGTATCACTACTAGCTTATGGGAGTAGCTATTCACCTAATTGACATTATGCCACCTTGATTATTGAAATGCCATATACCCATTGTTAACATTAGGTTTGGACATTATTAGTTGGACATAATCATAGTACCAACATGGAGTTATCGTAGCTATGCTTAGCCATGCTTAGTTGTCCGATGGCATTCATATCACCTGTGAACTAATGTTAATTTTGACTTAATAAGATATTGAATTGTGCTTGTTGACCACTGTTATAAAACTTGTTGTACCATGGCAGGGGATGCCATTGGTCTTGGTTGAACAAAATGTTTTCCCTCGGGCGAGTGATCGTGCAGTAAAGGGGTGATGTCTAGCACATTGGGATGTGGCTGTCTTGCCTGAGACAATTTAAGGACTTAATCTTGTGCGCCATTGAACTGGCCTAACTGCAACCACAAGTCGGTATGGGATGACCTAGCCGATTAATTTGCAATGTCTAGTCTTGAGTATTGCCAAGTGTTGGTGTGGGTTCCGGGATGGACGGGTAGACTCACATGGCTCAAGAGGGGGCCCCGAGGGGCGAAACCTTAGAGGGCAGTACTGGGTTTAGACATGCATTGTAAAGGCTTTGTAGTGATCTCTCTGCCGACACACCAAAGGAAGTGTGTTCGTAGCGCTTGGCACTAAGGGATGATCATGTCTTGTGGGTAAAGCTGTACAACCTCTGCAGAGTGTCAAACTATTCGAATAGCCATGTCCGCGGTCATGGACAAGCCCGGGGATTTCACACGGGGTATAGAGTGTTTCTTGAAATGTGGAATTGCTGGGATGTGAACGGGGAGTTCACTGTTGTTTTGTTGTCTCAAGCTATATTGTTGAATTGTGTGGTTGATACCTGTTTCGAATGATGTAGGGTGATGCCTCGTCATTCTGTTCATGATGTCTACCATTGATTTACCAGTTATTTATTATTGTTTTATCAATCTGCTTTCAATCTATTTATTGTATTTAAATTCAAGTTACTACTTTCTGCAAATGAACCATATGACTATCCTTTGTCAAGCCATGCATGAATGTATTGCATCATTTCCCTACGGCTTGCTGAGTACATTTTGTACTCACGGCTTTATGCCCTTGTTGTTCAGTTGCTGAGGAAGGACCAGGTAATGAGTACCAAGAGGAGGAGTACTATGAAGACTACATCGACTAGGATGGCGTTTCCCCAGACGATTGCCTGTGGCATGTCGAATGGCCCAAGTTATCTTATTTCCGCTGCAACAGTTTTATTTGTTTCTTAAGCCATGAGGCATTGGTGTATGAACCTTGACCATAAAGTCGTTTACTTTATTCAAGAAAAAATTTGCTTCTTCTTAGTTACTTCGATGTATGGAATGATATGTCATCTATGTTTCCACTGTGTGCACTACCGTGATTCTGGACTAGTGCAGTATACACAGAGGGTTTCGGATTTGCATATCCGGGTCCCGACAACGAATGGAGGCAATATCATTGTCGGGTTTAGAGAAAACCGGAAATGATAAGAAAATATCAGTGCTAGTTTACACAAAAAACCGTTAGTGATAAGACCATTTTCACTACCAGTTTTACTCCAGTAGTGATATTACTGTTCCCCAAATTTGCTAACATACAGAACATATCAAAGCATAATTAGTTAAAAAACAGAATATATTAAACACTTGTAATTTATCTCACACATAACATTTTTAGTCCATAATTACATATTTAGTCCTAATTTTATATACAAAATGGCGTGAAACCCTATATCCAAAAGTCGTCGTCGTCCTCCTCCTCCTCCTCTGCCTCCTCCTCCTCCTTCTTCTCCTTCTTCTTCTGTGGCGACGGATCGTTGCTTTGCCCAAGACGTGTTCACTTCTTGGGGGGGCCATTCTCGCAAAGAATGGTGGTTGTGAGGAGCACCACAGATTAAGGAGCTGCGCATTATATAGTGGAGGAATGGGAAGCCCAACAGTTGCCAAAATGGGGAAGCGCAACAGTTGGCTGAGGAATGGGGAAGAGCGATGCGTTGGCGGCGGGGAGTTGAAGGTTCATATTATCACTGCGGTTCTAACTTGAACCGACAAGGATAATATTATCACCGCCGTTATAAATTCACCGGCAATAATATTATCACCGCCGATTTTAAATTAAACCGCAAGGATAAGAACGAGGTACGCCGATCGAAGACAATATCATTTTGCGCTGAACGACTCAATATCACCGCCGCTTTAGATAGAGAACCGGCAAAGGAATGTATTAATGTCGGTTCAACAAGGTAACCGCAAAGGATAAAGTGAATTGCGCGGAAACGGCAGCCATATCATGTTGGTTTTTGAGATAGAACGGCGATGATATATTATCGCCGCTGAAGAGAATAAACCGCGAGAATAATATGGCACTATATATACCTGGCTCCCTTCCCCAAGCTGTCCGCAATGTAGAGGAGCTCTGTTCTTGCTCGATTGGGGGTGGAGAGGGGCAAATTTTGCTCTCAAATTTAGTGTAATTTGTCATTTCTAACTTGTGATCTAAGGTTTGTATATTGTTTAGTTGGATATTATGTTCTATATTGTTGTAGGTTGTGATCAGAATTATTGATTGCCTAGTCAACACAATTAGATTTCTAATCTGGAGTTTAGATTTGAAATTACCAACTTTTATATGTATAGTGATTGCATTTAATACGTTGATTGAATTTACATGTGGTAGCACTTCATAATTAACTATTGTTTAATCTAAATACTTAAAATTGTTTCTTTATTTCGTGCAAGTTAATTTAATACTTCTGTAAGTAATGTAAATTTGCTGGACGGACCATTATATATAATTAATAGCAATTATTTAATTGATTTTATAATCGAGATTTGGATATAGATTTATATATAACTAATAGCAACCACGTACCAGGCCAAACGTTCATCGATAACCATGAAGGTCGGATCATAACTTAGTTGTATAATTAAGGATATGCTTTATTTTGTATGAAGGTCAAGCTTCAATTTGTAATATAAACATTTTGTACGAAGGACATGCTTCAATTTGTAATGTATGGAGTATTGATTATTATAATCATCCAGAAAAAGTAAATGTCCAATGGATGAAAAGGTATATAATTGATGTAAAAAGGCTATGCATAAAAGAAATATGTTCCTCATCCAATACTCCTTGATAAAATAGTATTGAAATGAGAGAAGAGGAGACAATAGTACTCAAATTTGTTGGACAGACCATTATATATAACTAATAGCAATTATTTAATTGGTTTTACAATCGATATTTGGATATAGATTTATAAGTAATGAAAATTTCTAGATTAATTAGCACTACATAACAAATTAAATGTATAAAACAATTTGTGAGCACTTATTGATTTACTGAGATTTTATTTGTTGTAAATATTTGTAGATGGATCTAGCAGTAATAGTTATATATCACTGCCGGTTTATAAATGACCCGGCACTAATATGAAAACATTAGTGCCGGTTCATTTATAAACCGGCACTAATAGCCGAACATCACTGCCGGTTCTATAACAAGCCAGCAGAGATAATATATCACTGCCGGTTCACTGCGTGGAACCAACAGTAATAATCCTCCCTATATATATGTTTTCTTTCCCGCACTTAGCCATTTCGCAATTCGTTTGGAGTTCTTCTGTGCGCCCAAGCTGCCGTCGTCTCTCCCAGCGCCGGCCCTCCGTGCAGCGACGCCTCCCCGTCACCCCCTGCGGCACCTCCTCCCTGCGGCGACCCCTCCCCACGTCGGCCCTTCCTGCGGTGACCCCTCCCCGCGCCGGCCCTCCCTGTGGCGTCCCCTCCTTGCACCGGTAAGCTCATGATGATTCTAGGGTTCTCGATGATATTCCTTTGTGATGATTCTAGGGTTGGCCGATGCTATTGCTCTGTGATGATTCTAGGGTTGGCCGATGCTATTGCTCTGTGATGATTTTAGGGTTGGCCGTGTTAGAGTTTAATCTTGTCATTTGAGCATATGCATATTTATGTTTGTCAAATTGCGTGTAGCAAATAAGTACGTGTAGTCCATTTGCATTGTGATAGTACTTGAGCTGGTAGATCGAGAAGTGCTTGGCATGTGAAATGTTCGGTGGGATGTCAGGCCGTGTGATATGTATTCAGTTTCAGTCCATTGTAATGCAAGCAAATAGAGTGTGTTTTTGCTTCTGTGCTCTAGTTCCTTTCTTGTATAAGTGTGTGTGCGTGAAGCACTCGTGTGAGACAGACCCAACAAGAGAAAGAGAAGAAAATCAGTGAGTGATTATCAAAGCGAGAAGAAGGGTTTGAGTGATTCAATCCCAACAGGCCGATGCTATTGCTCTGTGATGATTCTAGGGTTCTCGATGATATTGACAATTGTTCTGTAAATAAGGCCTTAAGTTGGTAGACTGACATGCATTGACAATCGATGATTCTAGGGTTCTCAATGATATTGCTCTGTGATAATTCTAGGATTGGCCGATGCTATTGCTCTGTGACGATTTTTGTCTAAGCCCTAATAGCATTGTTGGTTCGGTTAGCATACTGCTCTGAATTCTTATTATGCATGATAAGGTGGTAAGGATTTAAGGCCTTATTTACTCAATTAATTGTTTTGCCCATTTGTGATGAGATGAAGGTTCTAATCTTCATTCAAACCCAATAATCTGAGAGCAATCATACATAATTACCTCCATATTGCCATAGTAGTCATGATTCATTATATGAATGACATAATGTTGCCTTTATGTGATCTGTTGCCATATGTATCTTTGCGATGTAAATCGCAATGATAACAACAAGTATATGTCTCGAACTGCAGAGTCGTCGCCGGGCAAGGCGCACAAGAGCCCAACTCATATGTTCATTAGATTATTATTGCAATATTTGCTTACTAAAAATAATGAAGTTCTTATTCCACACTAATATGATTTTCAAAAAAATAAGGTAAGGTTATGGTTCACGGCTAATGTCAATAAGCATTACACCAAAAAAGCACCTCACCTCGAGGCGTCCGCCTGCGAGGCAATGGCTTCAAGGTCGCTTTGCTTGGTTCACGTGTAATAAACTACTAACGCAGCTCGCTTTGCTTCTTTTGGTGTAAACTTTAGTTGTGGATTTATAAACTTATTTTATTTTTTGAAAATCATATTAGTGTGAATAAGAATGATTCATTATTTTTAGTAAGCAAATAAGCAATAATAATCTAATGAACATATGAATTTTTTCATTTTGAGATGTATATGTATCATGTGAATTTTTCTAATATATAAGTATCATGTGTAAGTATATGTGAAATGTATAAGTATATGTGAATTGTCAATTGTATATGTATCATGTGAAATGTATAAGTATATGTGAATTGTCAATTGTATATGTTCGTTGAATTGATTAGTCTTGCCGATTCATGATTGAGGTGAAGATTCTAATCTTCAATCAAACCCAATAATCTGAGACCAATCATACATACTTATCTCCATATTGCCATGCTAGACATGATTAGTTATATGAATGACATTAAATTGCCTTTATGCAATCTGTTGCTAGAATTATCAATTGAATTTGCCGCACATGGCCTGACACAATGGACAAGTGTCAGATGGCGCTGAGCCCATGGACCAAAGCCCAGAGCAAAGCCTGACAGGATTCCTCAACATGGAACAACTCGAGGCAACAAATGTACACGAGGTAAGTCTTTATTAGGATTCTTTCATAGGATGTGCTTCCCGATGAAATTAGAGCAGAGCCAAACGACTAATGAAACAATCAAAATGCAGGGTCCGACATCTGGAGCACCGAGCCAGCGTCGTGGGCGAGGTCCCAGCATGATGCGCACAAGTGAACGAAAGGTCATAGTTGAGCTTAATGTAGTCGGAGAACTAGCTATACCCTCGTCATTGCTTGGGCCATATCGGACAGCATGCGGGGTCCTGGCTAGAGAGAATGTGCCCATCATCTACAAATCATGGACACGCGGTAGCGATTCTCGTCAGATGTTCCCGATAACATCAAGGAAACATTGTGGACGAGTTGATAATAAGTTTTAGTTTCCCAAAGATCAGTTGGAGCTTGCCAGGAAACGTGCACTAAGCGTTATGGGATCTGCATGGAAAAACTGGAAGACAAAGCTGGATAAGGAGTATGTTAAGAAGGATCGAACACCGAATTTTAATACATACCCGAGGTTACAGCAATTTTTGGATGAATTCGAGCAATATAAGAAATCTGATGAAGCACAAGCTATCAGCCAGCAGAACAAGGCAAATTCGGACAAGAACATTTACCCCCATGTGCTAGGTAATCGTGGCTACGTAAGGAAAGTACCCAAGTGGGATGCACGGAAGAACAGCTAACACTTGGTGGAGTTATTATCGCGACGCCTCGATGGCCCCAAGATCAAAATCGCCGCTGCTAGAGGGAGCTACTCTGTCGGATGATGGCAGCTTAAGCTTTAGAAGCGAAAAAGACAAGGAAATCTCGAGGAAGATCGCAGATGCCCACTCCCAAACTATTGAGGGCTCCTTCCAACCAAGAAGGGAGGACGACGAGCTAACACGCGCCTTGGGTATACGGAGCACCTGTGTCGCACCATAGGGTTTGGCTTGGTGCCTCGAAAGTAGCATTCCAGAGGATGCCGAATGTACAAGCGACCAAAGAAATCCAGACAACAACAGCTTGGATGAACGGTACGAGAAATAGAAGACCTACCGCCTGTAAGGGAAGTCCAATTTGAAGAACAGATGAAAATGATGCGAGAATTGGTAGCAAAGGTCCTTAGCGAACGTCGACCACATGACGAGGTCACAAGCACCAAAGTCCTCACGGGCTTATAAAAGCACCAAGCGTCGCGGGCCCTCTGAATGGACTCAAGATGTAGTTTCCGTGGACAAAATCATACGGTAACCGACACGCTGCGATCGCACTTGCTCAGAGCTTAACATTACCATCAAGGTGGTGAAGGATGGCTTGGCCATGCAACGCGAAGGCGATGTTGCATAACCGCCCAATTCCTCGTGGATACGCCAGAGTTTCATTGATGCGTGGTTGATGATACCGCAAAGTGGAGGTTGAGATCCCAAGAGGAGGGCAAAGTCTTGGACAAAGCATGGGCACATTCATCGCGTGGTGCAAGCGCTATATAAAGTTTGCCTCAGAAGATGACAATGACGATGATCTTAACAACAATGATGAGGCGGAGTCTCCATCTAGGAACAATCCTCCTCCTTCTCCGGTGTCATCGAAGAAAGCTCCTTCTCCTGCTCCAGCGCCACCCAGGAAAAGTCCTCCGCCGTCACCCAAGAAAACTCCTACTCCAGCGCCACAAGACAACCAAAGAGCACCGCGATCTGAACATTCTACACGGTCAGGGGGGAAAAGTTCGTCATCTGTGAAGCTAGCTAAAACTCTTAGCAAGAAACGATCATGTGAAATGACTGACGAAGAAACAAAAAAAGAAGTAGGCGCCTATGTAGTAGAGCACTTCAAGAAGACGCCACCACCTGCTAAGATTGAAATCGAAGCTGCCAAACGGGATTTCTTCCTGGACATAGCGAAGGTTAAATAGACAGGATGGATAACCGAAGCTCCTCAACCTAGCCAACTATCAGACTACGATCGCATCTCTAGGAAGAAATCTAAAGGAGATGGTGGTAAAGCAACTGTTTGAAGGCCAAAGTGGTGTGAAGAGCAGAGCCACCTCTAAAGTGGCCATTCGTTAAAAGGGAAGCTTTGTTGCATCCAAATAAGGAGCTCAAACAGACCACACACAATTACGGCGTCTACATCAATGGTACCTGCAGATGTCCAAGAGACACAAAACGTTGCTTTCCCCGTCAAATACAAAGATATGGACCTTCACAACAATGACGGCTTTTTCTGGGTAGAACACCGAGAACTATATCAGATGTACCAACGAGACGCCCTAGACGTGTCTATATTAAGAATGTGGACTCAGAAGTCTCTTGTATAATTCATCTCAGATATTCACGCACTCTTAAACTTAGGGTCGACTTTTTTTACGAGAATGGAGACAATGACACTTAGAGCGACAAAAATGAAAAGATAGGATTCCTGGACCCGGGCCTTGTCAACTGCAAACTTATTACAGATCCAAGAACAATAAATGATGTTGAGGCGTACGTACTCATGGCGCTGCTAAAGCTACAACACAAGGACTACATACTTTTACCCTACATCTTTGAGTACGTGTTTCCTTGCCTACTAGTCTCGTATATTTGATGCGCAACACTATGTGATGACTAATTGGCTTCTGCAGCTTTCACTGGATCATCCTTGTCATCATGTTAAATGAAAGCAACATCACTGTCTTGGACTCACTGAGGAAACCGACAAGCAAGTACAAACAATTATTAGACTTGCTAGACAGGTAAACTCGATCGTTGCATTATTGTTCCAAGAATCTTCCATCCCATTGCACCTAATTAATTTTAATGACTACTTGAAACCATGAACATGGTGTACAAAAAATACCGCAAGAAGAGCCAACGGCATCGTCCATACACGCAACATTTCAGAATAGACATCGATTTTCCATGCCTGAAACAACCCCAAGGGAACAACTTATGTGGATACTACGCAATGACACATATCCACGCGTTCATCACTGACAATTCGGACTACAACGGCCAGCTGGTATATCTATCATTACATGTTGACCCGTACTTTCTTTATAAAGACGATGACACTAAGTAATGCTTCAATTTCTCCCATGACAGCGTGTCAAGCAGGGCACCAGCAGCCTGCTCGACCACGAAATTGATGCCCTTCAAGAGCAGATAGTTGGGTTCATCATTCGAGAAATTATCCACCCGAAGGGCGAGTTTCACGAGCATATGTAGCTTATGTGTCATGCCAACAATTGTGAATGATCAATGTAATGCTTCAAAAGTGAATGAACAATGTAATAATTAAATATTATGATGCTTCAATGTATTTCAATTACACTTTAGCGATGCTTTAGTACTATTGTGCACAACGTAGACCGTACAGAATACATCTACTATACAATATATATACATGCTACAACATATACTGCAAAAATATATATGCAAAAAGGTTTAAAAAACCCATCACTGCCAGTTTTGGATATCAAAATAGGACACGAGTTATCAACGCGGTTAACAAGAAAAAAGGGGCAGTGATAGTAGTTATCACTACTGGATATTGATAAAAATTGGGTAGTGATAGTTACTTATCACTGCCGGATATTATTGAAAATATGGCAGTGATAGTTACTTATCACTGCCGGTTGTAAATAATAACCGGCGGTGATAATTATTATCACCGCCGGTTGATAAGATGAACCGGCCAGCGATAGTTATTATCATCGCCGGTTGTTAAGTATAAACCAGCAGTGATAGTGATTATCACTGCCGGTTTATATCCAGCTGTGATAGTCCTCGACTATCACTGCCACTTAGGTTGTGCCGGGTCCACATCCGACAGTGATGCCGATGTGGACCCGGCAGTAATCACATGTTCGGTAGTAGTGGCAGGTCCATAACTAGCACTTGCACTGGACGCGGTGAAGAAAAGTGCAAGACTGCATGCACTAATCCTTTAATCATTTAACAAGGGAATAATCAATGAGGCCCACGTTTCAGCCGTTTCATGCAAGGAGGATGCGATCAAGCGCACGTCGTGCACGACATACGCTAAGCGAGCCGCATCGATCGCTTAAATTGCTCCATCAATAAATAAAAAATCCAAGGAAAAGATAATTAAAAAAAAGAGGAGTTGCCATAACTTCCCTCCATAAAACCTCCCTCTCATCCTGGCTCTATAAATATGGGGTGAAGGTAGAGAGAAAGGAGACTTTGGAGGAGAAACTTTTGGAGGGGAAGCAAAGCAAACACTTGAGAGGAAACCAAAGAAAAGGAGAGCAAACAAGCTACCATTGGGAGAGGAGAAGGTAAAAAGAAGGTGAGAACCATGTTCTTCATTAGCCCTTGGGCTTGGTCAAATGATGCAAGCCAAAGTGCTCTTCTTCCTCCTATCCTCCTCCGTCCTTAGGCTTGGTCAAACGATACATGCCTAGATGTGTTCTCCTCAAGGCCTCATTCCTAGTTCGGTCCCATAGTGGATACGGATTCAAGAACGAGTGATCATATCCTCGTTTCTTAGAATCGGTCCCTACACATGGAAACGAATCAAGGGTGAGAAGTATCAAGACCTCACTCGCTAGTTCAGTCCTGTAGTGGATACGGATGAAAGAGCGAAGATACAAAATCTTCGTTTCTTAGTATCGGTCCCTACGCATGGAAACGAATTAAGGGGGAGAGGATCCAAGACCTCATTCCTAGTTTGGTCCCGTAGTGGATACGGATGCGAGAGCGAAGATACAAAATCTTCGTTTCATAGTATCGGTCCCTATGCATGGAAACGAATCAAGGGTGAGAAGATACAAGACCCCGATTCCGAGATTCGGTCCCTTAAAGCGGAAACGAATCGTGGGCGGGTATATGCTGCAAAAGAAAATAATACATAGAAAAATCATCAATCAATTAAACTTTGTCGCGGTTATGCTCGAACATGGGTTCTATATTCACGAATACTATGTCATGAGTAGTAACACGGACTAAATAAATGATAAATTCTACAAGGCCACATTATGCATATGGGCTCCATGAAGATGAATACTAAACATGCATGCATGATTGTCTAATTAACCATCTAAGCACTCTGTTGGGTTTATACACCAGCCAAAATATGCATGCATAGCATTTCCCATGTCGCAAAGGAAATAGCATCGTGGCTAGTTACATGCACTAGGGATAATAGCATATACTAGTTTACATCCAGGCTGCATGCATGCGAGACTTAATTTCAAATTAATTAAGGTGCTAATTAGTGAAGATAGCATTTGTTGCATGTTGGATTGATAGCCCAGTCAAGTTGCCGCAACCTCCCACTTGCCCACTGCCACGGCCATGCATCATATCGTGGCCATGCTCATGCATGTACGAGCTAAACACTAATTAATGGATCATCAAATTAACAAAGAAAACAAAAGGGAAAGGAACCACACTTAAGCCATGTCCTGCATACATGCATGAACGTGCAGCGAACATGACCAAAGAAGATGCTAAAATTAGTGCATGCATCAAGAGGATAATTACCATTCCAATTACTCAAATTAGCAAAAGATAATTGCCACTAACCCATGTCCACTACAACTACTGCATCCCAAATACATGCATGCATGCAACGCAATGGGAAGTGGGGCATTGCTAAAAAAATTGAATTATACAATTAGCCCATGAAGACTCGGCAGAAAGAAAAATCACACATACTGTCGTGCACATCCATCCCTATATATACGTGTAGACCGCAATTAAAATAAATCAAAGCGTTGCAGTGTACATGTACTAATTACTTTCTTCATTTAATTATGAAGGATAATTAGTGAGGCCCATTCAAGCATGCATGACTAAGTTAAAGTACATATATACGTGAGTCCGATACAATCGTGGCTAAATAATTTGGTGGTTAATTAATAACAAACCATTATAAAAAAATGAGTAAAGTCTCGATAAAGCAAAATTAATACTATTCACCAAACAAAATTTTGATCAATGTAAAAGCAATTAAAATATCCCCGAGCAAGCATTCGTCGACGCCAAGATTGAAGACTTTTCTTTTTATATTTTTGTAATGTCATATGTTGCAAATTGGTGTAAGCTTTATGTTGGACTTCTTAATCAGGGGTTTTCTCGCAAAGAGATGTAATTAATAGAATTTTTATGTAAATGTATGAATTCTGGAAGTAATGTACCTGCAATACCTGATATTTGATATTTCTTAGTCTCATATTCAATCAATATTAAACAACTTGTCTCTAAAGACGTTGGAGACGGGTTCACACCCATTTCCACTACAGAATGGACATTATTTTCGTTGGCCTAAAATATTTTAAATCGGCCAAAAATAAACCGACGAATATACGAATAATTTCGTCGGTCTAGTATAACCGAAATTATTATTATTTTCGTCGGTATTTTTACAAAGCCGACGAAAATAATCGATCCATCGCTTCCGCCAATTTGAATATTTGTTGACTATTTTTAAATCGGCCGATTTAAAAATAGTCCACATTTTCGTCGCCCCAACGGAAATACTCCACGTGGCGCTTTTTTTATTTTAAATCGGCCGACGACGAAAATTCAGCCACTCACACCCCAAAAGGCAAGCAGCCCGCGGTTCAGGGTTCGATCGAAAACATAACACGCCTAGATCTGCGCCTCAATCCGCCGCCGACGTCCGCCCAGCGCCGCCGAGGGGCAGCGCCACCGCGATTCCCCGCTCCGCTGGGTGCGGTGTCAGCCGAGAGGCGGCGGAGGGCGCTGCGGGTTCCGGGCATGGCGGACGACGCCGAGCTGGAGGAGGGGAGGCTGCCAGACGACGACGCGCCGGCGACCGTCGACCCGGACGCCGAGCTCTCCTACATCGTGAGTACCACCTCCTCCACTCTCCTCCCGGCCCTGAATGTAGCCGCGCCAACCGGTTGTGCCGGCTGCGTCGCGGAGGTTGCTAATCCAAGATGTTGAGCGGCTCGTCGGTCCAATTTTGCGCCAAGAAATTTGAGGGCTCAGGCGATTTCGTGGTTCCTCGATAGTCCTCGTCTGTTAGTTTAGTACCATGAGTACTCTGGACATCTCAACCTCGTAGTACGCTGTGCTTTTAGCCTTTTATCTAAGGTTAGTAGAGTGAGGAAGTGAATGCATTGGTCCATTTTGTTGAATGGGGAAAACACTGTTCGTGTTAGTCATCGCTGATTGATGCGGTGATGCTCAGCTGCTAATTTGGTTTCATGGCTCCTTCTTGGCTTTACAAGGAATAATGGACTGATGTCTTAACAACTGTGTGTCTTTGTAAGGGTTACTCCAGCTTTTTTGCATGGTGTAAAGGACCAACTAACTAGGAAACAACCAAAAATTCTTTCCTTTAACTGAAGCATAAACTTTTGGCAAGACAATAAAATTGTGCTCAAATACGAGGGATATTCCAGGCTTTTATTTGTTGAGATTTGTTTCCATGAGTGCTATTTATGGTTCCTATGTTGCTCTTTTCTGGCATTGTCCTATAAACGACAAGTGTGTCATTGCTCTCGACTTGGACATTATTCATAGGCTCTGTCTGGCTGGGCCTTAATGAGTTCGATCCAACAGGGTAAGCTTTTCCTTTCTGAATTCATGCTGCTAAGTTTTCGTGGTTCATGAAATTCAGAACAAAAATAAATTTTGAGAGTTGAAGTGTACTGGTGTTAATTAGAAGAAGAATTTAGCCATCTAATAGCTAGAATTTCTATGCAGGGAGGCTTTAGCAAAGAAGAAGTACAGTGTAATCAGCAGTCAAGTTATTGGTTCAATGACCTGACCTGACAATGGAGAAAGTAACCAAGAATATATTCATATCTGAAAGTATTAGCCAATTGAATATGTATATGAAAGTATTAGCCAATTGAATATGTATGCTATCTTCCAAACAAAACACTGGTTTGTTCTTTATGTGTGGTAGAAACTAGAAATACAGACACACCTTTCTCGAATAGCAAATGAATGCAGGATGTATGGCAGCTTTCTATGCTGGATTTCCTGGTAAATCCTGTGTTTGCAATCATGTCACCCTCAAATGAAGAAAGGGGCTACTTTCTTATGGACACTGATTCTATTTCCTTAATTCACTTTTCATTGATATAGAAACCGTTCCTATTAAACTGTGAACCGGCAATGTTCATCTGGGCTACAGGCAGTCGCTGATGTTGCTGCTGCTATAAAGGCTGGTTTCTACAACATAGGTAAATGCAAATTGCAATATGCTTATGCTAATTTTGCCACTATGAACTCAACGTGCAACTATAAAAACTAAAGCATTGTTCAATCCTCCCTTACAGGTGCCCAGCTTTTTTATCTAGTTCCCACATGCATACATACCTGAAGCAAATACTATTTTCGTCGGTCGAGGCCGACGAAAATAGCATTTTCATATTTTTTTTAATTTAAAATACCGAAAATAGCATTTTCATATTTTTTTAATTTAAAATACCGAAAATAGTATTTTATATTTTTTTAAAATTTAAAATATTATTTTCATCGGCCGGCCGATTTAAAATACATATGCCACGCCAAGACCGGCGCAGATCCGGTGCATCGATTAGTAATTTCGACGTACACGTAAGTCGTCGAAAATAATTTTATTTTCATCAAGAGTCGGCGAAATTAATCAGATTTCATCGTTTTTGTTCCGTCGGCCAAAAGTCGATTTAAAATACCTAAAAACCGACGAAAATAGCTATTTTACGCTTTTTCCTATAGTTTAAATCGGCTTTTGGCCAACGAAAATAACTCAGATTCCTGTAGTGTTCCCCGTCATCAGATTCTGGCACGCCCGGTGGGACATACTTTTCCCCTCATCTTTGAATTCCAACACCAAGTTGCAACATGTGGCGTTGTAAAATTAAGCATGTCGATCACTAAAATATATACATGTATTCAGGAAAACTAACATATGGTTTTCTTTATATCAAGGGATGGCGGAGCGTGTCCAACAATTCATCACGCTGCGCATTGGATCACTGTGGTTGGATGTGCCAGTGGGGCCTTTTCAAGGTACCACTAGTGCAAGTTCTTTGCAAACCACCGCTGCATCGCCAAACATGGCAAACCACGAGCATGAAGTGACTTCTGCACGTCAGGATGGGTTTAGTCCTGTCCTGTCCAAGTCAGCAAAAAGGAAGATGAGGGCTGCAGCAAAAGCTTTGAGAGCCGCCACACAAAATCAGCATTTAAATGTGCGTGAGGCTGATTCCTATGGCTTGGTTCCTCCTGGCTTTTCAAAAGTAGCACGTGCCAAGCCTGCAAGCCATGAGTCACCAGCAAGGTTCCGTCGTGCAACACTTGATGAGTGGCCTATCCGTGCAAAATGGACAGGTCCACCAAAGAAAGCGCCGCGTGAACGAATGGCCACCTCTTCCCCATCAACTTCCAAGAAGAAAGGGCGATTTCTCCATCGACGCCCCATAACATGCGGGTAAATGCATTCCCAAGATTGAAGGCAAGCGATCATCGACATCGTGTGAACTCCCACCGATCGCTCATAAACGATCGGGGCAAGCTCATCAAAACTCGCCAAGATGGAAGGAGTGGCTGCACATCGGCCGAAGAGAAGGCAAGTGGTGCTAAACCAACCTCGCCATCAACAACTCGTGAACAAGGGAAGTCAGCAGCACTAGTGGGTGATGCATCATCATCCAAAGAAGGAGCATCACACGCACAAACACAGCTTCAGGCTGATGCACTGGAGTTCATCCCTTCACAGGCCTACCAAGTACCAATCTAGCAGGCTATGTCCTAAACCGGGACATGAGCGTACGCTCGTATGGCAGGGAGTGTACCTCACTCCTAATGATGTCAAGAAGGGCCATGTGGATCCAACGGCTACAGCTTCAGATCCTTCGTTATCATCGATCCCAAATCGACTACCCTCATTTCAGAGCTCGTTTTCTCCATCACAGCATTGTCATCACCAACGCAATGTTCGTCGTGCATGGGTTGATTTTCCCGTGGCAAATGACCCTATCATGGCAGGTCATCAATGTCAGCATGTGGGAAACATCATGTGGAGCAAGAAAAGGAAAAACCGCCCGAGGATTCGAGGAGGAAGGAATGATGCCCTCGATGCATACATCACACGAAGCATCTGCCAGACTTTAAGGGAAATACTTCCAGGTGTGTCCTCATCTGCAAATGATGTTGAGGGCGCTATGACGTGGCAAGCGGAAATCCTCGCTAGGTGACCAAAATATAAAGAGTTCATCAAGCAAAATCTTCGTCGACAAGGATATGTCAATCAAGCTTCCCGTGTTCGTGCAAAGCGAGCAGCATACAAGCAGAGGGAGATGGCAATAAGAGCTAATTCCAACTGCAGCAAGATCCAAGGGGTAAACCCCTCTTCATCAAGTCATGGTGGCAAGAATCAAGTGGTGATGGGGCCAACAAGCACACCGAAGAAAGCAACAACGACAATGGCTCCATGGCCAACTCGAAAAAGGGCCTCGAACAATGCATTTGAGGTGCTTCTTGCGATGCCAGTCAAGGTCACAGAAGTGGTGGACAACACTAGTGAAGCGTCTTCTTCCTCAACGCACTTCAAAAGAAAGAAAGCCCGAAAAAATGTTGTAACGGGCCATCGTCCTGTAACTCGTAGTCAAAGAAATTCGGGTAATGAAGAGCATGATTCGAATTACTCAGGGTCTCATAATCCCCTATATAGTGATTCCTCTTCGTCTCCCGAAAATAATCTTCCACGTACTGTAAAGGCTTATGAGTTTCGTTCTCGTAACTCTAAACTAAGTCATATAGAACAAGTTCTTGCAGCAAATGAAACACGTTCGGTCGATGAGCAGTTGGCTCAACTCACAGCTGCACTTCAACAAAAAGAAGATGAATTGGCTGCTCTACGCGACCAAGTAGCTAATACAAGCCGAGAAAATGAGAGACACGCTTCTGCAAGTCATCACAATCATCAATCATTGCCCGGAGTTAGCCTCAAAGCAATCCAAAAGATGATCACCGAGGGAATTAAAGCTCAATACATGCAAACTCATTACTAGATGCGTCCAGGATATGTTAAACCATATCCATCAGATGTCAACATGGTGCCCTTCCCAAGTAATTACCGTCAACCACAATTCAATAAGTTTAATGGGACTGGATTGCCTCATGAGCATATAGCTCATTTTCTTGCAGCATGCCAAGACACGGCTCACAATGGGGCACTTCTCCTGCGACAATTTGTGCAAACATTGTCCGGGCTTGCCTTCACATGGTACAGCAAGTTAGCACCGGGATCGATCAAGACGTGGGAGCATATGCAAGACTCTTTTCTTGAGCGCTTTTATAGCACTCAGAGAACAGTAGGCATCACCGAGTTGACCCAAACAGAGCAAAGGACAAATGAAAAAGCTGCTGACTTTATTAATAGGTGGAGAAATTTAAGTCTCCACTGCCCACAGCCAATTACAGAGCCTGAAGCGGTGAGGATGTGCATGAATAACCTGTGCCCTGAGATGGCTGTTTATTTGCAAGGCGTGCGACCCGTTACTTTTGAAGAGCTGGCCTCCAAAGCTACAGACATTGAAAATTGTATGCAACATGTAGCGCGTCGCACAAAAGCATTCAGCCAGCGTGATAAGTTGCCCCTTAAACCAAAGCAAGAGCAAGAAATGGAGACAACAACAACAATTCCAAAAATTCAATCTGGTGGAGTTGCCATGCGAAATCAAGATCAAAAGGGAACACAGGCTCGCAGGAGACCAACTCTTAGCGAGTGTCAAAATAGAGAATACTCTTTCCCAAATAAAGAAGTAGAGAATACTCTTTCCCAAATAAAGAAGTAGAAGATTTGTTTATGGGATTGCGGGAGTTAAACCCCGTAGAGCTCCCGAACCTGAAAAGACCAGAAGAAGTTTGCAAGTTTAATGAGCCAAATTATTGCCACTATCATCGCATCTTGGGTCATACACTTAAAGATTGCTTTGTGGTGAAAAACATAATCCAAAAATTGATTGAGGAAGGGACAGTTGATGCAAACCTCCTTAAAAGCATGAAGAAAGGAAAGAAAATGGCTACAGCAAACGTCGCCACCTTTCAAGAGGACTTGGTGAGTTGTGCATCTTCAAATATGATGCCAGCTCATAATCAAACAAGGCTGACTCTTGAGTCTGAGTTTGTTCCTATGATTTTCTCAGGCCATACACCATACCGTGGTCAGCAACAGAGATACACCACTCAACTTAAAAGAAAAGCTTTCCATCGAGGAATTCATGCCGCAAGGCTCGATCCATCAACTTTTTGAAGAATCCAAGATCAAGGACAATTGCGGTCAGGGACCCACACAGTGCGACAAATGATAGCACAAGGCGTGGATCTGCACTCCATGTCAAAAGTAGCCAAAAAATTAACAAAGCATGCGAGCGGTCCTCATGAAGGGTTCAACGTTCTCACCATCGGTGTTTTTGAGGATGATGATGATTCTCTTCATTTCCCTGAAGAAGAATCTCCAGAAGTTGACCAAATTCAACTTAGGTCAGGTCATCAACTAGCTGAACCTCGTCCTCCACCAAAAAGAGATCCAAAAACTAAAGATGCAATCTCGAATGAAATGGCTGACTCTAACGCTAATATGTCAGTCAAGTATGATGTAATTTCTCACTTAAGAAAATACCAGCTATGCTTTCTGTGTATGATGCTCTGTGTCTTTCATCTGACTTAGCAAAGCTTTTGTTACGGCACTCTCATTCCCCGAGGATTATAGAGTGGAGGTATCTCAAGCAGAAACAGAATTAACTGAGGTTTTAAATATGACATTCACCGATGCGGACTTGCTATTAGGCTCGAAAATGCACAATAGACCGCTACTCATGTTTGGTGAGATTGATGAGTTGCCCATCAATCGAATAATGATAGATGGTGGATTTGCTATAAATTTATTGCCTTTGCATACTTTAAAAAGAATAGGATATTCCAAAGGAGACTTGAGCAGGTCTAATGTGATTATTCATGGCTTCATTCAGTCTGGACAAGAAGCTATGGGTACTATATCTTTGGTTTTGAAGTTAGAAACACTATACACACATGTGACTTTTCATGTGATTGATGCGGTTACCTCATATAATGCTTTACTCGGGCGTCCATGGTTGCATGAATATCAAGTTGTACCATCTACGCTCCACCAATGCATCAAGTTCAAAGATCAGTCAGGAGAAACAGTGCGAATATTTGCTGATAAAAAGGTGTTCACGGTGGATGAGTCTTTCTATGCTAATGCAAAATTCTACTTTGAGCCTATCAATAAAGTTCATAAGCCAAAGCCAGTGTTCACACCAGAGTTAGATTTCATAAGGAAAGATGTCACGAAATCTTCATCACATCAAAAGATATATCAATATATACCAAGTAACCAAAGGAAGAAAGGAGATCCAATATTTCGTGTCGTGAATAAATCACCCTCTAATAAAGGTATTAAATTTCCGACACCCTTACCTCCTTTGGTACAACATAAAATAAAACAAGCACAAAAACAATTGCACAATTCTAGCACAAATAAAAATAGAGTTGCTGCGCAAATTTCTTTATCAAATAAAGATGATGAATTGTTGCCTATTTCTTTATATGACGACAAAGTCCTTTATATGATGCAGAAAATGGGCTATGATATTTTCATCGGCCCTTCCTTATGTGATGGCCGGGGGCAGCTTGCACCATTCGAAAAGGTGTTGTCTCAGGCGCAACTCGAAGCTTTGCATGAGGATCAAATAATAGAGGAAAAGAGATATGGATTGGGCTACGAGGTTTGTATGACCTCAGCTGAGTTTATAGACACGACGGTAGCATCTCCACAATTGGAAGATGGCAATCAACCTACCATTGATGAGCTAGAAGAAATCAATATTGGGACATTTGAAAATCCTCGTCCTATTTTTATTAGTAAGCATCTATCTAAGGAAAGTAAAGAAGAATATTGTAAATTTCTTTCCGCAAATAGAGATGTGTTTGCTTGGACTTATGAAGAAATGCGTGTTTAGATCCAAGAGTAGCGGCACATCGACTAGTCAGTGCAAGAAGGTGTTCCACCGGTCAAACAACCACAAAGGAGATTTCGACCGACATACTTCCGTAAATAGAAGTCAAGTCGATAAACTCATAGCGACTAGATTTATTAGGGAAGTAAAATATCCAAAGTGGCTTTCCAATATTGTTCCTGTCAAAAAGAAAAATGAGCAAACCCGTGTATGTGTAGATTTTAGAGATTTAAATAAGGCATGTCCTAAAGATGATTTTCTGATACCTATCTCTGAAATACTCATTGATGCTATTCTTGGACATGAAATATTTTCTTTTATGGATGGTTATTCTGGTTATAATCAAATAAAAATGGCACCAGAAGATGAAGAGTTAACAGCATTCTGAATGCCTAAAGGCATATTTTGTTATAGAGTTATGCCTTTTGGACTTAAAAATACTGGCGCAACATATCAAAGAGCTATGACTATTGTCCTTGATGGACTATTGCATGTCATCGTTGAATGCTACATAGATGACATTATTGTGAAATCAAAACATGAACGCCTTAAACAACACAATTTGAAAATGAATCCAATGAAATGTGCTTTTCGGGTATCTTCTGGAAAATTTCTTGGTTTTATAGTTACAAAGCGTGGTATCGAGATTGACCAACTAAAATTAAGGCGATCGTTAAAATGCCACCACCAAAGAACCTTCATAAGTTTAAGAGTCTCCAAGGCCATTTAGCATATATTAGAAGATTTATCTCGAATTTATCTGGGAGATGCAAGCCTTTCTCTCGTCTCATGAAAAAGGTGTCCCTTTTCAATGGGATGAAGCATGCCAAAATGCATTTTTAGATATAAAGAAATATTTGATAAATCCTCCTATCTTGAGTGCACCGGTTAAAGGACGCCCATTAATTTTATACACAGCGTCCATGCCTACATCACTAGGTGCTCTTTTGGCACAAAATAATGATGCAGGGAAAGAAATGTCTTTATATTATCTCAGTCGCACCCTTGTGGGAGCCGAATGCAATTATCCAGATATGGAAAAAATATGCCTATCGCTGGTTTTTGCAGCACAAAAGCTTTGTCACTATATACTAGAACATACCGTACACCTTATTTCGAGGGCAGATCCCCTTCGGTATATTTTACATAAAATGGTCCTGTCAGGAAGGTTGGCTAAATGGGTGATGTTCCTGTCACAATTCGATATTGTGTTCGTGCTACAAAAAGCCACGAAAAGACAAGCACTGGCAGACTTTCTGGCTACAAATCTAGTCCCTGATGATTTCCCCATCGATGACGACTTACCAGATGAAGAAGTATTGGTCACATCAGTCATGAATTCAACATGGCAAATGTATTTTGATGGTGCTTGTCGGCATTCAGGTGCAGGGTCAGGTGCTATTTTTGTTGCGCCTAGTGGGGGAATAATTCCATATTCATTTACTTTAACCTCGGCGGTTTCAAATAATTCTACTGAATACGAAGCCCTCATTATTGGACTTGAGATGGCTCTAAATATGGGATTAGACACGCTATCTGTGTATGGTGATTCTCAATTAGCTGTTAACCAACTTTTGGGTATTTACATGGTAAAAAAAAGGAATTAATGCCATATTTCCTTAGAGCAAAAGAGCTTATGTCTATGTTCGCTAGTTTAAATATTCAACATATCGTCAGAAGCCAAAATGAGAAGGCTGATGCTTTGGCAAGTTTAGTGGCTAGCATGTCATTAAATTCTGGTGCAACAATGGATGTGCACATGGAGGAGCGAAGAATCCTGCCTATTCTCGCTGATGAAGAAGAAGCAACAACCTCTCAGAGCAATGACAATGATATTTGTGAAATTGAAATAGGAGATTGGCAAACTCCTTTCTTGATTATTTACTCCATGGATATTTACCTTTGGATTCTTTCGAAAGGTCTAGAATCCGAAAGCGGTCAATCCATTACACGTGTATAAATGACATGCTTTATCGGCGTTCATATGATGGCATTTTGATGTGTTGCCTTGCGAGAAATGAAGTAACAGAAGCATTAAATGAAGTACACGCTGGAATTTGTGGTGCACATCAATCTGGTCCTAAATTGCACTATCAATTAAAACGCGTAGGTTATTATTGGCCTACAATGTTTGAAGATTCTTTAAAATTTGCAAAAAAGTGCCATGAATGTCAAGTACATGCTGATTTCATCCATCAACCACATGAACCACTACATCCTACAAGTATGTCTTGGCCCTTTGAAATGTGGGGAATGGATGTAGTCGGACAAATCCAACCGCCATCATCCAAAGGGCAGAAGTCGGACAAATTCATTCTTGCAACAACCGATTATTTCTCTAAATGGGCAGAAGTCATACCATTGAGAGAAGTTAAAGCTGAAAATGTAGAAAATTTCGTAAGAACTCATCTTATATATCGTTTTGGTATCCCATCTCGAATTATATCTGATATTGGGACACCTTTTAAAAATAGACAGATAGAAAGATTGTGTGCCAAATTCAAGACAAAGCACCAATTTACTTCAGCGTATAATGCATCAGCCAACGGACAAGCGGAGGCATTTAATAAAACCCTTTGCAAATTATTAAAAAAGGTGGTATCGAAGAACAAACGAGAGTGGCATGAAAAGCTACTTGAAGCCTTGTGGGCATATAGAACCACAATACGCACACCAACTGGAATGACCCCTTACTCCCTTGTATATGGAGGGGAGGCGGTTTTACCATTGGAAGTACAAATTAATTCTTTGAGGGTCGTTATGCATGAAAAACTCTCAGAGGAGGAAGCCATTAAATTACGCTTTGAAGAGTTAGAAAGGCTTGAGGGGAAATGACTTCAAGCATTACAAAATTTAGAAGCGTACCAGGATAGAATGTCTCGAGCTTTTGATAAATGCCTTAAAAGAAGGTCATTCAAAGAGGGAGATTTAGTTCTCACTTTATTCGTCCCATGAATATTACACGAAGGATGCAAGGAAAATTTGAGCCTAAATGGGAAGGCCCTTATGTTATAAAAGAAGTTTATTCGAATTGTGCATATAAGATTATTTCTCCAGATGGCGAATATTCTCCACCACCGATAAATGGAAAATTCCTAAAGCGCTATTATGCTTAAAATATGGCATACAAAAATAAAAAAATGCTCCAAACCGTATGAGCATAAACTATGGTATGTATAAAATAGATAAATAAGTAAAGCAACTCCAAATCCTTATGAGCCTAAACTGTGGTTTACATAAAGGTAAAAAAAAAAAGAAAGAAAGCTTCAAATCTTTACGAGCCTAAACTGTGGTGTAGAAAAAAAAGAGCTCCAAATCGTTATGAGTCTAACCTGTGGTGTAAAAAAAAGGCTCTTGAATATTAGAAGCAGATTGAGGACCCATATCCGAATATCAACATATAATTAAAACCAACGTGGGTATGTCGGCGTAAGCCATGTATGAAAATTTCACAAAAACGTGTTCATATAAAATACATGTGTACGAAAGACACAAAATATACATACTATATATTTTGAAAAAAAAAATAAATGTGAATCATATGTCGAGCTCTGGATTCGAAAACAAATATTTTTTCGCATCCAGACCTCGAGGGGGCTCTGTTGACAATGGTTTTGTCCTGAGATTAAAATAAAATAAATAAATAATAGCGTTAAACAAATAAATTGCACTAATGGCAAAAAAATCCGTTATAGGATAAAAAAAAAGAAAGAATGGAAAGTGGCACATGTCAGGCCACGCGATCAAAGCTTGCATGCAGCAAACCGCCGACTGCATGTATAGCATCTCTCAAAGAAAATGGCATCATGACAACGTGCATTCGTTCAGAGGTTAATTCTCCTTTTAATTACTGAAATTAACAATAAATAATGGTCCGCATGACAGCTAAAGCATGCTATACAATTTCTCCCACGTAACAAAGTAGTTGCATGCAAGAAAGGAATTAATTATTAATTGAATTAACTAGCACTTGTGTTGCGTCACTTAAGTTAAGAAGAAAGATAGTGGCCCTTGAAAACCGCCATGCATGCAGGTCCATAACTAGCACTCGCACTGGACGCAGTGAAGAAAAGTGCAAGACTGCATGCACAGAGCAACTCCAACCCAACCCCTATATTTTCTCCCTAAATCACTCATTTAGGGGTGATATAAAAATTAGGGGCACCCTATATTAAATTTGTCTCCAACCCACACTTCCTATTACTCACCCCTATTATTTATCTAAACATTATTAGTACTTTGCACCCATGAATTATTTACTAAAAATAGAAATAACGAATAAAAAAAAAGTTGAAGAAAATAGTAGGGGGAAGGAGAAAGCCCCTAAATGTAGGGGTGAGAAGTGTTCTCCCTAGAATAGGGGTTCCTTATAAGGATTGGGTTGGAGCTCATATTTTTCTAATTCTCCTTATAATTTTGGATATGGGGAGGTTTAAGGGGTGGGTTGGGCTTGCTCTAATCCTTTAATCATTTAACAAGGGAATAATCAATGAGGCCCACGTTTCAGCCATTTCATGCAAGGAGGATGCAGTCAAGCGCACGTCGTACGTGCACGACATATGCGCGAGCCGCACTGATCAGCGCTTAAATTGCTCCATCAGTAAATAAAAAAATCCAAGGGAAAAGATAATTAAAAAAAAGAGGAATTGCCATAACTTCCCTCCATAAAACCTCCCTCTCATCCTTGCTCTATAAATATGGGGTGAAGGTAGAGAGAAAGGAGACTTTGGAGAGGAGAAACTTTTGGAGGGGAAGCAAAGCAAACACTTGAGAGGAAACCAAAGAAAAGGAGAGCAAACAAGCTACCATTGGGAGAGGAGAAGGTAAAAAGAAGGTGAGAACCATGTTCTTCATTAGCCCTTGGGCTTGATCAAATGATGCCAAGCCGAAGTGCTCTTCTTCCTCCTATCCTCCTCCGTCCTTAGGCTTGGTCAAGCGATACAAGCCTAGATGTGTTCTCCTCAAGACCTCATTTCTAATTCGGTCCTGTAGTGGATACGGATTCAAGAGCGAGTGATCATATCCTCGTTTCTTAGAATCGGTCCCTACGCATGGAAACAAATCAAGGGTGAGAAGTATCAAGACCTCACTCGCTAGTTCGGTCTCGTAGTGGATACGGATACAAGAGCGAAGATACAAAATCTTTGTTTCTTAGTATCGGTCCCTACGCATGCATGGAAACGAATTAAGGGGGAGAGGATCCAAGACCTCATTCCTAGTTCGGTCCCGTAGTGGATACGGATGCGAGAGCGAAGATACAAAATCTTCGTTTCTTAGTATCGGTCCCTACGCATGGAAACGAATCAAGGGTGAGAAGATACAAGACCCCGATTCCTAGATTCGGTCCCTTAAAGTGGAAACGAATCGTGGACGGGTATATGCTGCAAAAGAAAATAATACATAGAAAAATCATCAATCAATTAAACTTTGTCGCGGTTATGCTCGAACATGGGTTCCATATTCACGAATACCATTTCATGAGTAGTAACACGGACTAAATAAATGAGAAATTCTACAAGGCCACATTATGCATATGGGCTCCATGAAGATGAATACTAAACATGCATGCGTGATTGTCTAATTAACCATCTAAGCACTCTGTTGGGTTTATACACCAGCCAAAATATGCATGCATAGCATTTCCCATGTCGCAAAGGAAATAGCATTGTGGCTAGTTACATGCACTAGGGATAATAGCATATACTAGTTTACATCCAGGCTGCATGCATGCGAGACTTAATTAATTAAGGTGAGATAGCATTTGCTGCATGTTGGATTGATAGCCCAGTCAAGTTGCCGCAACCTCCCACTTGCCCACGGCCACGGCCATGCATCATATCGTGGCCATGCTCATGCATGTACGAGCTAAACACTAATTAATGGATCATCAAATTAACAAAGAAAACAAAAGGGAAAGGAACCACACTTAAGCCATGTCCTGCATACATGCATGAACGTGCAGCGAACATGACCAAAGAAGATGCTAAAATTAGTGCATGCATCAAGAGGATAATTACCATTCCAATTACTCAAATTAGCAAAAGATAATTGCCACTAACCCATGTCCACTACAACTACTGCATCCCAAATACATGCATGCATGCAACGCAATGGGAAGTGGGGCATTGCTAAAAAAATTGAATTATACAATTAGCCCATGAAGACTCGGCACAAAGAAAAATCACGCAAACTGTCATGCACATCGATCCCTATACGTGTAGACTGCAATTAAAATAAATCAAAGCGTTGCAATGTACATGTGCTAATTACTTTCTTCATTTAATTATGAAGGATAATTAGTGAGGCCCATTCAAGCATGCATGACTTAATTAGTTAAAGTACAGTCGGCTGCATGCATATATTGATAAAAAAATCATCATAACCCATATATACGTGAGTCCTATACAATCGTGGCTAAATAATTTGGTGGTTAATTAATAACAAACCATTATAAAAAAAATGAGTAAAGTCTCGATAAAACAAAATGAATACTATTCTCCAAACAAAATTTTGATCAATGTAAAAGCAATTAAAATATCCCCGAGCAAGCATTCGTCGACGCCAAGATTGAAGACTTTTCTTTTTATATTTTTGTAATGTCATATGTTGCAAATTGGTGTAAGCTTTATGTTGGAATTCTTAATCAGGGGTTTTCTCGCAAAGAGATGTAATGAACAGAATTTTTTTGTAAATGTATGAATTCTGGAAGTAATATACCTGCAATACATGATATTTGATATTTCTTAGTCTCATATTCAATCAATATTAAACAACTTGTCTCTAATGACGTTGGAGACGGGTTCACACCCATTTCCCCGTCGTCACAAAGGATGGTCATATGGTTCATTTGCAGAAAGCAATAACTTGAATTTAAATACAGTAAATAGATTGAAGGCATCACCCTACATCATTCGAAACAAGTATCATTCGAATTTAAATACAGTAAATAACTTGAATTTAATAATTAATTGGTAAATCAATGGTAGACAACAATAACAGAATGGCGAGGCATCACCCTACATCATTCGAAACAAGTATCAATCACACAATTCAACAGTATAGCTTTAGACAACGAAACAACAGTGAACTCCCCGTTCACAACCCAACAATTCCACATTTCAAGAAACACTCTATACCCCGTGTGAAATCCCCAGGCTTGTCCATGACCGCGGACACGGTTATTCGAATAGTTTGACACTCTGCAGAGATTGTACAGATTTACCCACAAGACATGATCATCCCTTGGTGCCAAGCGCTACGAACACACTTCCTTTGGTGTGTCGACAGAGAGATCACTACAAAGCCTTTACAATGTATGTCTAAACTCGATACTGCCCTCTAAGGTTTCGCCCCTCGGGGCCCCCGCTTGAGCTATTTGAGTCTACCCGTCCATCCCGGAACCCATACCAACACTTGGCAGTACTCAAGACTAGACATTGCAAATTAATCAGCTAGGTCTGTCCCATACCAGACTTGTGGTTGCACGGTTAGGCCCAGTTCAATGGCACACAAGATTAAGTCCTTAAGTTATCTCAGGTAAGACAACCACATCCCAATGTGCTAGACAGCACCCCCTTTACTGCACGATCACTTGCCCGAGGGAAAACATTTTGTTCAACCATAACCAATGGCATCTCCTGCCATGGTACAACAAGTTTTACAATAGCGGCCAACAGCCACAATTCAATATCTCATTAGGTCAAGATTAACATTAATTCACGAGGCGAACCACGGGATTGGGTCGGCGGCACCTTAAATAGGCCTAGAGAGGCGGGCCCGGCACGAACATCGAAAACGGCTCTAGGGTTAGGGTTTTCACGGGCGACGATGCGGCGCACGACGTGGCTCAATCCTGACCACACACGTGTCACGGATCGGACAGTGCAGCGTGCACGACTGGTTGGGCCCGGCGGAGGCGCGGAGATGGGCTAGGCAATGGTGAGCGGCCGAACAGGACAGGCCGGTAAGGAATAAGAACAAAGAGGCAGATTCGACCGAGAGGATTTTGAAAATAAAAACCATTTCCAAATTAATTTAATTCCAGAAATTCTAGTAAATCCAAATAAATACCAAATAAATTCAGAAAAATCTCCAAAAATACAAAAAATTCCTTGAAGCACAAGGAACCCAACAAAAACTGGAAACCTTTAATTTGATGCATAGGTTAATAAAATTAAATACTCTCATTTTTAGAAAATTCAAATTAAGCTTCGATTAATTCCAAGAAAATGCAAATGTTTTATTTTTAATTTTAAGCATTCCAAAACTCCCAATTTTGGGATGTTACACTAGTTTACTAAACAACATAATAAGAAAAGCCATAGCCACCAACCGTGACTGCTTTATAGCCCAGCAAGCCAAAAATAGCTTTTCAACCCAGCCGTAGTCCCCCCAAATAGGCCCTAAGATCATCTTGATCATCAAAACCCTATGAGCATGCGTAGGGTGAAGTTCTTGTTTTTTGGTTGGCTCTTCTCGTCTAATGGGGGAAAATTATTTGATATCATTCACCCCCTCTAATCACTATTTCGATTTTTCCAAATTCACATGGGCTATTGCTGGTTGTGGTATATTTTTCTTGGTTCTTCTCTTCTTGTATGGAAGTCCAGGAAGCAAAACGTTGGTTTTCACTTCAACGATGAATCTGAGTTGAATTACATAGCTTCATTGGTTAATTGTTGGTCTTGGTAGTGATCTTGGAACCTAGTCTATTTTTTTATAACACAAAAAAATGCTATTGAGCATAGGAGTTGTACTGTTGCACCACTATAGAATGGTTCATCTGCGACCCCCCATCACTGCTAGGGAGCCCGAGTTGGTAGTGATAGAGTATCATTGCCGGCTCAGGAACTACCCACGTGGGAAAACTTTGCTATATCTTATCACTATCGGTTCTGAGTGCAAACCGGTAGTGATAAGACACAATAAATTTTTCCCACGCGAATGGCAGCGATATCACTGTCGCATTAAGAGATAGAACCAGCAGTGATGTATTACTGCTGGTTCAAAAGCATAAGCCGGTAGTGCTAATATATATCCCGCGTAATTTCCCACATGAATGGCAACGATGTCACTGTCGGATTTAGAGATAGAACTAGCAGTGATATATTACTGCCAATTCCAGAGCAAGAGCCGACAAAGATAATATGGCCCTATATATATGTCCTAGCTTCCATCCCCAACCTATCCAGAACAGAGAGGATCTCTGTTCTTGCTTGGTTAGAGAAGAGAGGGGTTGAATTTTTGCTTTCAAAATTGGTGGAATTCATTTCGAATTCATGATCTAAGATTCGTATCTTGATGTACATTTCATTTGTAGTTTATTTTGTTGGATATTAAGTTCTATATTGTTGTAGGTTGTGAGAATTATTGATTGCATAATGAGCACAATTAGAGCTCTAATTTAGAGACTAGATTTCAATTTACAAACTTATATATCACTACAAGGATCTTGATCAATGTCGTTGGCTTTTACCGATGACACAGATACCATTCCCGACGACATAGCACTGTGTCGTCGGCTAGCCGACGACACAAGTCCTCGACTGGCGTCGGCGACACAAAGCACATCTGTGTCGACGGTTAACATAAATCCTGCCGACCCTAGCGCATCTGGGCGAGATCGACCAACCAGAACTGTGGTCGACGGTGTAATGTAGTCACGACACATACCCAAATTTAACGGCGCGCCCGAATGACGGCGCTCGATGCGTGGGCCCCACTTGCCCAAGCTGTGTCGTCGGCTACATATGGGCCACCTAGACCGTTGCCCACTCTGTATCATCGGCTACGACCTTAGCTGACGACAAAGACCCCTACTGGGATTGGCCCCAGCGACGCCGCTCTGACGCGTGGGCCCCACTTGCCCAAGCTGTGTCGTCGGCTGCATATGGGCCGCCTAGACCATTGCCCACTTTTTATCGTCGTCTATGACTGTGAACGACAACAGAAACCCCTACTGGGATTGGCTCCAGAACCAGCCTGGTTCTATTTGTGTCGTCAGCTATGTCCATAGCCGATGACAAAAGTTGTAAAAAAGGAAAAAAATACTGGGAATTTTAAAAAAATCCAATTTTAACCTGCAATAAAACACCATTCCCAGCAGTTTTATATTCCCAATTGCCCAGAACAATCACAACATTTAATTTCACACACATTACGACATTCGCATTCACTGATGCAATTCACAATTGATCACAAACACATATATAGCAAAATGCATCAATAATTCATAAATTCAGCTCACAAACCAACGGAGTACATCACATTCACAATCAACAAGTCTATGTACAACATGACAGCTATTCCACCAACAAAAGCAATAACTAACTAAGTCTGTGAACCAGCAAAAGGATTAGCAAACACCTCGTCGACGAATTGATCTGTGGCCGATCTTGTGCCACTGGAATCACCTCCCTGTGGAGCATTCGTCGCAGGAGCAGACACAGCTGAGGTGGACACCTGTAAGATAAGAGGAAACCACAATTTTCAAAACTTTTGTGCATTTGTGTACTTGTATAAATAATTAGCGAAAACTGGAACAAAATGCATTACCCCCGGCGTCAGTGTCTACGTGAAGAACGACGGCGGAGGTGGCATCTGCTGCTGGCCGGAGGGTCCCGCCCCCTGCAACGACTGTGAATATGATATGTTAGCATCTGAAACGTGTAAGTACAACGTAGGTACGTATACAATCTTAATTACATGCAGATAGTTGAACATCCAGAGGTTCTGACTCTAGAGGGCCTCGTACCGCCTCCTATCCTCCTCTCGCTCCACCGCCTGTTTGCTGCAATTGCGGATCATCTTAAATGCAGGCTTCCGGTGTGCACTAGCGGAAGGCGGCTCATTGTCGGCGTGCCCTAACTTGGCCCTATGACGAGGCGGGCGCCACCACCAAGTCCATGAAGCCGAGCCTCGCCATGACTCCCCACCGAAGGCGGTCGAGATGACTAGAGGGTCGGCCGGCAGGTCAAGGGGTCACGATCGCACCGTGCTTCTCCTTCATGGCTGCACTGTATGTATCCTACGAAACAAATAAGATATGAAGTGGATTAGCTCGACCACAGTTGAAGTAGCTATAGAGTAGCGAAAAGAGAAATTCACTTACAATCTTCTCCTGGGCAGCCGGGGGCATCGGTGGTTGCGTACTGTCAGGTCCGACACGGGGCGTGTGTGCCTGCGTCCACACGGTGAACTCATCGGGCTCAAGTCCCGTCTCTGACTCCTGCAGTTCAATTTCAAATGTGAAATGAAAAACTGAATTGACAAGAATGCTAGAGTTGTACTTAGTATACTTACGATATCGCGTGTGACGTGACCCATGCCTCGTCCACCTAGGTAGGTCACACAGATCTCGGGGTTGGCTTCTCGATTCCCCCTGTTCCTCTAGGACCTCTCGATCCACTCCTTCGATGACCACATCTTGCAGAGCTCCCTCCAGGCATGTGGACACTTGTCCATCCAGTCTGGACACCAAAGCCGGTACTCCTTCGCCTCGAGGTACTGCTGCAAGGCATGTGCCCTCGAGATCTTCATCCCCGTGCTCCTGTAGTGCTTCATCACCGCGTCCCGACGGGATAAACTGATGGCGTCCCTAACCGTCTTTGCCGCTATTGTGTCGAGCACATGGCGACAATAATGATAGTCATCCTGGGATGCGTCAGGGCCAAGCTGATTCCTCGCCTGAAACGAAACAAACACGTGAAGCTATAAACACGAAAACATCAATAGAAATGACAACTTACCCAAAACTCGGCTATGCAATGATCCGCGACAGTGCCTCCCTGGTCGTCCTCCACGAGCGAGTAGTCGCTCCATCTAGTCACAAGGCGTCGAGCTCACCTCGCCCACTTGCCCGGTAGAGATGCTTCGGGATCACCCTAGCAAGTGGCCCTGGCTCCTACTTACCCTTGTTGAGGCAAACCAAGCCCTGCATGAAGAATTCATAACAAGTGGTTAGCAAGTTTGTGGTTAGCAATAAAAGACATCGAAAATTTGTAGCACATACCTTCGCCTCATGAGAAACAACTATCTCTATCCTGTCAATTTGGATCTGTGGGGGCTTTGGCAATTTATTCCGCCCCAACTTTTCTTGGTTCCATGAGCACGAGGCACCCCGACTCAAGACTAAGCCCGACTCCCATGGATCCAGTCCTCGTCCCCTCGTCATCCCCCTCCTCAAGTGCCCGAGCCCACCAACCCCAACGGCTCATCGTCCGTCCACCTCGTCCTCCCCCTCCTGGGAGTCGGTGGTAGCCACCGACTCCTCCCCTCCTCGGAGCGTCAGTCTGGGTGCTGCCCTCGCCTCCACTCCTCATGCCCCCCTTCCCGAAGACCTTCTTCAATTTTTTAGCCAACTTCTTCGCACCTCCAGCCATCCTGCACAAATTAAATTAAATGAGATAAAGTACATTGATATTAATTGAAATGAATAAATATAAACGTATATAAAATTAAATGAGATAAAATATATAAAATTAAATAGCTTAAAAATCTTCGGCTTCCTCTTCCTCTTCCACTTCCTCTTCCTCTTCCTCTTCCTCTGCCTCTACCTCTTCCCTTTCATCCTCTTCTTCTCCTTCTACATGATATGGGTATACCGATCCCAAAATATTATCTAGCCCATCACCAATATCGACGTGCAGCTCTCCTGGTAACTTTTGTTCTTGGAATACCTCCACGTCTGGGTGAGAATCATAGTCGTCTTCCGTGAGATCGGGCAATCTACGGTGGAAGACATTTATGTACAATCCACCAACTTTTGTAATTGGGTGGGCGTATAGCGAGATAGAACACCATTTCGACTTGTTGAGGCGAGAATGAACACGCGGGCTTTTGATCTGACTTCTTATGATTGATCTCCACTAGTCGTAGTTTTGGAGTCGCCACACCCCACTAGTTGGATGGAACCATCTGCAACGAAAAAGCTGAGCGAGAGATCTTTGTTGCCTTCATCTGAAATTTCTACAATATCCTCGATGATCCCATAGTACTCTATGTGCGGACCACGAGTCATCGGTGACATAACTCACGACGCCGCTATTCACCGTAGTTGCATTGGGCCAGTTGACTTAGCCGCTTCAGATCGAAATCGATATTCATGGCAATCATAGCATCCATGGACCTTAATTCTCTGTTGCATCCATGTGACATTTGTCGGATATCGTTGTGCCTATTTGTAATGTCTTTGACACTGCACAAGCATTCGAGGCAAAATTCATTAAGGAATAAATGCCACACATTTGTAAATTAAGTGAACTTGTATAAGAGGAAGAAGGTTACGTGGTAATGAAACCAAGTTAGAAAGTTTGGATGGCCTTGTCCACGACCTCGTAGTTTCAGATTGTCAATTTGTTCGCCCGAAGGTTCACCTGATCCTTCCCACTCTTCTTGAATAAATTGACTACAAGATTTAATATTTATTTCAGACATTTATTTCATAAGTACATATTTATGAGTTATTTCAGACATTTATTGACTTACTCGATGTACACCTTCATTTCATCCATGTTGTCATACACGAGCAACTGAATCAAATTTTTTTCCGCTGCATCCAAGTCACGTGTGGTGCTTTTGCCGACATTGCATCCGGCTTGGTCATGGAACACCTCCAAGTTGGAAGTAGTTCTGCGACGTGCCTTCTTATACCTTGGTTGTGGCACATGGACCTTGTTTTTTGTCGCAAAGTATTTGTCCGTGAAGTAGGCGATCTCCTGAATCAGCCAAGCTTCGGCAATACTACCTTCGACTCGTGCTTTGTTCTTCACCTTCGCTCTAAGACTTTTCATCATGTGCTCCTGACATACATCCACCTAAACCGCTACTGCCCCCAACTTTTGCTTCATATGGCGGATGAACTAGTAGATGTTGCATGCAATTGAAAAACCGAGGACATAAATCTTCTCGAGCTTTGTCACAAGCACGACAATGTCCTTCTCCAATTCCACCATCCTCGATGTGGATATCTCTTTGCCTGAGCTCTCGATAGAAGAAGCTAAGCTCGCCAATGTGATCCATATATCATCGTCAACATATCCACGCCACACGGTGAAACAGACGCCTATGAAGACTTTGTAGTCGTGGGCATTCATCCCATTTAACTTGCATTGCTCTATACTAACGGCATGTCGAAGGTTATTTGCATAACCATCTGGGAATTTAACCTTTTCCTTAATCCAATCAAGAATCGCTTTATTTGCCCGTGTAAGGCGAATTTTGCCCTAGGTTTCCTCCCATTCTCATCGAGGTTCATGTCGGCCGATCACATATCGAGCCTTGATCCAAACATGCTTTCTTGTTATCTTTAGTCTTCGTGGGATGTCGGTTTGTGTTCACGACTAACTCACACATATTTTTCTATTGGTGCATCACGTCGATGTTGTGAGGTAACTTTAGGTCTTTTGCATAAGGAAGGTTGTAGATGCTGCACTTATGAGTCCAATGGTGCTCCTCACCATAGTCTTTCACATACGATATCTGCTAGATCGTCATACCGATCGATGATATCCTCGCACTTGAAATGTTGGGTGGCCCTTCTTCACAGTCTTGCCTTTCTGAAATGCCTTTTTGATTCCTAAATGGGTGCTTGGCTCCGAAACAACAAATGACAGTTGAACCATCGGGACTTACCCCCATTTTTAGTGGAAAGCATCGATGTTACGCAGCATATAGGGCATGACAACTTTCCATCGTGCTCCACCGAGAACATGCCATACGCCAGGAAAATTGTGTATTGACCATAGGTATCGGAACGCATCCTAAAGTTCTTCCCTTGTAGCTATCATGTGTTAAGACTCCTTTAGTCCACAGGTCGGTCGGCTCTTCTACGAGCTTGCATGAATAGATCTAAGTTTTTTCCGGAGACTTAGGCGGGTATTATAACGAAAGAAACATGTACTCTTCTTTCAAGCGAGTTGAGGCGGCGGGTTATGCGGGATTGTGAACACCGGCCAGAGTCTGCAGAAAATAATCATATTGAATGGCATGAACCCATCGGTCGAGAGGCCTATACGCACATTCCTAGGCTCCGCCGCAAATTCAAGGTGTTGTTGGTCAAAGTGCCTCCAAGCTTTTGCATCAGACGGATGAATCATCACGCCCTCCTTTCTACGCTTGCCCTCTTTGTGCCACCTCATGTGTCTCGCCGTGGACTTGGACATGTATAGACACTGCAAACGTTGAGTGATTGGAAAGGAACAGAATGTTTTTCGGGCCACCGTCGTCTGTCTCATTCCACGTTCTGTACATTTAACTTCCTTGTACCGACTCTCATTATAATGCTTACAGTGAGTCAGCCCAGAATCGGTCTTCCAATAAAACATGCAGAACTTTGGGCAATAGTCTATCCTCTCGCACGGCATGCCTAACACGCGAAGAAGCTTCTTCGACTCGTAAAGATTCAGAGTCATATTGTGTCCACTCGGAAGGAGGCTATCGATGGTTGCAAAGGTCGTTGAAGCAATTGGTCGACAGGTTGTACTTGGTCTTCACCGCCATTTGACGCGACAACGCCGAATGCAGTCACATCGGTATGCTCATGCAAAGGGCAACTTGGGAGAATCAAGGAGCTTCTCGAATTGTTCGGCAAGTGGCTCGGACTCTTCCTCGGGGAGAGATCGTGTCCGAGCCACATCATCCATGAGCTCGTCTAATCTATCAACTTCGACTTCGTCGTAGCCCTCTTCGAAATCCACAGGGCCACACACCGCACCGGACGCTTCCTCTCGCCATGAGCTACCCATACAAAGTAATTTGGTTTGAAGCCATGCCTACATAGGTGATGGCTAATATCCTTCTTGGTCCTATTCTCGGTGTTAGAACGCATAGCGCAAGGACACCACGACATCACGCATTAGGGTCGGGGAATCTTCGAAAGCATCATCCATAAATGCTCTAGCCTTATCGATCCACTCGTCCGGTGTGTCTCCCAAACTTCATCCAACCATCGTACATCCACCACCGATCTTCCATCCAAAGATCGCTACTATATAACGTCAATGCATGCATCCAAATTTCAGATTTAGACAGTTTAAGCCTTGCTAAATAGGGACGGCTTACTCCACCATCGATGTGGGCTTAAAATCTGTGGTGCGTCGGGCACGAGGGTGCTCGGTCGAATTTCGCAACATAACCCCATTGTTCTCCAAGTGCAGCAGACAGTGCGGCGTACCACTTATGTTATGCACTAGGAGAATGACAAGGAAATCTTGCTGAATCCCAACCCGTACACCCTCGTGTCATGACCATCAGACTAAGCCAAGACATCCGTGGGCTGTCCAAAATGTGGACAGCTCGAGAGCGCAACACTTTTCGTAATGGAACCCAACGAATCACCGTCTGAGCTCCTGACGAAAATATGCAACGCCCCCGAACGGGTTTAACTCTGGCTCGGTTGATGTTACAAATGCAATTCTAATAAAATTATTATATGTTGTGATTGCAGGAAATCGAAAACACTATAATTACATATCATGTCCATTTAAATCTACAGGAATTAAAATGCATAACAACCATACCACTCACTAATTATATATGATTTGTTAGCCACACTAGAATAATGCCCAGATTCTGCATATACATGCTTTGGACTACATTTAATTTCATCACAATGTTAATATGGATTGCTCGGCTACATTCTGCATATACATTTCATTTCATTACAACATTATGCATATACATTTCATCACAAATTTAGACTACATTCTGCATATATATTGGGCTACATTTATCATCGAAAAGAGATGGCTCGAAACAAAAACAACAAAAGCATGTTTTCCACCCTCTAAAGCTCAATCCTATACTGTTCTGTAAGCGAGCTCAAGAGAAATAGTCTTGGCTCGAGCTCGAAAGAATCAAAGATTGAGTTTAAGATTGAGCTCGAGCGAACATTTCTGAAAGCGTGATCTACAATAATAGGATATACACATATTACTGAGGTTTAGGACTTGCCATAAACTAGAGTACCACAGCCAACAAACAACCCTTATTATTTCATAGTTATGCATTTTTGTTTAGAGGACTTCATAGTTATACTCAGCAAGCAATATAAAAGATATGCGATTAGTTGTTTACAGAAAAAAAGACTTGCGCTCAAATATGATCCTATAATAGCGAAGCTAGATAATTAGCTAATTCAGAACTTACAGAGGATGATCATATATGCATGCTAGATACCTGCAAATTTTCATTCAGGTCAGAAATTAGGTTTTATTTCCTGGCAGACAATCCTTCTAGGTTACACTGGACAGGCTTTGGAATGGCTCTGCTTACATTCTTGAGGAAGTAGGAGTAACATATTTGTCAATTAGATTGTGTCAGTTAACTTCGTTCAATATGTTTTGTTATTCAAAATTTCACCTTTACTTTTTTTAAAAAAAAGACCAGAATAAAAGGATCTGTATTCCATCTCTCCTTAAAGTCTTAATTTCGATCGCAAGGATTTATTGATGTACAAGCATTCACCTGATGCTAATTTTGTAGGTGCCTCTACATGGAAGGAGCGGAAGCAAATACAGAACCGTCAAGTAGTCGAATTGGGTGGAAAGGTAATCTTTTTTACCAATAATCAGACCTGAAACATTTCAATATCTCAATGGATTTGTTATCTGCAATAGGCCATTAAGAAGCACCGCATGCCATTAAGTGTGGCAAAACCAGCTATGAAGAACCATACGAAAAGAGAACAAAGGAAAGTTGAAGGGGTATGATAAATTGATAAAATATTCAGATTGTTTTCATTTATTTACCTAGTTGGCAAGGGACTGCAGCCAAATCAGATTTATTTTCATTGTTGTCTAGGATGTAAACAAATATTGACATATGAGAACTCTATACAGGAGAGACTACTTGGGATCTTTAGGAAACGCGATACGAAGAACCGCAAAGCTTAGAAGATTAGGCCAGAGGACCGAGTACTCAGGGCGACCGAAGGGCGCTTCAAGAATGGTATACTCGATGTAAAGAATGTTATACTTGACAAGGTTGCTGAAGCAAATGATTGGTGTTAATCGATCTTATGTTCTGAATTTGGGTTAAAAACAGCAACTTCACTGGCTATGCACACGGTTGCAGAGCGGATTCTCGCATAGAAAGTGCATGTCTATACTAAGTGCAGATTAGCGAGCCTCCGTTTCCAACACTGACGACTGAAATTTCCCCTTCATGAAGAACTAGGGCAGATGCAAACTCTTTGCCTATATACGACAACACAGCTGGCCACACGTGCGCAAATGGCCATTGCTATTGAAAAGAATACTGTGCATGTATCTAGCAACGAAATTTGCCAAAGAAAAATTTAAGATGGATACCTCCAAACCTCAAGCAAAGTCTTGCGTGTGTTCGTGTTTACTACTCTAGTAGGATCATACGAAATGAGAATGCAAGATTTAATAAGCGTAGAATATTAACAAAACAGGAGTATTTTAAGTTATTGTCACCGGCTAATACCAAATTCTTCGCACATAGAGCAACAATGGTGAAAGGAAAATGACCTAAAAACAATGGGCACAAGGAGAAGCGGTGGTGGTGACAACTCCCACGGCCGGAGGCGGGCGTCGGGCGGCCGTGATCGTGGTTGCCCGAAGCGTCGCTTGGCTGCCGGAGGTGGCGCGGGCAGGCGGAGGCGGGCAGATTTGCCGAGGCGAGGCAGCTTGAGGATGCTACGCGGGGCATCTGGCGGCGATCGGCGGTGGCCAAGAGGCGGCGCGGGAGGCGGTGCAGCAGTGTGCTAAGTCCTCTGGGACTTAGAGCACGGGCTGGCCATTTTGTTAAATGAAATACCTGTGTCGTCGGCCTCCTTGGGACCGCCGACACTGAGTCGGCCCAAACTTTCGTAGCAATAGGTGGTCCTACCGGCAAAGACACGTGATATGTGTCGTCGCCCTACTTAAAGCCGACGACACTGAGACATTTGTGTCTAGGTCCAAACTTTCATAGCAGTAGGTGGTCCCACTTGCAGAGAAACGTGATATGTGTCGTCGGCATACTTAGAGCCGACGACACTGAGTCATTTGTGTCTTGGTCCAAACTTTCATAGCAGTAGGTGGTCCCACCGGTAGAGACACGTGATCTGTGTCGTCGGCCTAGTTCGGGGCGACAACACTGAGTCATTTGTGTCAAGCGTTATCGACGGTTTGGTGACAAGCGCCGACACTGTATCATTTTTGTCGTCGGTATATACCTAGCCGCCGACACAGAGGCTCCAACGTATCGAGAGTAATCCACTATGCTTCCACGGTATCAATCGAACCAGCCTGCATGCACCTCCACAACATGGTAAATACCATCCTAGCTCATCCATACACCTAGCTCATCCATACACTTTCCCTCACTCGGCTCGAAAAGGTCAACCTCCACAGTCTTTTCTTTGGGTCGGTGGCCGTCCTCAGTCCCCGTAATATCCGCCGATTATTTTGTCGCCTAAGACGGGCCAAATAAGACATTTGAATTGTCATTTTAGGGTTTCACAACATGCAACAGGTCATTCCTCGTTTTCCGATCGCCCAGTGTTGCATCGTCACTAGAAAGTACATTAATTGAAACTTTAGCTAGGAGAATATATTTAACAAACACACCGTCGTCGCATACCAATTAATTAAAAATAAATATACCACATTTCATACAAATGTATGTTGAGTACGTAACAACCATTCTAAAAACTATATTTGATTTTTCTAAATTTTAAAAACAACAAAAATATTTTCTCATCCCATCTGGAATTAATAATGTCATCGGCATGTTATTTGCCGCCGATAAAGGTGGTGCTATCATGTGGGACCACTTTGAAGTTTACTGTCATGTGGGACCGCCTTTATGTCGATTTTACCTATTATTTGCAGCAAACACATTTGTGGTTCTACCCTTGCCATGTGGGACCGCATTGAAGTCCTTCGGCCTGGCTGTTAGGTTGCCGTTAGGGGGAGGAACTGTGTCGTCGGTATACTGGTAGCCGCCGACATAGGTACTTTTTGCGGGAAACGAAATTCAAAATCTTGCTCGCGCCAAGTAGTCAGCGTGGCAGGGAGTATGTATGTCGCCGGGCTAGTTTATTGCCGCCAACACAGGGCATATAGTTGTCGTCGGTTATGAAACCGCCGACATAGATATTTTGGCCGACGACACTATTGTCGTTTCCTGTAGTGTATATATATATAGTGGTTGGTGAGATTAAGATGTAGGTTGAATTTAATTATTAATGAGGACTAAATTAGTGATTGCATTTAATATGTAGATTGAATTTAAATATGGTAGCACTTTGTAATTAATTATTGTTTAATCTATTTACTTAAAATTGTTTCTTTATTTGGTGTATATTAATTTAATACTTTTTAAGTAATGCAAATTCTTTCGGATGAGACCATTATAACTAATTGAAATTATTTAATTGATTTTAAAAGCATGATTTGGATATGGATTGATAGTTAATGAAAATTTCTAGATTTATTAGAACTACATAACAAATTAAATGAATAAAACAATTTGTGACCACTTATTGATTTACTGAGATTTTATTTTTTATAAATATTTGTAGATGGACTGAAGATAGATGTATGAAGTGGACCATCGTGATAGAGAGTACTTTAACGGTGTGACTAGTTTTCTGAGCGCAGCTGTGGCGTACAAGTCAAATAAGCTGATGGATTACATTTGTAGCTCGTGCGTCGATTGCAAGAATGAGAAGCAGTTTTCTAACCTTGAGGCGATCCGTGCACACTTGGTTCGAAGGGGTTTCAAGCCTACCTATACCTGTTGGACCGAGCACAGTGAAGATGAGATTGTACGTGAAGGGCATTTGATTGATGATGATGGCGAAGACAACAACTCGATGGCGGTTGAGGATACGTTCGTGGACACCTAGGAAGACACGTTTGTCGATGACCACGTAAGATGATCTAGAACAGATGTTGCATGATGGGGAGGAGGACCTTACGAGTGAAAGGGATTTTTGGAAGTTCCAACATATGGTAGAGGATTCTACAACACCTTTGTACTTGGGCTGCAAGGAGGAGCTTAAACAACTGCATGTTGTGCTTACGCTGCTGCAGTTGAAGGTAAGTAATGGTTGGTCCGATAAGAGCTTCACAGTGCTGTTAGGTTTCTTCAGGGACGTCCTTCCAAAGGGTAACATGTTGCCAGCAACCACATACCAGGTCAAGCAGGTTGTTTGCCCATTGGGACTGGAAGTATAGAAAATACACGCATGTCCAAATGATTGCATATTATATCGCAATGGGTTTGCAAAATTGGATGCGTGTCGTGTTTGTAAGGCATCTCGGTATAAGCGTGACGATGACAACATCAAGGTGCAACGTAAGAAGAATAAACCCCCAGCCAAGGTGGTGTGGTGTTTCCCTATAATCTCCCATCTGAACCATCTGTTTGCGAACAAAAGGTATGCTCAATTGCTGCGATGGCACGCCGAAGAGCGTAAGAAGGATGGAATGCTTAGACACCCTACTAACTCTGCGCAGTGGAGGAACATCGATAGAAAATACAAGAAACACTTTGCATATGATATGAGAAATATAAGGTTCGGGCTCAGTACGGATGGGATGGATCCTTTCGGCAATATGAGTAGTCTTCATAGCACTTGGCCAGTGACTTCATGTATCTACAGCCTTCCTCCTTGGCTTTGTATGAAGCAAAAGTACATTATGATGCCGCTGCTGATCCAAGGGCCGAGGCAACCTGGCAACGATATCAATGTGTACCTCAAACCACTGGTTGAAGATCTTCTGGTATTATGGAATAACGGTGTACAAGTATGGGATGAGTATAAAAGAGAGAACTTCATGCTAAGCGCGTTGTTGTTCATAACCATCAATGATTACCCTGCTCTTGGTAATCTTTCAGGCCAGACTATAAAAGGATTCAATGGGTGCGTCCATTGCTTGGGTGATACAGGTAGCCGGTGGCTGAAATACTGCCGAAAAATGTGTTACATGCGGCATCGTAGGTTCCTTCGCAAGGACCACCCGTATCGCAATAACAAGAGAGCTTTTGATGGTACAAAGGAGACTGCTTCAGCTCCGTAACATTGCAACGGCAAAGAGATATTTGCAGCCGTAAAGGATATTAAAATTATTCATGGAACGGGAGCCGAAATACATTAGTCCTGTGTTTCGGTGATACAGATCCTTTGTGGAAAAAGAGATTAGTATTTATGGACCTACCTTATTGGGTGCACCTGGATGTTTGACATGCACTCGACGTCATGCATATAGAGAAGAACGTGTGTGATAGTTTGCTTAGTATTTTACTAAACATACCTAGCAAAACAAAAGATACACTCAACGCATGGATAGACCTGAAAGATATAAAACTCGGGAAGGAGCTGCATCACGAAGAAGATCACATATGCTCACTCCTAAGCTACCTAGGACTCCTTCCAGCCAAGAAGGGAGAAGAACGAGGGTTCAGCTTGGTGCCCTAGAAAGCAGCGTTCCTAGAGGACGCCAAAATTTATAGGCGTCCGAAGAAATCCAGACAAGAATAGTTGGATGCACGTGTACGAGAAATAGAAGACTGGATGCAAAAAAAAGGAAATGCAATTAGAAGAAAAGATGCAAAGGATGCAAGAAATGCTAGCAAATGTCCTCAGCGACATTAGTCACATGACTTCGGCCACTAGCTCCAGAGTCCCCTCGGTGCTTGTAAAAGTTGCCAAGCATCCACAGGCCCTCCCGAAGAGGACTCAGCCTGTAGTTTTCCTGTGGACAAAATCGTAGAGCCAGCACGTTGCAATCTGCACCTACCCGTAGTGAACATTACCATTAAGGTGGCTGAATGGGTGGCTTGGCCATGCATCGAGGGGCAGATGTTGCATAACCATCCAATTCCCCAAGGATACGCCAGAGTATCAGTGGACAGCGTTGTTGACAAATACTGTAAAGTTGAGGTAGAGATCCTAGGCAAGGAGGGGAAAAATAATCTTGGACAAAACCTAGGCACATTCATCATGTGGCGCAAGCGCTACATAAAATTTGTCTCAGATGACAACGATGATGATGATCATAATAATGATGATGAGGCGGTCTGTCCACCCAGGAAAAGTCCTCCTCCTCCGGCATCACCCAAAAAAAGTCCTTCTCCTACTCTAGCCCCACAAAAAAGTAATCAAAGAGCACTGCGATATCAAAATTCTTCACGAGAAGGGGGAAAAGTTCCTCATTTGTGAAGCCAGCACAATCTCTTAAGAAACAAGCATATGACCTAACCGAAGAAGAAACTATAAAAGAAGTAGACGCCAGCATAACAGCTCATTTCAAAAAGACACCACCACATGATAAGGTTGTAATCGAAGCTGCCAAAAGGGATTTCTTCTTGGGCTTAGTGATGGTTAAACAGACAGGACGGGCAACTAAATCTCCTTAACTTAGCCAATGAATGGACTACAAGCTCATCTCTAGGAAGAAATCTAAAGGAGATGGTGGTAAGGAGCTGTTGCTGGAGACCAAGGGGGTGCTAAAGGGCAGGAGCCCCTTCTAAGGTGGCCATTCATTAACGAGGAAGCTTTGGGGGATCCAGATGAGGAGCCCAAACTGACAACACAGTTACGGCGTCTACATCTGTAACATCCCGAAAAATGCAAATAAATAAAACTAAATATTTTGAATTTGAATATTATTATTTCTGAGTTTTCTTGACATTATTGGTTTTATTTGGATTTCCTTTGGAATTTTGCATTGCATGAAAAATCAATAAAGAGAATTAATGAATGGATAATGATAAAAAGATAAAAGTAAAATCTTGAAAATTTTATATTAATATTTCTAACCCTCAGGTAAACTTTTTCCTGATAACTTTTATTTTACTGCATGGTAAAAATATCATTAATGATGAAAAAGACAAACTTGACTAGAAACAGTGCATCATCCGAATTAATGAAAAATATTAATAGTTTATCTGAAGCTGAGAAAATTACTAAAGCACTCTTTGTACAGGATTTACCTCTGGTAAAAATATCAAGAATTCACCAGGTCGGATAAGCCTCGAAATAATTCAAAAACAGAAACTAGAAAAAGCTGTAAAATGGAATGCCAGAATTTTTATAAAATCCTGGAGCAATTTCCTGAGCTGAAAATTTTAAATAAGAATACTTAGCTGAAATAAATTTGAAAAACAAAGTTTGAAAAAGTTATAAAAATATTTAGATTGTCTGATAATTCAAAAACAGAATTTGAAATCCTGTGCATTGTACAGTGTCAGAATTTTAGTAAATAATCTACATATTATTTAAATCTAAACTTTTTACTGGAGGTCGTCTACTTCCGGAGGAGACTACACAAAAAGTATGAAAAATCTCTGGAGGATAATGTCAGTACAATCATTGCGAATTCAGTGAACCAGCTAGTCAACTCTTTAAGTCGGTTTGTCTCTTCTCTCTGGCATGTGGACCCAGTTCACTGTGCCTTTGCTTCGCTGGCATTTAGCGTGGCTCGTTTCTCTCGCTGCCAGTGGGACCTGACCCCACCGGTCAGACCCATCGCGCCTGGCTTCTCCTCTCTCCTTCCTCTCCCGAGCGAAGCTCGCTCTGTCATCGCGCTCTCTCGCGCCTTCCCTGACCAGCTCACCTGTCCCTGCGTACCAGAGCACCGCCCAAGCCATCAGAGGATACCACGACGATGCCTACTCCCTGCGCCTACCTGAGCCATCGCCCTATACCCGAAGGACAGCCTGTCTAGCCGCCGGTGTACATCCTTGTCGCACCTGGTGAAGGCTTCGGCTGAGACCGAGCAAGCCTGAGCGCGAACTCATCCTGTTTCCCTGGCCTATAAATAGCCCCAAAGGATCGCCTGAGCTGCATTTTCATTCCCCTCATCCTTCCCTCTCTCTCTCTCCTCAATCGAAGTGCCCAAAATTCCCTGCCTTTCCGCCATGACCGAAACTCCCCGAAGCTTCAAGCCGAAATCAATTCAAGTGATAGAATAATCCATTTCCAAATTCCTTCTGGTTTCATCATCTACACCTCCTAAGGATCAATAACCCTCAAAAATGTTTGAGCTTCTCCATACGAAATCACCCCGCCGTCGTGCACCTCCTTCCTCAGCTCCGGCTGCCCGTCGGCAGACTTCCTCGACCACTTTCCGGCCAGGAGAAGTTCAAAAATGAAGTCCTCGTAACCTGTAGAAGCTCAACCTGCCATCCATTCCAGCTCGGCTACCTCGATTCTTCTTCTCCACGTAGCCACCATTGCCGCCGCCGCCCAAGCTCGTCGCCGGCACCTCTCCGGTTACTCTTCCACCGAATCGGTAGCACCAGTAGCTTCTACTCGTCAAGCTCTTGCCTCATGTGCCCTCGCTTCCACCGGAGCACCGCCGGAACATCCTCGCCGGTGAGCCCTTCACCCTGCTCTGTTCTTCTTCCATCGTCATACGGCCATCCTCACAAGGACACCAAGAAGCTTTAGTTCAAATGGTAAAATACGCTTCCCTGTTATGAAAACACATTTCCAATTTTCTGTCAATTTCAAAACCGAATAGGTTTCAATCTTGAATATCTTTTGAAATATTAATTCAATTTCAATGAAATAAATTTTTATATTCATATAAAATCAGAAAGAATCTAAATATGCAAAAATATTTAATTTTTCAACTACAGGATTATTATTTGAATTAAACTTTGTTATAATTCCATTATGGCCTTTAATTCAAAGTTATGCACAAGAAAGCATAAAAATGATAAAATAAATATTCAAATGATGAATAGACCAAGATGAATTAAAATCTACAAGAATATTTAATATTTGAGTCATAGAATGATTATTAAAATTTGAAATAGGATAAACACTCTATTATGGACATTATTGCACATATAGAAAATATAATTCTTAAAATCATTAAATAAATTTTTATGTGCCTCTGGGATGATAATAAACTTAAATATACAAAAATATTTAAATGTTGAACTCAGTTTAAATCATTCGCTTTATGATTACTAGTAAAACTTCATATGGCCATTAATAAAAATGAAAGCATAGAAGCTCATAAAATGAGGAAATAATTTGTAATAATTTCCTAAAAATAGTAAGGACCCATGTATGTAAAAATATTTAAGATAAGATTTAATTTGCATTCTTTTAATGAAAAGAAATGTTAATTATAACAATAATCAAACGAGTAACCCATTGCAATTAAAAGCAAAATAATGCAAAATCAACATTAAAACATTCTAGAGCTGCACCCTACTAATGCCTGAAAAATGAATTAAAGATTATGTATAGCATAGTCACAAACTTAAAATGAATCTTGGCCAATTTAACATTATCATTGTGATCATTTAGACTATTTCATCAGCAGATAGAATAACTCGTTTAAATGATAAAATCAGTAAAATGAGTTTAGAAATACTTTACTAAGTTCATACTACTGTATTCTATAAAAAGAACCTTATTTCATTGAGGATTGCATAATAATGTTATTAGTTCAAAAACCTTAAGTGTTAATCTCACGCTTCATTTTCTTGCCGATTCCGAATAAAGTAAACTATATAATGTCACATAAGCTTTTTCATCAATGAATATAATGTCTTGACCAAATCCTAAAACTTATGAAATTAACTTAGTAGTACTCTCCATAGTATAAACTACCCTATTATGAAAAGATAATCTCACTTCACCATGATTCGCATATTAATCCTGATAGCTTAATAACCCTAAATATTCACATTACATAAGTGCGTGATATGAATGAATGAACTTTTGAGTATAAATGAGAAATCAGTTATTGTGATATTTGTATCACCAGAACCTTCTCAAATATCATGTAATAATGCTAGTAGCCTAAACCAACAGGTTAGCTTTTTATAACTAGAACATTGATTAAATGTTGCTTTGAATCTGAATCCTAATTAAAGGTTAGAATTCACCTTAAGCCTGAAATGATCATACCTATTTAATCTAAACAATTTTTGCATCTTGAATTCGTAAAATAAAATTAATAAATTCATAAAGAGCAATCCCTGTTTCTTGTGAAGAGTTTTAGTTGTTTTCGCTATCTATTTTCTTTTTGTCCTTGTTAAAGTTAGTTATTTGCTATATTTCGTTGATCGACGTGTAGAACCCGACGTTGTTGATCTCATCGTCGTCTCCGTCATCTTCAACTTTCGTCCTCATCGTAAACAGTGATTAAGCAAGGCAAGCACCCCTTTGATCATATTGATCCCAGTATTTAATTTTCCTTTTATTTATCAAATGGTTTCATGCATACGTTTATTTTCTGCAAATTCGCTAATTTGTGGTGCTGGTAATTACACCTGTTGTCATATGAAATATCCCTTGATATGTATGACATGTGAACCTTGATAACCATAGATTGAGGATAGGCATTACTTAATGTCATCATGGGTATATATGCGATTACATATCATCCATGCTTAGCCATGCTTTAGAATCATTAAGGTAAATGATCAGATCAAAATTGTTTCCTGAAAATGATTGGAAATGGCAATGTGGTGCTGGTATTTTGATTAAAAACCCAAAATAAAACTATGGTTTTGATGCGAGCGATTATTGGCAATAGCCGGGTGTGCAAGAGGAATTGCACGTAGTGTAGGGTGAAGTGTCGCCCGTGTCAGATTAAGGACCGAGCGATGGGACGTTATTGATCCAAGATTTCCGTGCAACCACGAGGGCTATGTATGGGGTAGCCTTAGCCTATTAAGTTATTTAGGCATGACTTTGTTCTTTTGGGAAGGCGGGAGCTTGCATAGGTATTCCGGTCAGGTCTGCCTGACGGGGTCTCTACTTGCTAATGCAATGGTGTACGCCCTGCCATGTTTAGAAACGTTGTGTTGGGTGTGTGAAAGTGGATCCACGGCTTGCGTGAGTGTTTCTAGTTCTATGGCGGGGGTTAACATCCCGGGCTGGACCAAAGTCATGTCTAGGTAATGTAACGGTTATGTATGATCTCCTTGACGACGCACCTAAGGAAGTATGTCAGGCAAAAGGTTGATCATTCCTTGTGGGTAAAGTTGTACACCTCTGCAGAGTGAAAATCTAATCGATTAGCCGCGCCCGCGGTCATGGGCACTTGGTGAAGTCATTCCAATGTTAGATGTTTTATTATTTTCAAAAGGCTTGGTATCATTTGTTTTGCAACTGTGCTTTACGTCAAAGGGCCGACATTGATGGATTTCAGGATATGGAATATTCGTCGCTCAAGTCATGGAGGACTGTTGTCAGTGTACTATACGCTAGGGTACCCTCACCACCGCATAAAGTACAATCCACGTGGCGGCTTGGCAATCGGGCGGCGATCACGCCCGCCGGCCAGCGTCGGTCCACGCCCGGCGGCGGTGGGCGAAGACGCCGCCGCCCGGCGCCCACCGCGTGGCGGCTCGCAACGGGCGGCGATCACGGCCGCCGCCGCGGCGTCGGTCACGTGGCGCCCGGCGAAAGTGGCGAAGCACACCGCCGCTTCGGCGCCAGCCGCGGGCGGCTCGGCAACGGCGGCGATCACGCCCGCCGGCCAGCGTCGGTCCACGGGCGCCGCAAAGCAGTGGCGAGCACGCTCGCCGCCCGGCGCCACCGCGTGGCGGCTCGGCAATCGGCGGCGATCACGGCCCGCCGGCCAAAGGCGTCGGTCCCACGTGGCGCTTCGGCGGCAGGTGGCGAAACCGCCCTACCGCCGGCGCCCGGCCCACGTGGGTGGCGGCGGCGATTGGCGAGGACGCCCGCTAGTCCCGCCGAAGGCAAAAGGTGGAGCGCGGTGGCTTCGCGAAGCTCCTTCCACTACCGCACCATGTTAGAACGGCCACCGCCATAGCAGCTTATCGATGGGTAAGGGTTTCGCGACAAGCCCATTCCTTGACACCTCTCACCTACCGCCATAAAGGGTCCCATCCGTGGACCGCAAAGGCACGCGTAAGCATTTAATGAAGCTGGAGGAACGGGACAGCACAGGAAGGAGTAATAAATGTATAAGGCTCAGCATGATGACTCCCCTTTTACCTACTCCCGTTAGCCTGGCCTATATAAGGGCCTCCGGGTGCATGGGAAAAGGGGACGGGCATTCGAGAGAAAAGAGCTTGTAACCCAAGAACTTTGTACTAGTTTTTACGCACTCTCTAAAAACAATCTAGCAGGAAGTAAGGCTATTACCCGAGGCAAAGGGGGCCTGAACCTGGGTAAAAAATCTCTTGTTCATCCGTAGCTCAGGAACGCCGGAATCCTTCGCGTAGGAGTCCCTAGGGTTTTCGCCCTCTAGGTTTAGCCGGCCGCGAAGACGCCCTCCTTCCGAACAAAACCCGGTCTGCATCCTCCGGGCCTGTCAGGTGGAATACGCCGACAACTGTGAGTGTTATTATGCTTTACTTATTTATTATCAATCATTCTTGCTCTTATAAATTCCGTTTGCAAATAACTTGATTTACAAATTCAATTTTGCTTTATGCAAATTAACTGTAGCAGCCTCCTTTGACTTGGTTTGCATTTATGCATTTGCAAATACCACCTTAAGTCTTGCGGAGTACGAAAATACTCACCCTTGCTTAATTTGTTGTTTTAGGTGGATTAGTCAGCGAAGCTTCGAAGTTTTGTTCATCGCAGGTTTCGGAATCTTTGTTAAAGCGATCTTTCTAAGGATTTATGCCTCGTCAGTTGCCTGCGGGATGGATGGGCACACTACCAGGCTTTGCTTCCTTTGCTGCTATATTCTCTAGGTCGTAAGATTTCTTTGTATACTAGTTTCCGCTTAATTAATATAATGTATTGTTGTGATTCCAATTGTTGTAAATGTGCGTACTAGCTACTGATCCAGGGACTATAGTACTGTGTGCACATGAGATTTCTATTTTTGCATTTATGTAAAAATGGGGGTCATTACAGTTGGTACTGGTAGTTTGTCCAAGAGACAAAGAGCGACGCATTCCCTGTCAGATACAAAGATGTGGATTTTCACAACATGGATGGCATTTTCTGGGTAGAACATAGAGAAATATACTAGTTGTACCAACAAGATGCCCTGGACGTGTCTATATTAAGAATGTGGACTCTGTAAATCTCTTGTATAATTCATGCTGTACATTCACGTACCCTTAAATTGAGGGTCTGACTTCTTTCTTATGTAGAATGGAGGCAATGACACTAGAGTGGACTTAAATGAAAGGGTAGGATTCCTCGACTCGGGCCTTGTCAACTGCAAACTTCTTCAATATCCAAGCACTCTAAAAGAGATTGAGGAGTATGTACTCAAGACGCTGCTAAAGCTACAAGACAAGACCTACGTACTTTTACCCTACAACTGTCAGTACGTGTTTCCCTGCATACTAGTCTCACACATTTCATGCGCAACACTATGTGATGACTAATTGGCTTCTACAGTTTTCACTGGATCCTTCTCATCATCATGTTAAATGAAAGCACGATCACTATCTTGGACTCAATGAGGAAACCGACAGATGATTACAAAGAAGTAATAGAGTTGCTAGATAGGTAAACTCGGTCGTTGCGTTATTGTTCCAGTAATCTTCCATTCCATTGCACCTAATTAAGTTTAATGACTACTCAAAACCATTGACGAATACTCATATAGGGGGTACCCCACAGCAAAGTATACATCTATTTCAAGATAGTATTTCTCTCAGTTGCCTGGGGTTGGAACCCGGGTCAGCAACACTGCAGAGTGCTGGAGAGGGTATTACCAAAGTCTCCGTCCCTCACGGATGGGATTATCCCTAAATATCAGCTGGATCGCCAGATGAACCATCTTGGGCCCAGCTCTAGGCCCAAGGGGCCACGAAGGATCCTCGGCCTCGATCAGGTTCGTCGAGGCACTCGGCCGGAGCCACTAGTCTGCCTCCTCACAGTTCCCGACCAGGCCACCGGTCGGGCATCCCCGCCAGTCCCGACCAGGCCTCCGGTTAGAACCCAAGCAAACTCCGCCTCGACGACCTCCTCCACATCGCCGGTCGACTCCAAGCTGGTGACCTGCCCCGTGGACGCGACGTCCATGTCGGAGCAGGTGACCCCTTCCCGAGATGGCGTAGGGGTCGCTAGGTCAAGTGCCCGTCCCTTCATCTTGTCAGGCATAGCGGAGGGACACGCTCCGTCCCAAGGCAACACCAGAGTACGGCGCAAGCAACGTCAGCACCTGACAGGCGAGCAGAGGGTAGGTGCGATTTTTCCGTGAACACTTGTCTCGTCACAAGATACCTACCCAATGGGGATTTAATGAAAGGACCCGTCGACCACTGTGATCAAGACCAGGACTCCCGGGGTGGCATACCCCTACCTCTTTTTCTCCAAATTCCCATGTAACCTGCCCCCTCGGCCTATATAAAGGGAGGCATGGCCCTCAAGGAAGGGGACGGACTCTCCTTCATTTTCGCGCATTCATTCACCCGCTTCATTCACATTCTACCTCGCTTGCTCGTCCGACCCGATTCGGGCCTTCCGACCTGAGTGAGCGCTCTTATCTCCCGAGTTCCTTAACTCGGGCGAGCGCTAAGGGCCTGTCCTTAGCCCTCGCTTGTAATCCTACACACTTTGAGCAATAAGATCCACCACCACGAACTGGACGTAGGGACGTTCGGCTCGAACCAGTATACATCCGGGACTCCCTTAGTCTAACCATTCAAGGAGAGGGGACGCGCAACCCCTATACTTACAAATTTACTTGCCGGTTATATGAAACACCGACAGTTGGAGCGCCAGGTAGGGGCCTTCGAGCGTCATCTTCGTGATCTCCAGATTCCCATCTCCCTCCTTGATGGCTTTCTTCGCCGACGACGACGCGTCTGCATCAAGGAGCTGGATCCGCTTCGGTTCCCACGACTTCATCGCCCCCTCCAGCGGGAGAGTTCGTGCTCATCCCCGCCACTCCTCAGGCTCGCCGCGCTAAGCCTCGATAGCAATGCGAGCAGCTGGAGGCCCAAAAGGCTCGGCTGTTCAAACTCCAGGCCAACCTGGGTGCCCCGATCGAACCCTCACATCGCCGCTTAAGCTGCAAGACGCAGACGCTTAGGTCCGATTGCGACCGGCCGGGGGGTCCGACGGGCCTCCGTTCTTGCCCCGCGCCAGTTGGAATGTCGCCGCAGCATCGACGCTACTCCGCGGCATCCCCAAGTCCGAAGCCCCGGAGACCAAGGTCAAGGACCAGAACCTCCGGGGGCTGGTGGAGCGTGCGGCCATCCAGCACGTGCAAGCCTCTGGCTCTCGCCACTCGGGGGCTCCCTCGAGCCGCCTGAGCCACGCCGTCATGCGGGACCAGCGAGGTCCAGCGTTGGCAGCGCCGCTCCTCGAACGACCCCAGGCCTCACGCACTCTGGATTACTGCCGACCTCGGCACATCTCGACTCCGCAAGCTCGGCGACTCCAAGCGTGTCATCGACCAAGTCATGAAGGCTTCCAAGCCTCGTGATGCCCATGATGAAGATTCTGCTAGGCGGAGGATGGTCCCGCCAGGACCTCCGCCTCGCATCGCTCGATGCCTTCATCTCGGCTGGGCTCGTCGACCTAGCAGCCGACCGACCCTCCAGGTGCAACCACTCCGACCGCCGGCCGGTCAGATGCGGAACAGTCCGGGTCGGGCCGTAGCGCGCTGGTTGTCCCCTCCCTGGGAAGAACCCTCCGACCCGGCACCTTTCGACTGAAAGGCGCCGATCGCCACGATGTGACGAATGCGCGGAATATCGGAAAGTTAAGGAGATTCTATCCCTAAATTCCATCTTTATTCCCGCATTTCACTCAGGCCCCCCGGGCCCAAAGCGCCGCGTCGATCAGCCGCGTCGGTCTCGCGGCGACTAAAATTGTTCACCGATGCTTATTTAAGATAGCGTCGATTAAGCCATCGGGTCCCCTATAGCGGTAACCCTCTCGACCCAGGTGCTCTGACCTCAAATGGCCTCTGATTCTGAGTAGCGCTATCGCGAGGAAGAAGGAAGTGCCCAGGCGAGGTGATCCATGATCGACCCAAGACGCGTCTTTTTGGGCTGCTAAGTCCCCTGCTATTTTTTCGCATTTTCCTCAAAGTGTTGACGCCCCGACCTACGCTCTAGCAACCTCGATGGTTCCTAAGGGTTGTGGTCGTTCGGCGAGTGTTCACCACAGACAGGGAATGCAAGAAATCCGGCAAAAGTCCCCAAAATTCCATGACATCAAATGTACACGCATTGCGCCACCTAGAAGCAGAAGTTAGACGCGGGCGTCTGGTGGCTCATCCGGCGAAGTTGTCGTCCTCGGAGCTGTCGCTGCTCACCTCGATCGCGACAAGCCCCACCACCATCTCAGCATTGGCCGCACTCAGCCCGCGCCGACCTGCGCCGCCGACCCTAGTGACGATCGCGACGGGTGAAGGAGGCGCTGCCGCGCAGCAAAGAAAGCGCACGACGCTCGCCACGGGCGATGGTGATTCCCCTCGCGATGGCGGAAGCGATAGCGCGGGAGGTGGTCGGCGAAGGCGTTAGCCCCGTGAAGCCGGCGTAATGCAACTCATTACGCTCCACTGGCTCCTGTAGCTCCACCCCTAGCGGCCTGAAGCTCCTGGCCATGCTCTCGAAGGCCGGGCCGAGTACGTTCATGAGGTCTTCGAACAGGACCCAGCGCTCCTCGCGCACCTTGGCCAGCTCCTCCTCAGTAGCGTCGGCACGAAACCGCAGCGACCGCACCTCCTCGCGTTTGGCGAGCCTCCTCAGTGACCTCTGCCGGGGCTCTTGCGCTCCGCCTCCTCCGCGCGTTCTGATGAGCTCCTCCTCCGTGGCTCGGACTCGAGCCCGCTGCCACGACACCTCCGCCCCCTAGGCGGCAGCTTGGCTCGGATGCAGGAAGCCTCCAACCGCGTCTACAGACCGGCCCGACTTCGAAGGACCACTCGGGGAGGTCGGGAGAGAGCCGGGAGCAGCTCCAGCGGTGTCCGTCTCCCCCGTCGAGGTGACCACCGGGCGCGCAGCCGGCGGCTGGCCTGATCCCAAACCAGAAGCGCTGGAATGAACAAGAAGAATCTCCACGTCAGTAAGATAGAATCGAAGTCATTGCGACATCAAGCGGAGGAGCTCACCCTGCGAGGGAGCTCTTGATGCAGAGGGCCGACGAAGGTAGGATAATCGCCTTGTCGTCAAGGCGTCGGAGCCCCGCCCTCGGTACGGGATCTCTTGGCGCCCGATGCCGGCCCCGCTTGCCGCCTGCTCGCCTGCGCTCCGGTCGCCGCCGCCATCGAAGTTCGAAATGCTAGAACTCCTTCCTCTCGCGCTGCGGGGAAGTGCGAAGAGGCAGGAGGGCAAGGGCAAATGGGTAAACGTGGTCGCTTTCACGACCCTCCTGCCGTTCTTATAGAGGCGGGGTGGAGCGGTCAAAGCGGGCGTCACCCCGGCTAGCGCGCCGCACGCGCATTAACTCCATGTCCCGCCCGACGGGACGTGTCCTTTCCACCCCTCCCACTGCGCATTAAAATGCGATGGGACGGCGGGGGTGAAAGGACATCACTTGATCGAGGCACGCGCCTTCTTCGGCTCGAAGTTTGGACCAGCCGACCAACACGACAAGAAACGAAGAAGGGCTCGGATGGGCCATGGGGACACCAAAGTGGCTAAAGGCCCGATGGATCGACGGCCCCGTCGAAGGGCTGAGCAAGGGGCCCAACGACCTCGACGCCTCCGACATGCAAATCGAAAAGTTAAGGCAATCTTTTACCTGAAGCCTTTTTTCGCATTCGTTTTTCACTCCTCCGAGTTTAAGCGCAGTGTGGCGACCACAGGCTTGGTCCCCACACACCGCTCGAGGGCTACAGGTTCATACACTTTCACAGGTCGGTGACCCGATCGGCTATCGGTTCCCCCTAGCGGTAACCCTCTCGACCCAAAGCGCTTCTGACCCCTCCCAATGTATCGTTATGGCAGTAGTGCTTGCGGTAGAAGAAGTGCCGTCTTGGTACCAATCATAGCTGGTCGGGAACACTCCTTTACCGTGGTGAGTGCAAGTGAGCGCTTTATTCCCTAGGTCCCTGTTTTTTCTTTGAAGCTTTTCCTCCAAGGTGTTAATGTACCGACCCATGCTTGTACAACCCCCGCGGTTTCTAAAGCTATGGTCGCTAAACGTCCATCACCCCTGGAAGTGCGAAGGATAAAGTCAAACCTATGGAATGGGCCGACTGGCCAAATAACAAAAACAAACTTCAGTTCATTACACAACAAAGTCCTTTACATCACAAAAAGGCAAAACATCTAACTTTCTTCCTGTTTCCGATGGAGGATGCTCTCTGGCGATATCCGGCTGGTGATCTCAACGACGTACGGGTCGACCTAGTTTCTGAACCCTTCGACCTCTTCGTCGGTTCGGTTCGCTGCGACCCCACTGCTGACAACGGCAAGGTTGATGCCGTTATAGTGGGAGAGGGCGAAAACCAACGCCGAGCAAGCTCCGAGCTCGATCCCCTCGCTCAACGAACACTCGACATGCTCCGGCACGCGAGCCAGCGCGGTGGCGAGCGAGCTTGGACCCTGTACGGCGGTCCCAAGCACCCCATCGCGGATCTCCTCACTGACCCTCCGAAGGGTCGTTAGCTCGGCGGCCTGCTTGAGCAGGTCTTTCTCCGCCACCTCCTTCACCATCAAGGCCACTGCACGCGACGTGATCGCCACATCACGCTCCTCCACTGCCAACTTCTGCACCTCCACGGTGTCGCCGAGATCCTTCCGCAGCACTACAAATCGAAGCAATGTCAAAAAGAGGGCCCGGCGGCCCGCGATCGCAAAGAGCTGAGCTAGGGTCGATCTGCTTACCAGCCGCGGAGGCCTCCAGGCGCTGGAGGTCCTCCTCAGCCTTATTGCATGCCTCCGCCTCGTGCGCCCCTCCTCTGGTGGAATCCGCCTCGCCCGAGCTTGAGTCGCGTCGTCCTAGAGGTGCGCCTGCTGCAGCAGCAGCGTCCTTGGCGCCTGTTAGCGCCGCCTTGAAAAGCCTCAAGCTCGATATCCTCGCCTCTCTGGGACTCGGTTATCAGGCGCATCTCGGCGACTCTCGGTGGCCTTCGCCTCCACCGGCTCGCGCACAGGCTTCAGGAGCCTTGCGTGACTTCGGAGTGCTGCGATCGCCCTCCTCCTCATGGCGACCATCATCGCTCATACAAGATATGGAGGAACCCCGACTTCTCCCCATTGGACCTTGATTCTTTGCGAAGCCGAGCACTCCGTTTAGCCCTCTGGCCATTAAAAATCATCGAAATTTGGAGCTAAGAGTTCAGTAGGACTTACCCGGCAAATCGGGCGAGTTACCTTAGAGATAACTTTCAGCGCCCCGTCAGCCGAGTTAAGAGCGAGAGCTAGACCCTCCCGAATCTGGCTCAGATGAGCCTCCACTCGCTGCGCACCCTCTTGGAAGGTCCCCCACGACACGGCCTCCGCTTTGATGTCCAGCACGAACTGCGGTTTGCCGGTTGGGTCATCGCCCGCCCAGGTCAGCACAAGCTAGGGAGCCTTGGTCCGCGAAAGGATGTGCGCTGCCTCCGCCTACGGCTCGGCATCAACCGCCCTTGGCGTCTGAATCGCCCTCTCTGCCGGGCCCCTGGACGTCGATGGTAGGGTCTCAACGGGCGCCAAGATCGCGCCAGCCAGCGCAGGCCCTGGTGGCGGCGGCGGAAGCCTTTCTTCGCCTCCTTCGGCCTCCGACCGAGACCCTGACCCGCCGAGGGGTGCCGGAATTTCCTCACGCCTCGACTCCTCCGGAGCCTCCGGCGGTGGTCCCGATTCTGCTGATAGCGACAGCTCGGCGCTCAACTCCCCAACCATTGCTAGGGGCGGGGCCGGCGCCGGTTCCCAGCTGGAGCCCACTTGCCGCTCGAGGCTTGATCCACCGCCCAAGCGAGGCAGCAACCGCATCTTCTTCGCCGACTTCCCCTTTGGAGACGAACCACCCTTCCGCTTCCCTAAGGATACCTCCTCCGGGGACGCCTCCGCCTGAGACCCAACATCGGTGGTGCTGGCGCCCTCGACCCACTTTGAGCCCACTTTGGGCGGTGGCAGAGCCACTGTATGCGTATCATCGAAACCATCGCCACCCCCGTCACTCGAGATGACTCGGATCGGACGCTGCCAGCGGCGTGATCGACTCGAGGCCTCCTGCGCGCGTCGATTTTTCGCCACGCGCTCCTTCCTCTTCTTCCCCTTCTTCACCTCCCTCCGCCTCTTGCGGGTGGATTCTTGCGGGGTGGCCACCGCGCGGTCCTTGGCCCTCTGCTCCTTCTCCCTAGGCAGCAATGCCCGGGAGACCATCCTGCCCAGCCCCTGGATAGCACAGAGGCGCCGGTCAAACCACGTGCTAAAGGCTGAGGGCGTGGAGGAAAAAGGAAAAAGGAGTCACTCGGCATACCAGGTCTAGGGGGTTCTCTGTCGAGAAAGGCTCGGGGCCGCCACCCGCTGCCACGGTGGCTCTCCCGACCTGCACGACGGCCACACTGGCCTCAAGCTCCGACGCGGCGAGCTCTGCCGCAACCATCCTCATGGGGTCGGATGCCCCATTGTACAGGAACATCGGGCGCTCCCTTTCCATAAGGGGTTGTACGCGCATCCTCATGAACGCATGTACAACGGCGTCGTCGGTCAGGCCCCGCTCCTGCTGGACCTTGATCCGTTCTCGGATCAGCGCCACCTTCTTCTTCTCAGTTTGATCGGGACCCCAGCCCCACACGTCCCTCGACTCGGGAGAGCAATGGGAGAAGGTCAGGCGCCTTGCCTCCCTAGAGTTACGAACATAGAACCACTCAGAGTGCCACCCTCGGTTCGACGTCGGCAGCTTCAAGGGGATGTACTCCGTCCTGCGGCGAGCGCAGGCTGCGAACCGCAGCCCCCATGGACGCTGTAGCATCCGTCGTCTTGTTCTTCCTGTCAAGGCGTGAAAGAAGTACTTCCACAACGCCTGGTGGGGTTTGATCCTCAGAATGCCTCACCGCAGCGTCATGAAGATCGCTATGTGGAGCACGCCGTTGGGGTTGAGGTGATGCACCTCCACCCGTGGTGATGCAAAGATCCGCGGATGAAGGATGAAGGGAGCCCGAACCAGCTGCTCATAGAACCAAAGCGGGCACCACGATCTCCCTTCCTCTAGCGCTGGTTCCGCACTTCGCCGGTACTCCTCCACTTTGAGACATCTTATGGGGAGGAACCTCTTCTCTCTCAGCCGAAAAGGCGTACATTGGGCGGTGCACTCAGACCACGACATCTCCAAGGCGCGAGCAATCGAAAAGTCGGAGGAGAAGAATGTTTTTACTTTCCCGACTTTGAAACTTTTTTTCGCCTCAAAGCGAAGGCAAGAGGCGAGGAAGGCAAAGGGTGGCGAAGCAAAAGCGTAAGCGCGTTCTCAGCACCCCGCCCGATCTCATGGGCACCTAACAGCACCCACCAACAGCATCACCGGGGCCAGGTCGATCGGGTGGCGCCAGTAAGCGGAGCCTCAGATGAAGCGTTGTCTGTCTGCTGGTTGCGCCACGCCACACCACCGGTGAGACGACGCCCCAATCATTTCGCGATCGATTTAACCCCCACGCCAGACAAATGCTAGCAGAGGTGCCAGCATCGCCCAAGTGACGCCCACGACCTCTAGATCTCCGCCAGCCGGATCAATCGGGCTGCAACAGGTATGAAAAAGTCCACCGGGCCGTCACGGCCTCGAGGTGGCGAGAGGGCTCAAGTAGCTCAAGACCAGCCTAGCGCTGCGGGTTCAAAGGCCTAATTCCACCAAGTGGATTCAGAGCCGCCCCAGCAGGCAAAATCGAGCGAGGGGCGAGGACAAGGCGAACCCTCGGTGGGTCTCTAGTTGGGTTGGCGGACGACCCAATCACCTTAACTCGTGTCCAAAACCATATTTCAAACTCTCCTGCTGAGCCCCTCGGCGGTAGCAGCCCAATCATGCCCGTTACTTAACGGTCGGGTCCGACGGATCGAGTAAAGAAAGGTTTCATGGGTCGCTTCTAGCGGGTCGGACGCCTGACGCGAGGGATAGTCCGCTAGGGGATCCCCGACCGGGGATTTCGAGGCTTCACTCGATCACCCGCTTAGTAGCTCCACGAGCACGGTGTTCGGCCGACGATGGTAAACACGCCGCTGCTCACCCTCCAAGTCCCACACCGCGGGACGCGGCGACACGGGAATCCGGCACTGACCTCTCCTCCGCAGAATCGCCTCGACGAGGACTCGGACGGATGCCTTCGCTTAGCTCCTGCTAAACCAGCCTCTACTAACTCGCTTAGCTCCGGCTGCTAAACTAGCCTTCACTAACGCCGCCCACTACGACGAAATGAGCATTCGGGAACGTGAACCTCTGGCGGAGGCATTCGGACGTCCTCGATCACGGCCGCTCAGCCTATGATGTAAAACGAAAGCATTCGGGAACCGTAACCTCTCACTTAAGGCATTCGATGTCCTCGCCGATCACGGCCAAGGCCTAACTATGACGAAACGAGCATTTGGGAACCAAAACTTCTCGCGAAGGCATCGGACGCCCTCGCCGATCACGCCGCCGCCCACTATGACGTAAAATGAGCATTCGGGAACCGTAACCTTCGCTGGCAGCATTCAACGCCCTCGCTGACACGCCGCGGCCCAATTTACGACGAAACCAAAGATCTCGACCAAAGTACTTCGGAGCAAGTTCTCCGACCGCTGAGGGCTCTGGGGTTACACCCACTGTGTGTCATACAAGCACCCTGGCCGAGAACTAACACTGTTGGTTAGACTTCACGATCCGCCAGGCTCGGCCGACCGATCCCATCCGAGAGCACCCGATCAAATATTGTATCGAACAAGATGGCCAGACTTTGCCACCCGGACTGAATAGGCGTACCGGAAGGCTCGCCCAGCTGAGTCCGCTCGCCTCTTTAGGGTAATCCCCCAACCAGCTCTCCGACCTGTCGGGTTGCACTCCACCGGAAGGCCATCCAAGACTCCGCCGAATGGCCGAAACCAAGTCACGGACCCGCCATCCAAGGCAGCTTTTTCCGATCCACTCAGAGGCTCGAGTCGATCTAGCCCGCTGCTTAAACTCCGCTGATTCTTTGTCGACCAACGAATTCCCGACCAGCTCCGACCGCCGGGCTCGGGGCTCACAGAACACGTTGCCGGCGCCTTCGCGTGCCCGTTCTAAAGTCACCCAACCGTTCGGTGCCGAACTCGCCGACCTGTGGCCCTGCATGCCCGATGATCGCACCACCGAGGGCAATGGGTCAGATCTCAAGAACACCAGAATTCCTGTCGGCCCTCAGCTGGCTACCGACAAATACTACATGTGGGTACCCCACAAAGAAAGTATACATCTATTTCAAGATAGTATTTCTCTCAGTCGCACTGGGGTCTGAACCCGTCAAGAACGCCGCAGAGCGCCGGAGAGGGTATTACCAAAGTCTCCGCCCCACACGATTGATTATCCCTAAACATCGTACCGATCGCCAGATTAACCATCTTGGTCCACCTCTAGCCCAAGGGCCACGGCGATCTCGGCCTCGATCAAGTTCGTCAGGCACCTCCGACCGCCACTAGTCGGGACCTCGCAGTGCCCCGACCAGGCCATCGGTTCGAGCTCGCCACGCCATCCGACTATGGGTTATCGGTGGCGCCTTTAGGCTCCGACCAGCCTCTCGTCGAACTCCCAAGAAATCTACTCGCCGACGACCTCTCCGCCGCCGCCGACTCCAAGCCGGGTCACCGGCCCGGACATGACGCCCATGTTCGGAGCAGTGACCGCTTCCCGAGATGGCGAGGGTCGCCGTCAAGTGCTCCGCCCCTTCATCTTGTCAGCTGCCGATGGGACGCCAGCCTCAGTCCCCAAGGCAACACCGAGTACGGCAGAAGCAACGCCAAGACTGACAGCGAAAGGTAGGGTAGGTGCGCATTTTCCCATGAACATCGTTCGTCAGGTTCACCTACCCAAAGATGGGACGAATAAAGGACCAAGTCAACACCAAGACCGAAGACCGGACTCCAGCGTGGCATACCCCTACCTTTTTTCTACAAATTCTCGTGTAACTTCCGCCTCTACTTATATAAAGGGAGGGATGGCCCTCGTGGAAGGGGATGGACTCTCCTTCATTTTCGCAAGATTCATTCAATTCGCTTCATTCACATTCTAGCTAAGCTTGGCTCGTCCGACCCGATTCGCCTTCCGACCAGCGAGCGCTCTTATCTCCCGAAGTTCTTAACTCGGCGAAGCGCTTAAGGGCCTCGTCCTAGCCCTCGCCAGTAATCCTACACACTTTGAGCAATAAGATCCACCACCACGAATCGGACGTAGGGACGTCAAATAACCAAGATACATCCGGGACTCCCTTAGTCTAACCATTCAAGGAGAGGGACGCACTTAATTTATATTTACAAATTTATTTGCCGCTATAATTTAAACACCGACAACCATGCATAGGGAGTACGCAAAATACCACAACAAGAGCCAGTGGTGTCGTCCATTCATGAAGAAGTTCAGAATAAAAACCAATTTTCCATGCCTGAGACAGCAGCAGGGGAACAATTTATGTGGATACTACGTAATGACACATATGCACGCGTTCATCACTAACAGTACCAACTACAACAGCGAGATGGTATTTCATTACATATTGACGCCTACTTTTCTTTATAAAGACGATGACATTAATACTTCAATTTCTCCAATGACAGCGCATGAAGTTAGGCACCAATAGCCTATTCGACAACGAAATTGAAGCCCTTCAAGAGCAGATGGCTGGGTTCATCGTTCAAGAAGTTATCAACCCGAAGGGCGAGTTTTACGAGCCACACGCTATATGTGGAGTACATGGAACCTAGGGTATTCGGCATGACAGCCACTTCTAGGGCCACCCAAGAGGATGGGCGAAGAATCACAGAACGCTACAGTATCACTGGATCGCTACCAACGCAGCAACAAGGAAACCCTAAAGATAGTAACCAACCTTGATTAGGTAGGATACGATTATAATCCTGGTTGTTACCATATTCGGCAGATAAGGATAGAGATAGAATCTCACCCTTGTAACCAATCAGGAATTTCCCTTGTAATTGCACCCTTCTGCTATATAAAGGGGGGACGGGAGAACATCAAGATCAGATCATCAGCAGTAAGATAGACTCTCATAATCCCAGAGCATAGGACTCGGGTATTATCTCCTCCGCGAGAGCCTGAACCTGTATAATTCATGAGTCCTGTGCTACCATCGAGTTTGGATCTAGCTCCTAGCCCCGTATTCATTATTGGTGACAACAAACATCGACAATTGGCGCGCCAGGTAGGGGTTGTGCTAAGATCAATCTCATCAAGCTCGATGGCCGCCGTCAACGAAGTTGCCGCCACTTTCGCTTTCGGCCAAGCTTTTCGCTTCAGGAGCCTAGATTTCATCGCCGACAATCTTGGCAAGCTTGCTCTCTTGGACTCGGACCAGATCCAATCTGGGAGAGATTTCATTGCTCCTTCATCCGGATTACTGCTTCGGTCGGGAATGCCACTACCATCCGCTTCACGAGTAGTAAGCCGGGCTTTCTCCCCGACGGATACTAAGGATCTCGATCAAGGATGGATCTTGGTGGTGGTGTCATTAGAAGCACCCCACTGGATTCGTGAGATCGCCTTGATCTGTCTCCTTTCGCTTCCTCCGACTTCGGAAGCCGAGTCTAAAAGCAACAGTGGAAGTTGCTAGGGTTTTCGTGGCATCTATGATCAAGACCCGCGGGACCGAGTCCCCAGCGCCAAAAGGATGTTGCCTCACAGATTCCACGCAGACAGCCCGTAATCTACGACCGGGTTTTGTTCGGTAGGAGGGCGCTTTCATGCACTGGGCTAATCGAGAGGGCGAAAACCCAGGAGGACTCCTCCTGGCAAGGGTTTCGCCTCTTATGAACTAGGAAGAACAAGAGATTTTTTACCCAGGTTCAGGCCCCCTTGTGAGAAGGGTAATAACCTTACGTCCTGCTAGATTTTGTATAGGATGTTTTGAGCCAGTACAGAGTCCTTGAGTTACAAGTTCTTCTGCTAGCTTTTTCTAGTATTGCTTGGCCGATTGATCCAGGATCTCCTCTCGCCCGTTCCCCATGCACCCGAGGGCCCTTATATAGACCAGGCTAACGGGGTAGGTACAAGGAGGGTCATCATGCTGATCTAAACGCATTTAATGCTCCTTCCCGTTGCCCCTGCTCTCCAAATCATTAAATGCCTCACGCGTTTTTGCCCCATTCCTGCCGATGGGACCCCGCCGCTTCGAGGTAGGTGAGAGGCGCCGAGGAATGGGACTGGTGCTTGAAACCCTGCCACCGAGCAAGCTCGGCTGGCAGGCTCGCCATTCTAACACGCAGACGGCGGCGGAGGAGCTCTTCGAGGCGGCCACCGCGCGCGCCACTTTTGCCTCTTGCGCGGGCGAGAATGCCCGCCACCCGACCGCCAGAGCCGCCGCCGTGGTTGGCGCGGGCAGGCAGCGCTGTTGCCACCGCCGCCGGGCGCCACGGACCGACGCCGCCGGCGGGCGTGGTCGCCGCTCGACGCCAAAGTCGCCACGTGGATTGGGCGCCGGGCGAGCGCAGCGTTTCGCCACCGCCGCCGGGCGCCACGGACCGACGCTCGGCCGGCGGCCGGTCGCCGCCCGATCGCCAAAGCCGCGTGGATTGGTGGCGCGGCGGCGTCTTCGCCCATACCTCGCACGCGGGCGCCCGACGGACCGACGCTGGCCGTGGGCCGGTCGCCGCCTGACCGTGTCGCCACGTGGATTGGGCGCCGCGGCGAGCGTCTTCGCCCACCTGCCGCCGGCGCCACGGACCGACGCCGTCGGGCGGGCCGTGGTCGCCGCCGATCGCCGTGTCGCCACGGATTAGCCAGCCGAGGCGAGGCCGTTCGCCACTTCGCCGCCGGGCGCCACGGGACCGACGCCTGCCGGGCGGGCCGTGGTCGCCCGCCTGATCGCCAAAGCCGCCACGTGATTGGACTTTAGGTGGTGGAGAGGGTACCCTAGCGTATAATACGCTGACAGATGTTGAAGAAGCCGCAGAGGCAGATCGCCTTTGTCGTGAGGCCCAGGAAGCACGCGTGAAATATCTTCAAGCTCGGGGTCACAATGTCAATGAGGACATTCTGCAAGCAAAAATGGGGGACCAAGCCGTCTTTCATATGACGCAGTAAAACATCGTTGCGTTCAAGATGCTACTCGACACCCTAGGACCAATGCTCGGGCTCGACAACCCAACTGCTCTGATCGTGGCCCAAGTTAAGACCATGGTGACAGCGAGAAAAAGTCAACATAACCGTGATTTCTAGCGAGAAAGACGCGACTCGCGTTCACGCAGCCCACCGCATCGCCAAGAGTCATACCGCCATAGCCCGGTACCACGGCGGCCGGCGTGAGCTGCGCGCGTAGGGCTCCCCGCAGAGTATCAACCGCAACCTCCGCCTGGACCTTAACACCAGGCGGCGTGAGCGGGAAGATGATGAACGGTGCCAGTGCAAACATGACTACGAGCGTTTGGGCATCGACCGCGATGACAGAGACAATCGCGATGAGCGGCGCGGCAACCGTGATGATCGCAAGGATCACCACCACCGTGGCTGGAGTAATGACGAGGGGCACCAAGTCAGAACTCCGCCGCGCTGATCCCCATCGCGGCGTCATGATGGATCCATTGACAGGGTCCACGCATTCACCGCTCTACTCCGCCGAGTGGTATGGCCCGAAGGTTTCAATCCTAAGGGCATTGTTATGTTCGACGGGGAGAGAGACCCAGAGGCTTGGCTGTAGGTTTACGCCCTTGCAGTCAAGGTGGTCGAAGGTGATCACAATGTAATGGTGAATTACTGGTTTGGCCACGCCACCTCATCGGCCAGTTCGGCTCACGGGACTTCCGTAAAATTCTATAGATTCTCGGGGAGATCTTTGTGAGCAATTCATTGCTAACTCTGCAGCACTTATGAGGTCCAAACCGGCGTGGGACTTCTGTATCAACTTCATCAAGAAGAATGAGTCTCTTCGGGAGTTCATTCGACACTTCATGTAGAAGAAGAATGATTTATTCAAGACGTCTAGAAAGCGATACGTCATAGGAGGCTTTTCTGTGGAAGAGTCGGTGATGTCGACTTGATTAAGAAAGATGTCCCAAAGCCACCGACCATGTAGAAGGAGAAGTTAAACTTTAGTGGACCACTCGCCCGCGGCCTCGGATGCCTTGGCGGCATGAATGACCGTCGTCGCCAAAAGGACAAGAAAGACCCGGCGAGTCCTCAAGCGGAAGGACAAGAAGCGGAAGGGCGAGGCGATGTCGTAGTAGTGAGCAGCGGTTAGCCAGGCGCCCGGCGGACATATGATTATGACAAGTTAATGGACACGATCTGCCCTTTCCATCCTAAGGGGAAGCATGCAGCCAAGGATTGCTTCACCTTGAAAGAAAGTAACAAGCGATCGGGCCCGGATAAAGGTGAGGCAAGCAAGAAGCAGAACCCCCCTGAAGATGAGGAAGGTGACTACCAGACGACCGAGTGCGAGCTCAATTATATATTCGGGGGCTCGGCTGCATATGAGTCTAAGCGGAATCAAAACTTCTTCCTTTCGGGAAGTCAATGCGATTCTGTGGCGACCCCGTGATGCTTGAGGTGAGTGCGAGGTTCCAATCACATTTGTGCTTGGATTATCCCGACTACATCCCATACCTGCATAGATATCCTCTGGTCCTAGACCCCATTATTCGCAGCGTCAAGCTCAAGAGGGCGCTGGTTGATGGAGGGAGCGGACTCAACGTCCTTTTCTCCAAAACCTTTGACGGCATGAAGATCCCCCGCTCCGAGTTGAAGCGTGGATCGTCGCCGTTCCATGGGGTAATCCCAGGGGCCTCAATGGTACCACTCGGGCAGATCACCTTACCCGTCACACTCGGGACTAAGGAGAACTACCGGACTGAGTATCTAAACTTTGAAGTGGCTGATTTCGAGACGACATACCATGCCATCTTGGGAAGGCCGGGCCTAGCCAGATTCATGGTTGTGCCTCACTACATGTACCTTGCATTGAAGATGCCAGGGCTAAAAGGCATTATCACAATTCGTGGTGATGTCAAACAATCCTAAATTGTGCAATAAGGGAAAGTGCGGTGGCTAAGATGTAGGAGGCGTGACGGCAGGGGACAAGATCGATTGGCGGCTGCGCTTCAAAGGCGAAGGAGATGTCGGCCCGAAGCTTGAGGCCGTCGGTATGAAGCCTAACGAGGGAGTCAAGAGGGTGATACTCGACCCGTCCAACTCGGCTCTAACGGCTTTGATTGGGAAAGGGCTTGATCACAAATAGGAAGACGCACTCGTCACTTTCCTCTGGGCGAACCAAGACATCTTTGCTTAGAAGCCATCTGATAGGCCTAGTGTCCCTAGGGAGGTGATCGAGCACTCTCTCAACGTCGACGAGAAGGCGAAGCCTATCAAGCGGCTGACTCACGGTGGTTCGCGCCAAGATCCACCGTGGCGCTATCAAGGAAAAATCACTAAGCTTTTAGGCTGCAGGATTCATAAAAAGTGTATCATCGACGCGGTTAGCGAACCCGGTTCTTGCTTCATAAAAAAAGAATAAAAGTTGGCACATGTGTGTTGATTATACCGATCTCAATAAGGCATGCCCAAAAGATCCATTCGGGTTGCCTCGCATCAACCAGGTGGTAGACTCAACTGCCGGGTGCGAGCTCCTGAGTTTTCTAAATGCCTACTCAAGGTATCACCAAATCAGCTTAAAAGAGGAAGACTGCATCAAGACCTCATTCATCACTCTGTTTGGGCCTTTTGCTATGTCACAATGCCATTTGGGTTGAAAAACACTGGCGCAACCTATCAGCGCGCAATACAGCGGTGTTTTCACACTCAGCTAGACGCAACATGGAAGCATATGTGGATGATGTCATTGTCAAATCTCGCGTAAAGGAGGACCTCATATCTAATTTGGCCGAGACGTTTGAGAGCCTAAGGGCCTAGAAGATGAAGCTCAATCCTGAAAAGTGTGTCTTTGGAGTCCCTTCGAGAAAGCTACTCTGATTTATCGTGTCTCGTCGCGGTATCGTGGCAAACCAGGAGTAGATCAATGCCATCCTGAAGATGAAACCCCCAACTAGCCAAAAGGATGTCTAGAAGCTCACAGGATGCATGGTGGCACTCGGCAGATTTATTTCCTACCTAGGGACGCGGGGAATGTTGTTTTTCAAGCTCCTAAAAAAGCAAGGTAACTTCTAATGGACTCCCGAGATGCAACAAGATTTCAATCATCTCAAGGCATTCCTGACCACACCTCCGGTATTGGTTTCACCGATGCCCGAGGAACCCCTTTTGCTTTACATAGCAGCAACAACTCATGTAGTCAGCGCTGCAATCGTTGTGGAGTGGGAGGAGGCAGGGCACCTGTAGGAGGTTCAGCGCCTAGTTTATTTTGTCAGCGAGGTACTAGGCGGGTCTAAGGTACGATACCCTCAAGTACAGAAGCTATTGTATGCCATACTGCTTACCTCTCGCAAGCTTAAGCATGATTTCTAAGAACATTTGATTTCGGTGGTTACTTCTTTTCCGATTGGGGACATACTTCACAATCGAGAAGCCACTAGGAGAATTGCGAAGTGGGCAGTCGAACTCGGAGCCTTCAAAATCTCCTTCAAGCCGCGAACTGCCATCAATTCTCAAGTACTCGCTGACTTCACCGCTGAGTGGGTAGAATTGCAGAATCCCACAGCCACTGAGGAGCTCGAGTATTGGACAATGTACTTTGATGGTTCTCTCATGCTCAGCGGTGCGGGGGTAGGCGTAGCGCTCATCTCCCCAAGAGGGGAATGGCTGAAATATGTTCTTCAAATCCATTTTTCAAAATTAAACAACACCGCTGAGTATGAGGCACTCATCCATATCGCTCGGTATCCAACGATTGATGGTTCATGGAGACTTGCAAGTGGTGATCAATCAAGTGCAGAAGGACTAGTCGTGCATCGGTGACAATATGGCTACGTATTGCTAGGAAGTGCGCAAGCTAGAGGATAAGTTCAATGGGCTGGAGCTCATCCATGTGCTCCATCGAGATAATGAAGCAGTAGACGAGCTCACAAGACTAGGCTCGGTTGAACCTTGATTCCAATGGCGTGTTGTCGAAGAGCTTCATAAACCCACGATAAGCCGACAGCAGGAGTCAAGCAAATCAGAGGAAAAGCCAGCCGAGGCGACAGTTTTGGTCGTCAACCCTGACTGGACAATTCCTTATTTGGATTATCTATTGAAGGACATGCTCCCCGAAGATCACGTACAGGCAGAGCGCATTACCTACCGAAGCAAAAGCTATGTGGTGGTCGATGAGGAGCTCTTTCGGAAGAGTGCCTTCGGAGTCCTAAGACGGTGCTTATCAGAGCAGAAGGGAAGAATCTCCTCAGAGAAATCCACTCGGGAATTTGCAGGCATCATGCAGCGTCAAGTACCCTGGGGGGCAAGGCTTATCGTCAAGGTTTCTTCTAGCTGATTGCTGTAACAGATGCGGAAGACATCGTTCGGACATGTGAATGCTGTCAGTTTTTCGCTCGGTAGACTCATGTGTCAGCGTAGGAGCTGCAGACTATTCCGATCACCTGGCCATTTGCGGTCTGGGGGCTCAACATGGTTGGACCCCTGAAGAAGGCCCAAGGTGGTTGCACTCATCTCTTCATTGCCATCGACAAGTTCACGAAGTGGATTGAGGCCAAGCAATCGCCACGATCATAGCGACCAAGGCCAAAGAATTCTTTCAAAAAATTATGGTCAAATTTGGCGTGCCAAATAGGATTATCACCGATAATGGCACTCAATTCAAAGCGGAGAATTTCAAGATTGGCGCGACTAGCTCGGCATCAAAATCTGTTTTGCTTCTGTGGGTCATCCCCGATGTAATGGGCAGGTTGGACGGGCTAATGGCATGGTGCTGCAAGGATTAAAAACAAGGATATTTGATTGTCTCAAACCATATGCTACACGATGGGTCAAAGAATTGCCTTCAGTACTCTGGGGGCTAAGAACTACCCAGACGAGGCAAGCTGAGCGATCACCTTTTTCTGGTGTATGGTTGAGCGCGATCTTACCTCTAGAGTTGGCATTCGGATCCACGGGTTTGGAATTATAAGGAAGCCGAGTCGGAGGAAAACCGGCTAGAAGATCTCGACCGATTAGAGGAAGCGAGGATGTCGCTGACAATCAATCGGCTAAAAGTGCCTTGAGGGCTTGTCTTGCTATCACGATCACAATGTTGAGGCGTGCTTTCTCTAAAGGAATCTGGTTCTAGAAAAGAATCGAGCGAGCACAAGCTCTCCCCAAGTTGGGAAGGCCTTTACATCGTCGATGATGTGACGTGCCCAGGGGCTTACAGACTCAAGCATGAAGACGGCGTGGTTGTCGGCAACCCATGGAACATATAGTAGCTACGTTGCTTTTACACTTAAATCTTGTACTCAATCATGTTATTGTAAATAAAGTTTTTTCTTGACTTGCTACTTAGTTGATTCTCAACTAAGCGATGAAGTCGAGGCTACCTAATAGTGTTGCGTGTCATAACCTTCTTCTGAGTCATTTTTTGCTCCTTTTCCCTAACGATTGCAAATGAGTCCGAGTGCATTAATTTTGAAGTAGTGAAGCTCTGACCTCATGAACGGTGAACTCTAGTCACTCAAAGCACATGCCTGAGAGAAAGAGCCATGTGCCGACTCCCAATGCCCGAGGGCTAGACTAGTCGGGCAGAGTGCTTAAACAAAAGGAGATAAACCACTCAGGTGAATTCAAAAGTCAGTAAGGAAAAAAGAGTAAACATCATTAAAATTGTATATAAGATCGAACATTATGTCCAAGCGAATATTTTTACATTGCCTAAATTTTACATATATATGATTCTAGGGCAGCTAAACATAAGCGTGGCGTGTGCGGCCCAGTGCCTCGGTGACGGCATTAGTGACCTCGGCGATGGCTGGAACAACCTCAGTCAGGGTGGCGACGGTGGCAACGTTGCGAGTGGTGGCCTCCTGCTCAGCGACCTCGGGCAGGGCAAGGTCGTAATCGGCCCAAAACTTGGCGAGGAAGTCCTCTTCGTCAGCAGGCGCCGCTGGTGCATCATCCCTGAAGTCGAAGACTAGCTCTGCCGCTGGGGGTTGTGGCGGCGCTTCCTCGTCGGCAGGCACAGTGGAGCATGAAGGAGACGCCATTGGAAACTTCCAGAAGAAACCGAAGACTGCTGGAGAGACAAAGATTTGGAAGCGGGTGATCGCTCTTGTGGCGGTGATGGCCTTATATAGCCAGAGCAAAGAAGTCGAAGTAGCTCAGAAGCATCTTTGGCATGGGAATTAAAGCAGTCCGAAGATGTCTTGGCCGGGAAATGGCGACCTCGAGCGTCTTTGGCATAGAAGCGAAATTTGAACACCAAAAGCGCGAAAGCCTTAATTCAAAGAAGATTTCTTGGGGCACGGTGAGGCATTTACGGCTAAAAATTAATTCTTTGAGAAATGAAGTAATTACAGCCAAGTTTTACATATGCATTACACAGGACTCAAGGCAAGGTTTTCTACTAAAGTGGAGGACATATCCTTAACTTCATCAAAAAGGACGGCAACTTGATCATCGTTGATGGTGCAGGCGAAGCCCTCCTTGACAGCCTCAAGATCCACTCGAGGATAGAGGGACTTCACGATTGCCATAGCCTGGCTAGCACTCATGGTCACCGTCTCCCGTATGTGGGTCCTAAGCTTCTCGAGCCCTTCCGTTAGCCGCAAGATGGTCTCATCCTCATTGCTTAGTTCAGCCTCTCCGGGGCACAAGAACGTCACCATTGCCTTGGAGGCATCGCGATGTTTGGCGCATAATGCTTCCACCGGACTTGACCCTCTTATCGAGGACACGAAGCTGCGCTGCGCCTTTCTCTTGATACGCAAGCAAAGTTAGTCATCACCAAGGTGTTATAAATATGATGAGAAAGTAAGCAGAAGCGAAAATACCCTCGACTCTGCTCCGAGTTTTCTAAGTTGGTGAGCACGGAACTTCAGAACCCTCTTGGCATACTGAGCTGCTCACAGGAGGCATCTTGAGTTCCTCCTGGAGACCTAAAATGGTTGAGTCCGAGAGTGGAGGCGAGAAAAAAGTTAGAAGCACGAACAATCAAGTTTTAGCAATGAGACGATTGAAGAAACACTTACATTGAAGGGAGCCCGCCATGCTCCATTTCTCCTCCTCCAAGGCTTGAACTTGGGCCAGGAGCTTTTACAGCTCAACTTTTCCCTCGTTCCTGACTCGCTCGAGCTTGGCCCTGCTCTCGGTACGGGCCCGCTCAAGGTCGACTTAAGTACTCACTTCTGACTTGATCTTGGGAGCACTTCTGGAAAGTGCATCCTTTTCAGAAAGGAAATGGTCTCCCAGGACCTAAAGATTACAAGAAGAGGATTAATAAAGACATACCACTTCTTTGCACCAGCAAGAGAAGGCTGGACGGTCAGGCGCCTTTCGATGGAGTGCTCATAGAGCTCCCTCCTCACCTTCTCCTCATCTTTGTCAACAAAAGCCTCCCATTCATCCTCCTCGCCGCGGAATACAATTCGTAGTGGAGGCCTAGGGCGGGGAGGAGGGGGTCGCGGCTCTCAAGGGATCTCCTCCATTGGAGGAGTGGGGCGTGGCCGGGGTCTAGAGACCATCGGCACCATGGCCCGACTCGGCCAGTGCTCGAGGCGGTGGGGTCAGCCCGGTCGGGATCACCTCGGTGTCCCCGGGTGCGACAACGGTTGGCGAGATCGCCTCTACCTCATCTGGAACTGCTTCAGCACCCCTGGGCGCGGAGGCAGCCGACGAGGCCATCTCCACCACATCCGGGACATCCTCAGGTTTGCCTCCCTGGGGCGTCCTAGTAGTGCATCCATAGGAACATCATCTGGCGGCACCCTGTAGAAACAAGAGATCAGGACACAACCCTGCAGAGCTGGAGTAAGAGTCGATAAGGAAATCAACCTGTCGGACTTCTTTATCCTCACCCCTGTCACCTTCTGAGTGGCTGAATTGCCCAAAGAGGGACCCAGTTTGGTGCTGGACTTTGGAGGTGGAGATGTCGGCCGTGCTAAGTGTTGGGCCGCGGGTCCTCGAATCGTTGGGTACCCAGTTGGTCAAGGAGGTCCCTGAGACCTCTCAGCCGCTGACTTCTTCCCTTTTTCGGCACTCGGCTCCCCAAGATCGTTAGGTCCTTTCTGAGTGGCTGAACCACTCGGGAGGCATCGGCTTGTATTTGGGCCTTGGAGGTTGGGGCCTTCATACATCGTGTGTCTTTGACATCGGGGAGCTCCACGATCGGCGAACCCCCAATCGGTGTGAGAAAGGTCTCGAGTCTCCTCGGCCATTGGCTTCTTCCCTTTTTTGGCTCCTGGCTCCTCAATGAAGGGCTGGCAGGCCATTTTCGCTCGACGCTCTTATGCTAGGGGATGTTGCGGAGGGGAGCGTCAGAAAAGAAAGCAACTCGATCCTGTAAACAGGTGACGAATGAGGAATCAGGCAACAATCACTCAAAAGTTAATGATCATACATTAGTGGATAAAAATGCCTACCTCAGGAGGAGGACGTACCAGAGCGAAGGTCTTCGGGCATCCCTGATTGGAGATATAGGTGCCTGAGGCAAAGAAGTCACTTAGCCAATTGGCCAGCACCTCTTTTGGGGCCTTCTCGGGCACCTCTCGAGGAGGGTCGCTACGCCCACAATATTCGAATCCCAGGTGGACTCGTTCCTTGAGGGGCTGCACTCGGCGATCGATAAAGTTGGAGGTGATTCCAATTCCGGTCAGGCCCCTTTCCTTCAGATCGTCGATTAAGCCTAAGAGCTCCTTAACCTGGCCCATCTCATTATTTGGGGGAGTCGAAGCCCAAGCAATAGAAAATTTGGGTGGATGCCCACTACTACTGAGAATAAGTCATCACTGCTTGCCGGTTCGTCCACGCCATTCTTGCCTTGCGGTTATGAAATGGCGATGATTGATTAGTGATGATACTCGGGGTTATCACTTTGGGTGAGGCAAGCGGTGATATAGATATCCTTTGGCGGTTCATTCTACAACTTGGCGATGATATTAGACTATCTCTGCGGTTTACACTAGCATCCGGCGGTGATACTCAACTATCTCTGCGGTTTACACTAGAATCCGGCGGTGATATATGTATATCTCTGTAAACATCTGACGAACAAGCGGTGATACGTGTATATCCTTTGCCGGTTCCTGAAACAAAACGGCGGTGACAATCCGAATTACGAAAAAATTTGTAGATGTACTTCATAGATTACTCTACCTATGTATAAAATTGCAGGTTCAAATTCAATACATATGAGGACTTACAAAACTCTTTTTGTAAGTCCTCATATATGATAATTGAACTCCAATTTCTACATAGGTATATAATCTATAATACATTTAGAAACCCACCAGTTCTTCGTGACTTTTATTAGTTGGTGTGCACGATGTGTACAGGAAGGCTTGTGTGCACATGATATGTTGCCTTCAAATATATAGCATATGAGCGTCGTTAGATCATAATTAAAATATATTAAAGCATCACAATATTTAGTTTTTTACAATTAATAGTCTATTCGGAAATGTAGTGTGAGTACATCTCGTTCACTTTAGATCGAAGCTTAATCGTGGAACTGCGCCCTTTGGATCGATGACATGTTCGTCAATGAATCCAAGCGATATGCTCTTGAATTGCTAAAATTTCTTTCGACGATAACTTATTGGTTCTCGACTTGGGCCGCTGTTATTGAAGAAAAGAGAAATTTAATTAATGATGATAGATGTTAAATGAAAGAAAAGTAGGCATGAATGTGTAATTATATACCATGTCTTCGTTATAGTAAAGACAGACTTACGTGACAATTGCATGTAAATTTGTACATACGTGGTATCTTTTATAAACTATTTCCCACAGTCTGTCTCATGCATGGAAAGTCTGTTATTACTTTGAAAGTTGTCTGTAGGGAAGATCACGGACCACCTTTCTTGCAATCTGGTAATGAATCTGCTGTGAATGATTTTAAATAGTAATTAACCTTAAATACAATAGAATAAAATATTACTAGAGCAATAGCATAGCGATCGAAGTTTACTGTTCATCACCTTCCAAAAATTATGTTCATACTCACGAAGTTCTTTTCTCAACGAGTCCAAGACATAAACCACTGCTAGCTTCTAACTTTCGATGTGTGAGGAGGACCCGAGTGATAACTAGACATATATGTTAACATAGCCTATTAGTCCCACATTGTCACGCATAAAAATAGTAAAACAATATTAGAAGTAGGAGTGTCGTCTTTGAAAGTTATAGGATTATAAATCACGGAGGTTTTCTTTCTCGACTTGAAGAAAGTCCTAAATAAATAGTCTTCAACAAATTTTGGGTCATCACGGACGAGTTTCTAGTTAACAAGCCCCGGATCGAGAAATCCTAAAGCTTCATCCTTATTTTTTGCACATAAGCTGTATCTCCATTCTACATATGTAAAAAAAGAAGTTAGACATCTGATTGAGCGGTACAAGAATATACAATAATATAATTAGAGACTCACAAAGTCCACGGTCGACCCGATGGCGTCGAGCATCGGCTAGGTACAACATATACACTTAGCAGAACTCTAGCGAGAACATGCCATCCCCATTGTGAAAATCCGAGATCTTTGTATTTCCTTTGGGATCGCCCACATACCCTCTTGGCAGCTGCTGCATATATCTTGATGGGCCAGCGCCGCAATTTTGTTGTTAGGTTCTCTAAATCTTTTGAGGAGCCATCAGTTTGCCCCTTAATGTACTTCGGCTTAGACCTAGGTCGTAATCACTGACGTTGTTCAGTGCATCTTTTTGAGCTTGCGACATCGGCGCTTCTCGGCACTAGCCATCTTCAAGTTTTGCTTTACGGATATCGCTTTCGTGGTCAAACATTTCCGAAGGTTCGAAGCCCGCCTGTCTCTTTGGCTTTTGCCATACTCAAGAAAAAACTCCTGCGCGTAGCATCGACTTTAGTCTTCTCGGGTGATGGCACCTTTTGGAAGTGAGATGTTACCTCGACCTTCGTTTGCTCTTTGCGTTCTTCTTGATCATATCGTAGGTAATTTCTTACGGAAGGTGTGTTGCCTTCACAGATGACCGAGATTTGGTACAAGGCGATGCGGACTTCGAGATGGTGGCGATGTTAGACTCTTCTTATGTGCCGGTGAGGAGTTGGACCTTCTTGGCCGGGTGCGGAGGAGAGTTGGACCTTCTTTGGTGGTACGGTGAAGTATTGCTCTCGAGTTGAATAACTTGATGGGTTGCTTCAAAAGCCCTCCAACACCAAATTTCAGCAATATATCACGGGGTATATCAATCTGAAATTAGTGACTCTATTGATTCAGCACCGTTTAAGAAAAATTGGTGACTAATACTCAATTATGGATGACCGCTCTTGAACAACAAAATTGCAATAATTTTGCCTCTCTGATGATGCCAAGCGTGAAATTGAGTTCCATATTAGTCCGAGGATATCAAAGTTATGAAAGGAACTATTCTGGGATAGCATATCACATATCTGGCGACAACAAAGAACAAGTTAAAGTATTGATACAATGATCTACTTGATCTTTGAATTACAGAATGATTCACTAACTAGCGAGATAAATATTGCCTCATTTATTTGTATCATCATCGGAGCGATAGTAGAGAATAAAATCGATTGCCTCATTTATTTGTATCATCATCACAGAATAAATCTCTATCTCATTGATAACCCTAGAATCATCACAGTTAGTTGTCACAAATTGTCTATTAGGTCCCAAATCCTCTTGAACACTATACCCACATGCTAGGTCCCCAAGCCAAATGAATTAGTGGCCTTAGCATCTGCACATGCACATCTGAAACATTCACAATCACATTCACAATCACATGCACATTCACATTCACATTCACATCGCACATTCACATCTGCACAACCACATTCGCACATAGCAAGAGCATGCTTTCAAAGCGGCGGCGGGGAGGCAGTGGGAGGTCGGCGGCGGGAGGCGGTGGGAGGTCGGCGGCCCGGAGGGAGGCGGTGGGGAGGTCGGCGACAGCGTGGAGGCGGTGGGAGGTGAAAGCGGCAGCTGACAGTCGAAGCGGGCGTCGAGGAAACTCGAGCGGCAATGACGAGTCGGCGGCGTCGAGGCTTCGAGCGACAATGACCAGTCGGCGGCGTCGAGCTTCGAGTCGGCAATGTAGAAAGCGAGAGGAGAGGCGCGGCTAGGGCTAAGGTAAATGAGAGGAAGGCGCGGCGTTCTATTTATAGTGGTGGAATATCACTTTGCCGGTTGGTCATACCAACGGCGATGATATATATCTTGCGGTCCATTGTACAACCGCGATGATAGTGGAACTACTCTGCCGGTCCATTATACAGCCGGTGATAATCAGAATACTCTGCGGTCCACTATACAACTGGCGCGGTGATAGTGGAATACTCTGCCGGTCCATTATACAACGGCGGTGATATCAGAACTCTGCTTGGGTCCATTGTACTGGCGCGGTGATAGTCAGAATACTCTTGCCGGTCCATTGTACAGCCGGCGATGATCAGCTCTTGCCCATATGCATTAAAATTTGTCTTTTTATTGCTCTTAATATAGGGAGATAATTTGATCATGAAATTTATATGTACATGGGGTAAGATGAGATGTACATCCATGATTTTGTTTCAGAATTTTTGGAAACTTTTCTTAGTTGGATTGCACGGTGATTGCACCAAATCTTTGTCAAATTCGAACAAATTCAAGTGCAGTCAAAATCACAAAAATCAAATCTTGATAAAACTTTCAATTTGATCAAAAAAAGCATAACCTCAATTTCCATTATTGCATATATTACATTAATTGTTACATATGAGAAAATAAACATGTCGTTCATACAAAAGAAAGCATACATTTCATTACTACAACTAAGCTCGACTCGACCTTCGTTATGATCATGGCGTATGTATGTAACAAATCCTTTGTCTTCCATGGTACTTAGGTCAACGTCCTCTCCAAAGGGGAAGCTCATCGAATTGGTTGTACTCTTCCTCGTCGACAACATTCTCAACTCCGACAATCCTTCTTTTTCCTTGAATAACCACGTGGCGCTCCTTGTTAGCGGGTTCGGTTACAAAGAAGATTTGTGTCACTGAATTATAAATACGAATGGTTCTTCTCTGTATCCAAGCGAGTTTGAGGTCCACGGTAGTGATGCCGTGCTTGTCGATATTCACTTGCCACGAAGTCGACCCATTGGCACCGAAAAGAGGGACCTTCAAAGGACCATAGTCAAGCTCCCAAATCTCTTCTATGAATCCGTAGTAGGTTTGCCTATTTCCATTCTTTGTCATAGGCATCTATCACGGATACCGCTATTTTGATTGGTGCTCTTTTTATCTTGCGCTCTTGTATAAAATGTAAAACCATTTATGTCGTATCCTTGGAATGTCCGAATTGTAGTTGACGGTCCCTGAGCCAACACTTTCAACTGAGTGCAGTCTGTCTCCGTACGCATCATGTGTCTACACAACCAATCGCAGAAATTATCTCTCATGCTCTCTCATGAGCCAAACCTCTGACCTCCCTGGGTTTGTTTTGGATAGCACGTTCTTGTGCATGTCGACATACGGGGCCACCACAACTGATTGTCCCAAAACTGCGAAATGTGCTTGTGTAAATGCAGCTAGATTGCTAGTACGTACTGATTTCTCGCCTAGTGTCCCTTTCCTGTAGCCTTCCCTCATGCCGAGATCTGAGCACACCAATCGGTTTGAGATCCATATAATCGGCGCAGAACTCAATGACCTCCTCGGTTCCCCGACCATCGGCAATCGACCTTCCGTCGATTTGATTCTGAACATATTTCTTTATAACCCCATGAATCTCTCGAAGGGTACATCGATGTAGAAATACGGGACCAAGAATTCGTATCTCTTTCACAATGTGAACAATGAGATGGACCATAATATCAAAAAAGATGGAGGAAACACATCTCAAGCACGCACAGTGTGAACCACGTCTTCCTGCGCCTTGTCTAGTATTAATGGATCGATGGCCTTCGTGAAATCGCGTTGAAGAATAAACACAACTTGATAATTGGGTCTCGGACTTTCTCTGGCGAGAACCCCCTAATTGCAATTGGAAGCATCTCGTGTCATCATCACGTGGCAATCGTGAGACTTCATACCAATTAACTTTAAGTCTTTCATTGAGACTAGTCTCTTTATGTTAGCGAGTAACGAGACGGAACTTTGATTCCGTGCAAGCATTCATAGCGCTAATTTTCTCTTTCTTGCTCAAAGTGTAGCAGTCATGGAAGGTACTTTTTGCTGTATCCATTTCTTCATGATGCTGCTCCTTCCTCGATTTCATATCTTGAGGTCCATCCTTGCTTGAAGTGTATCTTTCGTTTTGCGGTATGTCGATGAAGATACCAAGCAAGCTATCACACACGTTCTTCTCTATGTGCATGGCGTCGATTGCGTGTCGAACTTCCAGTCTTTGCCAATAAGGTAGGATCCAAAATATTGATTTCTTTTTCCACAAAGGAGCCTTATCCGGGAAGTCGGAATAGATGTCTTCCGGCTCCTTTCCGTGAATAATTGTAAGGTCCTTTACAGCGGCAAATATCTGCTTTCCCGATCGATTCTTGAACTAATCACGGTCTCCTTTGTCCCGTCAAAAGCTCTCTTATTATTGCGGTATGGGTGATCCTTCGGAGGAACCTACGATGCGCATGTAAGCCATTTTTAATTTGTTCTTGACCCACCGGCTAACTGTATCATCCGAGCCTTTGGGCGCATCCGTTAAAGCCTTTTGTCGTGCGGCCCGACAGGTTGCCAAGCGGGATAATCATTAATGGTTACAAACAATAATGCCGTAGGATAAAGTTTTCTCTTTTATACTCATCCCATACCTGTACACCATCGGTCCACAATATTAGAAGATCTTCAACCAATGGTTTGAGGTACACATCGATATCATTGCCGGGTTGCACGGGCCCTTGGATCAATAGTGGCATCATAATGTACTTTCGCTTCATGCAAAGCCAAGGAGGAAGGTTGTAGATGCATAAAGTCACCGGCCAAGTCTTTGTGGCGACTACTCATGTTGCCAAAAGGATTCATCCCATCATACTCAACCGAACCTTATATTCCTCACATCATATGCAAAGCGCTTCTTATATTTTCCATCGATGTTCCTCCATTGCCTGAGAATCGGAGAAGTGTCTGAGCATTCCATCCTTCTTCACGCTCTTGGCGTGCCATCGTAACAATTGGGCATGCCTTTTGTTCGCAAACAATACGCAGACCCAGGGGATTATAGGAAATACCACACCACCTTACGGGGACACCTCTTCTTCTTCGCCTCACCCGACATCTTCGTTCTCGATATAAATAAATGCGTTGCCCTTATACCGCTTTGCTTTGCAAACAACACGAGCATCCATGTCGCAAACTCATTCGCGATACAATATGCAATCGTTTGGACATCGTGTATTCTTTGTACTTCCGGTCCCAACAGGCGGACAACTGCTTGGCACGTGATGCGTAGTTGAAGGCAACACGTTACCCCTGGAAGCAAGTCCCCAAGAGACATAACAATTTCGATAAAGCTCTTATCGGACCAACCATTGCTTGCCTTCAAGCTGCAGATGGTAAAGCACGGTATGCGACTTTCGTGCTCCTCCTTGCGGCCGGGTACAATGGCGTTGTAGAGTCTTCTACCATACGTTGGAACTTTTGAAACTCCCTTTCACTCGTGAAGTCCCCCTCCCCATCCATGACATTTGATCTAGATCATCTTCGTGGGTATCAACGAACGCATCTTCCCTGCCGTCATATCGTTGTCTCCGTCATCTCCATCAATGTGTTGCCCTTCATGAACAATATCATCTTCATCAATGTTTTGCCCTTCATGTATAATATCATCTTCACCGTGCTCGATCCAACGGTATAGCCGACCTTGAAACCCCTTGAAGCAAGTGTTGCGTATCGACTCTAAGTTACAAAACATCTTCTCATTTTTGTAATCAGCATGGACAACACATATAGTCCATTGAGGTTTCTTGACTTGTGTGCTTGCAGCCCGCATTCGAGAAAACAAGTCACACCATTAAAGAACTACTGCACCACACGGTCCGTGTCATACATCCACCTTGGTCCATCTCGATTAATTATATCAAACTACATTACTTAAACATCCACTACATCACTAAAATGGATATAACAAATTTTCATTAATTAAATTAATTACAATTATGCATAATTGTCCATCTAGCAATTTTATTACTTAAACATCCACTACATCACTAAAATGGATATGAATTTCTTGTAAATAACAATATATAATTGTAAATGATTAGTTTTACAAATACATCTAGCAATTTTGCCTATATAATACATCAAACCTTTTTTTCACTATTTAAATATCCATCTAGCATTTTTTACTTATTTAGAAGATTTCTTCATTTCATTTTGTTATGTAGCGCTAGCTATTAAATTAAATTAATCTACAACAAATTAACAAGCATATAATTGAATATAAGGATATATTTCTAAATAATTATTTATGTTCCAACTTGCATTATTGCAAAATCCATCTACCATTTCCCATTATTTAAATATTCAACTAGCAATTCTCACTATTTATAATTGATCATCTAGCAATCCTTTACTATTAAAAATCGGCGGTGAATTATAATCTATTCAATAATTTAGCTAGATCTTAATTTGAAGCGATACTGAGACATAAGCTGCTTCACACTGCCAGTACAATCAGCAATTATCAACATCTATAGCACTCAAGTAAAGTAAAATTTTCGACATATATAACATACATCAAGTCGGTAACCTCGAAAAATTTTAATTAATACAATTTTTCAGCAACAACTCCCCAAGATAATACTGACTCCTCTTTGAATTGCTTCGTCGGAGAAGATGTCGATTCGATGAAAAATATGAACAAAATCTCGACACCAAATTTGGCGGCACCTCTCCGGAAAAAATACACCCGAGCAAAGAGCGCCTCTTCTTACGCTACGGGAAATGCGTCGATCGGTGAAGATAAGCTATATAAATAGCTTATCACTTGCTGGCTCGCCAACAACCGCAGTGATAAGGTCATAATGTACTTGAAAATACCTTATCATCGCTGGGTTACATGCGAGCCAGCGATGATAAATCATACTCTGTGAGGAAAATTGCGCGCGCGGGAAAATACATATCACTGCCGGTTGAATATCTGAACCGGTGGTAAAATTTAAATATCACCGCGGCTATAAATTAAACCGCAAGATATATCACTTCGCCGCTATAGGTATTAACCGCGATAATATATCTTCTTGGCTATAGGTATTAATGGCGGTGATAATCGATATCTTTGTCGGTTGGTAATACAAACCGGCGGTGATACTCAACGTTCAACTCCCGCATGCCACCAACCGTCGCTTGCCGTTTCTCTGCCCGCCAACCGCTTGCGCTTCACATTCCTCTCGCCAGCTGTTGCCCTTCCCATTCTGCCTCTATATAATGCGATGATTGTTGCATCAATCCACTCTTGTCACAATCCACACAATCCACTCTTGTTGCAGCCCCACACAATCCACTTTTGTTGCAACAATGGCACCCCTAAGCGTGCACGTGTTGGTGAGCCCCACCGATCCGTCGCTCTGAAGGAGGAGGAGAAGGAGGAGGAGGTGGAGGCGGAGGAGGAGGAAGAGGAGGCAAAGGAGGAGGAGGGCGGCGAGCGCGATGCGACTATGACGGCAGCGGCGGGCGAGAATCTGCGGCGTTGAGGCAAGACCAACTCCGCCACGAATCGGATTCGGATGAGAAGGAGGGCGAGCACCGCCGCACATCAGCGGCAGCTCCGTGACGAGGAGGAGGAGGAGGAGGAAGATGGCAGCGGCAGCGAGTTTTGGATATAGGGCTTGGCGCCATTAGACTATTATAATTAGAACTAAATATGTAATCTTGAACAAAATATGCTTTGTAAATGTTATTTTAATTAATACATATCCGCAAATTACAAATTTGCTTTCATATATTCATTTTTTAACTAATTATGCTTTCATATGCTTTTTTTAACTAATTATGCTTTCATATGTTACATGCGAGATAAATTACAATATTTATTATGTTCTCGCATAGGAACTATCTTTGGGGAACGATAATATCATTATCGGTTCTATAGTAAAACGGCGGTGAAAATGGTCTTATCTTGCGGTTTTACTATAGAACCGCAATAATAAATCACTACGGTTCTACATGTAAACCGGCGGTAATATCTTCTTATCACTGCGGTTCTCTATTAAGCAAGCAATGATATTACCTCCATTGCGCGAAATTGAAACTAATCTTATCACTTTGCCGATTGAAGTTTGAACGGCGGTGATAATATATCCTTGCGGTTGAATTTGGAACCGGCGTGATGATAATATCATCGCTGGCTCGGACCTACGGCGATGATGGGAAAATCATGCGATGAGGCGATGCGTAGTAGTGCCAATAAAAGAGGAAGAAAAGGATGGGGATTGGAGCAATAGAACCATTCCCGATGCCAACCCTTATTGGAGGACTTAAAGGGGATAGAAAAATATGATTTCTTCAGCCCATCACGTAGTTGAAAGCTAGCACCCCCAATTGCTTTAGGAGTGTTCTTGTTCGGGTAAGGCTTGAGAAGAAAGAGGTGGCAGAAAAGATTGAAATGCGGGTGAATGCCAAGGTATGCCTCGCAGAGATGAGCAAAGACGGAAATTTGAAGAATGGAGTTGGGTTTAGATTAACCAGCTTAATATCATAAAAGTGAAGAAGACCACGAAAGAAAGTGCTCCCAGGAAGGTTGAATCCGTGCTGGAAAAAAGATTCAAAAACCACAATCTCCTCAAGTCGGGGGGTGGGAAAGGACTCACCCTTGGCCGGGTGCGCGCAGAGTAACTCCAGTGCCGGAAGAACTCCGATGGCGACCATCTCCTCCAAGCACCTGCCCGTCGTCACCGAAGTGGCCTAATCTTTGGTTGAGGGTGGCGCGGGGGCGTCCTAGGAGGAGGAAGAAGACATCTTGGAAAGGGAATAGTGGCGGAGCAAGGCTTGGAGTGCGGCGGCGGTTAACCCTAGCGGTGGAGTCATGGCAGAAATATCGAAATTTAGAAGATGAAGGAGCGAGTGTGTGTAGTGCGGAGAAAAACTCTTTCATCACGCCAAGCCTTGTATTTATAAGGAGCAACACTGAATGTCGCTCTGAGCGGGAAAGGCGCTTTGGCTTCCATATTTTGTCTGGGTCTAACCTAGAGTACGCCTCATGATGGGCCGCCAGCTGTGCGCCACAGTCATCGTGCACAGGTGCTCCTAGGCCAAATCTAGTTTGGGATATGGTACGCCCATGATGGGTCGATTGCCAGTCACCGTGTCAAACGGGATTTGGGTACCTTCCAAACGAAGTTAAAATGTCTTCTCGTAATATGCCCCATGTTGGGTCAATTGCTGGTTACCGCACAAGACGAAATCAGATATTACGAGTCGATTCCGAACAAGGATTCCGAGGGTACGCCCCATGACAGGCTGCTAGCTGTACACTGCGTCAGACGAGTATAGCTACCACTCGGCCAATCCATGGTACACTCCATGATGGGTCGCAAACTGTGCACCATGACAATTGGGCATAGGTACCTTTCGGCTAAAGCCAACCTAAACAAGGGTATCCCCCAAGATGGGCCAACTGCCAGTTTCCCAATAATTGGGCTGGGTACCACTTGAAAAAATTCAATGCGTGGAGCTCTATTAAGTCCTTCACGATCTATATGCCTGCAGCCTGGTACTCATCATGGAAGCAAAACCAGTCGGGAAGCGGCACCAAGGACTAGAAGCATTCGGCGTGAAGCATGACTCAATTGAGATGCGACCAGGAATGCAGCCATTCGATCGCGAAGCACTCGGGGGCTACTGTGGAGTACATGGACCCCATGGTATCTGCATGACAGGACACGAGGGCCACCCAAGAGGGGATGGGCCGAGCCGACTGCCTAAAGACGGGTATCACCTAGACTGCTACCTACGTGTGCAACGAGGAAACCCTAAAGATAGTAACCAACCTTGGTTAGGTAGGATACGATTATAATCCTGGTTGTTACCATATTCGACAGATAAGGATAGAGATAGAATCTCCCCCTTGTAACCAATCAGGAATCTCCCTTGTAATTGCACCCTTCTGCTATATAAAGGGGGGGCGGGAGAACATCAAGATCAGATCATCAGCAGTAAGATAGACTCTCATAATCCCAGAGCACAGGACAAGGGTGTTATCTCCTCCACGAGAGCCTGAACCTATATAATTCCTGAGTCTTGCACTACCATCGAGTTTAGATCCAGCGCCTAGCCCCGTATTCATTATTGTCGACAACAAACGTCGACACTATAGCTTAAGTGAGATATGAACTATTGTGAATGAACAATGTAATAATTAAATATTATGATGCTTCAATGTATTTTAATTATGCTTTAGCGATGCTTCGTTAATATTGTGCATAACATATACCGTACAAAATACATCTACTGTACAATATATATGCTACAACATTACATAATACATATGTTGTAATATATATATATATATATATATATATATATATATATAGGTTTAAAAACCCATCCTTTGCCAATTTAGGAGGAAAATAGAGGCGGTGATAAGGAGATTATCACCTTTGTTCTTGAGAAAATTGGGCGCATGATTATGATTATCACTGCCGGTTATCGAGGAAAATCTAGCAGTGATAATTATTATCAACTTCTGGTTGTGAAACATGAGCGAGGCGATGATGGTGATTATGGTACTGCTAGTTCACCTTGGCGGTGATAGTCCCCGCTATCTTGCCACTTAAGTATCTTGGGTCCACATCGATAGTGATGCGGCGTGGACCCGATGGTAAAGACATTTTTCTCGTAGTAGTTGCCTCGTTCACCCGGCTAGTCTTACACTCTTACTGCTAAGACAAGAGACTTTCTCTTCGCTATTAGCTTTTCCGAGTTACGTTGCTGACTTCTTCACCAAATCTCATACTTGACAGCAACAATTTTTTTCTTTCAAATTCAAGGATATGCTTAGGTTTAATTTCCAGCTGGACGTCCCCGTAGTTTCCATATCCTGCATATATATATAAACTAAATGTAACACTCTAGACAAAAAATTCGCTCAAATCCCAGTCCTCGCTTGGGATGGTCCCGTATGCATTTTGGTGGCTACCAGCTTCACGTTCAATCCACAGTGAAACAAATTTAGGACCTTTTCCAAAACGAGAAAACTTTGAGAGTTTGTATGCCGAATTTTTTTAAATAATATATTTTTTATTCAAATTGCAAAAATATACCTCGATTAAATAAAATTGCAACATTATATCTCTGTCGCCATATGGTTGGGCGACAATAGTGTAAAATCTGAAAAAATTGGTCGTATTTGATGTAGACTCTCTATCGCCAAATAAAAGGGTGACGGGACTCTGTCACCCAACCATTTGGCAACAAATGGAAAAACGGCTGGAAACTGAAAAATGGAAACTCGTTTTTACTCTTGCATGGAAATTGAAAAGAAAAAGGCTGGTAGAAGAAACGGCTGGAAACTCGTTTTACTCTTGCATGGGTTAGTGCAGGCAGATGAAACGGCTAGGAAAATGGAAACGTACAGGAATTAGACAAATGGAAAAACGGCTGGAAGGAAATGGCTTCATGTGTGTGGAATTCATAGCGTTGCTAGTTCATGCATGGAAAGACTTTGGTCGGCGCATGGAGTAAAGATCAAGTGGTGATTAAGCAATGGTAACTGAAGAAACTCCCACCAAGCAATGAAGAGCGACCTACGCATGATGCGTGTAAGGAAAAGCGGAAATGGCGCCATAATAAACTCATTCGTTTTTTGCACGTCCTCGTCCGTCGAATCCGTATTTTGAATAGTATTGGAACAAAATAAGCTTAGGATAAAATAGCAAAAGAGCTCTAAAAATCTTGGAAAATTCTCTAAAATACTAGGCAATATTTGAAACTTAACAAAATTGGTTTCATGATTTTTTGATATATAGATTTTCTGCAAAAATTCTTTTAGCAAATCAGACACTTATACGGTTTTAATATAATCGACAAACTTAATTTGTAATCTTGTTTTTGAGAATATTTAAAAGAAACTTTCTTATTTTCCAATTTTTTATTTTAAACTAAATTTTAAATTTTAACATACATGTGAAACGAATGATCTTTATTTTATCGATTAATTCGATAAAGCTTAAATTCAATTAATTCCAAAATTCCAAATAAATTTCAGATATTCCTAAATAATTGAAATAACATAAATCTGATTAAAAGAAAATTTCGGGATGTTACAACCGTCTCCTTCACTCCTAGCCAGGCCTTCCGCTTTGGAAGCCTGGACTTCATCGCCAATGGCTTCGGTAAGCTTGTTCTCTCAGGGCAGGGTTTGACCCCCCTGGGAAAGATCTCATCGCTCCCTCACTCGAGCTCCATCCCAGACCAAGGAGCACCGAGGCCACCCGCTCCCAAGGAGTCTTCCGTGGCGTCTTTGCGATTGAGGACGATTGGGTGACACCTGCACCCGGAAGAGGCTGGGAAGACAGTGGAGGCGGACCGCCTCCGTCGTCTTGACTGGGAGGAGCATCTGAGGTCCCTCAAAACCGAGGGCATAGCGTCGAGGAGTTCTGCGAGCGAAGAAAGGGGACCAGCGGTCTTCCATACGCCGCATAGCGAGAATATTATGCGCCTCAAGGTAAATGCTTTCGACACCCTAGGGCCAATCCTTGGTCTGATAGCCCCCCGACCCGATCGTGGCCCAGTCAAAGGCCATGGTGGCGGCGATCGGGTCGGCAAAACCAAGAAGCACTGCGGAAGACACAATCTCGTGCCTGACCACGGTGGCGGCGGTCGGACTGACCAAAGCCGCAAAGGCGGTCGGCTCGAGCTTCATCGGGGCGAAGACGCCCGTCGGAGCCTCAACCGCAATCTCCGCTTGGATCTTAATGCCAGGCGGCATGAACGGGAGGAGGGGGAGCGGCGCCGGCGTGAGGATGACTATGAACGTTTTGGCATCAGCCACGATGGTCGGGATGATCGCAACGGCCGACGCGACGACCATGCCGATCACAAGGACCACTGTCGCCGGGCTGGGAGTGACAACGGAGATCACCGAGACGGGATGCCCCCGCGTCGATAGCCTCGACGACGCAGCTGCGGGCCCATCGATGGGGTCCGTGCCTTCACTCACCGACTCCGTCGAGTGGTCTAGCCCGACGGTTTCAACCCTAGGGGCATCGTCAAGTTCAATGGAGAAAGAGACACGGAGGCACGGTTTGTAGGTTTATGCCCTCATGATCAAAGGCGGTAGGCGACAGTGTGATGGCAAACTACTTGCCAGTCACGCTCGCCCCATCGGCCCAAGCTTGGCTCACGGGACTCCCAGCGGGTTCTATCGATTCCTAGGGTGATCTCTGTGAGCAATTCATCTCAAACTTCTAGGGCACCTACGAGAGGCCTGGGACCGCATGGGACCTGTACCAGCTTCTCCAGAAGAAGAACGAATCTCTGCGAGAGTTCATTCAGCGCTTCATGCAGAAGAAGAATACCGTTCGAGATGTCTCAGAAGCGGTCATCATAGCTGCTTTCCAGAAGGGAGTCAGCGACCTTGACTTGATCAAGAAGATGTCCCGGAGTCCGCCGACCACCGTCAAGGAGATGTTCACCTCGGCTGATCGCTATGCCACGGCCTCAGACGCCCTGGCAGAGCGCCAGGAAGATCATCCACAGTAGAAGGACAAAAAGGATCACGCCGAGTCCTCCAAACAAAGGGACAAGAAGTGTGGGCCTGAGCGCGGTCGGCCCCGAGAGCCGCGGGGTGGTGGCTACGACGAGGTAATGGATGCTATTTGCCCTTTCCACCCCTAGGGGAGGCACACAGCCAAGGACTGCTACACCCTGAAGAGGTTTGCCCGTGAGAGCAGCAACAGGGCGAACCGAGGCAAGGGCGAAGCGGCAAGGAAGCAAGATCCGCCCGAAGAAGATGGGGGCGATTACCAAGTGACTGAGCATGAGCTCAACTACATATTCGGGGGCTCGGCTGCGTATGAGTCCAAGCGGAAGCTGAAGCTTACCGCTCGGGAGGTCAACGCAGTGACGCCGGCAACGCCCCAATTCCTGAGGTGGTCCGAGGTCCCCATCACATTTGATTGCTCAGATCACCCTGACTGTGTCCCATTCCCCGGGAGAAATCCTCTGGTCCTGGACCCGGTCGTGCGTGGCGTCAAGCTCAAGAGGGTGCTGGTCGACGGAGGAAGTGGGCTGAATGTCCTTTTCTCCAGGACCTTCGACGATATGAAGATCCCACGCTCCGAGTTGAAGCGTGGATCGTCGTCATTCCACGGGGTAATCCCTGGGACCTCGACGGTACCACTCGGGCAACTCACGCTCCTAGTGACATTCGGGACCAAGGAGAACTATCGAACGGAGTACCCGAACTTCGAGGTGGCTGATTTCGAGACGGCATACCATGCCAACGTATTTGATACTAAAGATGCCGGGTCCAAACGGCGTCATCACGGTTCGGGGAGACATCAAACAGTCCTTCATGTGTGGCAGGAAAACTGCGACCGCCATTTCTTTGGTGGCGTCGTCCGAGGTGAGAAGATCCGCCGATCGATTCGCCCTCCGGCGCGAAGGCGTTCTCGACGCTAAAGCAAGCCAAGTCAGGCATAAAGCCTGACGAGGGTGTCAAGAAGGTGATTCTCGAGCCGTCCAACTTGGCCTAGACGGCCTTTATTGGGACAGGGCTCGATCCCTAATAGGAAGAGGCACTCGTCGCTTTCCTTCGGGCAAACCGGGACATTTTCGCTTGGAAGCCGTCCGACATGCCCGGTGTTCCTAAGGAGGTGATCGAGTATTCTCTTAATGTTGACGAAAAAGCAAAGCCCATCAAGCAGCGACTCCGACGGTTCGCACAAGATCGCTGCGACGCCATCAAGGAGGAGATCACCAAGCTCTTAGCTACTAATTTTATAAAGGAAGTGTATCAACCCGACTGGTTGGTGAATCCGGTCCTTGTACGCAAAAAGAATAAAAGTTGGCGCATGTGTGTCGATTATACTGATCTCAATAAGGCGTGCCCTAAGGATCCCTTCGGGTTGCCCTGCATCGATCAGGTAGTGGACTCGACCGCTGGGTGCGAGCTCCTGAGTTTCCTAGATGCATACTCAGGGTACCACCAAATCAGGCTGAAGGAAGAAGGCTGCATCAAGACCTCATTCATCACACCGTTTTGTGCGTATTGCTACATCACACTGCCATTCGGGTTGAAAAACGCTGGCACGACCTACCAGTGTGCTATTCAGCGATGTTTTCACACTCAACTCGGACGCAACGTGGAGGCATACGTAAATGACGTTGTGGTTAAGACCCGAGCGAAGGAAGACCTCACCTCCGATCTAGCCGAGACGCTCGATAGCCTATGGCCCTTCAAGATGAAGCTCAATCCCGAGAAGTGCGTTTTCGAAGCTCCCTCCGGGAAGCTGCTTAGATTTATCATGTCACGTTGCGGCATCGAGGCGAACCCCGAGAAGATCAACGCTATTCTCAAGATGAAACCGCCAACTTGCCAGAAGGAAATCCACAAGCTCACAGGGTGCATGGTGGCACTCGGCCGGTTTATTTCTCACCTGGGCACTCGGGGGATGGCATTCTTCAAACTCTTGAAGAAGCAAGACAACTTTCAATGGACCCCCGAGGCTCAACAGGCTTTCGAGGATCTAAAGGCGCTCCTGACCACACCTCCGGTGTTGGTCGAGCCGGTGCCGGAGGAGTCCCTCCTGCTTTACATAGCGGCAACGACTCATGTAGTCAGCGCTGCAATTGTAGTGGAGCGGGAGGAGGAGGGACACTTGCAAAGAGTTCAACGCCCGGTTTACTTCGTCAGCGAAGTATTGCACGAATCCAAGATGTGGTACCCTCAGGTGCAGAAGCTTCTATACACGGTATTGCTTACCTCTCATAAACTCAAGCATTACTTTCAAGAGCATTCGATTTCAGTGGTCACATCTTTTCTGATTGGGGATATACTCCACAATCGGGAGTCCACTGGGAGAATCGCCAAATGGGCAGTCGAGCTAGGGGCCTTCGAAATCTCCTTCAAGCCTCGGATTGCCATCAAGTCTCAAGCGCTCGCCGACTTCGTCGCCGAGTGGACCAAGTTGCAAGATCCCGCAGCTGTGGAAGACCTCAAATACTGGACAATGTATTTTGACAGCTCTCTCACGCTGAATGGTGCGGGGGTTGGCGTCGTGCTCATCTCCCCGACGGGGGAAAAGCTGAAATATGTTCTTCAGCTCCATTTTCCGGCATCAAACAACGCTGCTGAATACGAGGCACTCATACACGAACTCTGTATCGCCATATCATTCGTATCAGAGCGATTGGACGGTTAGCGGAGATTCTCAAGCGGTGATCAATCAAGTCGAGAAGAGTGGTGGTGTGTTGATGATGATGATGGCGATATCTTGCCGGGAGGTGCGCAAGCTGGAGGACAAGTTCAGCAATTGGAGCTCACTCATGTACTCACTTGCGACAAAAGCGGCTACACGAGCTTCGCCCAGCTAGGCTCCGGTAGGACTGCGATCAAGTCGGAATCTTAGTGGAAGAGCTTCTGGCGGACAACAAGCCGGCATGAGTCGGGCAAATCAAGGGAGAAGTTGGGCGAGGCAGAAGTCTTGGTCATCAACCCCGACTGGACAAAGCCCTATCTGGATTATTTGTTGAGGGACGAGCTTCCTGAGGATCATATACAAGCCGAGTGCATCACGCGGCGAAGCAAAAGCTATGTGGTGGTTGGGGAGGAGCTCATTCGAAAGAGTGCCTCCGGGGTCCTCAGACGGTGCATATCAGAGCAAGACGGGAAAGACCTCCTTAGGGAAATTCACTTGGGAATCTGCGGACATCATGTGGCATCAAGCACTCTGGTAGGCAAGGCTTATCGTCAAGGTTTCTTCTGGCCGACTGCTGTAACAGACGCGGAAGATGTCGTCACGCGACGTCGCGAAATGTCGATTTTAGCCGGCGAGATCCACATACCGGCGTAGGAACTGCAGACCATTCCGATCACTTGGCCGTTCGCAGTCTAGGGGCTCGACACAGTCGGACCTCTCAAAAAGGCCCAGGGTGGGTTCGCTTTCCTCTTCGTCGCCATTGACAAGTTCACCAAATGGATTGAGGCCAAGCCCGTTGCGATGATCACCGCAGTTAAAGCCAGAGAATTTTTTCAAGAGATTGTCGTCAGATTCGGAGTGCCAAACAGGATCATCACCAACAACGGCGCCCAGTTCAGAAGTGAAGAATTCCAAGACTGGTGTGACGAGCTCGGCATCAAGACTTGCTTGCCTCAAATGGGTCATCCGAGTGTGAGCAGTGTCGAGCAGCTAATGGCATGGTACTGCAGGGCCTAAAGGCCAGAATATTTGATCGTCTTAAGCCATATGCAGCGCGATGGGTAAAAGAATTGCCTTGGTGCTCACGAAGTGAGAACTACCCCGATCAGACTCTAGGGTAGTCACTTTTTTCCTAGTATATGGTTCGGAGGTGGTCCTACCTACCGAGTTGGCGTTCGAATCCCAACGGGTTCGGAACTACAAAGAAGCCAAGTCAGAAGAAGGTCGACTAGAAGATCTTGACAAACTGGAGGAGGCCAGGGACGTTGCATCCATCCAGTCGGCTAAATACCTCCAGGGCCTGCGCTGTTATCACAATCAAAATGTTCGAGGCCGAGCTTTCTCTAAGGGAGATCTGGTTCTTAGAATGAATCGAGCGAGCACAAGCTCTCCCCATCTTTGGAAGGCCCTTACATTGTCGTGAAGTGGTGCGCTGGGATCTTACTGACTCAAGCCTTGAAGACAGGCGTGGCACTCGGCAACACTTGGAACATAGAACAGCTACATCGCTTCTACACTTAAAATACACATTTCGTTGTATCGTTGTAATTAAGGTCGTTCTTGACTTACTACTTACTTGATTCTCAACTAAGCAGTAAGTCGGGGGCTACACCTGACAGTGTCTAAATGGGATGCAAACACTTACCTTATCCTTTTGAGACGCTTTTTGCCCCTTTTTTTTTCTTCCTAAGGCTATGACTAAATCCGAGTGCTGTTAACTTTGACTAGCAAAAATCTGAACGATGAAACCTAGCTACCGGATCGTTATGCGGGAAAAAAGAGCCGCGCTCACTCCTCCGCGCTGGAGGCTAGGCGATCAAGCAGGCAGCTCAAATAAAAAAGATAATATGCATTCAGAGGAATTCAGAAGACCATAAGATAATATATATATATATATACCATCATAGATTGAACATTATATCCAATTACATACTTTTTACATAAGTATCTTCAAAAGCAGCTAAATCTACGCGACGCGGCGGGCACGGCCCAAGGCCTTGACGAGGATGTCCGCTACCTCAGAGAGGGCCGGGACGACCTCGAGGAGGACCTCCACGGTGGTGGCGTCGCAGGCGGCGGCTTCCTCCTCCGCCGCCAGTTCGGCAAGGGCGAGATAATAGTACGCCCAGAGCTCCTCCTCAGTGACCTCCGGGGCGGGAGCATCGTCCCCGAAGTCGAAGTTCAACTCCTCCACCGGAGGCGGAGGCGAGGCCGGAGTTGCTGCGGCACCGGGAATGGCGGAACTAGACGAAGACGCAATTAGATGGCTTCTGAAGAAGTGAAGAAATGAAGATGCAAAAATGAGAAGAATGGGCGATCACTCCGTGAGTAGTAGCATGTAATATAATATTGTCAAGGCGGTCGTACCTCTCGGAAGTTGAAACGCTTCTGAAGACACACGGGTGCCAAGGCGGCATTAAAAACGCACTAGCGCGGGAGACCAAGCGAGTTACTGATAGCGCATGACGTAGGGGAAAACCTCTTCGGGCGCGGTGAAGCCACTCATGATCAACAGTAATCGCATTAAAAGAAGTGCGGTAATTACAATCCTAGTCAGCATTTACAAGAGATCCAAGTCCAGATTTTCTGCCAGGCTGGAGACCACATCCCTAACTTCATCCAGAAGGGCGGCAGCATGATCATCGTCGACGGAGCAGGTGAAGCCCTCCTTAATGGCCTCCAGCTCCACTCCGGGATAGAACGACTTCACGATGGCCAACACTTGGCTAGCGCTCGTGATCGACGTCTCCTGAATGTGGGCCCTAAGCCTTTCGGGGCCGGCTAATAGCAAGGAAAGGGCTTCATCCTCGCTGCTCGGCTCAGCTCCTCCAGGGCTCAAGAACTTGGCCATCTCTTTGACAGAGTCACGGAGTTTGTCGTAAAGCTCATGAGTAGCCTTGATCTCTCCACTGAGGATATCGACCTGCTCCCCCGACTCTCTCCTGGTCACTGCAAACCAGTCGGATCATCATTAGAAGCATTACAAATGCAAGAGAAGTGGCGCCGAGTGGGGATACACGTACCTTCCAGCACCTACACTAGCTTAGCGTTGTCGGCCCGAGTGCGGGACTCAGAATCCTTCCGCTCCTGGACCTCCCCGCGAAAGCCTGAGGCAATGGATGAAGTCAGAGGACAGTAACAACCAGGTCGGCGACTAAGCGAGCGAACGAGCACCCACCTTGAAGCGTCTCCGTCAGGGTTTGGATTTGGGCCCGGAGCTTTTGTTGCTCAGCTTCGCTATCACGTCAGCGCGCTCCAAGTTCGCCTCATACTCCTCATGCTCCCTAACCTTGGGGAGTATTTCCTTGAGGAGGGTGTCCCTCTGCTCGGAGCGTTCTCCCAGTGTCTAAAGAATTCCGGGACAATGAGGAGCGTACACCACTCGGCACGGACAGAAGAAGAGGAAGACGGCTTACCTGGATCAGCTGGGCGCCTTTTATGGCGTTTTGATAAAGCTCCTCCCTCAACTTCTGATCCCCCTCGCCGAAAGCCTTCCACTTATCTTCGTGGCAGAAAAAGATCCGGAGTGGAGGCTGGGGGCTGGGTGTGGGTTGGGAGGATCATCGGGGAATCTCCTCCACGGAAGGGGAGGATCTGGCGGCGGCCACCGGCGCCACCGCCTCAGCAGCCGGCTCGGGCGCCCCTACAGGCAGCGGGGCAGTCGACCCTGTATCGCCGGGCTCGGTAGCAGTGGAAAGGGTGGCACCGACCCGCTCTGGCGCAGTTTCGTCCTCGCCAAACGCCGCGGCTGGCGGTGAGACCGCTCCCTCCTGGCCCGCATCTCCCGAAGATGCACCAGTCGGGAGCTTTAGGGGAACTCCCACCCTCGGCGCCCTGTTCACCAGGGAAAAGGTTAAGCGCACATCAAGAAGACAAGAACAAAGAGTGATGGGGGGACCGACCTGTTGGACCTCCTTATCCTCGTTTTGAGCCCTTTCTGAGTGGCTGAACCACTCGGGGAGGAGTCCGGAGGCACTCGGGGTCGGGGCGGTCTGGGCGCCAACTTCTTGATATATGCCCCCCTGGGGTTCCGGATGGTCGGGCCCCCGGAGGAGTGACGCGGCACCGGCACCCGCTCGGCATCCTCCTCGGCTGCAGGCTCCTTCCTCTTTGCGACTGGTTCCTCGAATGAGGGATCGGCGGGCCGCTTCGCCGCAGCGCTCTGGCACGGAGAAGCGTGAGGCACGGGGGGTACGAGGAAAAAGCGATGCGACCCTGCGAAGAGTGGCAAGAACAAAGTCAGTTGGCAGTCGGCTGGTGATCATCAATCAAACATCAGTAAGCTCGAAGTGTTCACCTCGGGAGGGGGATTCGCCAGGCAAAAGGCCCTCGGAACGCCATCAGGGAGGATTGCGACATCCAGGGCTAGGAGGTCGCTCATCTGGATGATGAGCATCTCTCGGTCGATGGCCTCGGTGACCTCCCGCATCGGATCGTTCTCTCTGTACTCATACCCCAGAAAGACTCGCCCCTTGATGGGCTGCACCCGACGAACGACGAAGTTGGAAAGGATTCCGACGCCAGTCAGACCCGCCTCCTTCAAGTCATAGATCAAGGCGAGGAGTTCGTTGACTTGCCCCATTTCATGGTCAGGGGGGACTACGGTCCAGGAAGAAGTAACCCTCGAGGGCTCCTCGGAGAAGGAGGGAAGGCAACGATCAAGGTTGGCACAATAGAACCATTCCCGGTGCCAGCCTTTGTTTGAAGTTCTAAAGGGAATGGCAAAATAAATCTTCCTCGCCCCGTCTCTCAGCTGGAAGCCGGCGCCACCGACCGCCTTAAGGGTGCTCCTGCTCGGGAAGGGCTTGAGGAGGAAAAGGTGGCGGAAAAGATTGAAATGCAAGCGAATCCCAAGAAACGCCTCGCAAAGATGAATGAAGACGGCGATGTGGAGAATAGAGTTGGGATTCAAATGAACCAATTCGATGCCATAAAAATGAAGGAGCCCGCGGAAAAAAAGCGCTGGCCGGAAGCCCAAACCCGCGCTGGAAGAAGGATTCGAAGACGACGATCTCCTCGGAGCGAGGGGTGGGATAAGACTCACCGCAGCCCGGGCGGGCGCTGATCAATGTCACCGGCAACATAACTCCCATGGTAACCATCGCGTCCAGGTGCGCCTCCATTAGTGTCAAAGGGACCCAATCGTGAGCCAAAGGTTGCGCGGAGGCGTCTTGGGAAGGCGGGGTCGACATTCTCGGAAGGGATCGTCGGAGGCGCGAAGGGAAAAGCACGGCGATGGTTAACCCTAGCGACAAAGCTAGCGGAGAAGGCGATAAATTTTTTGGAGATGAAGGAACAGTGGCGTGGAGTGCGAAGGAAGGTTCGAGTCCCGCACGGCGCCTCGGAACTATAAAGGGTGATGATGGATCCCGATCGGGGTGGGGACCACGCCTCAACACGCCCGTTGCTACCAGGTTTGACCAGCGCATGCCTCATTTTGTCCTAGCCAACTGAACACCGTGGTCGTGGCGGACACCTGTCGCCAGGGCAAAGAGTCAGTTTGGGATATGGTACACCCGACGTAGGGTCAATTGCCAATTTCCGTTCTGAACGGAACCTAGGTGCCTTCTGAACTGAAAATTGAAACGTGCCCCCGTGATATGCCTCATGTCGGGTCGCTTGCTGGTTGCCGCATGATGAAATCAGATATTGCGAAAGGGCTCAAATCAAGGATTCCGAGGGTATGCCTCATGATAGGCCAAGCTGTGCGCCGATACAATCAGGCATGGGTACCATTCGGCTACTCCCAGGTACGCTCCATGTCGAGCTGACTGCTGTACATGTACAGGTACTACTCGGCTAAAAGCCAAATGATGGTGTGCCCCACGATGGGTCAAGCCATGCTCCGACATGATTGGGTATGGGCATCATTAAACTAATTCAAGGTGCGCTCCATGTTGAGCCGACTGCTGTACATGTACAGGCACCACTCGGCTAAAAGCCAGGCGAGGGTATGCCTCAAGATAGGCCAAGCTGTGCACTGATAGGATCGGGCATGGGTACCACTCAGCTAAACCAAGGTGCGCTCCATGTTGATCCGACTGTTGTACATGTACAGGCACCACTCGGCTAAAAGCCAGGCGAGGGTATACCTCAGGATAGGCCAAGCTGCGCACCGATACGATCAGGTATGGCTACCACTCAGCTAGTCCGAGGAACCACACGGCTGGAGGCCAACCCGAACAAGGATATGCTCCAAGGATGGCCGACCGTCAATTCCCCAATAAATTGGGTTGGATATCACTCGGAAGAATTAACGCAGGGTAATTGAGTTCTTCACGACCTCCTTGCCGACAGCATAACATTCGGCCGAAAAAGCCTGACGAGAAGTTACACCCGGACTGGGGAATGTCCGGCGAGCGTCATGGAGGCCACAAGGTAGCCAGAGAACGGCAGCTCGGTCGCGAAGCACTCAAGGGCTACTGTGGAATACGTGGGCCAAGGGTACCCGCTTGAGGGGCCATCTGATCACCTCGAGAAGATGGGCCGGGCCGGATAGACACGAGGAAGACCTTCCAGAAGGTCTAGTCGCGTCTTGATGAAAAAAATGGGAGAAAGGCGAGCGGTTAGGTGGGCGGCGCTTGAGACCCAATTTCTGGTGACTCTGCGCTGCATGCCTTTGTACACGGTCGGCCAGCTACAGGACAGTCTTCCCCCTGTGCCCAACAACTCCTGGTGCGCTTCAACAACTTCTACCACTGTACACTGGCACTTTCCTCTGCGGTATAAAGAGGAAGGGAGCTTCGAGAGAGAGGGGAGAGAAAAAAACATCTGTAAGGGAGCACTTGTAAGAAAGAACACTCTTCCATACTCTAGAAACACCGAATGCAGGACTAGTGTATTATCTCCATTGGAGAGCCTGAACCTGGGTAAAATCGCCTCGTGTCTTGAATTACCATCAGACTTAGATCTTCCACCTTGCCCCGTTCATTTTTCTTTATTGCCGATCATAAACATCAACACTCTTCACTTCGACAAAGGACAGTGGAACTACAGTAGGGACTAGGAAGAATGTTACCTCCGCACTTGATACCATACCTGGACGTTGTTCCTTGAAGTGTTGTCAACCAAACAAATTAGAAGACCGTGCATGCATCCGTTGTGGAGAAATAGGACACACTGTGGATGGGCATGCAATCAACTATTCCGGCTGTGAAGGAAGTCATTTACTTGGAGAATGTCCTATGAGCAATATCACATGCTATCTTTGTGAAGGTTAGGACCATTGTCCAGCTCAATGTCCTTTGGATCCAATAGTGACAGCCGTGACTCGACATCAGTGCAAGCATTTGAGGGCCGCCGTTGCTCAAGGGTTAGCGAAAGATGGAAGATTACTTCAGCACCTGTTAGATCACTTGAGGAATTGAAGAAGAAACATTCCAGCCTTGTTCGTCTACCCTAGGGGGATGGAGATATGTTGTCGCCAAGCAATGCCCACAGAGAAGTCAAGCAATTCCTGCAACCGTAGCTATCCCAGAAGTCACCTCAGTTAAGATCATAACACCAAAAATAAGTGGTAAAACTAAAGTGCACATTATTAGTACAATCACCTAGGTCTGAACATCAATCAAATCTAGGATGCTTGGGAGTTAAGCTGGTCATTAATGAAGTAGTGTTCCTAGCAAACCTGATAGTGCTAGATACTCAAACCTTGGATGTAAACCCCGGAATGGATTGGCTAACCAAACATAAAGCTATGTTGGACTGTGGCTGCAGAGTAGTGTCTGTAGAGAACCAAGACGGAGAAAAAGTGGAATTTCAAGCAACCACAGTCCGAGATGGAAAATTGATGGTCAACAACCTAGATACTATCAGTCTAGAAGATGTCTTAGGTAGTAAAAAGTTTCGAGATGTGTTTTCCGAAGACTTATGCGGTATGCCTTTGATAGGGATATTGAGTTAAATCATCGAGCTAGTGCAGAACCGCTCCTATTGCAAAGAGACCCTATCGGATGTCTCTTGAGGTTGGTAGAGATGAAGAAACAGATCGAGGAGCTGATGGAGAAAGGATTTATCAGACCAAGTTTATCACCATGGGGAGCAACCAAAGTCAGTTACCTAGATTAGGAGTTTCTTTGGAATGGCGGGTTATTACCACCGATTTATTGAAGGATTTTCGACGATTGCGAGACATCTTACGCAATTGTTGAAAAAGGAGAAGAAGTTTGCATGGACGTCAGAGTGCGAGAAGAGTTTTCAGGAGCTAAAGAAATGATTGACATCAGCAACAGTGTTAGTTATGCTGGATGTAAGCCAAAGCTTTGATAAATATTGTGGCGCATCGCGCCAAGGACTTCGGTTGCGTGCGTATCACGAAACAGAAAGGTAAAGGTCGGCGTATGCATCAAGGCAGTTGAGGCCGCATGAAGAGAACTATCCAACGCATGACCTAGAATTACCAGCCGTAGTGCATGCCTTAAAGTTATGGTGGCACTATCTGATTGGAAATAGATGTGAAGTGTATACGGACCATAAGAGTCTTAAATACATCTTCACCCAATCGGACTTGAATATGAGGCATAGAAGATGGTTGGAGTTGATTAAGGATTATAATGTTGGAATCCACTACCATCCAGGAAAGGCCAATGTGGTGGCTGATGCTTTGAGTTGGAAGAGCCACACTGTGAACATGTTGGTGGAAGAAAGTCGGGATGAGCTATGCAAGGAATTTCAGAAGATGAAGGTGGAAGTCGTACCTAAGGGATTTTTAGCCGCTTTAGAGGTGAAGCCTACTTTGGAAGATCAGATCCGAGAAGGTCAGAAGGATGATGTCAAGATTTAGAGGATCAAGTCCAAGATGGAGGAAGGCAAGGCGAAGATTTCAATTCGCATGAGCGAGGTACATTGTGGATCAAGAATCGCATTTGCGTCGCGACAAGAAGGAGCTAAGCATTTGATTCGAAGAAGCCCATGACTCAAGTATTCCATTCATCCGGAAGCGCCAATATGTATCAAGACACGAAGAGAGATTACGGTGGCGAGCATGAAGCATGAAGTTCTTGAGCATGTTGCGTTGTGCGACATATGCCAAAGAGTCAAAGCAATGCATCAGAGGCCAACAGGATTGTTACAACCACTGACGATACTCGAGTGGAAATGGGAGGAAATTGGAATGGACTTCATTACCGGTTTGCCGAGGACTCAGAATGGATATGACTCCATATGGGTTATAGTAGACCGTTTGACTAAGGTCGCTCATTTCATACCTGTGAAGACTACTTACTCAGGAGACCGCTTAGCAGATCTGTATATGTCAAGGATTGTATGTCTACATGGAGTTTCGAAGAAGATTGTATCGGACAGAGGTACCCAATTTACCTCAAGATTTTTGAATAAGTTGCATGAAGCCATGGGGACCCGTCTGAACTTTAGTACAGTTTATCACCCGCAGACGGATGGATAGACGGAAAGAGTTAATCAGATTCTGGAGGACATGTTGAAGGTGTGCGCATTGGCTTATGCAACCTCATGGGACAAGTGTTTGCCGTATGCCGAGTTCATCTACAACAATAGCTACCAGACAAGTTTGCAGATGTCGCCATTTGAAGCGCTGTATGGTAGACCCTGTTGGACACCGTTGAACTGGAATGAAACCGGAGAACGTCATGTGTTTGGGTCGGATATTCTCCGAGAAGCTGAAGAACAGATAGCCATGATCAAGGAAAGATTGAAGATTGCACTATTGAGATAGAAAAGTTATGCCGATAATCGCCGCAGAGAGTTGAGCTTCGAGCCTGAAGATTTTGCATATCTCAGGGTGACGCATCTCAAAGAAGTTAAGAGGTTCCACGTTAAAGGGAAGCTAGCGCCAAGATATGTTGGTCCATTCGAGATCTTACGTCGCAAAGGTGAATTTATGCATCACCGTGTAACCGATCTCTAAGCGGAGTGCATGATGTGTTCCATGTGTCACAACTAAAAAGTGTCTCCGAGTGCGCAGACGAGATCTTGAATTAGAGTCGTCGAGTGCAAGAAGATTTGACCTACAAAGAGCATCCGGTGAAGATTTTGGACACGATGGATCGAGAGACGAGAAACAAGTCGACCCGCTTCTACAGAGCCCAGTGGATGAACCATTCAGAGAGTGAAGCAACTTGGGAGCACGAGGAGGATCTGAAGAAAGAATTCTCTAACCTATTCCTTAGTCAGCCCTAAATCTCGGGGTCGAGATTCCGTTAAGGGGGGAGGTTTGTAACACCCCAATTTTTGCTTTCCTTGTATTTAGTTGGTATTTTGAATTTTTGGGAATTTTTGGAATTTATTTGAATTTATGTGGATTTAATTTGAATTGAGTTCTGTCCTGAATTAATTAAATATTTAAAATTTTAAATAAAGTTTTGTTGAAAAATATTTTATTTAAGTCCCAAAAGACCTAAAATATTTATGAGAATTTTTATAGAATTTTTACGGTATTTTTATTGCCTCAAATGAATAAATTGACTTACTAGAATTATTTTTATTGGAAAATCGCTGGAAAAAGATTATGAACAGTACTAGGCCGGCCAGTTACTATTCATTATGCGCCTGGTGTTTGATCTGTGTTGTTTTTGGTCCAATCTCGGTTTTTCTTCAAGTTTTCTTGCTTGGCCCGGCTCCCAAGCACACATAAGTGTCCTAAGACCCTCCCACACCCCCTAAAGTCCAGAGCACCCCTCCCAAACCCTAATACCCGCCGCCATGTCTCTCCGAAGCGCCGCCCCACGTCAACCGATTTTGGCACCGTGTTTCTCGTCGTCTGGGTGAGTTTTTCTAAGATCCAACCACGTCACCTCATGACCCATGGTACCATCTGTGTCTCCCCTCCAAATTTGGTGCAATTTTGTCCATGGAATCAAAAGTTATGGCTGTTCCAATCTCAAATCTTGCAGTCGCCCATTCTCCATTTTTTGTGAATTTAATCATGAATCTTTTACGTATACTCATCTTGATGTCTCTCTACGGTGCTCACCCTAACTCAAGGTTTTGCCTATGGGATTTCTTGAGAAAAATCAATCTTCCCGAAAGCATCGCATTCCAGCGCGTAAAAGTTTGTCGTGCGTTTCCCGTTGATCCAGAAGGTAAAACTCAGATCCGTTCATGTCATATTGTTCCAAATGATCCCAGATAGCTCCCTGCAAAATTTGGTTAGGTTTCATCTATTATTTTAATAGTTATGACCGTTTGATCTATTGGCTCCGACGATAGTTTGTGATCTGTCCATTGGGTTGCCGCCAAATCCGGCTATACCGTTGAGTTTGTGTCACCGCGTTCTACGTGGTGCTCACTTCCCCATTGCTGTTCCATCCTCCGAAAATTTTAATATTCATTACCCGTTGCCTTTTGACACTGTCGCGCGTCGTCTTTTGCTACCAACCATATTGTTTTGTCATGGCCATGTCATCTTGTCCAGTAGACCGTTGTTTCCTGTTTTGCTCATATTTAGAGGTTATTTGGTCTCTGTTTGCCGTCAAAGCCATAATCTAGTATCTAACCATCGTCTTTCGGCCCAGTCCTTTGTATCGGTTCGCGTTTCAGTTTGCCATCCTTGGTAACCTTTAATCGCAGAGCCAACCCTAACCCATCCTACCCCTATGCCAAGTGTATCCATCCTTGAATCGTTTCACTTTAACCCTAACTTAACCTTTGGTCCAATTTGTCGTTGACGTTGCGTCATGACATGAGTATTTTGCAGATCGCAAATCAAACTTGAGCCACATCATGACCTCGCTGCCCTGCCATTGTACCGATGGCCGCCACCCTGTAATCTCATAAGTGTTCTGTTAACGCTTCACCTTCACCGTTAACGTTCCATTGTTAACCTTCCGCCGTTAACGCCTTGCTCTCATCGCAGGCGTGCATTCAAGTAAAGGCCCTAGTACGATGTCATCATCTTTTCTATCGCCTAGATGTGATCTAGCCCTATCACATTGAGTTTAACCCCATCTTCTTATCATCGCCGCCTTATCATCGTCAAGTTCCTTCTTCGACGCATGACTGAACCCCTTATCGAATCGCAATGGATGTCGACCCCATTCGTCTTTGCCTTATCTTTGAAAATCTACTCTGCCCTTGACCTGAAAATCGTTCATGGACCTGGCCGATAGACCATTGACCATGTGTCATATCCTTGTGCCATATCTAATCTATCAGCCTATCTTTTTTTTGTTTGATTGTGTATCTACTTAGTCAACAAAGTCAACTTTTTGTATCAGCTTAGTTCATCATGGACTAACATATCTTTGTGGACCTGGTCTATGGATCGAGAGCCCATACGTCATTGTCTGTCTAATCAAGATAACAACTTCAAAGGAAATATTCTTTGGAATATTATTCTTTCTTTCTCTGTTATCAGTCTTTTCCTTTCTGGTGTATTTTTCGAAAGCTCATCCTCTTTTGTCTAATCTTCAATCTAGTCCATTCAAGTTCCTAAATTCATCTAAGCCGTTGCGATCCAATATTATCCGTTCTCAATTTTGAGTTTATTCGATTTATCTTTTGAGTTGGTTTGTGTTTGCTTCTTCTGTAATTGTTAGACGCATTGTCCGGATGTCGTACCAAGGAACTGAAGATCAAGGAAGTGAAGATTGAAGACCGAAGATCCAGAGTCAAAGATAAAGAGTAAAGAATAGTAAAAATCGCAAGGGCCAGGCAAGTTATGCTTTGATCATGTTGAACCTACCTTCAAAAATTATACTGATTCAAATTATTGCATGCTAATTTAATAGAATTGGTTTTGAATAAATTTTGGGATTAGTTAAATGCCTAGTTGTTGTATGCCACCTTGTCATATATAATTGTAGGCCATGAATCCTTTGTCACCCTAGGTTGTGGATTAATAATTGGACATTAATAATTTGCCAACATGGGTTAATTAGACCGTATGTAGTGTGCTTAGCCCTGCCACATAGATTGGTCATGATTTTGGAATATTAAAGTTAATATTGACCTAATGAAATATGGAACGTGTTTTTGAGAATGTGACATGTGTTATTGAGTTGATGATGGCACGTGGTGCATGGTAAAGAACTGGGGTGGGAAAATGATTTAGACTGGGGCAAGTGGCAAGATTGTTTCCGGTGGGCCAAGAGTGGCAAATGGGCAGTCGCATTTGGTTTTTTTATGACATGTTGACATGATGAATTTTTGGTTGGTCTTGCCTTGGTCAACTAAAGACTTAACCTTGCAAGAATTTGAACTGAGTCATTCATACAACCACAAGTTCTGGAATGGGACGGACCTAGCTGAATAAACTGTGAAATCTATTCTTTGGTACTGTCATGGTGGTGTGAGTTCCAGGTGTACGGGTGAAAACTCACATGGCACAAGAGGGGGGGCCCTGGGTGTGGTAACCAGTCCCTCCAGTGTTGAAACCTTAGCGGGCAGTACTGGGTTTAGACGGATCTTTGAAAAGGCTTTGTTATGATCGCTCATTCGTATACTCTTGTATGGCGATTCACGACTAACGTGGTGAGTTGATTATATCTTGTTGGTAAAGTGTATAACCTCTGCAGAGTGTAAAAACTATTGAATAGCCGTGTCATGATCTTTGGACAATGCTAAAGGATTACAGTCAAGGGTTAGATTTTGATAAAAATGAGGTTGGGAATGTGGACAATGTGATATGGAAATTGGTTAAGGATGAGAAATGCTTTACTTGAGAATGATTGCGAAATTTATTATTGATATTACTTATTTTACTGCTTTTCAATCTACTATGATTATTTGTGAATGATGCTTTATTGCAAAAGAACCATTCAGCCATTCCTTTGGAATAAGCCATGCATGTAGTAATAGACCTGCATTCTGTGCATGACTTGCTGAGTACTATGTGTACTCACCCCTTGCAAACAACCAAAATCATCAGATGAGAAGATGTCTACAACTTCGAAGGAGGAGAAGTTCCACGAGGAGGCGAATATCTAGGAGTTGAACCTTGTCAGTTGCCTGTGGCATATTGATAGGATTCACCAACGCTCTTTGTTCCACTGCTATTTACCTATTTGGAGTTAAAGCCATCAAGGCCTCTCAAGTGTAAGGTCGACCTTAAGGTCGTTCAACAGTTTTATATTATGTAATTGTATTACTTTTATTATTCTGTTGGGTATGATTGTGATATTTCACCTATATTGAGACTGTGTGCACTAGCGCGATCCTGGACTAGTGTTGAATACACAGAGGGTCCGGATTTGCATATTCAGGTCCCAACATGTAAGTGCTGAGACATCCAATTCCTGCCAATACCAATCTTTGCCAACACGAGGCAATCAGATGAAACCAAGCCATTTTGAAAATAATAAAACATCTAACTATGTGATGACCTTACCAAGTGGCCATAACCGTGGGCGCAGCTAATCGATTAGATTTACACTCTGCAGAGGTGTACAACTTTACCCACAAGAAATGATCAGCCCTTTGTGCAAGCTATTAGCACACTTCCTTTGGTGTGCCGCAGAGTGATCATAACATAAACATTATATTATTTAATCCTAATTTTGCACCAGCCTGGTGATGACAAACCCTTTAATATGGTGGCAGAAGAGGGTTGATTCCTTTAGCACAGCAAGTGGTTTCACGCCCCAATACCCTACTTCACCCCATATTAAGGCGTACACCATTATATTGGCAAGCGTTGCTCCCATCACCATGGTGTGGGTGCCCCTTCGAGCAATCCATCGCGGAACAGCCCGTACTACTACAGCATCCCATAGTGCAAAGCTAGACTTAAATAACTTAATAGGTTAAGGCTATCCCATACTAGCATTTGTGGTTGTATGTGTTTCTTGGTTCAAAAACAACTCATAGTTCGGTTCTTAATCCGACACGGGCGATAATCTCCCCTTACACTACGTGCAAGTCTCTTGCACCTCCGGCTATTGCCATAATCGCTCACATCAAAACTTTAGTTTTCATTTTCATTTTTAACCAAAATACCATCCATCATCGTGATGTCTCAATATCTCCAATGATCAGTTTATCCAATTTGTTCATCCCAAATCCAAAGCATAGCTAAGCGTGATTATTAAATCGCATATACCCAAATTGACATTATATATTTCCTAACCATAATTTCTAGGTTTAACAAGGTTCACATGTCAATACTTGTCAAGGAGGTTTCATGAGACAATAGGTATATCTAACAGTACCACAATATAGCGAATTTATAGGAAATAAATACATGCATAAATTGATTTGGTAAAACAAAATGAAAATTAAAACACTAGGATCAATATGATCAAAGGGGTGCTTGCCTTGCTTAATTATTGTTTACGTTGAAGTCATGGTTGCAGTCGGCATAGTCGATGATGGGATTAGTGACGTCAGGTTCTACACGTTGTTCAATGAAAATATAGCCAATAACAAACTTTCAATAAGGGCAAAAAGAAAATAGATATAAAACCACATAGAAACTTATGATAGAACAAGTGCGTTTTAGGGTTTAATATTCAAGTTGTATGATTGTACTCATGTTTGGTTGATTATATGAGTATATATATTACTGACAACTTCGGGTTTAATCGATGATACTATTACCTCTTTAACTCATCTATTTTTGAATTACAAATTCGAGAAGCTAAAATTATGTACTTATGAATTTATAATTTTAAATTCAAGATGCAAAAATTATTTGGATTAATAGAATTAAACATCGTTAATTTTGTCATATGATATATATATATATATGTGAATAGTACTAATTCCTTAATTAACTTTGCATAAGAGTTAGTTTTGAATATCTTTGGACCTGTTATGTTAAGTTACTGGTTATATATTCATGGTTTTAAGAAGGTTTTGGTGATACAAATATCTTAATTATTGATTTCTCATTTATTAATAAGTTCGTTTACTTATATTACGGATTCTAGAAATCATAATACTTAGGGTTATTTGGCTAATGAGTTTATATGTAGAGCATGATGAAATGAGATTATTTCTTCATAATAGGGTAGTCTATGCTTTGGAGAGCATTTCTAAGCTAATTTTATAAATTTAGGATTTGGAAGAGACATTAAATTCATCACTGAAATAGCTTATAAGGTAATATAAAGTTTACGTTATACGGAATCGGCGAGAGGTAAAGCGTATGATTAACACTTATGGGTTTTGATTTAGCTGGATTTAGTTGAAGAGCAAGTTGTAAATAAGATGTTTTTCAAGAATATGGTAGTCCATATACCAAATAGTGTTTCTGAACCAATTCCCTCAAAATTTTCTTTTAAACGAGTTTGTTTTACGAGCTGCCGAAAAGGCTTAAGTGATATAGACTTAGTGCAGCTTGTGATCATTTAAGGTTATTGTTGTGATTGGATTTAGTGCAAAGCAAGTTATGAATAATATATTTTTCTAGATTATGGTGGCATATATATAATAGAATGTTTCTAGGCTATTCTTTCTAATTTTTACATTTGACCGAGGTATTTTACAGACTGCCAAAAAGGCTTCAGTGATTTAAGTTCTACGCGTTTTGCGTCCTGTATTTGTTTCCTGTTTGCGACTGCACCCTATAGGATAATTTGACCATTTTTCAGGCATTAGCTGAGGATGACTCTAAGAATATTTTAAAGCTATTCCCGTGATATTTGGCTTTTATCTGTGATGTTTTCCACATAGTTGAACGTTAGTGCCCTGTATTAAAATATTTTAACATAGTATAAATATGAGTTATTTTTATATAAATAGAAGGGATATCACTTTCTAAGATCCTAGAAATTGGTTTTGTTGAATTTGAAGTCCGTTTGCATAAGTTATGGCTATTCGGATATTACCCGCATTGAAACTTTGACTATCGAGTAAACATCGTTACCTATGAAAAAACTTAAATATTTTTATATATTTGGGATTCTTATAACCTTAGTAGTGTAGCCAAACTAGTTTCACCAAATTTTGAGCACATTTGATTGACATTTTAACTATTTGTTTCTTGCATGCAGTGAGGCTTTCTACAATCGATTTTTTATTCAAATTACATTCAAATATAAATGTTTTTGCAACAATAGAGTATCTAAGGTTGCAGGAACATGTGTGATTAAATTCATGATTTTTGGAACTAGGGATTGCATAGTTGTTTCATAACACCTAAAAAGAGACTTTTATTCAAACTCTATTTAAACAACTATACTGTAAGTAACATATGAATTTTTATTACATATTCCAAATCCTTATTGCCTAACTCAAATTAAAACTGAGTTTACTTTATTGGGACATCTCTAGCAAAAGTTACAACCATTTGAACTTAAGTCGGTTTGAAAAATTGTGCTGAAGTACAGAATATGCCTCTTGTATTTGGAAAGCGCCTTTTGGTTTTTAACTGGGCCGACCATGTTAGACTGACTGGGGGGACCCACCTATCAGTGAGAGGCCGAGCAAAGGAGCTCAGAGATAGCCTCGCCAATGGTGAGCGCACGCAGTAACCGTGAATGGGCAACCTTTGTCAAGTAGAGGAGGTCAATTTGCACCTCCGGGTTAGTTGGTTGCGGCAATTCGGCTGTGGAGTAGGCCGGCGACAGGAGGAGGCGGTGCTCGTTGGGGTCACTCGCTGGAGAGGAAGAAGGAGGCGACGCTGGTTCGGCTCGGTGGAGGAGGAGCTTCAGGGGACGGAGAGGTTGCCGTCAGGTCACTGGGGTGCGGCGGAGCACAATCGGAGTGGGCTACCACTGTGCACCGGCGCTGAGGAAGAAGGTCGGCCATGTGGGTGAGCTCCAGTGGTCAATGACTGCAGAGAAGTGGGGGATAGATTGCTTAGCGCCCTGAATACTCATGTGCATAAGGAATTTGGGAGAGCTTTACCGCAGTGGCAAGACCATACTTGAGACCCGAGATCGAACGTTGACGACAATGGCGGACATTAGGGGCTTTAGAGTTGATCGAAGCTACAATCAAACCAAAAGAGTAGGTCAGGGGTCCAAAGAGATCGCCACTGCAAAGACGGAAGGATTGCCGGCTCACCAGGCCGCCTTGATCAAGTCTTTGCCCTCTTTTCAGGTTTTTGCCACCAATGGGAGAGGTGACCGTGCAGAGGCCAGTGCTCAGGTTAGAGATGGTGCCGAGGCCTGTGAGATGACTCCCTCGTTGATGCACAGACACAAAAAATGGGTGTGGCAGGGCATAGCAAAGACCACATCATGACAATGCCGTGGCAGGGAGGAATGGGCGCGCTGTCTGCTTCTTCTCTGCGGGAATCATGCGCACGCAAGTTTGGTGGGATAGTAGGAATGGGACTCAATTTCAACTAGATAGCATGGCAGAGGAGTAATCAGCTGACTTGAGTTTCGCAGCAAAGTAATTGTGTCGTGGAGGATGTTAGTTCTCCAGCGATCACTAACGCCAGAGAAGAACTTCCCTTCTCAAGAACACACACACGAGTGTTTTGGTACTGCATACAAGCTGCAGTTTTTCTGTTCTATATTCCTCCTTTTATTGTGCAAGGATTACAGCAATAGCAAGGGAAAACGGGAGCGTCAGAGCGCTTCTCGCGTCGTGGCTTATAGCGCGTCCATCTCCACGCCCGCGCGACGCGTTCACGTCCACAAGCTCTGGCGCATGTGAGCTATTCTCGCCACGGCCTCTACGTGCGCACGGTGTCCACAAACTCGAAGCTCGTGCGCATGCAAGTAACAAATGAATGCATGTAACAAACAACTAATTAACTAATCTACGTGACGTGCACAAGGCTTAACCAACATATCTCCCCCTAAGCCTTGCGCTTTTGCAGCGTCGGCGAGGTCGAGCACGAACGCACTAGATGAACCGGTCACGCCCAAGTGCCTTCGTCAAAATGTCCGCCAGCTGATCACTCGTGTCGACTGGCTCGACCCTCACCCTGTCTTCCTCGATGCACTCTCTGATGTAATGATATCTCGTGTCAATGTGTTTGTTGCGATCGTGAAAAACAGGATTCTTACTTAGCTGGATCGCGACTGGTTGTCGATCTTCAGTGTGACGGCGCCGACCTCCTCTCCTCTAAGCTCTGCAAGGAGGCGCGCCAGCCAAACCCCCAGGCAGGAAGCCGTTGTGGCAGCGATATACTCAGCTTCGTTGCTTGACAGGGCCACGACCTTTTGCTTCTGCGATTGCCAAGTGACAAGGTTCTTGCCGAGGAAGAACAAAACCCAGGTTGTGCTCTTACGAGTGTCGACATCTCCCGCAAGATCGTTGTCGCTGTAGCTGACGAGTTCAGCGGCTCCTTTCTTTCTCTTGTAGTAGCAATCGTAGTTCAGCGTGCCTGCGACATATCGCAGCACCCGCTTCGCAGCTGCCAAGTGCTCAGTGGTGGGCTTCTCCATGAATCTGCTGATGTAGCCCACCGCGTACACCAAGTCTGGTGTCGTGTTCACCAGATAGCAAAGTGCTCCCACAATCCGCCTATACTCAGTAGCATCTACGGCAGGGGCAGTGCTCATCTTACTGAGTTTCAGGCGTGACTCCATGGGTGTGTTGCTGGCGTTGCTTCCCGCCAAGCCCGCCGCTTCAAGGATCTTCACCGCGTATGTGCCTTGACTGATCGTGATGCCATTGTCAGTCTGTTTCACCTCCAGACCCAAATAGTAGTGCAGTAACCCAAGGTCGCTCATGTGGAAGGTGCCCTGCATCTCCTTCTTGAAGTGCTCGAGCTCGGCGGAGTCGCCACCACTGATCACGAGATCGTCGTAGTACACGCCAACCACCAGCCGGTGCATGCCCGCTCCTCGAACGTAGACGGTGTGCTCAGAGACGCTATGCTGGAACCCATGTGACACCAGGGAGGTGTCCAACTTGGCGTACCACGTGCGCGGGGCTTGTCGAAGTCCGTAGAGCGCTTTGATCAAGCGCAGCACCTTCTGCTCTTCACCGGCAGCCACGAAACCCAGCAGCTGGGCGACGTAGACCTCTTCCCGCAACTCTCCGTTGAGGAAGGCTGACTTAACGTCCATATGATGGACGTGCCAGCCCTCACTCACCGCTAGTGCCAGCAGGAGCCAAACCGACTCGAGATGCACCACGGGAGCGAACACCTCGTCGTAGTCGATTCCTTGATGTTGCACGTATCCCTTCACCACGAGCCGCGCTTTGTGCTTAGTGATGTTGTCGGCGGCGTCCTTCTTGGTCTTGTAAACCCATTTGAGCCCAATTGGGTGCTGGCGTGGTGGAGGGTCGACAAGCTCCCACATGCCATTGGACTCGATCGACGTCATATCGTCGAGCATCGCCTTTCGCCAGCATTTGTGCACCTGTGCCTCATCGATTGAAGCCGACTCGTCGGTGCTCACTAGGAGCAAATCCTCAGCTAGGTCCCGGTTCGCCATCCCTGGTGGCGTCGCCGGGCCCAGTATGTTGTCGAGGGTGTGAAAACGGAGTGGTGCATCATCATGCTCTGCATCAAGAGTCTCCTCTACTCCTGGAGGTGGCGAGACAAACTCAATCGTTGGCGCTGGTGTAGAGGGGCTTGCCTCCCATGCGGGTGCGCCTATCAGTGCTAAGGCGAGTGGAATCGTTACGCTCTGGCGATCGGGCGTTGTCACCGGCTCGGTTTGGACCACGATGGCGTGCTTCGATGATGAAGTCGCGTGCCGCCGATTCGCCGCTTGATCACCGTTCCACCGCCACTACACCTCCTCGTCAAAGATCATGTCGCGGCTGACATGCACCCGCCTGGTGGTCAGATTGTAGACTCGATACGCCTTGGAGCCAGGTTCGTAGCCGACGAAGATCATGGGCTTGCTGCGGTTGTCGAGCTTCTTGACGTTGGGCGCGGCATTCTTGACGTGGGCCACGCACCCAAATGTCTTGAAGATGGTGCACCGCGGCGTGGTCCGTTCTACGCTCGTCTGAAGTCTTGTCACGCGGTGCCTTTGGTCGTTGACCTGTTGAGGATGTAGACCGCAGCGGTGATCGTCTCCCCCCAGAACTTGCCGGGGAGGCCCTTCTTCTTGAGCATGCTCCTCGCGGTCCCGACCACCGTCTGGTTCCTCCTCTCGACGACGCCGTTCTGTTGCAGGGTGTACGGCGCCGTGAATTCACGTTAGACATTGAGCTTGGCGCAGTACTCGGAGAAGCTCGCCACCGTGAATTCTCCCCCGTGGTCAGTGCGTAACGCCCGCAGCTTCTTGCCACTCTTACACTCTACTGTCGCCCTGGATGCATTTGATGGTGGCTTGTGCAGCGTCCTTGGTGGGCAGCAAGACCACCCACATGAACCTGCTGAAGTCGTCAACAAGGAGGAGGAAGTACTGGTTGCCGCTTGGAGTCACCGGTGTGATTGGCCCGCAGAGGTCCCCGTGCATGAGCTCGAGCGCGTCGGAGGAACGACGCTGAGCTTGTTGCGGGAAAGGCGTGCGTCGGTGCTTGCCGGTGTGGCACGCCTCGCACAGCTGCTCCACTTGGGACAACACGGGCAGGCCGCACACGAGACCCTCTCGTGCCATCTTACGCAATGCGGCAAAGTTGATGTGGCCAAAACGGGCATGCCACCGCCAAGCGTCCTCGCCAGCGCGTGCAGCCAGGCAGACCGGCTGTGCGATGCTGATGTCGAGCACGTATAGCCAGCCCGCGCTTCGGTGGATCTTGGCGAGGAGATGACGCTGTTCGTCACGGACCCGCATCACGCCGTGCTCAATTAGGACTTGGAAGCTGTCCTCGTCTAGTTGGTCGACGTTGATGATGTTGGCGGTGAGGCGCGGGATGTAGTACGTGTTGGGGAGTGCTCGATGTTCGCCGTTCTTGCACGCGAACAAGACAGTCCCACACCCCTCGATCTGGATGACGGAGCTGTCGCTGAACCGCACCGTACCGGTGATGCCAGTGTCGAGGTCGGAGAAGGCACCCCGGGACCCCATCATGTGGTTCAAGGCCCCGGTGTCGAGGATCCAGCGCTCGGGATCCTTCTTCGTCTCGTCCCCGAGGGCCGTGAAAACCTTCGCCTCCACCAGCTCGACATGCCTGCACGGTGGACATGGAGCTCTTGGCACGGGTGGGGGAAGCTCAGCTGACGCGGGCTTGGGATCTGCTATGGCAGCGCTGAACCTTCCCCCGAGCACAGCAGATGGGAAGCAGAGTGGCGGCGGCGGCAATGTGGTGCTGGTGACGACCCCGCCCTCCAACAAGAGTAAAGTAGGCTCGTCGTCCTGGGCCGCGTGGGCCTATTCCTCCTTCCTGGGCTTGCTCCTGCACTCCTTGGTCCAGTGACTGATTTTGCCGCAATTATGGCACTTGTCGCCATTCCGGCCCGATCCCCGATCTTGCGTCTGCTGCCAGGCGATCGCTGTCGCCGCACATCGCGCCACGCCCTTTTCACCACGATGTTTTCCATGGCTGCTTGAGCCGCTTCCGCCGCGTGAGCCTTCCTGCTCCTTCTTGTAGCGCTCGAGCCATTCCTCCTCAGTGAGGTAGAGCTTCCCTCCACTTTGGACGGAAGCAGGCTCGGGCTCGTCCTCGTCCGCCTTGAGCCGGCCTATGATCTCCTCCACAGAAAGAGTAGAAACATCTGGCAGAGTTTCAATGGAAAGGACAAGTTGCTTGAACCTGGGACATGCGATGCGAAGGTATTTTTCAACCACCTTGTGATTGGGCTCGGGGTTGCTGAGGGTTGCCAGCTGGCTGACGATGCCCATGAGCCACATGGCGAAATCTTCCATGGCCTCGCCATCGCGAAACCCGAGTAGCTTGTACTTCCTGATGCGGTCGTCGCCAATCCTCATGATCTTGATGCTCTCCCATGCTTCCTTCGTGGATGGTTTGACCGCGAGCGAGGAGATCATCTCCGGCGGGAAGGCACTGCAGATGGCGTCGAGCGCCATCCGGTCCTCGTGCACCTCGACGGCAATGCCGCCAAGATCGATGGCGCCCTAGAGGCACCGCGCCTGCAACTTGATTTTCATCAACAGTGCCTAGTCGTTGTAGTTAGTCTTGGTAAGCAGCAGAAAGTTCACCGGCCTGCCTCCTCCTTCTTTAACCACGTGGTGTATAACCAGCCCGCGGTCGCTCCCGCCGCCACCACCCCGGTGCATTCTTTGGAACGAGAGGGCGTGGCGGCCGATCGCCCCGAGGCATGAAAGACGCCGAGCACCACGATCGCGTCCAACACCAGTAACGGGCTCTGATACCACTTGTTAGTTCTCCCAGCGATCACCGACGCCGGTGAAGAACTTCCCTGCTCAAGAACACACATACGAGTGTTTTGGTACTGCATACAAGCTACAGTTTTTTTGTTCTATATTCCTCCTTTTATTGTGCTAGGATTACAATAATAGCAAGGGAAAATGGGAGTGTCGGAGCGCTTCTCACGTCGTGGCTTGGAGCACGTCCATCTCCACGCCTGTACGACGCGTTCACGTCCGCAAGCTCTGGCGCGTGCGAGCTATTCTCGCCACGGCCTCTACGCGCGCACGACGTCCACAAACCCGAAGCTCGTGCGCATGCAAGTAACAAACGAATGCATGTAACAGACAACTAATTAACTAATCTACGTGACGTGCACAAGGCTTAACCAACAGAGGAGGAAGCGCGGGCTAGAGGTGTCGTGGCCAGGGATTGGTGAGGCTTGGCGGTTTTCTTGGCGCGGAATGGCAGCAAGGTTGACGGCGGTGATCAATCGGTGGCACGAGTTCCGAGCGACAAGACTTAGCCGTGGTCGAAGAGACATGCTGCCAGCCTGCCGTAGCTCATGATTGGGGAGAAGGTGTGGTGAGGTTTGGCATGCACAAGTGAGGACAGCACGGCTGTTGCGAAGCCGTCAAAGTCCTGCCTCGGTGAAGTTTCGGCTCAAAAGGAGCTGTCGCGACACGGATTGGCAGGCACGAGTGGTGAGGTTTGGCGCGAGCTGCGGGCGCTTGCCCTGACGAGTGTTAGCGGAAAACTGCCACGGCATGAGTTGGGCAACGACTTGTCGTATTTGGGAGAAGGTCGGCTGCCAAAGCTCGCCAGTGCTGCCACGGCAAGGAAAAACTGGAGAAAACACTGCCATGGTGACGATTGGGCAGCGGGGGTGGCGGCACGACTTAGCGCAGAGTTGAGGGGCCTGCCCAATTTCTGCCACGGCAAGGATTTTGTTAGGGAACTCTGCTATCGAATAGTCCAAGGTTCCCGAACAGATTAAAAGTGAAGAATGAGAGAGGAGAAAGGAGACATGAGAATATAGGAGGAGGCTGATCTCGCTATTCTTTATTGCTTCTATGTGTACAATGGGGGGGACCCCCTGCCTCCTATTTATAACCTACAGCTAGGGTTTCGATAGAGTCCACATAGGCCTTCATGGGCCAGGTTTCCCAACACTACCCCTTGGACTCTTTACCGCGAGATGCATATGCCTCATTAAAACTCCAGAAAAACCCAGTGGGAAAAATACTTGGAGAAAGAGTACATAGCATACGCTTGCTGTGTTGCACGAATTGCCACATTAAAACCTTATGTAAGAAAACTTCCGCGAAAAACTTACTAAGGAAAAATAGTACAATTCACCCAAATTTTGATGTTTCATCTTCGAGATCACGTTGGGTACTCAAACTTCAAGTTCAAGATTTTATGTAGGAGTATGTGAAATATCTCCCCCTGAAATCTGCACTTCTCTAAGTCTCATCATCCCAATTCCTTTAACGCACCTTTCAAAGGTAGATGCTGGGAGTGACTTAGTGAATAAATCTGTGAGATTTTCACATGACTTAGTATGTAGTACCTTAATCTCGTTCATCTTATGCAATTCATGAGCATAGAAAAACTTGGGGTTGATATGCTTCGTGAGATTGCTCTTCACATATCCCATCTATACTTGAGCAACACAAGCTGCATTGTCTTCATAAATGATCGTGGGAGATTGTTCAATATTCAAACCACATGACTTCTGGATGTGGTGCACCATTCTTCGAAGCCATGAACATTCACGGGAGGCTTCATACAAGGCAATGATTTCCGAGTGGTTTGTCGACGTCGAGACAAGATTCTGCTTAGACGACTTCCAGGAAACTGCTGTTCCTTCACAAAGGAAAACATATCCCGTTTGGGACTTTCCAGTATGCGGGTCCGATAGGTACCTAGCATCGGTATAACCGACCAAGCTTAGTTCATTCATATTTCTATAGAATAGGGCGAGGTCCTTGCTTCCTTGTAGGTAACGGAAGATGTCCTTAACCCCTTTCCAATGCCTTTTGGTGGGTTCTGCGCTGTACCGAGATAGCAGATTCATGGCGAATGCAATGTCCAGCCTGGTGCTATTTGCAAGGTACATGAGCGCTCCAATTGCACTCAGATATGGGAATTACTCTCCCAGGACTTCCTCCCCCTCTTCTCTAGGCCTATGTGGATCTTGGTCTGCTTGGAGCGACCTTCCGACCATTGGGGTCTTCGCAGGATATGATTTTTCAAAACCAAATCTTTTCAACACTTTCTGCGTGTAGGCTGATTGATGTACCAAGATTCCTCCTTGAACGTGTTCAAGCTACAAGCCTAAACAGAACTTAGTTTTACCCAAGTCTTTCATTTCAAACTCAGATTTCAAGTATGAGCATGCCTCTTCAATTTCTTCATCCGTTCCAATGATATTCAAATCATCTACATAGACGGAGATTATACAGAATCCGTTCGGGGATCATTGTATAAATACAATATGGACAATCTTAAGCTATTAGGTGTAGCCTTTCTTGCAGAGAAAGTCACTCAGCGATTGTACCACATTCTTCCTAACCGCTTTAGCTTCGCATAATGATTTCTCCAATTTCACACTGTATAGGTTTCTGTTTGCTCTATCTTGATTCAGGATAGGGATACCTTCTAGTACTTTCATGTATATTTCTGAATCCAAATTTCCATACAGATATGCTGTGACAACATCCATTAGCTTCATTTTCAACTTCAAGTTGACTGCCATTGAGATAAAATATCTAAAGGTAATTCCTCCCATGACCGGAGAATAGGCTTCTTCATAATCAACCCTAGGACGTTGAGTAAAACCTTGAGAAACGAGTCTTGCCTTGTATCTTACAACTTCATTGTTTTCATTCCTCTTCCGAACGAAAACCCATTTGTGACCTACAGGGTTTATATGGGGACGCGTGCGGCACACTGGCCCAAACACCTCTCTTTTGTTCAGAGAGACTAACTCTGCGGTGATTGCCTTCTTCCATTCTTCCCAATCTAGCCTTTTTTTGCATTCTGCAAGAGATGCAGGCTCGGGATCATGATCAATGATCAAGGCGATCTTCTTTGCAAAGTATGCATCGACATTGGCTATTGCTCTATTCAGGGATTCTCTTGTTATTACAAAACTTATGGCCATTTCGTCACGGAGTGCTTCATGCACTTCTACTTGCTCTTCCCTACTATTTCCCATGACAAGAGCAAGTTCCTTTAGCTTTTCATCACCCATGTGTGCACACACATTGTTTCCGATGGCTTCCTGCAATGGAAGATTCAAATCTGGAATTGCCTTTTCCATAGGCTTCTTTCCGGCGCCAGTCTCAACTGGCTCTCCTTCTTTCCTTGGGGCATCTTTGTGATTGGTTGTGGTAAGTCCTCTTGCCCAGCTTTTCTCGAGAGGTCTCTGGGTACTTTGGGTTTGAAGCAGATTTCTGTCCTTTCCTTTGAGGCCTCTGAGCAGGGATGAGGATACCTTACCTTTCTTTGGTACTTCCACCCTCTCTAGTGCATTTCTTGCAGGTACATGTGACTTAATCACGCCTTTTAGATCACAAAATGATCGAGGCGAGTTCATTCGCTAAGTTTTGCAAATCAATTATCTTCGGACTTCTTGATTTGCTTCATTAGTCTTGTGGTCATGCTTGCGGGATCGATGGAATGCCATATGATTTCCTGGCATTTTTCATCCAAAGGTTGATTTCCTCCCCCTAATGACGGGAAACGGTACTCGTCAAAGATACAGTCAGCGAATCGGGTTGTATGCAAGTCTCCAGTCATGGGTTCCAAATACCTGATCACTACTACAGAACGACACATCACTATCACTGTATATGTGTCGATTCTTAAGTTTTTCGAAAAAAACGATTGTGATAAGTAACCGGAGGGTGTTAGTAATAATCACTATCGGTTACGAGATTATAAGTGATTGTGATGTAGCATCGACACATCCGAATCGGTTCTCTACTAAAAGTGATAGTGATGTACACGGTCATCACTATCGGTTCTTTTCATAAAGTGATAGTGATGTGCGTGATCATCACTATCACTTCTATGAAAAGAACCGATAGTGATGACCTGCACATCACTATCACTTTTAGTGAGAACCGATTACGATATGTGCATGGTTATCACTATCGGTTCTTTTATAGAAGCGATAGTGATGATCGTGCACATCACTATCGCTTGTTGAAAAGAACCGATTCGATGTGCTCGTGCTTATGACTAAAGTGATGGCCGTGCACATCACTATCGCTTTTTGAAAAGAACCGATTCTGATGTGCCTCGCTAGGTTATATATACCACTCGCACTGAACTCTTCTCTGTTTTTGCTCTAGAGGAGATTTCTCATACGCCACCCGAGAAAATAGCTCATATTGTGTGGTTGGAAGCAATACTTGGGTGAGAAAATTTGAAGTCCTCATGGGTGGGTATTAAGAGGGCGAAATTGAAACCCTATCTTGAGGAGATTCCCCTCTTTTTGCCCTCTATTGCGGTTTTCTTCAAAATGTGATCAGCAATTCTTTAAACCCTTCAATTTTGCTTTAGTAATTTCGATATGTAAGTCAATAAAGTTTAGGTTGCCTTTGGAATTGTGTACGTGCTTTCAGATTTCACACTCTTTATTTGACAAGCACATATCTATTTAATTTTTGTAGTGCGATCTCTGCTTATATGGAATTATTATTTCTATCATGTAGTAGCTGTTATTAGAGTTTAGGCGGCGTAACCTACGTCTCCCGTTCGAGGGTGCTTATTTATAAATATGCTGAACGAAAGGGCATATTTATAAGTGGCGAGCAGTCTCGAATTGTCCACGTTTTTTGGACAGTTCGAGGATATATGGTTCGAGCAAGTTCTGGTACATGTTGTACAACCAGAGTAGATTTGGTAGCTTCTCTGGTGTTCTTGGATACACACCCTCTTGACTGTTGTCGAGGCGTGTATCCGAGAAACGGTGAGATGTCATTAAATTTTCTCCGAGTTGTACAACGGCTTAAGAACTTGCCCAACCATATATCCTCGAATGGGATTAGGACCTAACCTATTTAGAGATTAGGAGTCATCGTTGGTACCCTTGATTTGTTTTAGTTGTAGTAGAAAGATTTGCAAGCTCTTGCACTAGCTATATAATTAGATTATTTGATATCATTGTTGATGTTAAAATTTATGTCTCTTATGTAGGGAATTGGAAGCTTTAAACCGGGGAAGAAGCTAGGTATCGATCGGGAGTACATTTATATATCTTGGAACCTGTCCACTATTTTGCAAAGGTAATATTAATTGAAATGATGTCTCAATATTTAAAATAGCTATAGCTAGTTATCGCTCGCTTTTTCCTTAATTTATTGTGCGAAATTTAATTGCAGATGGACCGTGAGGAATGGATGTATCGAAAAAGCCGTGTGAGTGCTGAATTTCAGAGGGTGTTAAGGAGTTCAAAAAATTGCGAAAGATCGACATGGTGAGGAGGTGTAAACTTCATATATTGTCCTTGCATTGATTGCACCAATCGAGGAGATTTAACAACTCATCTCAAATTGAGGACCACGATTCGACGTGGCCGTGAGGAATTACACATGTTGGATCCATCACGGGGAGGCGGTAGTACCTTCCGATATGCAACGAAGATACGGTGGAACCGGATGACGAGTTGCGACCGATATGTTTGAGGAGGATAATTTGGAGCAAATGTTGCGGGATGTGGAGGGTAATTACACGGAAAGAGAGTTTGAAAAGTTTAAAAGCTTGATAGAAGAGCGATGCCAAACCGCATTCACAAAGTTGTAAAGCGGAATACACCAAGTTGGGTTCGGTCCTTGCATTGTTCGAATCAAGGCAAAACACCATTGGACGGATACAAGTTTCAATGCACTACTAGTTCTTCTATCGGATTCGCTCTTGGAGAAGCGAGTTGCCAACAAGCATTTATGAAGCGAAGAAGCTACTATGTCCCATGGGAATGGAAATAGAAGGATATATGCATGTCAGAATGATTGCATCTTGTACCGTGAACGCACATCGAGGCTGCACGCTTGTCCGGCTTTGTGGTGTGCCCGGTACAAACAAAAGGAGAAGCGTAACGACAAGAAGCGTAAGAGCCGGGGCAACGACGGTGAAGAGGTCACTAAAGGTGCACCGGCCAAGGTATTGTGGTACTTGCCCATCATTCCCCGTCTGGAGCGGTTGTTTGCAAATCCGAGAGAGGCAAAATTGTTGCGTTGGCATTATGAGTCTCGAGAGGAAGATGGCAAGCTGAGACACCCTGCTGATTCGGCTCAATGGAGAAACATCGATTGGAAACATGAGGAGTTTGGTGCTGAAATGAGGAACATAAGATTTGGGTTGAGTACTGACGGAATGAATCCGTTTGGTAACATGAGCAGTCGTCACAACACCTGGCCAGTTCTGTTGTGTATCTACAACCTCCCTCCTTGGCTGTGCATGAAGCGGAAGTATATCATGATGTCATTACTAATCTCGGGACCCAAACAGCCGGGAAATGATATTGATGTGTACCTTGCACCATTGATCGAGGATTTGGTAAAATTGTGGAATGAGGGGGTCGTCGTGTGGGATGCGTACAAAAGAGAGCATTTCACCCTACGGGCTATGGTATTTTGCACCATAAATGATTTCCCGGCCCTTGGTAATTTGGCGAATTCTGATCTGAAAGGAGCCAAAGCGTGTCCTATTTGTGAAGAGGAGACTGAGAGTCTATGGCTGCTGAATTCCAAGAAAACTGTGTATATGGGTCACCGTAGGTTTCTACCTCGAAGTCATCGATCTAGTAAGATGGATGACAAATTTGATGGGAAGAGGAAGTCCGTTCGCACCACATGACCTATGAGTGGAAGCCAAGTATATTCACGTGTAGAGGATATCGATGTTCAGTATGGAAAGAGCCATAAATCTGTTCGTCCTTGGACCATTTGGAAGAAGAGGTCAATATTCTGGGACTTACCGTACTGGAAGGAGTTAGATGTCCGCATTGTATTGATGTCATGCATGTTGAGAAGAATGTCTGCGACAACTTGGTTGGCATCTGCTTGAACATACAGGAAGACTAATGATGGTGTCAATGCTCGTCGCGACATGGCCTACATGGGAATCAGGCCCAGACTTGCAGTGATAGAGGAGGATGGAAAAGGTCCGTACATCCTGCTGCATGCTACACCTGTCCAAGAAGGAGAAAGAAGATCTCTGCAAATGTCTCCAAAGTATTAAAGTTCCATCGGCTACTCATGAACATTAAGAAGCTTGTGTCTATGGATGATTTGAAGTTGTTGGGCATGAAGTCCCATGATTGCCATGTCTTGATGACCCAAATGCTCCGATTGCAATCGAAATATTCTCCCAGAGGATGTCAGGTTGGCAATCACAAAGTTGTGTTATTTCTTCAATGCGATCTCCTGCAAAGTTATTGACCCCGATGTACTAGACAACTTATAGAGTGAGGTGGTGCAGACTCTATGTCACCTTGAGATGCATTTCCCACCGTCGTTCTTTGACGTAATGGTCCACCTTGTTGTTCACCTTGTCAGAGAGATTAAGATATGTGGACCCGCTTTCCTACGTTACATGTATCCGTTCGAGAGGTACATGGGTATATTAAAGTAAATGCGTGAGGAATCGGTTGAAGCTTTGAGGGTAGTATTGTTGAAGGTTATGGGATGAAGAGGTTATTGAGTTTTGCGTGGACTACGAGTAAAGACAAGCAATCGGTGTTCTGTATCTCGTCATGAGGCGAGACTTCTTTGGTAAAGGAACCGTTGGGTCCAAACTAATGAGTCCGAGGTTTGATATATATTGCAAGGCGCATTTCACGAGTCTTGCGAGAATAGCGCGAAGTTCATCCATACATCGGCGACATAAGTTGATATTACGGGAGAGAATCCACAAATGGATGAGCTTTCCATCGACAAAACACAATGATCGATTCCTCACATGGTTCAAAAGAAAAGCGGAGGTCTCCTTTAGTGAGAATGTAAAATGGTTGGTTGACGGACCAAGATTTAATGTCTGTGCATGGCGAGGTATGATATTAATGGTTACACCTTTTACATTGAGAGTCAAGATGCCAAATCTTGTCCAAAAGCGATGGTGTGAGTATAAATGCTTTCTCGATGATCATCACTCAAAGCAGTCTCCCAACCACAATGAACTCCTACTATGGGCTGATCGAAGAAATTTGGGAGCTCGATTACGGAATATACCAAGTTCCATTGTTCGATGTAAGTGGATGCGACTTCCACATGGAGTGAAGGTCGACAAGAGAGGCTTTACTATTGTGGATCTCGATGGACTTCGCCTACAAAGATGATCCGTTTGTCCTTGCGAAGCAAGCAACTCAAGTCTTTTCGTCGCGCGATCCGGCCAATCAGAGGTTGCGTCGTTCTTCATGGCAAGAGAGCGGATCGTAGGAGTTGAAGATGTTGTAGATGAAGAAGAGTATAACCAATTCGATGAGATACCTTCATTTTGAGATGGGGCTTGTCTTAGCGGGGATGGCGACACACATGGAGCCAATTACATGCAGTAGATCATCATGAAGGGCGATATTGTAAATAAATGGACTATTATAATGTATGTAAAATAGTTTGCAGTGCTTTCAAAGTAAAAATCCAAGGTGATGAATTGCTATTTGGAGGCTTGATTGAAATGCATGCAATTTCTCTTTATACGCACTTTGTGCCATATGTTGTGAAAGAAAATTCCATTTGACAAAATTACTTTTGGGAAAGCTTTTAAATAGTCGAAAGCTCATTTACGAAATTTTGTACAATTCAGTTAATTTGAAAAAGTTTTGACTTTTCTCGCTTTACGCACAAATCATGTCTCTGAAATGAATTTTAGCATATTTCTTGAATGAAGTCGTTTTTCCAAAAATTCTTTTATGGAAAGTTTTGCGATATCTGAAATATGTTTTTGCATAATTTCAAATAATTCCAATTATATTTGCAAAAGTTTTACACTCTTTGATCTAATTCGAAAATGTCTTGCATGCATGGTTTGTGCGGAAGGCAATAGTGCAACTTTGCACTTTGTGCCATATGTTGTGAAAGAAAATTCCATTTGACAAAATTACTTTTGGGAAAGCTTGTAATAGTCAAAAGCTCATTTCTAGGAAATTTTCGTACAATTCAGATTAATTTGAAAAAGTTTTGACTTTTCTCGCTTTTACGACAAATCATGTCTCTGAAATGAATTTTAGCATATTTCTTGAATGAAGTCGCTTTTTCCAAAAATTCTTTTATGGAAAGTTTTGCGATATCTGAAATATGTTTTGCATAATTTCAAATAATTCCAATGATATTTGCAAAAGTTTTACACTCTTGATCTAATTCTGAAAATGTCTTGCATGCATGGTTTTTGTGCGGAAAGGCAATAGTGCAATGAACTACATCGATGTCGGTTTTCATTACAAAAGCGATACTAATAATAAAGCATCGATGTCGGTTTTCTTAAAAAGTGATACTAATGATAAAGAATCGATGTCGCTTTTCTTAAAAAGTGATACTATTGATAAAGCATCGATGTCGGTTTTCTTAAAAGAGTGATACTAATAATAAAGCATCGATGTCGGTTTTCTTAAAAAGTGATACTAATAATAAAGCATCGATGTCGGTTTTCTTAAAAGAGTGATACTAATGATAAAGCTTATCGATGTCGGTTTTCTTAAAAGAGTGATACTAATGATAAAGCATCGATGTCGGTTTTCTTAAAAGAGTGATACTAATGATAAAACAATCTATCGTTTTCTTAAAACCCGGCCCATTCTCGCGACCATAGGCATTGGCAATTCACCACCTCGCCGCTTAACCCTAGCCCCTCGACCTCCTGGACCCCAATCCCAGACTCCAGTGCGGCCGCCGCCGCCTCTTGCCGTGCCTGCCTCGCCACCCGCCCGTCGCCCGGTGCCTCGCCTCGCCCCCGATGACCCTCACCTACGGTGCCGAGTCATCTGCCTCCGTCTTCCTCACCTACGGTAAAGCCTCGCCCCCGATGACCCCGACGACCCTCACCTCACGCCCGGTGCCTCGTCATCTGCCTCCATCTTCCTCACCTACGGTAAAGCCTCCTTCAATCCTTGTATGAGCAAGAACATCTATCCGGTCAGAGGCTTGCAAAGGGGCCAGTCGATGTGCGGCTTGGGGACCTTGCATGTGGGGGTTGATTGTTCTGTGAGGATTTGGGTTAAGGTTGACAGTTTGTGACAACAAAATTATCTTTCTTTCGCTGCAATCTTGGTTAGATCATTTGTTGTTGGCTCTCTTTATGTGAATTTGTATTGTATATGATAGATTGCTTCTTGTCATTAGGTTTTGATGGTCCGATAGCCTCTGTCAATATTCGATATCAATTTGTGCTATTGTTTGCCCATACCTTAGTCATTTCATTGTCGATGAAGCTATTTTCCATTGGAATCGATTCTCTTATTAAGTCGGTAGTCTAACTGTGATCGATTCTTTTATTAAGTCTTGAATCTGAATGTCCATATATATATCTAGTTCCTTTGTTATAGAATGACAAATTGATTAAGTTCTAAAAGCGCCAAGTATTGAATCTATCAATTTGTGGTAAGGTTGTCTAAACTTGTCAATATCTTGCCCTAGTGGCGAGGACGGCCTTTTAAAGGCAACCCGATATCTCGAGAACAACATAAATGATTAATTTGATTTATGCTAGATGTCTTGATACTTTGATTTTCATGATTGTATATATGTTCCTACCATTGTTTTTGGTATCTGGTGTAGGACCTTATATTTTGTCATGCTTCAAAGTTTAAGAATGTGTTTTACTAGCTATTACATTTCCATGGTTAAAGCAAGTGTACTTGAAGAAAATTAAAACCAAAAATTAACAGGTGTATCATGTGAATTATTCTAATTTCGGTGAATTTTGAAATTTCTATTTTTATTGATCGGTTTCTATGTATACGTGAGATTTCTATGTATGTGTGAGATTTCTATGTATATGTGAGGTTTCTATCTACGTTAGAGTTCAAAATCGTAACATCGTCTCCGTTAAAGTACTTGTTTATGAATATGCCATTTCAGCATATTCATAAGCAAGCGATCTCAATTGTCCACGTTTTTGATAGTTCGAGGATATGTGGTTGGGCAAGTTCTGAGCTATGTTGTACAACTTCGAGTTGATTTGATAGCGTTTCCTGGTGTTCTCTGGATACACACCCTCTTGACTGTTGTCGAGGCGTGTATCACGGAGAACAGCGGGAGATCTTCAAATTTTCTCCGAAGTTGTACAACGGCTTAGAACTTGCTCGAACCACATATCCTCGAATGAGATAGGACCAAACCTATTTAGAGATTAGGGGTTATCGTTGGTGCGTATTTAGTTGGTCAACAGATATTGCATGTTATGTCACTAACTTGACCTTCTTGTGTTGCTATTCTTGCAAGTATCGAAAACCAGCCTATTGTTCCCATTGTCTTGCAAGTATTATTGCCATTGCATTAGTACATTAATGCTCAAATTCTCTGTTGATGTTGTGAAATCTGAAACTTGTTGGTATAAGTAAACATCTGCTAGTGCTAAATTCACTTGTCATATGGAATGGGCTTTTGTTTTTTTATCTGAGCATAGGTTAGAGTTTAAGTTGCGTAACCCACATGTATCCGTTCGAATTTAGAGATTAGGAGTTATCATTCGAACTTATTTAGTTGGTCAATAGATAGACTTTTGTTCTGAACAATTGCATACTATGAATTATCTGTTGATCCTTTACAAGATTTATTGTCAAGTGCATATAGTAGCTTCAAATTGCTTTCTCTCATGTCACACATATGACCTTATCAGATAAGAAAACTCAAAATGTCGCAACTAGAGAGCATCGGCAAATGCTGCATGAGTAGTAGAAGGTCTTCTTGAGGGCCGAGCATGGTTCCAATTACTAAAGGGCCGAGTAAGGTGAGGAAGACCCGAGGACCAAACAAAGGGGCTCTGAGGAGAACGCAGTGAGGTTCTCCGCTTCAATGCCACTGGGTCCTGCGGGCCCTCCTAAGTACATGGGGCGATCTGGGTCATTTCTTGTCCAATTGGTGAGGGAGAGAGTGCCCATAACAATTAAGGATTGGAGAAAGGAAGTCAGTGAAGCGTAAGAATCGGTTGGGGGCGAGGTTAAGGGTAAATGGATTATAGAGGAGGAAGATGAACCCAAAGCGAGACAGACGCCTTGAAGAGGATGGGTGTGGCGTTGAGGCACTTCAAGGCCCTTATGCACAGCGATACGTCTTTGAAAGGTCAGACACCATTCGAGAGGTATCCATTTGTGACCCTCGATGTTTGGGCGGAGTTCACGAGGATGAAGGGTACGCCGAGGCAGAAAGCAAATGAGAGAGAGGAACACCGCTGTCGGAGGCATAACATGCACCGCACCACCTCGGTGCATAATGGCTATGAGGGAAGAAGGCAGAGTGGGCGCGACTAGCCGAGGAGTGCGCTCACTCCGGGACGGTGATGCCTTACTCCCACATATCTGAGGAGCAGACGCACAACTGGGTATTAGCGAGGACAAAGAAAACCCCTGACGGGCAGCTTGTAGTTGCAAACCCTGCTACCGCTCAAGTCGTCTCTACCATCGTAAGACATCTAACTTAGTACAATACAATTGACCCAACTTGTTGTATTTCAAATCTAATTCGTACTCGCTTATTACGGGGAAGAGGTAAGCCGTGAAAAAAGAAGGGGACCTTCTGAGCCAAGGGTGAAGGACATCCTGTCGTCTGCGATCGGGAAGTCCGACCATAAGGGGCGGGTGCTTGCCGTAGGGGCGGGACACACGAAGAAGTCCTACTTTCAAGATGACGCTGCGAGTGCCGTATCAAGGTCATGGCAGGCATGTGCGGAGTTGCTCAAGGACACACTAAGGGAGCAGCTAAGGGAGGAGATTAAGGAGGAGATGAGGGGGGAGATGATGGCACGTGAGGAGGAGATAAGAGGGGAGATGATGGCACGTGAGGATCGCCTGAGGGCCGAGATGATGGCGATGATTTCCCAGAGTCAGAGCCAGATGCCCTCGACTCTCATAGAGAAGTCTGTGCCCCGACCTAGCAGCTGCGGTTACAAAAATGATAAGACCAGTCCCCAGCTGAAGGTAATAATTAATTTTTCCTGAGTTAAAGCTACGAGTGTAACTCCCGCAATGTTTTTCCTCAAGTTGTACACTTCTTGCGTGTGCTGCGAAGTGCCGACTCACCATCATGACGGAGGATGGATTTCCGTCGAGGTTGCCTGTGAGGTTGCATTTCCATGCAACGAGACCGACTTGTGCATGGTCACCTGTGGGGAAGGGCTACATGAGGGTGCGGTGGACTCGCCCACGAAGACTTCTTATCACATGTGCTCGATTTCCCCAACGAAGATATCACCACTCTCGGGCAAGCACGCATGTCGTTCATCAAGTGGCGCCGACGCAGTGTCGTCTTGGTCAAGGTAAAAAGTCCCTCCACGTCTTCTCTACCATTCCAAGATGCGAGAAGTTAAATATATCGTGCTTCATAGGTTCCTCCTGCGCTCCGCTCCTGCCTCCTGCCTCAAGGCTCGATCCGCCTCCCGCCTCCCGCTGCTCACCTGCCTCCTCCTGCTCCCGCCTACTGCTCCAACCGCATGATGACACAGAGTGTGAAGCCCGACATGTAAAAGGACAAACACGACACCGTAGAACCACAGGAGGCCTCCGAGACTCCTTCCGCCAAGAGGGCAAAGCTAACAGAGGCCACAACGCCCTTAAGGTACTGAAAGCCCCTTGCCCGATCTCGGAGACTCCTTCGGCCCAGGAAGAAAAGTCAGCACAGGCCACAGGCACCCTGTATGATTATAAGGCCTACGAGCATGGAAAGCCCCTGATTTCATCGCACGAACTGAATGATCTAGGCAGGTGGACTCGCATGCTCCATGGATAGTACCTTGATAAGGTGAAGGGGTAAGAGCTTCGAGTCGACTTCAATGTGAAGTATAAAATGGTACATTTTCACCGTGACGAGAATGGAACATTCCCCGTCAGTTTTGAGGATCTATTCCGTGTGTACCAAATGAAAGCCGTCGATATTTCTACTTTACGATCATGGACGCTGTGAGTATCACACCATATAGCTTGTGCTCATGACTTTTATAGGATTTTGCATTATGTTTTCTCACATTCAACACGAGTTGCAGGATAATGAGACAACGAGCCGTGACGCATCTACGAAGTTGGGTTTGTCGACCCGAGCTTGTGTTCGCGACCATGGCTAGGCTTCAACCGGTATTCATTGCTAGCTACATCAAGGGGTATTGCATCTTTGAGTCGAATAAGGACTTCATTGTATTGCCGCACCACGAGGAGTAAGTAGTACTTTTCGATTCAATTACTTGTACGCACTTAAAACCGTATGTGAACTTATTTCCTTGCACTACATTTTATTTAATAAGCAACCATTGGGTTCTACTCGTCCTCGCTCCGAAAGTGAAAACACGATCTACACATTTAAGTCGATCGAGAAGAGACCGATGGCATCGTGATCAAGCCTCCTTGCGTAATAAGCACATTATTGTAACCTAACACATCCGAGGAATTTAACTATGTTTATTTTTTTGACTCAATGGTGCTCTCCAATGTATGTAGGGGTTTCTCGGACTATGTTGATGAAGGAGGCCATACGACGACGACAAAAGGGCAAGACAACTGCAGATAAGCGATTTAAGGTACAAGTGCCTAGCATATATATGATTAATTTTTTGATATCTAATCTTCGTGGGCTGAATTTCTTTTCTCTCTTCACAATTGCCATCATCAGGCAGCGGTGACCATTGCGACTTCTATGTCATGCAAGACATGCTCATCGTGGTCGGCAACTCACAACTTTTCCTAAGGTATATGCGTGTATAATAATATACTTAGCCTTTTACATAGAAATTTTGAAATTGAAATTAATACTCATTTCATTTTGCGAAGATCAATATCCCCGTAAGAGTTTAGACGACAAAGCACTCAACAATTTACTGAGACCACTTATGCGATTGGTCTTGGTTAGAAGTTATATCGAGAGGATGGCGAGGTTTAGAGATCCTGAAGCATCCTACTAGTCCATATGTAAACAATATTAATAATATATGTCAATGTGATATGTATCGTGAAGTCCATGTCTTGATTATCAAGCATGTTTGTGTTGTATATTGTGAACGACTATGATATATATGTGTTGTAATTAAAGCGCTTACGTTACGTGAATGTGATATATGCATCTGTGTTACGTATTGCGAATGTGATGATATATATTGTGCATCTTGTTTTAATCATGCTTTTTTGGAGAATTTGCAAAAATGGCACATTTCAATGGGTCATCGTAATCGGTTCTTTAAGGGAAGTGATTACGATGACCCTCATCGTAATCGGTTCTTAAGGGAAGTGATTCGATGACCCATTAAGATCGCCACTAGAACCGATTCTAATGCTAAAAAAGAATCGATTTCGATGTGCCGCTCAGAGTAGTGGATTATGGATGCACTTTCATAACCAACGATATCCCGAGACTTCATGAGAGGGCCCATTGCAATCCCCGAGGGGTATAGGTACATATACCAAACATCCAAACTTTTCGAGATGGAAAATCTTCGGGATGACCCCTTGCACTAGTTGCATAGGAGAATGGATGTTGTAGGCCGATGGTCTGAAATTGATGAGAGCTGCTGCGTGCAAGACTACATGTCCCCAACAGGTGTTGGGCAAGTTACAACTCTGCAAGAGTGGTCTGGCAATAAATTTGATCCTCTTTATTAGTGCTTCGGCTAGTCTATTTTGCGTATGGACGTGCGGTACAGAGTGCTCAACTTTTATTCCAATTGTTGTGCAATAATCATCAAATGCCTTTGAAGTAAATTCGCTGGCATTGTCCATTCGAATGGACTTCACACGATGATCAGGAAATGCATTCTTAATTCTGATGATCTGTGAGATCAGCTTTGCAAATGCATGGTTTCTGGTTGACAGCAAGCATACATGCGACCATTTCGAGGAAGCATCTATAAGCACCATAAAATATCGAAACAGCCCTGACAAGGGTTGAATCGGGTTGCAAATATCCCCTTGGATACGTTCTAGGAATGCAGGGATTTCACTTTGCACTTTCATAATGGAGGGTCTAGTTATTAATTTCCCGGTGGCACATGCAGGGCACACAAAATCTTCGTGATTCGGGAAATTCTTAACATTAATGTCATGACCCTGTAAGCTGTTCACTATATTTCTCATCATTCTCAAACCAAGATGGCCTAATCTACAATGCCACAAAGAAAATAATTTAGAGCTTCTAAAAACAGTCTTCAAAGATGTATACACTTCGGGTGCATTAATTTTCGTGTAGTACAACCCAGATTCATATGAGGGACATTTTTCTAATATCATTTTTGCACATACCGCGTGCTTCACGATGCACAAGTATTCTTTGCCATTTTCTTCATTGGTTTCTATGTGAAACCCATTGGCGCGGATGTCTTTGAAACTTAAGAGAGTGCGCGTTGATTCAGGGTACAAAAGGGCTTCTTCAATTACGAAAGTTGTACCCATTGGCAGTATGATTGTGGCTCTTCCAGAACCTATTATATAAGAATCACTTCCTGCGATTGTAGTAATTCTTCCAGCGTTCTTCGTGATCGACTAGAAGTACTTAGACTCTCTTCGGATAGTATTTGTTGTGCCACTGTCAACAATACATATCTCCTCCATTTGGGCACTACACGATTTCTAGATAAAAGAAATATAATTCCAATCAGACAGTGGCAAAATAATTCAAATATTATTTGCAAATAAAGAATGTTGGAATAAAGGATAAATTACATATTCATTCATGAGAAAGAAAAGATATGCTCTTCGAGAGCTTACAATTCATTATTCAAAATTCATTAACAACCACAATCAAAAATAGATGTTAATAATGTGATTCATGCTTTTGGACTTTCCCGGAACTAGATTCTTCTCCTCTTTAGTGATCTTCTTGCCACATAAAGAGAGATTGGTACAAATTCTGTGCAAGGTAGAATTGTACTCGGCCACTGTTCTGTAGTCAGTAAACCTCAGGCGAACCCAATCTTGCTGTGCTTGGAGCAAGATGGTGGACTTGAGTTTCTCGAACCGCTTCTGAAGTGTAGTTCATAACTCAGGTGCACTCTTCTTAGCCATATATTCATTCTTCAAAGTGACTGAGAGGTGATGCCCGAGGAAGTGCAAAGCATGATCGTTCTACTCGGCAGTAGGTTGCGTGTCCTGCGAGGACCCTAGGCCGATGGCAGTTCAGAACATCTTGCTCCTAAGCACGATCTTCATAACTGGTGTACGTTGTGAGATAATTCTGACCATTCAGGGCCAGTTCTTCAAAACTCACGTTTGACAATGCTATTCATTTGCATATTCATAAGATTCTTTCATTAGATTACTTCGTGCAATCTAATAGAGAGTGGTTACTAGATTCATAAAGGCATAAATTAAATTCTCATGAATTTCCAGTAAACTAAAGAAAGTAATAAATACAAGATTCATAAATATTCACAAAGATTCATAGATATAGTTTTGTGCATGTATGTGATCGACTTCGTGCATGCTATCAGATTCATACACGTGATAGGCTTCATGCGATTGGCTTCATGCATGCAATCGGATTCATGTGCACGATCGGCTTCGTGCGATCGGTTTCATGCATGCGATCGGATTCATGCGCACGATTGACTTCGTGCGATCAGTTTCATGCATGCGATCGGGTTCATGCGCGCATGCGATCGGCTTCGTGCACGCGGTTTTCCTGGCGCGGCGGTGGCCGCTTCGTGCGGTGTGCTTGAATTCACATGAATTTACAGTAAAAGAGGAGAGCAATAATTGCAAATGCATAAAAATATTCATAAATGCTACAAAGGAATGCTAGAAAATTAATACCACAATTAAATAATTTTTTTGGAATTTTCTAGCAATTTTCCATAATTTTCCTATTATTTAACATTAATTTTCTGAATTTCTTACTGGTTTTCAGAAAACAGAAAAAAAACAAGACAAAACATAAAAAAAACCCGAGGGCAAAGGCGTAAATTCCCCTTCCCCCCATTAAATCCGGATGGAACCGGATTTCATGTCTAGTCCAATCGGGCTTGAGCCCATCGTCTCCATCGCGCTGCAGGAGCGATCGGAGTGCGTTTCCTCCCGACGGCGAAGGCAAGCAGTGGGCGGCGCGAAGAGCTGAAAAGCAGCGTGGCGCGATGACGCGGTGCACGAGCGACGAGGTGGCTATGGGCACATCGCAGCTTCAAGCCGATGCAGCCAGCGACGAGGCGATGCAGCCGGTTTCTCAGGTGTAGGTGCACGGGAGGCGTGCAACCGGCGGCGCCTTCGAGGCGCGACGCAGCGTCGATGGCAGGCTGGGTGGCTCGCGCTACGGGCGAGGAAGCTGAGGTGCCTTGCGGCGATACATGCTGCGGCGGCAGAAGCCGAGGCGGTCTGAGCGACGGCGCTGCGAGCGCGGAGGACGGGGATAGGCGGCGGCGCCGAGGCGATCGACGGTCGCTGCGGGTGGAGGACGGGGATAGGCGGCGACGCCTTCAAGGCGGCCGACGGCTTGCGCGGGCGAAGGCCGTGGTTGGCGGCGACGCGCCGAGGCGACCATCGGTGTGCGAGCGCACGGAGGCGAGACGGACGGTATCGGGCGGCCGGCTTCAAGCACCTGAGCCATCGGCCATCGGCCTCTTCCTCCCTTTTTTTCTTTGTGAATGCACTGTAGCAACGAAAAAAACCTATAAATAGTAGCTTCGATGCGATCTGCAATGGTGCCAAGTTCACCGGCAGTAGATGGCTTCGTGCCACATACTGTTGCTTCGTGCAAAGTACTGTAAATGCATTCATACTATGTACTGCAAATCAAATAATCACCTCGGATTCGTAGCTTTGTGCCACGTAGGTTAGATGCATGCTAAACACAAACGAGCAATTATATTCAATCCCCCGATTATCACCTTTCCCACCTTTCAATCTATTCTCCGGTAGAGCGTCATGCTGATAACATGTTAGGGAACCCTGCTATCGAATAGTCCAAGGTTCCCAAACAGATTAAAAGTGAAGAACAGAGAGGGAGAAAGGTAGACACAGAATATAGGAGGAACTGGTTTGCTATTCTTTATTGCTTCTATGTGTACAATGGGGGGGGGGGACCCTCTGCCTCCTATTTATAACCTACAGCTAGGGTTTCGGTAGAGTCCACATGGGCCTTCATGGGCCAGGTTTCCCAACAGATTTGTGCCCAAAAATGCTGTCGCGGCAAAGATTTGGCAGCGGCTCGGGCACACACGCGAAGATAAAGGAAGAAGAGAGGGAGGCCACTGGCAGGTGGGGCTAAGACTTGTGGTGGCTGCCAGCGGGCCAAGGGAGACAGTGAGACAGGGAAATGGCAAGAGGGCCCACCTGGCAGGGAGAAGCACACAGGAAAAGAAGGAAGAAAAACTGATTTTCTAGAACCTGGCTGCATTTCTGATTTGGGTTTATTTGGACATGCAAATCAAGTGATGTATTTTGCAAACTTTTTAGGATGGATCCTGATGAGCTACTGGATCTATCTTAAAATTTTCAGCTCAAAATCTGACTCGAATAATTTTATAAAATTCTGACAAGCTGATGGTCTGATTATTGGCTTTTCGGTTTTTGATTTTATAGAGGCAACAAATTACATCTAAATATTCTAAAATTTTTAATAAGTTATTCTGGGGTATTGAGGGTGTTACTTAAAATTTTTTATGTTAAGGTCTTGTTTAATTATTTTTATAAAATTCTGACATGGCTTCTGTGTCATAAATTCCACTTATTGTTTTTATTTCTCTATATAATGATAATTGAGTTAAAGATTTTATAGAACTTTCATAGATGATAAAGAGAGTATTTAGGGTTTAAACAATTTATTCCAGATTTTGTTGCAATTGGATATTTCGAATTCGAAATTTTATAGCCCTTGTTTGAGATATTTGAAATGCTTTTTGATAATTTCAGAAAATCCAAATATTCCAGAAAAATATTGAAATTCAAATGCAACCCAAAAATCGATTCAACCAATTATATTTTACTGGTATTGAGTTTTGGGATGTTACACATTCTTAATTTCTCCGTAAATAGTTGGGCTGATTAGTGTGCATGGGCCGGCCATGGGGTGGATCGATGAGCCTCCCAGTCACTGAAACCGAGGTAGTACGCGATTAAAAAAAATTGCATTATGATACTGCATTAGAAAACATTGCTTTAATTGGGAACGTGTTGTACAGAACAGGCATGCATATAATGCTTATTGTAATACACAGAAGACAATCAGCGGTACATCAGGCTATGTTCCAGGCATGTACGTTACACAATTCACCCTACTGAAGTATACTTTTTATCTTTCCATCCAAGATGCGACGTCTTGATTGCATGCATTTTGCTGGCCACTTGCTTCATGTTCAATCGTTCAGATGGTAATGGGCGCGTGCAAGAAAGTGCTACTTGTAGCAGAGACAGCAAGCATTGGTAGATCGCATTTTCTGGCACCTTCCTTTCTTCAGCTAAGTTCTTGCATTCTTCCACGAGAAGAGCATCAATGACATGAAATATTTGATCTGGAAAGCTGTTGTCCACAAAGTTGATAATATCCAGTCCGTCCATGAATATAGGATCTGTCGGTCTTTTGCCTGTCAAAATCTCCAACAAAACTATCCCAAAACTATATACATCGCCAGACGTTGAAGCATGGCCACCTCCGCCGTACTCTAAATAAGAAAAATGCACAAAGTATAGTTACGTAATAACCATTTTTTTCTGGAAAAATAAAGGTATAGAAAGTAACCATATATACCTGGAGGAATATATCCTATTGTCCCCTTCACACCAATAGAACTAACCGAACCTGCCCATGTTGACTGAGGATCAACATAAAAACGTGCAATGCCAAAATCTCCCAAAAGAGCATTCATATCATCATCTAGAAGGATATTGCTAGGCTTCAAGTCACAATGGACCGTGGGCCTCCCGCAGTCGTGGTGTAAATAATCCAGTGCATCAGCTACGTTGACAGCTATGCTTATTCTCTGAGTTAAGCCCAGACGTTTTGGAGCTTCCTCGTTCCCTTTCTGATGTAGCCACGTGTCCAGGTTCCCGTTAGGCATGAACTCATAAATTAAAGCCTTGAAAACGTTGCCTTCGTTATCTACTGTCGAGCAAGCAGTTTTGATAGGGAGAAGATTCCGATGCTGAATGCTTCTCAGTGCTTCACATTCTGACAGGAAGCTTCTCTCTGCTCCTCGCATTTCAAGGTTGAAAACCTTCACAGCCACTTCCATTTTGGTTTCCTTCAACTTTCCTCTGTACACCGAGCCGTAACTTCCTCTCCCAATCAGGTTGGATTCTGAGAAATCCCTTGTTGCTTGAGCTAGGTCCTTATAAGTAACTTTATCAAAATGCTCACCAAAAGGAGCCTGTAAATGTAAGGACGATCTTGTTGACGTCTTCTTCTCAAGGAGTAAAAAGTAGACCAATAATATGAGTGACATGAAGCCAAATATTGGTATCAGTATTTTAACCAAATTGTTTACTCTTCCTACTCTTCGAGAAACAGCATGGCATGAAGGCATATGCAAATCCAAGGTTCCTCCGCATAGTCCCGAATTTCCATCGAGTGAAACAACTGTAGCATTATCGAATACACCACTTCTTGGTATTTCTCCTTGAAAATTATTGTAAGATAGGTCTAGTTTTGTGAGTAGCTTTAGATCATTTACAGAAGCTGGCAAGGGCCCCGACAAATTGTTATGGGAAAGATTTAGCAGTGTCAAGCTCTTTAGATTGATGAAGGTGGTCGGAATGTTTCCTGTAAGAACATTTTGGTCCATTTGAATTCTCGATAACTGTTGGCATTGGCCCAAGGTTTTAGGAATTTCCCCACTAAATTTGTTCGATGAAAGATTTAGTGCGGTAAGTTGTATAAGGTTACCAAACTCCACAGGTATGCTACCATAGAGATTGTTGTAGCTAAGGTCCAACATCACAAGTGTTGAAAGGCTTCCCAAGCCCGATGGTATGAGGCCGTCGAATTTATTTTTTGCTAGATGGAGCTCTATCAGTTGTGTAAGGTTTCCCAAGCTAGGAGGTATAAACCCTGTTAATTCATTTTTCTCAAGAGAGAAAGATGTCAACTGTGTAAGATTGCCAATTGAGGGTGGAATTGTCCCGATGAAGTTGTTCTCCTGGAGAGTTAAACTTTGTAGCTTTATCAGTTTACCAATCCACTCTTCAGTTGTGCCAGTAAGATTGTTCATAGCTAGTGAGAGTTGAATTAAACCATGAAGTCTTCCTATGCTTTGCGGAACTATTCCAGATAGGTTGTTTCCACCCATCAGCAGATATTGAAGATTGATCGACAGGTTACCAATAGAATTTGGTATGACTCCCTGTAGATGATTATTAGCTAATGAAACCACCTCTAGGAGACTACAATTTGCCAACGCATGGAAGAATGCCCAGCCATCACTGTCCCTAGCTTCAAGCTTATTTCTTTCAAGGTTTAGACTAGTCAACCATGCAAGCTTTCCAAAAGAGCTTGGGATTTGGCCAGTGAAATAATTTGATGGTAGATCTATTTCTTCTAGACCTGAAGCATTTCCTAGGGAAGCTGGAATTTGACCGTCGAACATGTTTCCCGCCAACTCTAGAGCTTGGAGATTAGGGAGGGCATCACCAATGTTAGATGGCAATGCGTTGCCCAGCATATTGTACGCCAAGGATAATTTTTGAAGCGAAGACATATTAGAGAGAGTTTGTGGGATTCCACCAGATAGACTGTTTTCGGCTAGGTACAACAACTCTATGTTTGGCATATGCCAAAGCTCGTCAGGAATTCGTCCGTTCAGTTGATTTTCTGTAAGAGAGAGTGCTTCTAAAGTGGTGATGCTTCCGAGGGCTGGCGGGATGATCCCAGTGAGATTGTTCCTGTAAAGGCTTAGAAATACTAGCTTGGAAAGATTGCCAATTCTAGGAGGAATCACACCCGTTAGCAGGTTTTTAGAGAGATCTAGCTTTTTTAAGTTTGAACAATTTGTAAGTGTATCGGGAATAACTCCGTGCAGAAAGTTGACTTGAAGAACAACGGTCTCCAAGTGTTGGAGATTGCTAAGAAGAGGTAAAGGGCCAAGGAAATTATTTTTGGAGAGGTCAAGCTTATTAAGGAATGTTAGGTTTCCAAGAGATGAGCTAATTTGTCCCGACAAGCTTTGGCCCGTGAGGTTGAGTGCCGTGACGCGCCATGGTCTTGTCAAGCTGCAGTTCACACCGTTCCACCTACAGAAGTGGATGCTGGTGTTCCAAGTGCTCAATACTCTTTTTGGATCACTGGTGATACCCTCCTTGAAGTCTAGTAGAGAGGATAGATCTACGCTGTTCTCATGGATGGTTGAGCAATAGACGTTTGCAACTCCATAACACAACAACAGTAATGCCAATAGTATAAGCATAGCGAGTTTCGCCAACTGTTTGACACATATAAGGTCCATGCCGCCTGCAAAAATATAAGACCATAAACATTATGGTAGATTATGCTCACTGTGGAGCTACATCGTTCCCTTGCTATGACCAGTTAAGGCAACTTTACAATCCTATCGAATTCACGTGCAACTCGTACAAATATGTGTTATACGTGTTCTACTAACAAGCGGTAGTAGTAAGTTATTTAAAGCAGAAAGACCAAAATTTCTCGAAGTTAAGGGCCTATTTGATTCGTAGGAATTTCGTAGATATTTTATAGAAGTTTCATAGAAAGCAGATCAATTCCAGTAGGAAATGGAAAATATTCCCGTGAATCAAAGAGACCCCAACACTTTGAGCCCATCATTAAATAACGCAAGCCTCACAGCAAGTACCAAGCCAAAAAGAAAAGTTTAAGTACTAACAAGAAGGTGAGAAAATATGGCACCTCTGGCTGGCCGGAGCGCAGAAAACGGCCACTTTTCCTACTTGGTTTTGCCGGGTGGTGCTGTGCGAACTGTGAACTTTGAGCTGGATGCTCAGCTGCCTCAGGCCCCGGGGGTTTAAAAACAGTTTTACAGCGTCCTCACGACCACACACTTCGACTCTGGCCTTATCTTAGCTTGACCGCTGCTTGCAGCGTAGACCTTGACCCTGAGTCCTTCAAACTTTACCACTGCTAGTACTTTTCATCTCCTCACCCACCGTTTCTGTCGCTGTTTGAACTGGACAGGATTGTTGCGGCATGTCCAGCCTCGAATCCCAGAGCCCTACTGCTTGTCTGCCTCTGTACTTTTCAGCCAGAACCGGACAGAGATTTTTTCCGCACTGATGTGAGACCTGTCTCGGGTGGCTTCGATGCTGACAAACTTCCGCACATGGATCGGTTTACCGGTTCAAGATTCTCCTTTTTCCAGAATGCGTTTTTGTTGAATGTGATGATCATGCTTCAAGAATGTATTGTGTGGGTATGGCTTGTTCATTGTATTTCTTTAGACAGAATAGTGGGTCAAGTAAACTTGTACGTATTCGATTTGGACAAGCATACTAATGTACAATGCCGTGCTTCCTACGGTTGTGCCAATGGGTGAATATCATTATTTTAAGGTGGGAGGATAACATTTGAATTGGACAAATATCTAGCAAGAACCACCAATTCGGTGAAAGGGAAATTTTGGTTTCTGTCACTAAAAATGTGTGCAATATAGTTTCTACCATCAAAAATATATTCATTTCATTTTTATCATCCTTCTGTCAGTGTATATTTCATTTGTGCCACTCCGTCCAATTTTTCATCAAGTCAAATCGTGTTTAACCTTTAAGAAATATGCAAAAAGACACCACCAGAAAACAGACAATCCCTTACCGTCTCAGTTTTTCCTGACGGGCCCACCGAGCCTGTGAGGCATTTATATTTTATTGACGGGAGTTTTGGCAACGTCAGGAAAAATATAATTTTTTGACGGGTATGAAACCACCGCCAGGAAAATATATTTTCTCAGCGATTATAACAAGATCGTCGAAAAATTATTTTTGACCGCAGAACCGTCAGTTTATAATTTGGTCAGGCGCCAAAACCACACGACGTGAAACAGGTACAGAGAGAAATTAATATCCTAGCGCCAGCCGCCAGGGACCCGCTGCCTCCCCCAAAACCCTATCATCTTCCCCAATCCCTCTAGCGCCACCTGAAGGACCCGCGTGGCCTCCCCCAAACCCTATCAACTTCTTCCCCAATCCCTCTAGCGAGTCGCCACGACCCACGGCCTCCCCAAAACCCCATCGCCTTCTTCCCCAAACACTCGGCCTCCCCAAATCTCTAGCGCCAACGACCCACCCCATCGTGACTTGGTCGCCTCAATTGTCGCTAGATTTGTGGCCATCGCGACTGGCCGCAACCTTGATCGATCTCCACCGGTAAGCACTCTCTCATACACCTTCTCTCTATTTCTCTCCCCTCATTTGCAGACCGAGTCCAGACGCCGCGCGTGAGGCGGTCGAGGTAGGCGAGGATTTTTTGCTTCATCTCATAAGCGACTCATGCTCATCGTCGCCGACAGATTCGCCTTCGCTACGGCGCGTGTCGTTGCTACCACCTCATCGCGCTCTCTCGCTGGTCACCTCAGAGCCGGTTTTTCCGAGGCGATGGAACCAGCCAAATGGTTAGTGTTGGGATGGCATGCCCGCCCGGAGTTCAACGCCACAACAAGGTCCAGAGCGCTATGGCGACGTGCCGCCAAAGGCAAGCAACAACAAGCCGGGCGCGGCGGTGGCCAACGCCATGCGCAGGACTATCGCGTGCTCAAGCACTCGAGCGACAGGTACAGCGAGAGCGTGTTCATGAACACCACCGCCAAGGTCGATGCGCTCTGGATCTACAACAAGCAGACCGGCAACTACACCGGCGAAATCAAGCGTCCTGGTCCGAAATCCTTTTGCTTTTCTAGGATCTACTTATGGAAGACAAATTAAGAAGAAGATAGCTGCTATATATATTGCTTGTGCCGTGCGCAACTATCATATGCACATTTTGCTTAATTCATTGAATTGGTTTGCCCCTCGGGAGTTTGATCTGCATGCAAGTGTTTCTTAATTATAAGGATATACCCCTTGAGGTAATGTTTTTTTCCATGAAAGATTTGAGCTAATTGTGTCTGATGAACTTTTTTTTGGTGCTTTGGTTTGAGATCCAAGAGAAGCGTTGCCTTCTAGCTATTTCTTATTAAGTAGTTATTTGCCTGTCGTGGTAAATTATCTAGGCATGGGCCTGTGTGGGTAGGGTAGTATCATAGTACGGAGTTCTCTATGCAGTGCCTTTCAGTAGCTATATTAGGCCATCTCCAACAGGTTACTTATCCCCTTCCGCAACCGATAAAATGAAGAATCCATACGCTAGCGTGGTACTGTTCCGGCCATTTGCATGTTGGAAGCACTGAAAACAGCTGACAATCAATCGGAGATTGCTTCTTTTCCATCCATTTGCATACATTTGTCACCGTTCACAATTGCCATAAACCATCTGATTTCCCTCACATACTACATTTACTTATATTTTCCTTTGGGCCTGTGTTTGAAGCCCGGTCGTAAATGTTCTGAACCTATGTATTGAAAGGTCACATTCGAGACTGCGTGTATGTGTAATCGTGAAACCTGCTTCAGCTTAGTAGTTTGTGTTGGAAGTCTTGGTTCCCTATATACTCTGAAAGAAATATTAATCTTTTCTGCTTCTAATTGCAGATACGGAGGTGGCCATAACACGACTGATCTGTTTTTCATTTAATTGCATTAGTTTTCATCTTGTTTTCTGCTCTTTCAATATTATAACTTTGCTATTACCTCTAGGGGCCTCATCTCACAACGTTGTCATTTTTGGATGATAGCAGGTTTGGTTTGTGTTGATTATGTGCAGCATTCCTCCTTCATTACCATCCTGTCATTCTTGAAGTTCATAAATGATCAGCTGTAAGTGCTTTTTGTGTATGTTCTGTCTAGTCCTTTCAAATGCTCCATGATGCCCATAACTCTGATGCTAAAAAGTTATAAGCATGAAATGTTTTGGTCGGGTCTTACTTCTAAGGGGGTTTTGTGAGCAAGAACAATTTGCAGTTATTAGTGTTTTAGGTCATTCTTAGAGGAATCATGTCACTTGATTTAATTTGTTCCGCTAGTCAGTAATGCAGCAGCTGCTATACACTGCAAATCCATGCAACTTTGACAAAAGTAATGCACCATTCATTTTTTACCGTAACGGAAACGAAATCGGAAACCCGGAAACGGATACGGAAACGGAAGCGGAACGGAACGGAGTGGATATGGAAACGGAAACGGAAAATTTCACTAAAAGGTTTTCATAACTTGGACCAGGATTATGAAAGGAAGCATTGAAGTTTTTCTCCAAAAGGTTTTCATAACTATGTGCTAAATGATTCCCGTTGTGATTTCCTCCCATGTTTGCTGTGAAATATGGGCTTCCACATGGCCTGCTAATGGAGTTTAGGCTCAGTGCATGAATAGTGTAGTTTTTAGCAAATCCTAAATTTATTTCAGAATTCTGCTGTAAAACAGAGTTCTTTGTAAAGGCTTCATGTAAATCAACACTTTTCCGTAATATGTTTCATCCAGCTTATTAGTTAGCTTTTCAACACTAGTGTGCCCTCCACCCTCATCGCACAGATCACTGGAATAAACTGGTTTGTTTGTCGGTCCAGTGATTTTCCCATATCCATTGAATAACCCCATTTTTTCTGCGCTACAGTTTCTGGTAAGGACAGTATATATCCTAACAAAGTCATACATGACACAGCTTTATATTACAAATACTAGTATTACTAAATTACTCCAATGGCTGCGGGATTTTTTTACAAGGAAGGCTGCTAAGTTCTGAATATGTAAAAAGTTCAGAACAAATGATGTCAAGTTAACCTGGCATTTGAGACAACTAGACAAGGTCAAATGATGCCAACATTGTTAGAAGTCCTTCTAAGTGTTGGTGTTCGCTCTTGCCTAACTACTGCCTGTTGCTCTCACTGATGAAACACAATTTCTCAGTGTATTTTCGGATGGCTATAGTAGTCTGAAGAAAACGGCAGAACAGAGGAAAACACGAACAGAGCGATTTTGCTGTGAACAGCTGCAGCGTTTTCATCCTGCTAATCTTCTATTTATTCTCATCCTTTTACAGGAATTTTTTTACATGCATAACTGACAAAAACGAAAACTTAGCTAAAATACCGGATCTCACTTGACCCTGTCATCCCACGACTAATGACTTGAGCGACAAAACCTGAAAAAACTTAACTACCCGGCTGAACTAGTCTAATCCTGAAACATGCAAATCAACTAACTGAATTCATAAACACAAAGGAAAATGGAATGTGCACAAGATTACAAAGTATTCCATCAAACATCGCAATCCGAGTGAAGTACTTGATAATGCCATTTGGTTTTTACTCGAAGAATACGACATGCATACATCCTTCTCACCAACTGTGCTTAGTAGCTTCATCCTACTTGTTTGCTCTTGCCACTCATAGCAGCACAAAATGGTCAATTACCATTTGATGGAAAGCACATCATGTGGGCTTGAACACAATTCGATGCCAGATAGCATGTGATTCTTTTCCTTAAAGCACAGATAGCACAGATCTTTTCCTTAAATTGGAAGAAGAATAGTTAGCAAAATCTGTTGAACAGGGATAGTTTGCAGTTCACATATCATTACACATTGGATTCCATCGCACACAAATATTGAACTGAAACAAATGGACACTTTTTTTGCTGATACGCTGTGTCATCTCATAAGCAGTGCTTGACTTGGGGAGGAAATGAAATGCACATGATTAACTGCATGCTACATATCTAGCTTTTTATTAGTCTTCTATATTTTTTTAGAACTATTAGTCCCTTCTATAGAGGCCAAAAAGGTGATATTTCTTATTGCTCACTAGGCTATTGCACTCGAATTTGATGGTATATCTGAACTCATATATAGTAGTTTTCTTCGTGCAGTGAACACATAAGAGTAACCCTTTGTGTGCACTTGTTAAGTATCAATTCTTCTATGATTTTCTATTGCAGGAAGATTACGGAACGCTCAAGCTCTTCATACTTTTACTAACAATTATTATTGGTAAGCTCTAGCCTATCTTATTTTATCGCACAACTATTCCGTGCAGCTGCTCTAATATGGTAATTATGAGAATAAGATTGATATTGCTTAGTCAATTGGGTTATAGTATAGAATCTTGTCTACTAAATTAGTCAATTGGTGGTTTCATCTTAAATTAGCCACAACACTATATTATATTTGTACAATACAGATGCAACATATGTAGTTTAAAAAATACAAATTTATAATCGATATATTCATCTTGTCATGCATGTAACTATTTCATGGCAGACCATGAATGGATGTATAGTGGTGGCAAAGATGGTAAAGCTCCCTCTAATGAATGGATTGAACGCACTACACGCTTCTTAGATCATGCATTCTCTATCATTGTAGTTGAAGGTGACACCATTAAGTGTCCATGTGCAATGTGTAGAAACTATTTTAGGCACAATAGGCATACTACAGAGTTGCACTTGAGTAAATATGGGTTTAGGGCAAACTATCAAACATGGACAACACATGGTGAGAGCCTTGTCATTACGCATGAAGAACATGGCCCTTCAATAGATAATGGGGAAATCAATGAATGTAATCGGATGGACAATATGTTGAATGACCTAGGCGGTGACCATCTACTGGCAGTTGATGAGGAGCCAACAGCCTCTGCCTAGGCTTTCTATAGAATGGTCGCTAGTGCTGATGAACTAGTCCATGAGAACACAACACACTCAAGTTTGTCTGCTGTCGCTCGTTTGCTAGCTATAAAGTCATAGTACAATATGTCAATTGCTTGGTAATATTGTTAATTCACACACATTTTCAATTCATGTAACTATTGAATTGGCCAACTTCAAATGGTATTTTTCAAATGTAGATGCTTTTTGAGAAGATAGGCGAACAACCACCACCAGAGATGCTACACCGTGGAACACCTACACAAGCACGGGTAACAACATTTAATAAATACAATTATTACCTTACGTACAAACAAAACCCCCTATGAGCTTCCTACATTTGGCACCTGTCATTTCGAGGGCTAATTGGCTTAGAAAGCTAATATTTGTTGGTGTGTCAGAGTGTCAACAAGCAGTGCAGCAGTGAGCGAGTGGACTCGTGTTGAATGTTCTAAACATGGGCATAACCTCAATCATTTAATTATAGTTGACGGTAAGGTGGCAAATGACTTTTTTGCTACATAGTACACCCATACTTGTGACCTATTGTGAGGTTAGACTAATATTGAGTATATGCTAAGCCTTGTATCTTCTTGAGCTAATTATTTTAATCTTAAATAGTCTTGAGTTGTTACCATGATTTGTTAACTTGGTAGATCTATGTGGTGCACATTTTGTATTGGATTATGATAACTGAAACAATATTACAAGCTATAATGATTTATTTAAGTAAAGTTGACATAATTTGCTCACCTTGCAAAGAAGGGATCGGACCTGGTTCTCCCATGTGGGCTCACAACAGGATGATCACGCCGTTGATGAAGATGCTACTGTCCACGACATGGAGAACTATGGTGACGACATTGATGGAGACAACCACCATGCTACCAATAACAACACCAGCGATGGACGAAACTAGTTGTCGCTAGATGAATTTCTATGATATCTTGCAGTTCTTTTGACTAACAAAACTTTAATGTTGTGGAAATGAAGCCTTCTGTATGTGGTGCTTGACTTTTGATGACTTTTAGTTGGATGCAGTGCTTGACTTTTGTATGACTAGGATGTGCTGATGAATCTCTATGTGGTAGCCACTTTTGCATGACTATTGATGACTGATGTATATCCCAATGATGGGACTGTTCTATGGAAGCTAAACTTTTTATATGTTTGTTGATTGATGCATGGATATGTGTTCAATTGATTGATGCAAGGTTGTGTGAATCTGCCAAGTTCATTTAAGTTCTTATTGCTGAATCTGCAATATGTTCAATGTACATATTGCTGAATCTGCCAAGTTGATTTAAGTTCTTATGTGCTTTGGAGCTCTCGAGTTGCCTGACTCCGATTAAGCAGTGTTCCACAATAGCCTGTGCCGTGACCCATCCTCCTGCGACATCGACAAGATGGCGAGAATTGCTTTCAAAGATAAAAGCTCAGACATATTTTACTGACGAGTAAAAGCCGTCAGGTTTAAGTTTCGGGCTGGCAAGGAATTAAGTTTTCCTAATGGGTGGAAACTATCAAGTTAAATTTTCCTGACAGTAATAGAACAGTCAAGGTAATATATTTTACTGACGGGTTAAAAACCGTCAAATTTAATTTTTCTGATGGGTATAGAACAGTCAAGATAATGCTTTTTGTTGACGGGTTACAAACCGTCAGTTTTAATTTTGTTGATGGTAATATAGCAGCCAGGGTAATAGTTTTTACTTGCGGGTTAAAACCGTCAGGTTTAATTTTCCTCACAGGTATGAACAGTCAAGGAAATCTATTTTTTACTGACAGATAGTACCGTTAGGGTTTGTTTTACTGAGGGGGTAGCCGTCAGGAAAATTCGATTTTCCTAACCAGCTAGGGCTGAGAGGTTTTACCTGACGGTTACCCGTCAGTAAAATAAAACTGACGGTTTCTTATATTTTCTTGACGGTTTGTGGCCATAAGGGATTGTCTGTTTTCTGGTGGTGAGAATCCAAAAAATAGAAAATGTTTTATATCAGGAAAACTTTAGCATTGTCTCATGAAAGTTGAGGAAGATTGAAATGTTTTGTTTGGCGTAATGTTTCTTGAGAAATTTCTGTATTGTATTTTTTCCAAAAAAAACAAAGTTGTTGATATTTTTTGACAATTTTTTTAATTTTTGTGAATTTTCCATGATATTATGTATTTTCTAATTTTATTTCATATTTCTTAATAGTTAAACCTATTTACTTCACGAAAAAGTGGACGAAGTGGCAAAAAAAACAAAATATGCCCTGAGAAATGATGGCAAAAATGAAATGTGTAAATTCCGATGGCATGAATGATCACTACTACAGAACCGACCTTTGCTACCGGGCCATCAAGATCGGTTGGGTACTAACCGATCGATAGTTAGAACGATTCCGGATCAACGGCCACTGTGGTCATGGGAAGATCAATACAGCTTCAAGACACCAACCGTACTAATGGTCTAACATCAGGACCGGTTCGTGTAACGAACCACTACTATTTAGCGGGAGCTCACTAGTACCGGTTCATGACATGAACCGGCATCGATGTGAGATCATCAAGACTGTTGGTGCCTTCAACCGGGTACTAAGTCACAATTTAAACTTCTTCCTCCTCCCGCCTCGGGCAGATCAAGATCATTTCAAAGGCGCGACAAGAACAAAGGAGCTTCGCCAAGAGCTTCAAGGAGGGAGGTGCTGCCCAAATTTCAAAATTTTGGTCATTTTACTCGCAACCAAGGTAACTAAGGTTAGTAACATCATTCCTCACTTCATTTGGTGTTAAATGGAGCCTCTTTTTGCTTGAATTATAAAGAAAATTTGATCTTTTCCCATGATTGATGAAAGATTATGAATGTAGAGGAGGTGCTGCCCAAATTTCAAAATTTTGGTCATTTTACTCGCAACCAAGGTAACTAAGGTTAGTAACATCATTCCTCACTTTATTTGGTGTTAAATGGAGCCTCTTTTTTGCTTGAATTATGAAGAAAATTCGATTTTTTCCCATGATTGATGAAAGATTATGAATGTAGTGGGAGGTGCTACCCAAATTTCAAAATTTTGGTCATTTTACTCGCAACCAAGGTAACTAAGGTTAGTAACATCATTCCTCACTTCATTTGGTGTTAAATGGAGCCTCTTTTCTGCTTGAATTATGAAAAATTTTTTGATCTTTTCCCATGATTGATGAAAGATAATGAATGTAGAGATCTAGCTTGATCTTTTCAAATAGGATACAAAAACTTGTTGTGTAAGCTTAGAATTTGCTTGGATTATAATGTAGCTCGCATTTAATGTGTGGATCTAGCTTAAATTTAGGTTTTAGTTCCAACGATCGATGAAGGATGAGGTTTGGTTGCACGTAGTTGGGGGGAGAATGGTGCATGAAAATCATGGAGTTTGGGATCTTGAAATGGCGATAGTTATGTGGAAAAGAAGAAATTTAAATTCATTTGCGAATTAAAATAATATTAGAAATATGAATAGAAAATATAAAATGAGTTCAAAATTTGAGAAAAGTTTTCAAAAATCCTTTGGAATATTTTAAACTTAGAAAAATTACTTCTAGTATAATTTTGGTTTTAATTTCCATCAACAAATTATTTTTGAAAACATCATTAATTAAGTGCTAGAGATTTAGAAAAAAATAAAAAATAAATGATTGAATAATAATTTGGAAATTTTTAGGGTGTTACAATTTCAACAGAATTTACAAACAAAGTCATCGTGAATTTTGTCTTAATTTTGAATCCAGACTCGACGACCAATTCTTTTTGTAGGTTGCAAAACTTCTTGTGTGAGTTTAGATTTTGCTTGGATTATTATTTAGCTTGGATTGAAGGTGTGGATCTAGCTAATATTTAGGTTTTGGTTCAATAATTCATTATGGGAAAATGAGCTAACAGCTTATCTTGATGTAACATAATGTAGATGGACCAAGATGGATGTACATGGACCGACGCTCCCTGAGTTCTTGTGGTTTGCAAGATTTTCTTCGCGGCCGATGCACACACGACGTCAGCTACATATCTTGTCCATGCATAGACTGCAAGAATGAGAATGAGTGGCCAAAATCCAGCCACCTTCACTTTCATTTGCTCACAAGAGGTTTCATGTCAAACTATACTGTTGGACCAAGCACGGTGAAGAAGAGATTATACAGAAGACGGTGAAGAAGAAGAGGCGGACAACAATATCCCGGACGCCGGTCAACACGGTTCTTTTGAAGATACATTGGGGAGTTTGGTGATGATGACCTAGACTAGATGTCTGCGTGATGGAGAGGAGAATACATCGATGAAAGACATTACGAAAAGTTCCAAAGGTTTATGGGAGGACCACGTAACATCATTGTACCCAAACCGCCGACAGGCTATAAAAAGTTGCGTACCACACTAGAACCGATGCAATGGAAGGAGACCAATGGATTGTCCGATAAGGGATTCGATGAGTTGTTATGCCTCATAAAGAAGTTACTTCAGAGGGGAACACATCGCCCAAAACTACGTGACGATGCCAAACAAGTTGTCCGCCCTTTGGGGTTGGAGGTATGTAAGATACATGCATGTCGAATGATTGTATCCTTTATCGCAATGAGTATGAGGATTCTAAGCTTGTCCGGCAGCAAAACTTCGCGGTATAAGACCAGCGTGATGACCCAAGTGAGGTAGAGGCGGCAGAAGAAGAAGAAGAGACCTCCGCTAAGGTGGTGTGGTATTTCAGTAATCCCCGGTTGAAGCGCTTATTTATGAACAAAGCGCATGCCCGATGATGCTACCGCACAAGGAAGACCGTAAGGACGATTTAAAGGCTAAGGCACCTTGTCGATGGCTCCCAAAGGAGGAAATTGATAGAACATACCCGGACTTTTGCCGAGGATGCAAGGAACATAAGGTTTGGGTTGAGTACGGATGGGATGAACCCGTTCGCGATATGAGCAAAGAGCCACAAAGACTTGACTCTGTGACTCTATGTATCTACAACCTTCCTCCATGGTCGTGTATGAAGCGGAAGTACATTATGATGCCATTGCTTATCCAAGGCCCAAGCAACCTGAAACGACATTGATGTGTACCTCAAACCGTTGGTTGAAGATCTGTTAACACCGTGGAACGATGATGTACGGTATGGGATGAGTACAAAAGAGAGCACTTCACTCTACGGCATTGCTATTCAGAACCATCAACGATCGGCCTGCACTTGGTAACCTATCGGCCTATCTATCAAAGGATATAAAGCCCGCATCCACCGCTTAGAGGATACGGACAGCAAGTACTTAAAAACTCTCAAAAGGTTGTGTACATGGGCCATCGTGAGGTTCCTCCATATGAAGGACCCAAGCATTTGAGGAAGGGTGAGAATTTTGATGGGATGAAGAGAAACGTAGAAGCCCATGCATCGCAAAGGATGCTTGTATTTTCTTTGGTAAAGGATCTGAAAGTAGTATTTGGAAAAGGTCTCGTAGCAAACCCGTCCCACCAACAAGGTCACACGAAGGCCATTTGGAAGAAGAAGTCAATATTTTGGGACTTACCTTCATCGAAAGACTTAGAGGTCCGCCACTCATCGGACTTCATGCATATCACGAAGAATGTCTACGTGAACTCGCTAGGTTTCCTAGATCTGTATGGTAAGTCAAAAGATACACTTCAAGCACGAAAGGACCTGCTATAGCTATTGGGACTCAGGAACGACCTACAACCGGAAAAGAGAGAGAAAGGACAACATTACCTCCACCCCGCGAGCTACACTCTGAGCAAGGAAGAGAAAAAAACATGATTAAGTTCTTGAACAAAGGTGAAGGTCCTTCTAGATACTCCTAACATAAGGAGACTCATAAACATGAAAGAGAATAAAATCTTACACATAAAATCCCATGATTGTCATGTGTTGATGACACAGTTGCTCCCAGTGGCGGTGCGAGGTATTCTTCCAGATTGGGTACGAGGGACAATCATAAAGCTGTGTTCGTTCTTCAACGCGGTGTCGCAGAAGGTCATCGAGCCGAATAAGGTATCTAATCTGCATGATGACATGGTCAATAGTCTGGTTAGCCTTGAGATGATCTTCCCTCCATCCTTCTTTGATATTATGGTCCATCTCATGGTCCACATTGTTAAAGAGATAGAAATTCTGACCGTGTTCCTCCACAATATGTTCCCTTCGAGAGGTACATGGGTATTCTAAAGAAGTATGTCCCAGAATCGTCTCGCCAAAGGTAAGGACCCGAATTCACCGATTCGACCCACGTGTTTACCGCGACTAGTCCTGTGATCAATCGCTAGTGCATACAAATTAACATCGATAAGCATCACATCATACACAACGATAATAATAATAAGACTTCATTTATTCAATATAGCGAGTGTATGATCTTATGATCACTTACATTTATTTAGCCTCATGGGCAAGTCTAAGATAAAGTAAATCGAATGCAGCAGAAAAACGGTAGAAGGCGTGGTGACTCATCAAGACACCACAAAGCGATCGACAAGGCTTGGCCTAGTGACTGTGATCCACCGAAAGTCCTCCTCAAGCACAAAGCGATGATTCCTCCATCGTTGTTGGTTTGTAAGCAAGGGTGAGTACACCAACACGTACTCAACAAGTTGTGCACAGAATGCATTTCTATTATAGCTATATGCAAGGCTTATTCCAAAGGAATGGCTATATGTGGTTCATAAGCAGTAAAGCAGCATTTTCAAACATAAGCAATATGTAGATTGAAAAGACAGTAAAACAAATAGTAACGATAAGTAGATTTCAATGTTTTCAAATCAACCCAAGTATTCATCCTAAGTCAAGTTCCATTATCCACATGGCATCCTGCCATCCCTTCCAGTTGTCCATTTTAGTTAACTACCCTTGATCAGTAATTTTAGCATTGCTCAATACCGTGAGCACGGCTATCCTAATAGATTGTACACTCGCAGAGGTTATGCACTTTACCCACACGATATAACCATGCACCACACGGTGAACGATCATAACAAAGCCTTTACAATGCATCCTCTTAACCCGTGCATACCCGCTAAGGTTTCAACATCAAGGGCTATACCACCACAACAGGCCCCTCTCTTGCGCCATGTGAGTTTCCTGCACACCCTGACTCACACCACCATGATAGCACTTTGTTAAGTATTTGCAAATTAGTCACTAGGCTGCCCCATAACAGACGTAGTGGTCGCAAGTTTGACTCAGTCAAAGGCTCGCAAGGTTAAGTCCTTAGGATTGATTAAAGCAAGACATACGATACCACTACTACGGAAAGGGCATTTAGTCCCAAATTAAAATCGCCTTTAGTACCAGCTTTTGAACCTAAGATAGTTATCCGGACCGATGCTCAAGGGCATCAGCCCCGTTCACTCACCCAGATCGATAGAGTATTAGTACCGGTTCAATTCACATGTGGGCACGGCAGAGAGCCTCGAGATTCATCAAGACGGTTGGTGTCTCCAACCGCATCGATGAGTTTCATCGCATCTGTTAGTTTCTCCAACCGCATCGATGTTTTGTATATATATAGGTCTATTTCTCCCGTAGCTATTATATATATGTGTGTGTGTTAAATCACAACTAATTAAAAGCATAGATAATCAATCATGCACTTTGCCTGATAATTAAATCACTGAACATTCATTAACAAATTTAATTACATCTAATGTATTAAAATATGTACACATATTTGTTCTTCTGCTCATCGTCTAATGTATCAATATATATGTACACAACTTTAATTACAACTTTAGTATTTTTTTTCCTTCTATTCATCGGGATCTTTTACGCAAGACGCTCTTGCTAGTCAGAGATGTCTAATTCGACAGCTTCATGGTCCTTATCGAAGGGCACCACCTATTAAACATTGGTTCGTGAAACTCGCTTTTGGATTTACGACCTCATCGTAAATAAAGCCGACGAAGTTGTTCTTGGATTGCTCTCACTGTGCGGCGAGAGTTCAACCTTGTTCCGCCAATTGTTGAGGCACCTATCGTTAAGTCATTAACTAATCAATACTTGAACTTGTACAAGATATAAGGAGTACCTATACATCATTAAAGTTAGTAATTATGTTTACTCACCCCCTTGTTGCCTTTTAGCACGCGGTCGGCGGCTCCGGTTTGGGTGTGCATAAACTCGCATACATAGTAGCCGCATAAATTGTTACCCGGCGGCTGAGTCAAGATCTGCAGTGGAAAAAAGTTGAAAGCGTGAATGGATGCAAGGAAATTAAGTTAACTAACTAAAAAGCTAGCATTATGATATACGTACACGAGAGGCAATTGTAATGTCAAATTTCTCCTTGAATACGCCCACGTTTTTAGCACGGAACCGTGTGAATGCACTACACATGTGATTACGAATTGTACATGATTAGAATTTGTTTCAAATTGAAGGAAATAGAGCTAGTACGATAATAAAAGGAACAAGAATTAATACCGATCGAGCATGTCGATAAAGTTTTGATACTTTGCAACTGGTCTCCTTTATGAAGTCCATAATTGTGATCGAGCTACGATCTAGCACGATCATAAGAAGAATCCAAAGTGAAAACTATACATAGATGTGTCAACATAGATAACTAATTAGTTCTAACATCGTGTTATGAAAAAGGAGTAGAATGAGGTGGTACGAAAACACGACTCAAATGAGTAGGCTAGATATATCTTTGACTTATATCTTTGACCCATTAGCGCATTGAATACGTTAGTCTCTGCTTTCGCTTGGGTGGTCTCTAACGTTGTCTCGTTGATAACTCATCGGGTCCATGAAGCCTATGTCGAAAATATACGATCCTTCGCATCTTTGTATCTCCATGCTACATAAGAAATTAGTTAGGCTTGTGTTAGTATAGTACAAGGAAGTGCACGATAGTTTTTGTAAATAATTAAGACACTTACAGAGTCCAAAGAACCCATCAAGCTCACGCCGAGGGCGTCTGTCGATATAGATCATATATGTAGTCCCAATGACAACAAATTGACCTTCACCAAAAAAATCTTGTTGCTTAAACTTGACAAATAACATCTCAGAGACCATGCTTGGTCGCGCCCAAGTACCATTCATAAAATTGCCGTGATCTTTGTCGTTAGTGGGCAGCTCCTCATGCCCCACCAATGACCCGCCCATTTTAAATAACCATTTTACTTGGGCAACCTCAATCTTTTCCGTGCCTAATATTTGATTTGCGGTAAGGCCGCTTCTTCAAGAATTTTTGCATCTCCTTACCCTTCCCTCGCCTAACATCTTCTTCTTGGGGCATTCCTTACTCAATGTGCGTCAGAGTTTGATTGGCGAGGCATTTTTTTTTATCCTTCAAATTTTTAATAGTCATTAAGCCTTTATAAAATTCTTCATGTCGTTGAACCTTCTTCTCTGGTGACTTGGGTTTAAGAAATTTAGTTACCTCTCCTTTTACCACCTTCTTGATCTCCTCATCGCTCATATCATACTACCGCCTAAGTTCACCCTTCTTGGATTGGGTGGAGGACCCGCCTTCTTGGGAGCTACTAGCCGAGCTGGCTTCATTCCTTGGTCGGCGCCTTCTTGGGAGGAGACGGGTTCTTGTGGCGCTTATGTGCGCGGGAGGTGGTGTAGGAGCCGGCGCCTTCTTGGGAGGAGACGGGCTTCTTCGGGCTTATATGTGCAGGAGATGGTGTAGGAGACGGGCTTCTTGTCGGGCTTATATGCGCAGGAGGTGGTGTAGGAGTCGACAGGTTCTTGGGAGGAGACGGGTTTCTTCTCAAGCTTCTTCATGAGAGGACAAGTCCATGTTATCTCGAAAAATTATGTACCGCTTACGCCACAGATGAAATTGTGTATCGCCTCTCCTAGCTTCAGAGTCCCGCCACCTCCGTGAATTTCGAGGTCAAGGTCCTCGCACCACGGCGCACCTCCTCCACCGAGACCTTGGAGTATCCTAACCGTATCTCATGGCCATGGATAAGCTGCCCGGCTCTAATGGGTGAGCCATACCATCGGCGCCTTTGAAGGTAAGATTCGCGCTTGGATATGCAACTCACAAGGTGTCCGCTGTCTGATGTCGTCTACGGGATACTTGTCCAAGTTCGCTTCTGCCAGCCCACCGGAACCGCAGCTGCTTCGCTGCCCGGAGGGGCTAATGATGTCTGGATTACTTGGGGGTTCTTGGCCCGTCTCGCGCTGTTGGCTCAAGGCTAGCCGCACCTCTCTTCGGATCTCTTCTTGCATTCTCTCATTTGTTTGATTCAGCGCTTCAAGCGCACTAAGTTGCTGTGTCTGCCGAGCCTTGCTCCTCGCCTCGACTCCTATAGGTCTCGGCGTCTGAGCGAAACCAACCTTCCACGGGACAACGCCGACGCCTCGTGTACGCCCTGTGGTGCTCGATTTTGCAAGGCCCTTGTTAGCGCGTCGTTCTCCTGTTTGGCACGGCTACCCCGGAAGTCTCCTCGATGGATCGTATAAGCCTTCTCGCCACATCTCTTAGCACCTCCCAAACACAAAGATTGCCGTTATCATCAAGGGCGCCGCCGTGAGCATAGAACCAATGCTTTGCTCTGTCGGGCCAATCCGCTGTTCTTGGTGCGATACCCTTCGCTAGCGTGTCCTGCTCCCTCTTCTCCCATTTTGGTATTGCATGGCGGTAACCACCGTGTACGAGTCGGTGGTGATAATTCTTCTTCGTGCATTCAACTTATTCTTCTCACTCAAACTTTGACCTTCGTCCAAGTCTTGTATTTCACAAACGCATCCCGCTGATCTTGCAACTTTGGGTGCTTGTTGAAGTCCATGCTCGATTCTTCTTGATATACTCGTGCTCACTTCTTTTTATAAGTCTGGAATGCGACCGCCATCTTCTTGAGAGTGTAACTTTTCACCTTCTCTTCGGTCCCTTGGGGGAAGGTGAATGTCTCCTTCACATCGTTCCAAAGCATGTTCTTCGTATCTTGAGGGACCTGATCCCATTTTGCTATGCTAATTGCCACGTGGTCCCTAACGTGGATGCTGGATGCCGAATTGAACGGCCCAAGCGCCCCCGAGGGTGCAAGAGGTCGGCCGTCCTCGCCGACTTCGGTGATAACATGTCTTGCCTTCTTCTTCTTGCTTGGACCTCGCTGACGTGATTGCCTGCCTGGTTGACCGATCTGAAAGCATGGTACAATCATGAACGGGTCAAGATATTGGCTTAGCATGGTAGTGGAACCGACAATCATGAACGTGACTGATTGTTACCTCGCCGGCCTCATCGTGCTCTGCAGCCTCATCGTGCTCTGCAGCCTCATTGGCCTCGGTGGCGGGTGCAGGCTCCGCCGTCTCATGACCATCACTTCCCGCAATCAAACTTAACATAAATGCTTCTTCGTCCATCGTCATTTCTTAGGCTAGAAGAAGCACAGCAAATTAACGAAAATAGACTTTATTTCATGTAAAGTGATGGTACTACTCTAAAACGGCGTGGAAGACGGTAGAGAGAGAGAGGATGGCACGCCAAGATGTTCCTAATGTAAATCGCCAAATACTATACGATGGTAAATCGCCTAATGTGACCTCATGCTACAAACATGTGCACATGTAACTTTAAAATGATACTTATACATTAGAAAAAATTCATATGATTCATATACATCTCAAATGAAAAAATAAAATGAAAAAATTCATATATTCTTAAGAATATATTTGCTTAATAAAAATAATGAATCATTCTTATTCCACACTAAAATGATTTAAAAAAAGCCCCGCAAGTTCAAGAAGCATGGATGTGAGGAGAGCGTCCCAGACACCGAGAGGCGGCCATGAGGAGGCAGCTCGCTTATCATGGACTTGGTTGTCAGTCTTCTTCCGCTGTACTCATCGCTCCATAGGCTTCCTCCCGCTCCTCTTCATTGATCCGAGTAATCATTATTTTTATTAAGCAAATATATTCTTAAGAATATATGAATTTTTTCATTTTATTTTGTACAATTAGATCAAATTATTATATAGAGAGTTACAAAAAAGAGAAAATTCGGACAAGTTTAAGATCTTTAAACTTGTCGTAATTTTCTTTTTGTAATTCTCAGATATAATGAATCAACTTAGAATAATTCACATGATACATATTCATTTGACATGATACATATACATTTCAAACTTCACATATACATAGAAATCTCATACATACATAGAAATCTCACATATACATAGAAACTGATCAATAAAAATAGAAATTTCAAAATTCACCGTAAATTAGAATAATTCACATGATACATATTCATTTCACATGATACATATATATTTCAAACTTCACATATACATAGAAATCTCACACATACATAAGTATTTGAAGATTTGCCTAATAATGACAAGTAAAGGGACATCACAACTAGCATAGTGCTTAAGTTGTCAATTTTGTATTGTTCTCGATAACGGGTTGCCTTAAAGACCGCCCTCGTCAAGAGGGACAAAGATCATTGACCAATTTGTGACAACATTACTTTAGTGAAAATGAAACAACTTTTCCAAAGACTTGACAACTTAGAATAATTCACATGATACATATTCATTTGACATGATACATATATATTTCAAACTTCACATATACATAGAAATCTCACACATACATAGAAATCTCACAATGTCATTTAAACCGAACAGAGACATGATCTAATGTCACAAAGATACAAGCTCATGAATAAGTATTTGAAGATTTGCCTATTAATGACAAGTAAAAGGGACATCAAGATATATATATGCAAACAATCACTGGCGACACAAGGAAATGATTCTAGCCGACGGAAATATAAAGCAAACATGTGGTGAGCCTATCCGAGAATGCAAAAGGAGCATACAACTTACTAGAACTTACTTCCGTAACTCATCGCAATGTATTATTATGCATGAACAAAGAAAGATCGGCAACCATAGGCATAGCTAAAAGAAAATTACACAAACCAAACTACTCAAACCCTACTACTAGTAACAAGGCACCAACTCCATGCCCGTAATCAAGCCATCTTCTTGTTTTCGGCAAAAGGAGCACTGACCAACTCACGAAAGCAAAATACTCCCGGAGACAAGACAAACCAACTTACGAGATTGCTTCCGAACCAAAGAAGAAGACGCTCAACCATTATGAACAAGAAAGATTCAAGAAAGATTCATAAGACAAATATATATATCGAATCACTAGATACCAATTGATCTAACAACTAAATGTCAAATCATGGAAAATTGTTGTTGTCACAAATGGTCTCAATATGACCCCAATCTTCATCGAACAATCAAACCCTAGGGCACCAATGAGGTAAAACAATGGCGGCACCAATGAAACCCCGTGTAAGGACATGTATAGAGACAACCACCGACATCTCAAACGCAAAGAACGCAACCAAAACCAATCACTCGGGCACCAATGAGGTAAAAAAAGCGGTGCACGGAGGGGGAACAATGGCGGAGGCAAGGCACAAACCCTAGGGTTGGCGACACGGAGGGGAACAGCCCAGCGGAGGCAAGGCTTGGCAGGCGAGGACAAGTGGGTGGGGGTCGTTGAGGAGAGGAGGACGACGCGCGTGGGGTCGCTGGAGGCGCCCCGCCGCCGAGGTCTTTGCAAACGAAGGGAGGAGGAGGAGATTGGGGAACAATGGCGGAGTAGAAAAATTGGGGATGAGGAGGCGGGATGGGTTTATAGAGGACCATCGCTCGGTTGGTGTATTCAATCGATCGATGTCTCACATCGCACGGTTGGATACTCCAACCGGCATTAATGTGGAGACATCGCCCGGTTGAATACACCAACCGGATCGATGGGTCACCTCAGCGAGGGAGGAGCCTTAGCACTATCATTCCTGCTGAAAACACCAACCGGACTGATGTTAAAGACTCAAAACAATTTAGCGCCCATACTAATCGACAAGAAATCTTCCTCCCTTGGCTAGCGAGGCGCTTGAGTTCAATGGCTCTCCCGATCAGTGAGGTCTCGGGTTCGAGCCCCGCCGTGCCCCCTAGCCCTTCTTTTTTCGCCTTTTCTTTATTTCTTTTTCTTTTTATTTGTTGTTTAACTACTGCTTCATGAAATATTTTTTAAAAATGCTTTTACCACTTTAGATTCATTTAGTCCTTTTTTTAAGATTTTTTTGAATCTCTTTGCTTAACTATTGTTTCATTAAATAATTTTTAAAAATGCTTTTACCACTTTAGATTCATTTAGCCTTTTTTGTAAGATTTCTTTTTTAAATGTACTGCTTAACTATTATTTCATTAAATAATTTTAAAAATGCTTTTACCACTTTAGATTCATTTAGCCTTTTTTTAAGATTTCTTTTTTAAATCTACTGTTTAACTATTGTTTCATTAAATAATTTTAAAAATGCTTTTACCACTTTAGATTCATTTAGCCTTTTTTTAAGATTTCTTTTTTGAATGTCTTTGCTTAACTATTGTTTCATTAAATAATTTTTAAAAATGCTTTTACCACTTTAGATTCATTTAGCCTTTTTTTAAGATTTCTTTTTTGAATCTACTGCTTAACTATTGTTTCATTAAATAATTTTTAAAAATACTTTTACCACTTCACAATATTTTTTATATTCATGTTTAAAGTTATTCTTTACAATATTTTTTCCAACCATGTAATATAAATTAACATTATAGAAAATTGTAAGAAATAAAGTAATTTTTGCACTCTTATAATTCCATTGCAAATCGTCACCTTGTTATATTAGTACAAAGGGACTTTGAACAATATTGTTAGTCAAATATTAGTACAATTTGAGCAGTAAAATACAGAAAACCACTAGAGGAATGAGAAACTAGTATGTTAGTAGTCTATTACACCAAAAGCAATCCTTATTTGCTAACATACTTTGCTTTTACAAGTGATCCTTCATTATGATCGCGGCAGACGAGGGAGATTCCTCTCAGATCATTCAGACACTAATGTCTACGCCCACCGTGAAAGGAGGCACTCGTCGAATCGATTATACTCTTCGTCTGTGACGCCTCAACTCCGACAATCCTTCTTTACCCGAAGAACCACGTGGCGCCTTTGCCGATCGCCATCGCTAGTCTTCCTTCGCTTTTTCGGTTTGTCAGTCCATGTCCATCACATAGAATACTGTGTCACATCATTAGCGAGCACGAACGGTTAGTCCCTATAGGCCACTTGCTTGAGGTCCACAGTTGTCATACCTGCATTTATCGATATCCACTACCGTCGGCTTGACCCATTGGCACCAAACAGAGGGACTTTTAATGGCCCGCATCTAGCTCCCAGATCTCCTCTATGAAACCATAGTAGGTGTCCATCTTTCCATTTTTGTCCAAGGCATCTATACGGACGCCAATCGCTTTTGGTTGGTGCTCTTGTTATCCCGGGTTGTCGTGTAAAATGTGTACCCATTTATCTCATACCCTTGAAATGATATGATTGTTGTGGACGGTCCTCGAGCCAAGAGTTTCAATTGTTCATCGTCTCATTCGCTTGCCCAACAATTGCTTTTGTAACCAATCACGAAATGATCCATTTGCTCCATGCGATCCACTTATCGACTTCTCTAGGTATTGGGCAGAGACTCATCTCGTGATCATAGATATACGGAGCCACTACAGCTTGCTTGTTTCAATACCGTGAAATGTGCTTGTTTAAATGCAAGTAGATCGTCGCTATAGGATTCTTTTCTCCCTAAAGTCCCTTTTCCTCGTAGCCTCCCTCATGGCGTGATACAGGACGCCAATCGGATTCAGATCATCCATGTAACTAACACAAAACTCGATCACCTCCTCTGTCGACACCTCGCAAGTAATGCAGCTTTCAGGCGCAGACCGATTACTTAACATACTTTTTAGGATACCCATGTACCTCTCGAAGGGAACATATTGTGGAGGAACACAGTCCGAGAATTTCTATCTCTTTAACAATGTGGACCATGAGATGGACCATAATATCAAAGAAGGATGGAGGAAGATCATCTCAAGGCTAACTGACTATTGACCATGTCATCATGCGACTAGATAACTTATTCGCCGATGACCTTCTCGCGACACCGCTGAAGAACGAACACGCCTTTATGATTGTCCTCGCATCCAATCTGGCGTAATACCTCGCACCGCCATCGAGCAATCAGGTCATCAACACATGACAATCATGGGATTTTATGTGTACGATTTTATTCTCTTTCATGTTTATGAGTCTCCTTATGTTCGAGGAGTATCCACAAGGGACCTTCACACTGCTCAAGAACTTAATCATGTTTTTTTTTCTTCCTTGCTCGTGAGTGTAGCTCATGGGGTGGAGGTAATGTTGTCCTTTCTCTCTTTTTTGGATGTAGGTCGCTCCCGAGTCCCAATAGTCAGAGGTCCTTTCGTGCTTGAAGTGTATCTTTTGACTTACCGCACATATCTAGGAAACCTAGCAGGTTCACGCAGACATTCTTCGTGATATGCATGAAGTCCAAAGGAGTGGCGGACCTCTAAGTCTTTCCAAGAAGGTAAGTCCCAAAATATTGACTTCTTCTTCCAAATGGCCTTCGTGTGACCTTGTTCACCGGACAGTTTGCTACCGTGACCTTTTCCAAATACTACTTTCGATCCTTTACCAAAGAAAATACAAGCGCCCCATCGCGATGCATGGGCTTTACGCTTTCTTCCGTCCCATCAAAATTCTCACCCTTCCTCCGTGAACGGGTCCTTCATATGGAGGAACCTACGGTGGCCCATGTACACAACCTTTCGAGAGTTTTTAGGTACTTGTCTGTCCGATCCTCTAAGCAAAGGAATGCGTGCTTTATATCCTTTGATAGATAGGCCCGATAGATTACCAAGTGCAGGCCGTTGATGGTTACGAATAGCAATGCACGAGAGTGAAGTGCTCTCTTTGTACTCATCCCATACACGCACACCATCGCTCCACAGTGTTAACAGATCTTCAACCAACGGTTTGAGGTACACATCAATGTCGCTTCTGTGTTGCTTCGGCCTTGATAAGCAATGGCATCATAATGTACTTCCGCTTCATACACACCAAGGAGGAAGGTTGTAGATACATAGAGTCACGGCCAAGTGTCAGGATCGCCGCTCATATCGCCGAACGGGTTCATCCCATCCGCACTCAACCCAAACCTTATGTTCCTTGCATCCTCAAGAAAGTCCGGGTATGTTCTATCGACTTTCCTCCACCGGGAGCCATCAAGAACGTGTTTTAGCCTTCCGTCGCCTTACGGTCTTCCTTGTGCTAGCGCATCATCCGGCATGCGCTTTGTTCGCAAATAAACGCTTCAACCGGGGATTACAGGAAATACCACACCACCTTAGCAGAGGTCTCTTCTTCTTACGCGCCTCTACCTCACCGGGTCATCACGCCGTCTTATACCGCAAGTTTTGCACACCGACAAGCTTCCGAATCCTCATACTCATTGCGATAAAGGATACAATCATTACGGCATGCATGTATCTTCAGACCTCCAACCCCAAAGGGCGCATAACTTGTTTGGCATCGACGTAGTTTCGGCAAAGTGTGTTCCTCTCGAAGTAACTTCTTTATGAGGCATAACAACTCGTCAATCCCTTATCGACAATCCATTGGTTGCCTTCCATTGCATCGATTCTAGTGTGGTACGCAACTTTTATGGCCCTCGTCGACGCTTTGGGTACAACAAAGTTGTTCCGTGGTCCTCCCATAGGCGCCGAACTTTTCGTAATGTCTTTCATCGATGTATTCTCCTCTCCATCACGCAAAGATCCGGTCTAGGTCATCATCACCACACTCCCCAATGTATCTTCGAAAGAACCGTGTTGACCAATAGTCCGGATATTGTTGTTCCGCCTCTTCTTCTTCACCGCCTTCCTCAGATAATCTCTTCTTCACCGTGCTTGGTCCAGCAGTATAGTTTGACATGAAACCTCTTGTGAGCAAATGAAAGTGAAGGTGGCTGGATTTTGGCCACTCCTTCTCATTCTTGCATTCTATGCATGGACAAAGATATGTAGCCCGTCGTCGGTGTGCATCGGCAAGACGAAGAAAATCTTGCAAACCCCGCAAGAACTCCGGGAGCGCCGATCCATGTACATCCATCGCCGGTCCATCTACATTATGTTACATCAAGATAATCATACCTCATTTTCCGATAATGAATTGTTGAACCAAAACCTAAATATTAGCTAGATCCACACCTTCAATCCGAGCTAAATAATAATCCAAGCAAAATATAAACCCACACAACAAGTTTTTGCAACCTACAAAAAGAATTGATCGATCGAGTCTGGATTCAAAATTTAACAAAATTCACGACGGCTTTGTTTGCAAATTTGCTGAAATTGTAACACCCTAAAAATTTCTAAATTATTATTCAATCATTTATTTTTATTTTTTCTAAATCTCTAGCACTTAATTAATGATGTTTTCAAAATAATTTGTCGATGGAAATTAAAACCAAAATTATACTAGAAGTAATTTTCTAAGTTTAAAATATTCCAAAGTATTTTTGAAAACTTTTCTCAAATATTGAACTCATTTTATATTTTCTATAAAGCCATTCATATTTTCGATATTATTTTAATTCGCAAATGAATTTAAATTTCTTCTTTTCCACATAACCATTGCCATTTGAAGATCCCAAACTCCATGATTTCCATGGACCATTCTCCCCGACTACGCAAGCAATCAAACCTCATCCTTCATCGATCGATGGAACTAAAACCTAAATTTAAGCTAGATCCACACATTAAAGGCGAGCTACATTATAATCCAAGCAAATTCTAAGCTTACACAACAAGTTTTTGTATCCTATTTGAAAAGATCAAGCTAGATCTCTACATTCATATTAATCTTTCATCAATCATGGAAAAGATCAAATTTTTTTCATAATTCAAGCAAAAAGAGGCTCCATTTAACACCAAATGATGTGAGGAATGATGTTACTAACCTTAGTTACCTTGGTTGCAGTAAAATGACCAAAATTTTGAAATTTGGGCAGACCTCCTCTACATTCATAATCTTTGATCAATCATGGGAAAAGATCAAATTTTCTTCATAATTCAAGCAAAAAAGAGGCTCCATTTAACACCAAATGAAGTGAGGAATGATATTACTAACCTTAGCTACCTTGGTTGTGAGTAAAATGACCAAAATTTTGAAATTTTGGGCAGCACTCCCTCCTTCAAGCTCTTGGTCAAGCTTCAAGTTCTTTTCACAAGACCGAATGATCCGGTCCGCAAAGAGCGGAGGAGGAAGAAGTTTAATTAGATTAATGGGTTGAAGACACAATCGGTATCGATGAGATCAATAAGACGGTTGGTGTCACTTAACCGCACTATTTAGTGGTGCTAAATAGTACCGGTTCGGGACACCAACCGCATCGATTTGATCTCATCAAGCACTACCAGGTCTTCAACCGCACTAATCGCCTCCTCCAGCAGTTCTGAGACGCTTGAACCGGATCGATCTAAATATCACCTTGTCAGCACTCAACCCAGATCGATGGGCCAGAGGAAAGGTCTGTTCAGAGTAGTGTACCCTCGGCTCCTCCGAGCCCACCTTGGCCCACTTGCCCTTCCACTTGCTTCAATCTAAAGTGATTACCCTCCTGTTGGTTACCAAGCACCACGTGTCTTCACAAATCAACATTGTTGCGTGACTCCACTGTCACAACAACTCAATCTCTTTGTGCGACCACACATGGCCCACAAGTTATCATCATTGTTCCATATTCCATTAGTCAAAATTATTAAACAATATTTCATGAACATGTGATAACGTGGCATGGCTAAGCATCTCTAATTCGGTCTAACCATCCATGTTGATTTCATTATTTAACCAACTATAATTAACCAACCTAGGGTGACAAGTGGATCATGGCATGCAATTTAACAAGGTAGGGTGTAATCCAAGAGGGTATAATATCTAAATCCCAATCTAGGTCAAAATCATTTGTACTCATGAAATAATAAGTGATAAGGTAAATCAAAATAGCATGCACTCTAATTTATGGGTGCAACATAATCAAAGCACAACTTGCCTTCGTTAAGCTTCTCGCCCTGGTCCGAAATAATTCTTGAGCTGTGAAATCCCTTCCAAGCCTCGCACAATTCAACGTCTACGCGAATCGAGAGAGAAAAGCAAATAAAAACCAAAACCAAAGAGCAAACAAATTCAAAAATTCAAATAAAAGCAACCATTAGAAAGATCTCATTTTTACAAATTTTTAGGAATTTGAATCACCTCAATTGGAGTTCGTATGCAAAAGTTATAAGGTTTTGAAGTTTGAAAATCCTGAAAATAAACCCTAATTCATAAATCCGATTTTAGCGAATTATTTTTATTAAGAAAATTCCAATTTTTCACTGGCCGACACGTGTCTCGGTGGGGCTCACATCGACAACTGGGCCCGTTGTCGCCGTCCCGAGTACACGCAAGCGCCAACTCAATGCCATGCGATGCCACCAAATTTCACGGTCCACGTGGCGCCACGTGTCAACAACTTATCTACCCACCTCAGCCGGCGACGTGGATTAATCTCGTGCGCTCGTTGATGATCCGACGGACGGTAGAGCTCCGAGCGGCGATGGCGTAGACGGCGGCGAAATCCTCCCCGGCCAAGAAGATGACCTTGGCGACGACGCTCAAGCGCCCCCACGAAGAAGAGACAATGGCTCGGATGCGGCGTGACTCATGAAGTTCGAGTCGGCTTCAAATCGGCGGAAGAGATACCGACGGCGATGAAACCGCGGACGAACCTTCGGTCACAACCTTGCTACTCGGGCGAGCTCTAGAGGCTCAACAAATGATGGCTCAAAAGCGAGGCTAGGGGTGGCTGGTCAGCAAGGTGACGGGGAACCTCGAGGTGCGACGGGCTTTTATAGCCTTGGCATGCGCAAGAAGATGGAAGGTGAACCGATCTCGGCGGAGATGGCAAGCGGCGGCGTTTTTTGGAAACCCGACGGAGACGATTTAACCCCCACCCATCCGATGTGCAACCAACGGCCAAGATCGCTTCTAGGTTTCCTATTTGGGCGCGATGATGAAGGCCGTTGGATCTTGATCCAACGGTCGGCATTGAATCTACTTAAAACCCGACGGGTCAAGATAAAGAGTCGGGCCACGGCCCGTTACTGTTCATGGGATATTTTCTAGATTTTCCTATTTAAAATATTTCCAGAAATTGTTTTGATTTATTTAAAGCGATAAAAATACTCTAAAGATTCCAAGAAAAATCTCAAAAATACTTTGAGATATTCTGGACTTAAATAAAATATTTTCACAAAAACTTTATTTTGAAATGTCTTTTTATAATTATTTCTTGACAAAAGATAATGTATTTTAATTCAAAAGAATTCAAATAAACCTCAGAAAATCCAATAAAATCCAAAAAAATCATAAAATCCATAATTAGCAACAAAATAATATTTAATAATTGAAAAGCTGAAATTTTAGGATGTTACACCCAAAAGGTCGCATTAATGCAAGGTGTCAAAGACAGAGGAGGTGATCGAAGTTTTGTGTTAGTTACATTGATGATCTGAATCCGATCAAGGCCCCTCAGATCACGCCATGAGGGGAGGCTACTGAAAAGGGACTTTAGGAGAAAAGAATCCTATAGCGACGATCTACTTGCATTTAAACAAGCACATTTCACGGTATTGAAACAAGCAATCAGAGTGGCTCAGATATCTATGATCACGAGATGAGTCTACATGCCCAATACCCAGAGAAGTCAAATAAGTGGATCGCAATGAGCAAATGGATCATTTCGTAGTTGGTTACAAAAGCAATGTTGGGCAAACAGCATGCACGATGAACAATTGAAACTCTTGGCTCGAGGACCGCCCACAACAATCATATCATTCCAAGGGTATGAGATAAATGGGTACATATTTTACACGACAACCTGTGATAGCAAGAGCACCAACCAAAAAAAGGGCGTCTGTGATAGATGCCTTGGACAAAATGGAAAGATGGACACCTACTATGGTTTCATAGAGGAGATCTGGAGTTGGAGTACGGGCCATTAAAAGTCCCTCTGCTTTGCGTGCCAATGGGTTAAACCGATACCGTGGATATCGATAAGTACAGATGACAACTGTGGACCTCAAGCAAATAGCCTATAGGGACGAACTGCTCGTGCTTGCTAATGATGTGACACATGTATTCTATGTGATGGACATGGACAAAGAAACCGAAAAAGGTAAGGAGAAGACTAGCAGAGTAATCACCAAGGCGCCACGTGGTTCTTCCGTAAAAGAAGGATTGTCTGAGTTGAGGGCGCCACGACGAAGAAGAGTATAATCAGTTCGACGAGCTTCCTCCTTTCACGGTGGACGAGACATTAGTGTCCTGAATGATACAGAGGAATCTCCCACGTACGTCGCGATCATAATGAAGGATCACTTGTAAAAGCAAAGTATGTTAGCAAATAAGGATTGCTTTGCTTTCTTTTGGTGTAATAGACTACTAACATACTAGTTTCTCATTCCTCTAGTGGTTTTCCTGTTGCTCAGATTGCTCAAATTGTACTAATATTTGACTAACAATATTGTTCAAAGTCCCTCTCGTACTAATATAACAAGGTGACAATTTGCAATGGAATTATAAGAGTGCAAAATTACTTTATTTCTTACAATTTTCTATAATGTTAATTTATATTACATGGTTGGGAAAAATATTGTAAAGACTATCTGAATTTTAATTTATATTAGATTGTCGAAAATAATTTTAATTTATATTAGATTGCTAAATGAATCTAAAGTGGTAAAAGCATTTTTAAAAATTATTTAATGAAACAATTGTTAAACAAGACATTTAAAAAAAGAAATCTTAAAAAAAAGGCTAAATGAATCTAAAGTGGTAAAAGCATTTTAAAAATTATTTAATGAAACAATAGTTAAACAAAGATATTTAAAAAAGAAATCTTAAAAAAGGCTAAATGAATCTAAAGTGGTAAAAGCATTTTTAAAATCATTTAATGAAACAATAGTTAAACAAAGACATTTAAAAAAGAAATCTTAAAAAAGGCTAAATGAATCTAAAGTGGTAAAAGCATTTTTAAAAATTATTTAATGAAACAATAGTTAAACAAAGAATAAAAAAAGAAATCTTAAAAAAGGCTAAATGAATCTAAAGTGGTAAAAGCATTTTTACAAATTATTTATTGAAACAATCGTTAAACAACAAATACAAAAAAGAAATAAAAAGAAGTCGTTAAACGTTGAATTAAGAAAAGAAGGGCAAGGGGCACGAGCGGGCTCAACCCGAGACCTCACCACGGGAGAGCTCGCACTTAAGTTCTCACGCTAGCCAAGGGGAGGAAGATTTCTTATCAAGTAGTAAGGGCGCTTAAATTGTTTTGAGTTTTATAAACTCTTCATATCAAGCACGTTGGTGTCTTCAACCGAGACCGATAGTGCCTAGGGCTCCTTTGCGCTGAAATGATTTGATCAGGCCGGTTGGTGTATTCAATCGATCGATAATTATTATCAAGATCGGCTGGAGTATCCAACCCAGACGATAGAGACATCATCCCTGCTGAATACACCAACCGGACCGATGGTGCACCTATAAATCCTCCCGCCACCTTCTCTTCCCCAATTTTTGCTACTCCCCGCCATTGTTCCTCAATCTCCTCCTCCCGCTGCTTGCAAAGACCTCCGACGACCTCTCGCCTCCAACGACCCCACCGCCACTCCCTCCTCGCCTCCGACGACCCTACCGCTGCCCTCGCCTGGGCTTAGCCATCTGTTGTCTCGCCCGACGACCCCACCAAGGCCCGATGACTCTCGCCGCCCTCCTCGCCTCGACGACCGCTTTTCGTTTTCCTCACCTACGGTAAAGCCTCCTTCAATCCTTGTATGAACAAGAACATCTATCCGCCAACCTAGGTTTAAGTGGTAAACCGTAAAGCCATTCGATTGATTCGATTGATTCGGACCGGAGGGAGTATGTAGTTGGAAGATTGAAATATTTTTTCGTGATACTACATTTGATCCTTTGGTGGAAGAGAGTGGTATTGCTCGTGATGTTATTTGGGTAAAGTCTTTTATCGACATCGTGATTTGTTTCTTGTCGGGTCGGCCGAGATTGGTATTGCTTGATGATGATAATGGTTCTCGCTATCAAGTTAGCAAGTTGTGATTACTCGCTTATATTGCAAGAAGAGGCCTACCAATCAACTTGGGTACCGTGTTTTGGAGCCGCTTGATTGCTTGGGGACTTTGCTTGTGGGGATTGTTGTTCGTGAGGAATTGGGTTAAGATAGATTGTTTGTGACAACAAAATTAACTTTCATAGATTACAGATTTGGTAGATCATTTGATTGATAATTGTGACTTGTAGATCCATACATAGGTCGCTCAATAGGCATACCGCTGCTCGTTTCATTCGCTGGTGGTAGTCTTATTTCATCCATGCTATTGTCGCTACCTTCGCCCAAAGAAAGCATTGTATATCCTGGTTTGCTTATGTATATCTCGCTATAATCGTTAAAGATTATTAATTGATCAAATATTAAAATTGCCAAGTATATAAACTATTAATTGAGGTAAGGTTGTCACAAACAAATCTATATCTTGCCCTAGTGGCGAGGATGGCCTTTAAAGGCAACCCGACATCTGAGAACAATTTAAATGGAATCAACTTGAGTATTATTACTAGTTGTTTGACTCCATTATTGCTCCTTGTTATGCATCAATTATTGGTTACAGTACTTGTGCTTATGCTTATGCACAATTAACAATGAACTGTCATGGTTACATATACTTGGTTACAGTACTTGTCATGGTTACAGTACATAGACTTGGTTACATATACTTGGTTACAGTACATATACTTGGTTACAGTACTTGAGAACAATTTAAATGGAATCATATACTTGGTTACAGTACTTGTGCTTATGCTCAATTAACAATGAACTGCCATGGTTGTATATGTGGTTTGGAATTATTGTAAAATATGCTATGTAACTTTGTTTGACAAAAGAATGCAATGATCATATTATGAACAAACATAACTCTTGTCTACGCCTTTCGAGGAGCGAGTGCGTTCGGTAAATGTGAATTTTGAAATTTCTATTTTTATTGATCAGTTTCTATGTATATGTGAGATTTCTATGTATGTGTGAGATTTCTATGTATATGTGAAGTTTGAAATGTATATGTATCATGTCAAATGAATATGTATCATGTGAATTATTCTAATTTCTCGTGAATTTTGAAATTTCTATTTTATTGATCAGTTTTATGTATATGTGAGATTTCTATGTATGTGTGAGATTTCTATGTATATGTGAAGTTTGAAATGTATATGTATCATGTCAAATGAATATGTATCATGTGAATTATTCTAATTTCTAGTGAATTTTGAAATTTCTATTTTATTGATCGGTTTCTATGTATATGTGAGATTTCTATGTATGTGTGAGATTTCTATGTATCTGTGAAGTTTGAAATGTATATGTATCATGTCAAATGAATATGTTCGGCGTCGCCGCCCATCCTCTCTACCGTCTCTTCCCCACCGCCTTCCACGCCTGCTTTTAGAGTAGTACCATCACCTTTACATGAAATGTGATCTATTTCCGTTATTTTTCAAGGCTTCTTCTAGCCTACTTAAACGCACGATGGACGATGAAAGATTTGATCACGAAGAATTTATGAGAAGTTTGATTTCGGGATGTGATGGTCATGAGACGCGGAGTCTGCACCGCCTCATGGTCAGCCGAGGCCACCGAGGTTGCAAAGCACGATGAGGTCAGAGAGCACGATGAGGCCGGCGAGGTAACAATCACCACGCTCATGATTGTCGGTTCCACTATCATGCTAAGCCAACATTCTCGACCCGCTCATGATTGTACCATGCTTTCAGATCGGTCAACCGTAGGCAATCACGCCACGAGGTCCAAACAAGAAGAAGAAGGCAAGACATGTTGTCACCAAAGTCGGCGAGACGGCCGACCTCTTGCACCCCGGGCGCTTGGGCCGCTCAATTCGCATGCGGCATCCACGTTAGGGACCACGTGGCAATTAGCATAGCAAATGGGATCAGTCCTCAAGATACAAAGAACATGCTTTGGAACGATGTGAAGGAGACATTCACCTTCCCCAAGGGACCGAAGAGAAGGTGAAGAGTTACACTCAAGAAGATGGCGGTCGATTCCGGACTTATAAAAAGAAGTTGAACACGGAGTATATCAAGAAGAATCGAACGCCCGACTTCAACAAGCACCAAAGTTGCAAGATCACCGATGCGCTTAGAACTACAAGACTTTGGACGAAGGTCAAAGTTTGAGGAGAAGAATAAGTGAATGCATGTAAGAAGAATTATCACCACCGACTCGCCCCGTGGTTACCGCCATTCAATACCAAAATGGGAGAAGAGGGAACAGGACCTGCTAGTGAAGGGTATCGCACCCGCAACAATGGATTGGCCCAACAGAGCAAAGCATTGGTTCTATGGTCACGGCGGCGACCTTGATGATAACGGTAATGCTGTGTTTGGGGAGGTGCTAAGAGATGTGGCCAGAAGGCTTGTACAGTCCATCGAGGAGACTTCCCAGGGTAGCTTTCTGCCAAATAGGGAGAATGACGAGCTAACAAGGGCCTTGAAAAATCCAGAGCACCCTAGACGTACATGAGGCATCGGCGTTGTCCCGTGGAAGGTTGGTTTCGCTCAGGACGCCGAGACCTATAGGAGTCGGGCGAGGAGCAAGGCTCGACAGACACAACAACTTAGTGCGCTTGAAGAATGCCTGAATCAAACACTGGAGAGAATGCAAGAAGAGATCCGAAGAGAGGTATAGCTAGCCTTGAGCCAACAGCGCAAGACGGGCCAAGAACCTCCAAGTAATCCTAACATCATCAGCCCCTCCGGGCAGCGAAGTAGCTGCGCTTCCGATGGGCTGCCAGAAGCGGACTTGGACAAGTATCCCATAGACGACATCAGGCAGCGGACACCTTGTGAGCTGCACGTCCAAGCGCGGAACCTTTTCTTCAAGGCGGCCGACGGCATGGCTCACCCATTGGAGCCGGGGCAGCTTATCCATGGCCAACAGATACCGTCAGGATACTCCAAGGTCTCGGTGGAGGAGGTCTGCCCAGGGTACGAGGACCTTGACCTCAAAATTCCTGGAGGTGACGGGACTACGGTTAGGAGAGGCAAGACACAATTTCATCCTATAGCTAAACGGACATAATTTTTCGAGATAACATGGACGATCCGTCTGCGAAGAAGCCCAAGAAGAAACCCGCTCCTCCCAAGAAGGCGCCGACCCACCACCTCCTCGCATATAAGCCCGACAAGAAGCCGCCTCCTACACCATCTCCTCGCAGATATAAGCCCCTAAGAAGCCCGCCTCCTCCCAAGAATGCGCCGACCTACACCACCTCCCCAGCACATAAGCGCCACAAGAAGCCTGCCTAATCCCAAGAAGGCGCCGACTCCTACACCACCTCCCCAAGCACATAAGCGCCACAAGAAGCCCGCCTAATCCCAAGAAGGCGCCACTCCTACACCACCTCCCGCACATAAGCGCCACAAGAAGCCCGCTCTTCCCAAGAAGGTGCCACCAAGGAAACAAGCCACCGCCAAGAGCTCCCAAGAAGACGGGTCCTCCACCTAATCCAAGAAGCCGGGTGAACTTCCGGCGGCCAGATGATATGAACGATGTGGAGACCAAGAAGATCGTAAAAGGAGAGGTAACTAAATTTCTTAGACCCAAGTCACCAGAGAAGAATGTTCAACCCGCATGTAAGAATTTCATAAAGGCTTAATAACTATTAAAAATTTGAAGGATAAAAATAAATGCCTCGCCAATCAAACTACGAGCGTACATTGAGTAAGGAATGCCCCAAGAAGAAGATGTTAGCTGAGGAGAAGGGTAAGGAGATGCTACAATTCTTCGATGAAACTGGCCTTGACGCAGATCAAATATTAGGCACCAAGAAGATTGAGTTTACCCAAGTAAGATGGTCATTTAAAGTGGGCAGATCATTGGTCAGGAGTGAGGAGCTGCCCCAGCTAATGACAAAGATGCGCAATTTGATGAATGGTACTTGGACGCCACCAAGCATGGTCTATGATGTTCATTGTCAAGTTTAAGCAACAAGATTTTTTTCGCGGTGAAGGTGAATTTTATGTCGAATGGGACTACATATATGAACTATACTGCATGACGCCTCGCGTGAGCTTGTTGGGTTGTCGGACTCGTAAGTGTCTTAATTATTTACAAAAAACTATCGCACTTCCTTGTACTATACTAACTTGCAAGCCTAATTAATTTCTTATGTAGCATGGAGATACAAAGATGCCAAGGGATCGATTTTCGACATAGGCTTCATGGACCCAAGAGTTATCAACGCGACAACCGTTAGAGACCACCCAAGCTTAAACAGAGACTAACGATTCAATGCGCTAATGGGTCAAAGATATAAGTCAAAGATATATCTAGCCTACTCATTTGAGTACGTGTTTTCATACCACCTCATTCTACTCCCTTTTCATAACACGATGTTAGAACTAATTAGTTATCTACGCTGACACATCTATATATAGTTTTCATGGATTCTTCTTATGATCGAAGCTAGATCGTAGCTCGATCACAATTATGGACTCGCAAAGGAGACCAGTTGAAAAGTATCAAAACTTTATCGACATGCTCAACCGGTATTAATTCTTGTTCCTTTCATTATCATACTAGTTCTATTTCCTTCAATTTGAAACAAATTCTAATCATGTACAATTCAGAATCACATGTGTAGTGCATTCACAAGGTTCCGTATAAAAACGTATGATTCAAGGAGAAATTTGACATTACAATTGCCTCTCATGTACGATATCATGATGCTAGCTTTTTAGTTAGTTAACTTAATTTCCTTGCATCCATTTCACGCTTTCAACTTTTTCCATCGCAGATCTTGACTTAGCCACGGTAACAATTTATGCGGCTACTATGTATGCGAAGTTTATGCACACCCAAACCGAGCCACCGATCGCATGCTAAAAGGCAACAAGGGGTGAGTAAATATAATTACTAGCTTTAATGATGTATAGGTACTCCTTATATCTTGTACAAATTCAAGTATTGATTAGTTAATGACTTAATGATAGGTGCCTCAATATTTGGCGAACAAGGTTCGAACTCTCGCCGCACGAGTGAGAGCAATCCAAGAACAACTCGTCGGCTTTATTTACGATGAGGTCGTAAATCCAAAAGGCGAGTTTCACGAACCAAATTTAAACAGGTGGTGCCCTTCGATAAGGACCAGTGAATTGTCATGGTCGATATCTACGGCTAGCAAGAGCGATGCACGTAAAAGATCCCGGCGAATGTATGAAAAGAAATACTAAAGTTGTAATTAAAGTTGTGTACATATATATAGTAATACATTAGACAATGAGCGTAAGAACAAATATGTGTACATATTTTAATACATTAGATGTAATTAAATTTGTTAATGAATGTTCAGTGATTTAATTATCAGGCAAAGTGCATGATTGATTATCTGTGCTTTTAATTAGTTGTGATTTAACACACACACATATATATAATAGCTACTGGAGAAATAGACCTATATATATAAAATATCATCGCATCGGTTGGAGAAACCAACCAAGATCGATGAGGGCCTCATCAAGACGGCTGGAGACACCAATCGGATCGATGAGGTCCTCGTGGGTTCCCGACGCTACGCCACGCAGACTTCCAACCGCATCGATACTCTATCAAGACGGTGAGGGAACCGGATCGATGCCTTTGAGCATCGGCCCTGAATAGCTCAGACGGTTCAAAAACCCGTACTAAAGGTCGTTTTGAACCCAGTACTAAAGGCCCTTTCCGTAGTAGTGGGTATTGAATACATTTTGAGTGCAAGAACAAAATTTTCCTCAAAGTGAAAGAATGATCAAATTAAGCTCATTGATTTGACACATGAAATCAATACAAAATATACACTCAAAAGAGTTACGAGGTAGTGCTTGGGGCAGTTTTTGAATTTTTTTTAAATTCATGTTCAAACTCCATTAATGACAAGAGAAAAATGCACAACGAATTGGTATTTTTTATGCATCCTGTTATCGGTTTATTTACTCTCCGACTTATCCCATAACAATCAAGTTTGAGGTTGAATTTACTCTAAGTCTATAACATTTTAAGAACTGTTGTTTGCAAATACAGGTCATTGTATTATAGTACATATCGGTCAAGCATTTTTCTATTTGACCATTAATGTATGAAAAAATATTTAGATTGGCCTAAATAATTGTTGGTACACTATTACAGAATTGGCCTTTGATATCGGCTCATCGCTTGCTTTACCGGACACTTAATCGGACCGATAGCTACAATAGTCCTGCTCAACGGCTATTGGATCGCGAGGGCTACGCGAAGATCGGTTCAAGGAACCAACCGCATCGATGATAATATCAAGATCGTTCGTAACGAACCAAGATTAAAGAACCACAAGAGATCACCGGCACGGGATTTATTAGTACTGGTTGGAGGTACCAATCGGTTCTGATGTTAGAGTATCAGAACCGGTTGGTGCCTCTAACCAGTACTAATTCCCAATTTAAACTTCTTCCTCCCGTCACACTGTGCCTAACCAAGAACAGTGCAACGCGGGACAAGAAAAATGGAGCTTCAGCAAAGAGCTTCATGGGAGGGGAGCTGCTACCCAAATTTCAAAATTTTAGTCATTTTACTCGAAGCCAAGTTAACTAAGGTTAGTAACATCATTCCTCACTACATTTGGTGTTAAATAGAGCCTCTTCTTTGCTTGAAATATGAAGAAAATTTGATCTTTTCCCATGATCGATGAAAGATTATGAATGTAGAGATCTAGCTCAATCTTTTTAAGTAGGTTGCAAAAACTTGTTGTATAAGCTTGGAATTTGCTTGGATTATAATGTAACTCGCATTGAAGGTGTGGATCTAGCTCAAATTTAGGTTTTGGTTCTCGATCGATGAAGAATTTTGAATCTAGACTTTGATCGACCAATTCTTTTAGTACGTGGCAAAAACTTATTGTGTAAGCTTGGATTTTGTTTGGATTATGATTTAGCTCGAATTGAAGGTGTGGATTTAGCTAATATTTAGATTTTGGTTCCATCGATTGATGAAGAAATTTGAATCTAGATTTTGATTGACCAATTCTTTTAGTAGGTTGCAAAAACTCGTCGAGTATGAATACCAGAGCAAATAGTCATTTTATAGAAAAATATGTAATAAATATAGTCCTTTTAAAAACATGTAATGAAATAAAGTCATTTTAAAAATATAGTTATCTTAAAAATAACAATTTCTATAGAAAAAATATGTGATGAAATATTGTCATTTTAAAAATATTATCTTTTTAAAGAAATTTCACCTAAAATTAAATTTATCCACCTAAAATTTTAAATAATTTTAAATAAAGAAAATATTAGTTTAATTTGGATTTTGGGAAATGTTCAATAATTCATTATCATAAATTGAGCTAACAGTTACCTTGATGTAACATAATGTAGATGGACCAGCGATGGATGTACATAGACCGACACTCCCAGGAGTTCTGTAGGGTTTGCAAGATTTTATTCGTGCGACCGATGCATACACGACGTCAGGCACATATGTTGTCCATGCATAAGAATGAGAAAGAGTGGCCAAAATCTAGCCACCTTCACTTTCATTTGCTCGCAAGAGGTTTCATGTCAAACTGTACCTGTTGGACCGAGCACGGTGAAGAAGAGATTATACAGAAAGATGGTGAAGAAGAAGAGACGGACAACAATATCCCGTACACTGGCCAACACGATTCTTTCGAAGATACATTGGGGGAGTTTGGCGATGATGACCTAGACCGGATGCTGCTTGATGAAGAGGGAGAATACATCGATGAAAGACATTACGAAAAGTTCTAGCGCCTATGGGAAGACCACGAAACACTATTGTACCCAAACTGCCGACAGGGCCATAAAAAGTTGCGTACCACACTAGAATTGATGCAATGGAAGGCGACCAATGGATTGTCTGATAAGGGATTCGATGAGTTGTTATGCCTCATAAAGAAGTTACTTTCAAAGGGGAACACACTGCCTGAAACTACGTACGATGCCAAACAAGTTGTCTGCCCTTTGGGGTTGGAGGTGCAGAAGATACATGCATGTTGTAACGATTGTATCCTTTATCGCAATGAGTACGAGGATTAGGAAGCTTGTTCGGTGTGCAAAACTTCGCGGTATAAGACTAGGCGTGATGACCCAAGTGAGGTAGAGGGGTAGCGTAAGAAGAAGAGACCCCCTGCTAAGGTGGTGTGGTATTTCCCTATAATCCCCCGGTTGAAGCTTTTATTTGTGAACAAAGCGCATGCCCAGATGATGCGCTGGCACAAAGAAAAACGTAAGGATGACGGAAGGCTAAGGCACCCTACTGATGGCTCCCAGTGGAGGAAAGTCGATAGAACATACCCAGACATTGCTGAGGATGTAAGGAATATAAGTTTTGGGTTGAGTACGGATGGGATGAACCCGTTTGGCGAGATGAGCAGTAGTCACAGCTCCTTAGCCTGTGATTCCATGTATCTACAACCTTCCTCCTTAGCTGTGTATGAAGCGGAAGTACATTATGATGCTATTGCTTATCCAAGGCCTAAAGCAACTTGGAAACGACATCGACATGTACCTCAAACCATTGGTTGAAGATCTGCTAACACTGTGGAACGATGGTATACGTGTATAGGATGAGTACAAAAGAGAGCACTTCACTCTATGTGCGTTGCTATTCGAAACCATCAACGACTGGCCTGCACTTGGTAACCTGTCAGGCAGCAAGTACCTAAAAAACTCTCGAAAGGTTGTGTACATAGGCTATCGTAGGTTCCTCCATGTGAAGGACCCGTAACAAAGGAAGGGTGAGAATTTTGATGGGACAGAAGAGAAACGTAAGAAGCCCCTACATCGCAGTGGAATGCTTGTATTTTTTTTGGGTAAAGGATCTGGAAGTAGTATTTAGAAAAGGTCCTGGTAGCAAACCTGTCCCGACTGAATAAGGTCATACGAAGCCCATTTGGAAGAAGAAGTCAATATTTTGGGACTTACCTTACTGGAAAGACTTAGAGGTCCGCCACTCACTGGACTTCATGCATATCACGAAGAATGTATGTGTGAACCTACTAGGCTTCCTAGATATGTACGATAAATTAAAAGATACAGTTCAAGCACGAAAGGACCTGCAGCTATTGGGACTTAGGAACGACCTACATATGGAAAAGAGAGCGAAAAGGACAGCATTACCTCCACCCCGCAAGCTGCACTCTGAGCAAGGAAGAGAAAAAAATATGATTAAGTTCTTGAACAGTGTGAAGGTCCCTTCTGGATACTCCTCGAACATAAGGAGAATCATAAACACGAAAGAGAATAAAATCATACACCTAAAATCCCATGATTGTCACGTGTTGATGACACAGTTGCTCCCAGTGGCGATGCGAGGTATTCTGTTAGACTGGGTACGAGGGACAATCATAAAATTGTGTTCATTCTTCAACACGGTGTCGCAGAAGGTCATCGAGCCGAATAAGGTATTTAATCTGCAGTATGACGTGGTCGATAGTCTGGTTAGGCTTGAGATGATCTTCCCTCTATCCTTCTTCGATATTATGGTCCATCTCATGGTCCACATTATTAAAGAGACCCGTGTTTCTCCACAATATGTTCCCTTTCGAGAGGTACATGGGTGTCTTAAAGAAGTATGTTCGTAACTGGTCTCGTCCAAAAGGCTGCATTGCCCAGGGTGTTGACACAAAGGAGATGATTGAGTTTTGTGTTAATTACATTGATGATCTGAATCTGATTGGCGTCCCTGTATCATGCCATGAGGGGAGGCTACTGGGAAAAGGGACTCTAGGGAGAAAAGAATCTTATAGCGATGATCTACTTTCATTTAAATAAGCACTTTTCTCAGTATTGAAACAAGAAACTGTAGTGGCTCCGTATATCTATGCTCATGAGATGAGTCTACGTGACCAATGCCCAGAGAAGTCAGATAAGTGGATCGCAGTCAAGCAAAAGGATTATTTTGGTGGTTGGTTACAAAAGCAACTATTGGGCAACCAGACAGATGATGAACAATTGAAACTCTTGGCTCGGGGACCATCCACGACAATCGTATCATTCTAAGGGTATAAGATAGATGGGTACACATTTTACACGACAGCCTAGAATAGTAAGAGCACCAACCAAAACAGTGGCATCCGTATAGATGCCTTGGACAAAAATAGAAAGATGGACACCTACTATGGTTTCATAGAGGAAATCTAGGAGCTCAAGTATGGACCTTTGAAAGTCCATCTGTTTTGGTGCCAATAGGTCAAACTGACAACCGTGGACCTCAAGCAAGTGGCCTATAGGATGAACATGGACAGCAAACCGAAAAAGCAGAAGGACAAGCCTACTAAAAGTAAGAAGTAGAATGACAAGTCTACTGAAAACAAAAAGCAGAAGGAGAAGATTGGCAGTAGCGATCAACCAAGGCGCCACGTGGTTCTTCCAGGTAAAAGAAGGATTGTCGAAGTTGAGGGCGTCACGGACGAAGAAGAGTATAATGAGATACAAAGGATGTTAGTAAATAAGTCCAACCGTGTTGTATAAACCCATGTATGAATTATGAATATAGTTCTAAATTTGTAAAGTAGCCATTTGAGCCCCTATATGTCATATTTGGATTCACTTTCCAAATTTGCCCCTATATGGTTCCAAATTTGTAAAGTAGCCATTTGAGCCCCTATATGCCAGATTTGGACTAATAACCTTATTTTATTTTTTGAAAATCATTTTAGTGTGGAATAAGTATAATTTATTATTTTTATTACAAAGAAGCAATAATTGAATTTATATAACAAGGTGAAAATTTGCGTGGAATTATAAGATTACAAAAATTACTTTAATTTTATATTTTTATAATTTTAATTTATATTAGATGGTTAGAAAATAATATTCTAAAGAATATATGAATTTTAATATTATTACTGAATTATAGAAACTATAAAAGGAATTTATAAATGACTAGTAATCTTATTTTATTTTTTGAAAATCATTTTAGTGTGGAATAAGTATGATTTATTATTTTTATTAAGCAAAGAAGCAATAATTGAATTTATATAACAAGGTGAATTTTCAATGGAATTATAAGAGTGCAAAATTACTTTATTTCTTATAATTTTTATAATTCTAATTTATATTAGATGGTTGGAAAATAATTTTAATCCGTATGAGTTGGTGTTTCCAATCAAGATCGATGTTCACGTTAGTACCGGTTGGATACACCAACCAAGATAGTATTCATCGACGGTTGGTGTATCCAACCCAGACGACATGAAGCATCGCCTTGCTGAATACACCAACCGCATCGATTCGCCACCTATATATGGAGAGCGTCGAGGCCAAGCCTCCAACTTCTATTTCTCGCCAGCGCACCATCGCTGCCTTCCCGTCCTCGCCTCCGATGACCCCATGCGCGCCGCCATCCTCCTCGCTTCCGACGACCCTACGCGTGCCACCATCCTCCTCGCCTTCGATGACCCCATGAGCCCCGCTGTCGTCCTCGCCTCTGACCACCCTACGCACGCCGCCATCCTCCTCGTCTCCGACTGAGTACAATGTAAGTTCAATGAGGTGCAGATTGTTTCAGACAAGAATAGTGGGGTGCAGGTTGTTTTGGATAGCAAAAATATTTTTAGTGTTAATTTACTAGGTGCCAAATGTGGTTAACTATTTCCAATTGATGTAGTAGCAAATCAAATAATTAATAACCGGTCATTTCCATATAGCAACAAAAAAGAACTGAGAGCATCCTTGTTTGCCAATTAAATGCATATCTACTGAAATTTCACGTTGAACAAACACTAAGCAAAGTTCAGAAGTTTAGAACAAACACTAAACAAATTTCACGCTGGCCCTAATATTGATGGTATGTTTCTCACTTCTGAATGTGATTCATGTTTGATTGATGATAGTAATATTGAATAAAGCAAACGACCTTATGGTCAAAGTTCATACACCAATGCCTCATGGCTGTAACACCCCGGCGCTAAACACGCCACGGATGCTACCAACACTTTGAATAACTAATGTCACCTCTAGCGAAAAGACAGGAATTAACCTCGACTCTTAAAACTGGTTTAAAACTAAGCCACCGAATTTGCAAAATTTCAAAGACTCTCCCTAAAACTAGGACATCCACTCAGCAGACAAAAGAGCAATAGCAGTTATATAATATATCAAACACTTAAAATAGAATCAAACCATCTAGCAGGTCCTTAGGTAATCAATCACACAACCAAATAGAAATTAACAACTCCAGCACGACGAGCAACACATTACAACACCATTATTTACAACAGTGCTTTACACATAAATTAAATGTGGTGATGACCGAGTCGGTACGTGCATTACTCCCATCCATGCATGCCGCTTCAAAACACCTACAAACATTAAATAACAAGCGTGAGTTCAAACTCAAAGAAAGTACACGAGAATAACAATTCCAATCTATCAAGTAAAGCAAGAGCTTGACTATAAGAGCTAGTAATACAAATGAAACAACACTCGACAAGACGCATTTATATCCATTTAAAGCAATAACTCAACCATACCAAAAATTACCACAATCAAGTCATCAGCTTAATGATAAAACCACTCAACGCCAAAGAGGTATCACTTGACTCTAAGCTACAACGTCTCCCGACTCAACCACCCCTTGTTGCAACTCAATTCATTTTCATCAATTTTTATTTGAGTTCATAACTCAACTACACTCTCCGATATTCATCCAACATACTTAGCAAAGCAGGGAAATGCGCTAATTCATTAAATTCAATTCAATCTCCCCTATTTGGGTTGAATCCATGACTCGACCTCCAATTACCATAATCACCGTCCATATGACACACCATTTACCATAACACTCATTATTAAAGATGCAATGCACATGAATGCTCATTTCCATGCACGCATCAGATCGCCAAGTGCCCACCCTGCTTGTGCACTCACGCCCCTTCCATCCCGTAGATGGAAGGTGCCTATTTATCGTCTCGATCCCATTCATCTCGATGAATGGGACTACGAGGTAGGACTTTCATGTTCACTACGTGTGAACACAGAGGCCTCAAGATCGTAATGGGTCGCCTCTTCCATTATGAATGCATATCATGAATGCAAGAATGCAACATCAATTCTCAACTAAAACACATTTCAATCATCAATTCTCAACTAAAACACATTTCAATCAACATACTCAACAAATACACATTTCAATCAACATACTCAACAAATACACATTTCAATCAACATACTCAACTCAATTCCCTAGACGAGGCACAATTAAATACATCTCTTGTATATTAACCACAAGTATCCCCGTACCCCATTCTCGCTACTCAAGCAATATTAGCAAAGGTACAAAGAACTCACCGAGATGAAGGCTTACTAGTGACCACTCAATCCAATAACTAATCATGCCCTCAAGGACGATCACCAATACAACTCATACTTGCCATAATCAATAGAAAATTAGCCGTGAATAGATGAATAACAATAAACAATTCAATTGGGCACCCTTCTCGATGTACTTGCCTTTAACCTCGGCGAGGAACCGACGCCCATTGCAGCGCTTAGCAACCACCAACCCTAGAGAACAAAGAATCCAAGATAGGGCAAGGTATAATTGTCACATTCACCGATTTACATGCACAAAGAATCGTATATAACAGAGATACTCTACAACTGAATTAAGACTTGAACTTTCAATCAAGCAAGAATTCAAGTTGTTCATAAGGTTTTAAGAGTTATGGTTTCTACTTAAGCTTTTGCATACAACTACTCTAATGACAGATTAACCATTTCAAAAACAACTCGACCCTTTTCTATGTCTCCATGAACAAACAAAGGATACACACAGCCCTCGAACCTAATCATCATTGAGCAAAGCATTATACATATGAGTCGGATTCTCAATCCTACTACCCTAACCCATATTAAATGCGTAATCCAATAATATGTACATTTTTAACGCCTAAATCCCGTAACATCTATATATATCCATGCCTCCTTAATTCAAAGGCAACCGACAACTTCGGCCTTATGCCATGCAAGCACAAAAGAATGCAAACACAAGCGCCCCTTGCATAACTCAACTGAAATCAGCATGCATTTTCAAGTTATCATGTAGACAAGAAGAGGTTGGTAAATGGATTGATTTTAATCCATTTCTAGGATTGACCACAATGCCATATAAGGCCTTAAAACATTTCAGATCTTTATTCATAATCATAATAGATGAGCTAATACCATTAATGAGGGAAGCAATAAGTTTAGCTCAAGGACTCACAGATCATCACTCAAAAACACAGCGCAATACCATACAATAACTCTTTTAAGCATTTCAACAAACACCTAGTGTGCACAAAAAGTACCCAAGTTAGAATACCTCAAATCTTGTTCATGGATTCATGGAGGAAGTGGTGGAGGAGAGGTCATGCCCGAGAGGCGCGCACGAGGCGAGACGGCCGAGGGAGGCGCCCACGGGAGGAGCGAAGCAAGACTGCCAGGGCGCCAAGGACGCCACCAATGAGGGAGGCGAGAGCCACGAGCAAGCGCGGCATGGTGGGTGGCGCGGGAGTTTGAGGCGCGCAGGACGCTGCTCGGGACGGACGGACGCGCGACGACTGGCGCTGGAGCAGCAGGCGCAAGGAACGGCAAGGCAAGTGAGGACGCTGCTGGGGAGGGCACGGGACGACGGCCAAGCGCAAGAACGGGTCGATCAAGGCGGCAAGGCCGAGTCGCGGGAGCAGGCGCAGTGAATCAAGCAGGGGAACCGGAGGAGTCAGAGGGGAGAGGAGGAGGAAAAGAAAAATACCCCCCCTCGAGGATTGACAGCCACTCAAAAGAAAAAGGGGAGAGGTCAGGTAAAAAAAATAGGTGGAGAGCAGGAAAAAATAAAAGTTACACAGAATTCTAGAGACCACAAACCCACAATCTCCAAAGATTTGAATTTCAAAATTCACGGCGAAATGAAAATCCTTTGAGTAAAACTTACAGTATTACAATGGCTTAAGATCCAACAGCGTAGGGTGGCGCGAGCTAGGGTTTCAGCGGCATGGGCTAGGCCAAGGAAGATGTGCCGAGCGATGAACAGGAGTGGGCTGCGGGCCGGTTCGAGCGAGAATAGGGATGGGCCGGGAGTTTCGGCCCGAGGAGAGGAAAAGAACTTAAAACCTTTTTCCGATTTTAGAAAAATCCAGAAAATCCGAATAAGAGCAAATAAATTCAAATAAATAGCAAATAAATTCATAAAAATTTAATTTGATGCATGGATTAATCAAATTAAATCTTTTTATTTTTAGAAAATTGCAATTAAGCTTCGATTAATTCAAAGAAAATGCGAATGGTTCATTTTTAATTTTAAACATTCCAAAACTCTAGATTTTGGGATGTTACACCATCCTTGAGGTACCAAAAATAAAGAATTTTTTAAATAATAGATTAATAAAATAATTTTACAAAAATAATATATTGAATCAAAATTTTACAAAAATATACCTTTGTCACTATTTCAAATGGGGATAAAAGCTCTGTCGCCATTTGAAACGGCGACACACCTTCTCTCTCTATTTGAATTGGTAACAGGATTTTATCGCCAAGTCAAATGGCGATAGAAGTCCTAGCCTTGTCAACTAAATGAATCCACAACAAAATAATCCATCAGCCAATACAAACTGTGACTAAACAGACCTCTATCGCTGTTTCAAATTAATGGCAACATAACTTCGTTGTTATTTTCTTTGACTTACGTATGTATTTGTAAAATTTTGATTCAACATATTATTTATAAAATATTTCAAAAATGTATTATTTTATAAAATAATTTCAAAACTTACAATGGGTTAGTACCAAGTTGTACCGAAAGTTGTGCCAGGACTGAATTTTCAAATCCAAACATTCTGTGTATAACTATATGTGGAATACATGGGCCTAGGGTACCTGCTTGAGGGGTCGTTGGATCGCCTCGAGAGGACGGGCTGGGCTAGACGGACAAAAGAAGGACCTTCCAGAAGGTCCAGTCGTATGCAGCAGAGAAAAAGACCAGGAGAAGGAACTAACAGGTTAGGTGGGCAGCACTGCACTCTCTGCTGGGGCGGCTTTCACGCTTGCATGCCACAGACATGGTCGGCCACACAGTGATGCCTCCTCCTCGCGCCTAACTACCCCTACTACGCTCAACAACTTCCACTATCAGACATGTGCACCCTCCTCTGCTGTATAAAGAGGAAGGGAGCTTGGAGAGAAAGAGAGGAGAAAAATCGATAAGAGAGAACCTTGTAAGAAAGAACACTGATCCAGACACCAGAAACACCGAACGCAGGACTAGGGTATTATCTCCAATGGAGAGCCCGAACCTGGATAAATCTCCTTGTGTCTTGCGATACCATCAAGCTCAGATCTTCCGCCCTGCCCCGCTCTCTCTTCTTTATTGCCGATCATAAACATCGACAGTTGGCGCGCCAGGTGGGGGCAGCGTGAAGATCTCCTCCCAGAGTTTGATGGCGGCACCCAATGATCACCGCCTCCTTCACTCCCACCAGTGTTTTCCGCTTTGGGAGCCTAGACTTCGTCAGCCGATGGTGTTGGCAAGCTTGTTCTCTCAGTAAGGTGGTTCACCCGCCTAGGAAGATCTCATTGCTCCTCACTCGAAGCTCCCACCGGATCGCGGAGAGCCGCGCCACCCGCGCTCAAGGAGCCTTCCGAGGCGTTTTCGCGACGAGGACGATCGGACCGACACCGCACCAAAGAAGAAGCCGCAGACACGGTGGAGGCGGACCATCTCCGCTGCATGCCCGGAGGAGCGCGAAGTCCCTCCGTAACCGGGCGAACGTCAACGAGGAGTTTCGCATGCGAAGAAAGGGGACCAACCGTCTTCCACACGCCGCAGCAGTAACATTGTCGCCCAAGACGCTTACTCGACACCCTAGGGCCAATCCTTGGTCCTGACAGCCCCGCATCCCCGTTTGTGGCGCAAGTTAAGGCCATAGTAACGGCGGCAGCAGTCCAGCAAAACCAGGAAGCACCCGCAGAGAAGACACACTCTCGTGCCCGCGTGGCCACCAAGACCGGCAGCAATCGGACTGCCCAAAGTCGACACCGAGGCAGCCGGCTCGAGCTTCGCCTGGGCGAAGATGCCCGCTGGAGCCTCAACCGCGATCTCCCCTTGGATCTTAACGCCAGGCAGCGTGAACAGGAAAAGGGGGAGTGGCACCGGCGTGAGGATGACTATGAACATTTTGGCATCAGCTATGATGGCCGGGACGATCACAATGGCCGACGCGACGACCATGCCGACCGCAAGGATCATGGTTTCCGGGCTGAGAGTGACAATGGAGATCACCGAGACGGGACGCCCATGCACCGATCGCCTTGATGGCGTAGTAGCGGGCCCATTGATGGGGTCCGTGCCTTCACCCCTCGACTCCGCCGAGTGGTTTGGCTCGGCGGTTTCAACCATAGGGGCATCATCAAGTTCGATGGAGAAAGAGATTCGGAGGACTGGCTGCAGGTCTATGCCCTCGCAGTCAAGGCAGCCGGGGGCGACCAAAGCGTGATGGCGAACTACCTGCCGGTCACGCTCGCCCCATCAGCCCAAGCTTGGCTCACGGGACTCCTAGCGAGTTCTATCAATTCCTGGGGTGATCTCTGCGAGCAGTTCATCTCAAACTTCCAGAGCACCTACGAAAGATCTGGGACCGCGTGGGACCTATACCAACTTCATCAGAAGAAGAATGAATCCCTGCGGGAATTTATTCGGCGCTTCATGCAGAAGAAGAATACCGTTAGGGTTGTTTTGGAAGCGGTCGTCATAGCTGCCTTCCAGAAAGGAGTCAGCGACCCTGACTTGATCAAGAAGATGTCCCGAAGTCCGCCGACCACCGATAGGGAGATGTTCGCCTTGGCCGACCGCTATGCCACGGCCTCGGACGCCCTGGTGGAGCGCTAGGAGGATCGCCCGCGGCACAAGGACAAAAAGGACCACGCCGAGCCCTCCAGGCAGAGGGACAAGAAACTTGGGCTCGAGAGTCGGTCGTCAGAGCCGAGCGCGATCGCCCCGAAAGTGTCATGCGGGCAACGACTACGATGAGGTGATGGACGTCATTTGCCCTTTCCACCCTCAGGGCAAGCACGCGGCTAAGGATAGCTATACCCTGAAGAGGTTTGCCCGCGAGAGCAAAGAATAGGGCGTAACCGAGGCAAGGGCGGCAAGAAGAAGCAAGATCCGCCCGAGGAAGACGGGCGACATTTGTGACCGAGCGAGCTCAACTATACATTCGGGGCTCGCCTGCAGATGAGTCCAAGCGAAGCGTAGCTTACCTCTGGAGGTCAACGCAGTAACACCGGCGACGCCCTAATTTCTGAGGTGGTCCGAGGTCCCGATCACATTTGATTGCTCGGATCACCCCGATCAAGGCCCCATTCCCGGAGATATCCTCTAGTCCTCGACCCAACAGGCGCAAGGTCAGCTCAAGAGGGTGCCGGGTCGACGGAGGAAGTGGGCTCAACGTCCTTTTCTCCAAAACTCACGACGATATGAAGATCCTCGCCCGAGTTGAAGCGCGGATCGTCACTGCTCCACGGGTAATCCTCGACCTCGGCGGTACCACTCGGCAAATCACACTCTTGCGACATTCGGGACCAAGGAGAACTACCGAACAGAGTACCTGAACTTCGAGGTGGCTGATTTCGAGACGGCATAATATGCCATCTTGGGAAGGCCAGGATTAGCCAGGTTCGTGGCCGTCCCCCACTACACGTATCTGGTGCTGAAGATGCCAGGACCAAACGGCGTCATCACGGTTTGGGGGGATGTCAAGCAGTCCTACATGTGTGACAGGAAAGCCGCGACGGCTAAGTCGCCGTGGCGCCACGAGGCCGAGAAAATCAGCAAAGCGGCCGTCCTCCCGCAGTTAAAGGCGACGCCCGATCGCAAAGCAAGCTAAGTCGGGTATGAAGCCTAACGAGAGAGTCAAGAAGCACTACACCATGACACAAAATTCCCGTTAAATCTCTGTAGGTAAAAATCTACTTTTACCATCTAACCATCTGTCGGTAAATATTTTCAACAGTTAATCCATCAGTAGTACTATAATTACGAATAGACTATCTGTCGCTAAAGATATGTAGTTTTAGAGACACCATATCTGTCGGCAATAATAAATTTTTCTGTCAGTCTATCTGTCGGCAAAAGTTTATCTATCGGTAAAAGTCTATCTGTCGGGCCGACCCACTTCGATCAGGCCAATCTGGCCGGCCCATTTCCTCTGAACCCTAACCCTCACTCACCTAATCCTCACCTCTCTCCCTCACAACACAAGACCTCACTCCTCTCCTCTCCTTTCTCATTTTGGTCGCTGGTCGCTTTCTTCCAAGCGCCCACCGAGCTCCTTCTCTCGCTCCAATGCCGTGACCTAGCTCCTCTTCTCGCCGCTGTTCGCCTAGCTTCTCCCTCCTACTTTCTACCGCTTCTTCTCTCTACACCCGCGCCTGCGCCACCAGATCCGCCAGGCGCCGCCTCCCGACATCACCTTTCTTCTTTCTCGGCCACAGTTCGAGCACCACACGCTGGCTCAACAACGGCCGACTCCATCGCCAAACCACCACACCAAGCTAAGTGATTTCTCCCCTGTTCTTTCCTACTTTCTACTCTATTCTACTCACTTTTCCTCTTTGTTTTGGCTAGGTCGCCTTGTCGGCTTCATCTCCTGTGGAGGGGGAAAGCCCAAACCCTGGATCGCAGCATGGAGCTTGACGGCCACCAAAGCTTCCTCTACCTCAGCTCCGGTTCTCTCTCCTCAACCCCTTAAGCTAAGTATCCGAGACTCTCCGCTTCTTCCTATTCACCCAAAACCATTTGGACTTGAGGTGATGTTTCGCTAGAAGTTGTTATGTGAATTCCTTATGAATCGAGAAATGTATATATGGATCTATGTATGATGGAAGATGATGATGATGATGATGATGATGATTATTATTATTATTATCTATGTGCTTGATTATCGATTGAATTGGTATTATGTGTCAGGTCAGTCTCCCCAAATGTGTCGCCTAATATTTGGTTCTCAGAATATCTAAAGTTTGAACACAAGGCAGCTTTAAAGATCATTAATCGGAGGTTCATTTGAAGAATCGCGGATGTCAAAAAATGTTGAGGCTTGTGAATGGTTGACGGGGCCATTCGCAGTCTTGAAGCGCCAAATTTGGACCCATGCTATGTTAACATGCGTGTTGTAAGCATCTTCGCTATATTCTTGTTTTTTTTGTCATAGCGCATTTATCACCAAATCACACACTAGGATTTTGGTCACGCTAACAAATGGAATAGTAGCAACCTGAACAATGAACGTTGAATAAAACTATGTTTTGTAATTTCAATCACCTATATTGGTAAGGGAACACACTTAAGGAGCTTCTGGCATGAAATTTAATTATTCAGAAAACCATTGATTGGTTCGGAACTTTGGATGTAACTATTTCACAAACAAACCCTGTTTAAGTTTTGTGATTGCTTCAAGTTCAGTAGTGGCACTTCTTGAGGAAAAAACTTTGTTATAAAATCTTTTCAGGTTAGGGGAAAAAAAGCAGAACTTGAGAAGCTAAAAACAACTTTCGTTCGACGAGCATCTGAATTTTTGGGGAACTACTTCTCTAGCTTGGTGGACTTCATGATAAGTGACAAAAGCTACTTTTCTCAGGTTCCTTCATAGCCTCATTGTTTGCTGTAATTTTTACCATCTCCATTTTGATGACTTAAGAGAGTTCACTCTGAACAATGTAGCGAGGGCAATTGAAGCGGCCTGATCATGCAGACCTAAGGTACAAATGCAGGACTTATGCCCCGACTTCGCAAAGACTTAAAGGTTCTAATCCTCTTCATTTTTGTTCAGTAGTCTGTCAATTTGTTACATATTTCACACCATTCCCACTTTTCTCATTTATTGTTGTCATTTGCGTGCAAAGTTTGGATAAAAGCTGTTTAGGTCCCTTAAGGAAGGCATCCTATCATTCTCTTAATTTACTACTTCGTCGAGAGGTCAGTATAAAGATAATTGAATGTTATCATTTGATATGCTACCTTCATACTGTAACATCCTGCCTCTTTATCTAGTTCATTTTTATTAACTGATAATTAGCCTTATCTGTGAACTTGAGGTGCTTAGCATTGGATCTCATGTACTGGCATCACAATTTTGTTTATAGTGTAACGCATTTCCTTGATGTGGCTAGCTTTATTGTTTAGTAAGTCTTCATGTAATTGATTAGCATGACTTGTTTAGTAAGTCTTTATTGTTTAGATTGCTTCTGATTGCATAATGTATCAAGTCATGATATAGAATGCTTGTTTCATCTTGTATTTATTTTAGTTGCTCAAGTGGTATACATGGGTCTTTATGAATGTTTGCTATTAAATTCTCAAGAACTAGGAGGAGCAGAATTCTAGGCATGAATTCATACCCTAGGATCAGTCTTTAATCTCTAGCAAATCCTCTAGTTTCTTTGTGATGTTATGCTTTCAATGAATATGATTGACTTTTATTTAGGGCTCATTTGGCACTTTACGCTAGCTTATTTGTGGCATTGAAGATTGAATAGCTCTATCTTGTTTCTCTATTCGTAAATATTTGATTATCTGCAGTATATTGTAATTTCTTCCTTGTGAATATTTGGCACTTTACGCTAGCTTATCAGCAGATGTCGATGCCTTGCAGCATATGGAGATCCAGTTAGTGCCGTGAAATGGTATATCTTTGTTCTTTAGAGCATTGCGTCTTGTTGATGTTAGGAAGCAGGAAGACTAATAACTTTAAAACCAATCATGCAGAGCTACTAGACTTGGTCGAGAACACCATGATGACCTGGCTCAGTTTATGTTGGGAATGGGCTATATATGCTACTGAAGCACTTAATTTACCTGGAATATCTAGCTCCTTTACTTGTTGCTAACTTGAGGGCTACGGAGAAGATATCAAGAACTGGACTGCTTTGTGGTGCTCTGCAATTTGAGGATTGTAATATAACTTGTATAATGTAGGTATTGGAATTGTGGTTTAAGGTGTGATTGCTATTGTATTATGGATTTGTTTTCTTCCTTAATTAACTGTACGAACCATGACACTTTTGGACAAATTTGTATATTACTCTATTTGAATGAATTTGAATCATGTTGAACGGATGCATTAATTCAATCATTTTCTACTGTAATGTGGTGTACATATGAATTAATTATTAGTTAGATCTATAACATTCTATACAATAATGTTTATGCGGTTTACCCTCAAACTATCTCTGGCTTCGGCATTTCACTTTTCTCGCAAGAAAAGTCTTACCTCGCACTATCTGTCTGCAAAAAGTCCGTCTGTGAAAAAAGTATATTTGTCGGCAAAAGTTTTTGCCGACAGGACTTCTACCGATAGTTATTTTCTATCGGCATAACTTTTGCCGACAGATAATAAGTCGCAATATGTGGTTTTTGCCGACAGATACACTGTTGATGAAAATGTGTCATGGTGTAGTGAAGGTGGTCCTTGACCCATCCAACTTGGCCCAGACGCCCTTGATTGGGACAGGGCTTGATCCCAAATAGGAAGATGCGCTCGTCGCTTTCCTTCGGGCAAACCGGGATATTTTCGCTTGGAAGCCATCCCACATGCCCGGTGTTCCTAGGGAGGTGATCGAGCACTCTCAATGTTGACGAAAAGGCAAAGCCCGTCAAGCAGCGACTCCGACGGTTCACACAAGATCACTGCGATGCCATCAAGGAGGAGATCACCAAGCTCTTAGCTGCTAATTTTATAAAAGAAGTGTATCATCCTGACTGGTTGGTGAATCCGGTCCTTGTACGCAAAAAGAATAAAAGTTGGCACATAAAGGCCGATTACACCGATCTCAATAAGGCGGTTTAAAGGATCCTTCGGTTGGCCCAAGATCGATCGTAGTAGACTCGATCATTGGAGTGCGTAGCCCTCGAGTTTCCTAGACGATACTCGTGGTACCACCAAATCAGTCAAGGAAGAAGATCGATCAAGACCTCATTCATCACTGCTCGATGCGATGTTACATCACAATGCCATTCGGATTGAAAACACCGTGCGACCTACTAGCGCTTATCCAAAAAGATGTTTTCACACTCATCTCGGACGCAATGTGGAGGAGTACGTAGATGACATTGTGGTTAAGACCCGAGCGAAGGAAGATCTCACGTCTGATCTGGCAGAGACGTTCGAAAGTCTAAGGGCCTTCAATATGAAGCTCAACCCCGAGAAGTGCATTTTCGGGGCTCCCTCAGGGAAGCTACTCGGATTTATCATGTCTCGTCACGGCATTGAGGCGAACCCCGAGAAAATCAACGTAGTTCTCAAGATGAAAACGCCGACTTGCCAGAAGGAAGTCCAGAAGCTCACGGGATGCATGGTGGCACTCGGCCGGTTTATTTCTCGCCTGGGCACTCAGGGGCTGCCATTCTTCAAACTCTTGAAGAAACAAGACAACTTTCAATAGACTCCCGAGGCTCAACAAAGCTGAGGATCCGAAGCGCCCTAACCACACCTCCCAGATTGGTCGCGAAGGCCAGAGAACCCCTTCGCTTACATAGCGTGACGACCACGAGTCACTATTTGCAATCGCAGCGAGCGGAGGAGGAGGGAACCTACAGAGAATTCAGCGCCCGGTTTATTTCATCAGTGATGTATTGGGCAAATCCAAGACGCGGTACCCTCAAGTGCAGAAGCTTCTATACGCGGTACTACTCGCCTCTAGTAAATTCAAGCATTACTTTCAAGAGCATTCGATTTCAGTGATTACATCTTTTCCGATTGGGGATATACTCCACAATCGGGAGTCTGGGAGAATCGCCAAATGGGTAGTCAAGCTTGGGTCCTTCGAAATCTCCTTCAAACCTCAGACTACCATCGTTCAGCGCCGCCGATTTCGCCGAAAGTGGACGGAGTTGAAGATCCCGCAGCCAGGAGGACCTCGAATCGAACAATGTATTTCGACGGCTCTCTCACAATCAATGGTGGGGTCAAGGCCGTGCTCATCTCTCCGACGGGAAAAGCTGAAATATGTCCTTCAACTCCATTTTTCAAAGATTGAACAACGCCCGAAAGTACGAGGCGCCATACACGGGCTCAGACGCCATATCGCCAAGATTCGACGATTGACAGTTCGCGGAGACTCTCAGCTAGTGATTAACCAAGTACAGAAAGAATGGTCGTGCGTTAATGACAGCATGGCTGCATACTGCCAAGAGGTGCGTAAGTTGGAGGACAAGTTTGACGAACTGGAGCTCACTCATGTACTCCGTCGGGATAATGAAGCAGTAGATGAGCTCGCCAGGCTAGGCTCTAGCCGGGCTATGGTCCCAGTCGGAATCTTCGTGGAAGAGCTTCACAAGCTGACAACAAGCCAACAGCGGGAGTTGGGCAAATCAACGGAGAAGTCGACCGAGGCGTATATTGGTCATCAACCCCGATCGACAAACCCTATCCGGATTATCTGCTGAGGGATGAGCTTCGAGGATCGTGATAAGCCGAGTGCATCACGCGGCGAAGCAAAAGTTATGTGGTGGTCGGGGAGGAGCTCTTTCGAAAGAGTGCCTCCGGGGTCCTTAGGCGGTGCATATCAGAGCAAGAAGGGAAAAACCTCCTTAGAGAAATTCACTCGAAATATGCGTATATCATGCAAAGATCAAGCACTCGTGGGAAAGGGTTATCGCCAAGGTTTCTTCCGCCGATCGCAGAACAGACGCGAAGATGTTGTCCACACGCAAAGGTCAGAAGTTTTTGCCCGCAAATTCATATACCAAGACAGAGCCGCACCATTCCGATCACTTGGCCATTCGTAGTCCGGGGCTCGACATAGTCGGACCTCTCAAAAAGCCTGGTGGATTTGCTTTCTCTTCGCCGCCATCGACAAGTTCACCAAATGTATTGAGGCCAAGCCGCTTGCAACGATCACCGCGGTCAAAGCCGAGAATTTTTTCAAGAGATTGTCGCCGATTCGCGTACAAACAGATCATCACCGCCAACGGCACCCGCCAAGTGAAGAATTCCAAGATCGGTGCAACGAGCTCGGCATCAAGATTTTCTTCGCTCTGTGGGTCATCCCCGAGTAACAGTGTGGAACTGCTAATGGCATGAAGTCAGAGGGCCTAAAGGCCAGAATATTTGATCGTCTGAAGCCATATGCAGCGCGATGGGTAAAAGAATTGCCTTTTTGCTCGGGGTGAGAACTACCAAACAGGCTACCGGCAACCACCTTTTTTCCCTAGTATATGGTTCGGAGGCGGTCCTACCTACCGAGTTGGCATTCGGATCCCAATGGGTTCGGAACTACAAGGAAGCCGAGTCAAAGGAAGGTCGACTAGAAGATCTCGACAAATTGGAGGAGGCCAGGACGCAGATCCATCCAATCGCTAAGTACCTGTGGTCTGCGCCGCTATCATGATCGAAATGTTCGCCGAGCTCTAAAGGAGATCCGGTTCTTAGAAAGAATCAAAAGTGAGCACAAGCTCTCCAGTCGGGAAGGCCCTTACATTGTCGATTTAAGTGGTGCGCTTTAATCTTACCGACTCAAGCGCCAAGACGACGTGGCACTCAAGAACTTGGAACATAGAACAACTATGTCGCTTCTACACTTAAAATACGTATTTCATTGTATCTTTGTAATTAAGGTCATTCTTGACTTGCTACTTGATTCTCAACTAAGCAGCAAGTCGGGGGCTCACCTGATAGTGTCTGAATGCAAACACCTACCCTTTTGAGATACTTCTCGCCTTTTTTCCTAGCGGTTATGACTAAATCCTTGTGCTGTTAACTTCGAGTAGCGAAACTCTGAACGATGAAATCTAGCTACCTGGATATGTGTCTAAGAAAAAGAGCCACGCGCTCACTCCCAGCACTCGAGGGCTAGGCCAGTCGGATGGAACGCTCAAATAAAAAAGACAATGTGCATTCAGATGAATTCAGAAAACCACAAAATATATATATATAACATTGTAGATCCATATTGAACATTATGTCCAATTACATATTTTTACGTAAATATCTTAAAAAGCAACTGAACATACGCGGCGCGGCGAGCACGTCCCAAGGCCTTGACAAGGACATCCGCGACCTCAGAGAGAGCTGGGACGACCTCAAGGAGGACCTCCATGGCGCGCTCCTCCTCCGCCAGCTCAAGAAGGGCGAGATCGAGTCCGCCTGAGCTCCTCCTCGGTGACCTCCATGGAAGCATCATCCGCGAAGTCAAAGTTCAACTCCTCCACCGGAGGCGAAGGCAGAGGCGAGGGCGGAGCCGCTTCGGCACCGGGAACGGCGGAGCTAGAGGAAGACGCCATTAGAAGACTTCTGAAGAAGTGAAGAAATGAAGATGTGAAAATGAGAAGAATGGGCGATCGCTCTGGTAGCGGTGACACCCTTATATATAGCCGAAGGCAGACAACCCAAATCGTACCTCTACGGGAAGTTGAAACGCCTCTAAGGACACACGGGTGCTAAGGCAACATTAAAAACGCACTAGCGTGGGAGACCAAGCGAGACGCTTGAAAGACCATGTGGAGGTCTATCCTTGTGTGTGATGAGTAATTGACAAGAGTTGAGCTTGCTTTGATTTGAAATTAAGTTTGATTTGAATTGGATTTCGATTTGAAGCAATTTCAGTGTTGGTTGCTTTTCCTAGGGCTACCCGCTTGGGGCGGTAGCATCGGACCGTTGAGAGAAATTATGTTCGATTAATGATTTTGAGATAATTATTGAATATATTTGTGGGCATTGCTATGTGAAAGGTTTTTCCTTGTTTTTGATGGTTGCAGGGCGACGGTGCTAGGTCATGGTGAGGCGGAGCATGACCGGGACTAGGCGAGGAGCGTCGGAGGTCCAGACGGTTGGGACATCGCCGGAAGATGATCGGAGACGGAGTCCGGGCAAGTCAAGAAGACAAGGAAAGGAGATGATGCTAGCTAGATGCTGCGTGGTTCAATGAGGGCCGTCGGATTGCGGTCTAGTTGATAGGTTAGCGGGTCTAGGTAGTATGCTTTGAAAACTGCAAGAAAACCCTAGATGTGTGTGGGTTTTGGGTTAGCCCTTGCATGGCTGTGTATGTGGGTTAATCCTAGCCCTTAGATGAGTGCCCTAGGGTTGAGGGACTCATCCAAGGGTGGTAGGTGACCCAAGAGTAGTATAAATAGGGGTGGAGGGGTAGCCTCCTCCCCTTGAAGGTTGTAGAGGTTTTTGTTCTCGTTTGAGCTTTGCCTACTTTGTTGTGTGGCTTTGTATACCTCCTCCTTCCAGAAATACAAAAATTTCTTTACATTATTGTGAACTTAAATTCCGCAATTACATTATGTCTTTACTTTACGCAATTTAAATTCAGTATTTACTTTACGCATTTACTTTCACGTAATTTACTTTCTTGCAATTTGGATTTGCCTCCCCTCCTTCTAAATGCTGATCTTGGATGTTTTGAGTGTGTTCATTTGGTTTCACATCTCTTTTGCACTCTTGGATTGAGTAGAGATCATTTTTCTTGCAAGTTGTAACTCTGTCCGTAACTTGTTCTTCGCAAGAGTTGTTAGTTTTTGATTTTTAGAAAAATCTAGGAAAATCCTTTTTGAGTGATTCTTATTGCAGAAGGTGTAGAACTTTCATATCCATCTATATAAAAATTTGTGAGTCTACTGGTTGCACCGTTTGGGAGCCATGAGGTGAAAACTGAGCCCCAAACTTTCTGCTCGAAGTTTCTAGCTGTCTGTGTTCTTAAATTTTTTATTTTTTTTGTAACGTTTTTTGAGTTGAAATTTGGTGGAGCTCTTCAGGACTCTTCTGCTCATAGGGAAAAAATTCTCAAAATTTCTTGAGCTGCAGAAACCCACCAACCACCTGTTCAAATTGAGGACAGCTTCTAGAAATTCTGCTTTTGCTTTTCTGAAAGTGGCTTTTGTAATTTGAATTGATCTCCTTTCTAAAAGCAAAAGTTGAATTGATTCCTTTTCACTTTTGGACACTAGACAACCAGAATTATGACTCAAAAATCCCCACATATTTTATGGTACTTATCTATGCAAGTTAGGGGTACACATAGTTGTCTAGGTTTTCGGGTCTTTCACGATTTCCTTTGAGCAATCTTGTCGAGGTTTGATTTGGAGTATTTTGGGGGAAAATTTGTTTGCGACCATTCACCCCCCTCTGTTCGCCATCTCGATCCTTCAATTGGTATCAGAGCTATGGTGGTGCTCTCTTTTGGAATCTTCACCGATCCGAGAGCCAGCGACTAGTGTGGACTGCTCCAAGCTTGGCGATGGTTTTCTTGTGATTGATTGTGACTAATGGCCCATGGTGGAGTGGTTTTCTTGGTTGATCGTAATTGACTCCTATGGACCATCTGCATCGTCATGCTAAGTGAGGTGAGAACTAGCGACCTTTTTCCTTTTGTGCTTGATAGATATAATAGGTTGCTCTTTTACCACTGGTTATTCTTTATGCCTTGCCTACCATTGATGATGTTTAGATATTGATGCTTGCATGCCTAGGTTGAAAATTAATTTTGCTATCATGCCATTCTTGCCACATGACTTGTGTTGCCTGTCTACATATGCTTGATTGTATTATTTTGGTAGTCGGCAATAGCCTAGGTCAATGGCTAGAATTTTACTTGTATCATGAGTAGGCATTGCTTGCATTCTCCCTCTCCATTGTGCAGTTAATTTTAGCTCGAGCCATATCTTGATGTTTTCATACTTGTGCCCTAGTTCTGTGCTTAATTGTTAATAACTACTCATGGTGGTAGTAGTTTTAAGGCTATGCTTGCTTATTCTTGTCTATTGATGCTATGTATACATTGATTATCATGTTAGCATCATTCACCTGTGCATTGCCTTATTTTCTACATCTTCTGCCTTGCATTCACCCTTATATTTAGAGTTGAATTTCTTCTTGGTGTTCTTATGTAGTTTAGGTGTTTTGTTTGCTTGTCCAGTGATTTCTGCTTTTGATTGTGCTTGCCCTTGTTGGCGGGAATGATGGACATTTGTAGTTGTTTGCCCTCTTGTGCCGATTCCTTGTGTTATGTCTATGCGATGATGCTATTAGGTGCTCTTTTGCCTTCTCATGGCATGAATCGCTAAGGCTAGTATGAGGATTTGATTACTACCTAGTGGAGTGGAATTGGATTATCTTGTGGACTTGTGCTTTCTTAGTTCGATTCTTAGTCCATGAGTTGTTCGAGGCATCATCTCCATCGTATGCAAGTAGTGGACCTCGTTTTTCCTCGAGGTGCCCACTCACGGCAATAGTTGCAAGAAATTGTGTTGCTCATGTTGGTCTTTCCTAGTCTCCTCTAGGATCGGTTTTGTCGCTTCTCAGTGTTGGCACTCGATGTGAATTCCGAGTTGGCCTTTGCGGCTTGTCTCTAGAGGGTTTGATCTTCATGCATAACCATCATGTGCATCATGCTAACCTGCATGTACTTTCAACTTCGTCTGCCTCGTGTTTAGCTCCATAGGTGTTGAGCTTCATGATAACAACATTGGGTACTTCCACTTCCATGGTGAGCTATCTCATACCCTCATGTCCTTTATGCTTGTGATCATCACTTCCATGACATGTTGTGATTGCTCTTGTTCCCATGTGTATTATATGTACATTGCTAGGTCTTGTTAGTTTTTGTCTTTCTTGTTTTGTAGCATAGTATGTTTTCCCCGGCCATGTTTTGTGCTTCATGTATTATATCTTGTATTCATGAGCCCTTCCCCAAAGATGTGATTTTCTTTGTTTTATCTTGTCCATGCTATTATTCATTTGGTATGAGCATTTGTTTTAATTGTGGGCATGTGCTATATATTATTTGCTTTATATTGTCATGAGTAGTATCTAGGTTGTATGACCCTGATTTTCTATTACATTCATGATTAGCTTTGTGTCTTGGCTTGTGATGCTAGAGTTTGTGCCACATGATTGGCTTTGTTGTTTAGACTTTGTTTGCCAGACTTTGTGCTACATGTGAGTGTTTTTCATGAGATTAGAGTTATATGATTTAGCTACCACTTTGTGACTTGTATTGCTCATGATCACCTTTTATTGCCCTTCATGCTCATATGCTTCATACCTATTTTGCATGAGCTTGTGTTCTTTATTCATGGCATGTATTCATCATCATGCATAGAGTGTTGCCATGTGCGCTTCTAGTCTATGTATCCATGGTCACCATTTACTTCCATGTGCTTATGTCCCTGTGACCTTTTGTTGGTCTGGTTGTGTTTGGCTCACCACAGATGCCCTTGAAATGTCGAGCCTTTTCGCAGATATGAATGTTGTTATTGAGACCATGGATATATGGATCTTGATGTTGCTAATTGGCTTGTTTTATTCATGATCCTCTTTGGTTGCCATCATTTATCTTGCTCATGTTATATCTAGTAGCATGTTGTTGTGCTTCATTGTGGCATTTCTTCATTTACATGCTCATTGCCATGTTTAGGATAGTACCTTGATCCATGTATTTCTAGGTTTTTATATGACCCCTGCTAGCATTTTGTTGCTGTGATGCACCTTGCTTAGCTTCTTCTGCCAGCATGATGTTGCTATGATGCACCTTGCTGTTGTTTATCATGTGGGTATGCTCTCACTGCTTTCTATGAATATATGGATCTTGATGCTATTGTTAGCTTGGTTGTGATTCATGATCTTACATTGCCATTTGCATCATGTTCATGCTCTAGATGATCGTTTGCCACACCATCTTTGTATCTTGTCCATCGGTGCCTAGGAACTGAATTTGCCTAACCCCAGTTTCGAAAGCATAGATTTGTTGGATGCATGTGTGTAGGCTTTCTGGTGAGGAGAAGACCATCATCCTAGGATTATCTCTAAGTCTTCTCCCTCTGGTTTTTGGATCCACTTCAAGTTAGCTACCACTACTTGCACTACACTACAACCGGTAAGTACCTCTTCAAGTGTTGATAATGGTGATGGGTTCTTGATGATGTGGGACTAGTTGCCATGTTTATATTGCTGATTGTGGTTAGAATTTGTGTGTGATATTGTTAAGATGGTATATTGTGATTATATATGTGATTGTCGCCCTTTGTCTGCTGAGTGAATGTCCAAATTTTTAGGGAGATATTGTCTAAATTTTCTCGCATTTTAGGATCTTAGCAGTTTTCAAGTTTAGGTAGCAAATTGAGTATTCCCTTGTCTTCCCTAGGCTTCTTCTAGGTCTCTTAGGAGGTTGTGGTCCTTTATAGGTAGAGCTTGTGTTCTCATTCTGCTCAGAGTCTTTTGATTGGGCTTCTAACATAGTTAGGTTGCTTCTTACCTTGAGTCATCTTGCTCCTTAGAGACCATGTGGTTTTAGATCCTATCTCTTTTCCTCTAGCTTTCTAGCTATCTCTTGTGAGGTGAGAGTTTGGAGTGTGCCTCAAGGGGAGTAGATTGTGCTCAGAAAGAGTTCCAGAGCATGATTGGCTCCCTCTTCAGATTCATCTCACTCATGCTGCTGACATACACTTTGTTGTGTGTATGTGCGCTTGCTTTCAGGCTTCTCCTCGCGTCTCTCATCGCTAGGCGGTGAAGCACATCTTCAAGTACCTTCGAGCTACCATTGATTATGGTATCTGGTACTCTTCTTCCTCTTATCTATCCCTTAGAGCCTTTTCGATGCTGACTTTGCTGGCTGTAGGATAGATAGGAAGAGCACTTCTGGCATTTGCCAATTCATTGGCACTTCTCTTGTTTCTTGGTCATCTAAGAAGCAACCGAGTCGCATACCCATCACCGAGGCCGAGTATGTTGTCGCAGCCATTGTCAGAGTCAGTGCTCGATGAGATCGACCTTACGGGACTTTGGGTTAGAGATAGAGAGTGTTCTACTTTTTCGTGATAACACTTCGCTATTTGCATTGCTAAGAACCCAAGCAAAGACTTTACCAAGCACATTGATATTAGATATCACTTCCTTAGAGACCATGTGGAGAAAGGAGACATAGTGCTTCAGCCAGGAGAGTGACCACTAGTTGGCCGATATCTTTACCAAGCCTTTGGATAGCTCTAGGTTTGTTGCCTTGAGGAGTGAACTTGAGTTGTGTGCCCTTACGGCCTTCTCGTGAGGGGAGCCGATCAGATATTATGTATTATATTTTATTTCAGATTTTCCTTTCTTTTGTATTGCTCGGTGCTTATGGGTTTTATTCTTTAAAGCTATGAGTTCACTTCACTTAGACTTCTCGCATGCTTTGCATGGACCTCTCATCTTGTGCTTTAGGTTGCTATCATGCTTAATTAGTTGTTCTCTTCTCTCTAGGTTGAGTTCCTCACAGCCTTATAAGTCTAGCAGTGTTGAGCCCCGGTAGACAGGTCTATGTGCACTCCTTAGTTTGGGATCTAGAGGCAGCTTCCTATGTTAGTCGTTGGGGAAGATGAGAGCGAGTCTGAGCCGTAGTGTTCTCTACCATCTTTTCTGTGCTCTATAGCTACCCAGTTCGCAATTTCTTGACTTCTTCCCTCCATTATGTGTTTCTGGCTTTAATTGAGTTCTTTTCGACCATTCTTGAGCTTAATCTTGCTAATAACTCAATTTGAACAAGATTTATGCTTAAAATCGAATCACATGTTGAGGGGGAGTTTAAGAATCTGTCTCATGCATTGCATATAGACTTGATTTTTCATTTTATGAGCTTTGTCTATTATGCAAATGATCCATGTTTCATTTTATACACCATGCTATATTATGAAGAAAATTACTTGCTTAGATGTCCAAGTTCATTTATCTTACTAAGCTTGCAAAATTGAAAAATGAGCTTTAAAAGAAAAACTTGATAAAACATGTTGCGTTTACTTGTTAAGTTTCTTCTCTAGGTGTTTTTGCCATGATTTGTGAAATTCTGGAATTCTCTAGAGTCCCTATAGCAATTTGGGTGAATCTTGTTTGATCCATACTTGAGTCCTTCACTAGCTTAACAATGAAAATGCTAAAATGAAGTGAAGCAAAATTGACTTTTTTATGCAAGATTTAGACTCAACACCTCACATTCACAAGACCGCTTCTCATTGCACTTGAGATGAACTTGGAATGTGTTGTGTATGACCAAGATCATTCTCTTAAGAGTCCCTCTTGAGATGATCGATTGTGGCTTGAGTCAATTGCTTTAAATAATGCAAAAAAAACATACGTGGGTAAAGAATGCAAATAATGTCAAACATTTGCACCCCGCTTTGTCTTTCAAAGATTCAAAGAAAAATTTGCATACAAGAAACAAAAATAAGCTCGAATGACCTTGTATGAACTTCTAGATTCTCCAAAGTGTTGAGTAGGTTGAACTCTAGGCTTTCCATTTGATCCTTTGAATGGCTTTGCTTCTAGTTTTGAAACTAATGACAAGTGTTGCTCATGTTCAATCTTGCTAAAAATGACATGGTTTTAATTAAATCTTGCTAGCAAAATGTTTATTTGCACTTGAACATGCCTGAGCTTAGTCTAGTTTTGCCATAACTTAGCTTGGTGTCATAACTTGTCTTGTTGGTCACTTGGATAATCTTCAAAGCTCCCTTAGGCTGCATTACTTGCATAAAAACAACAAAAAAGGGGGAGAAAAGAAAATGTCATCTTGATGCCTATATTGCCAAAAGGGGGAGAAATCGTAGAAAAGGCATCATTTTGCATATCTTGATTCTTGATTCATCTTAATTCTTATGATCTTTGTTAATCTTTGCTATCTTTCATAGATCATAAGTATTTTCAGTTGCCAACTTGGTCATGTTCTTGATTTCCATTTCTTTGATCAAGTTTGGCTTTGCATTCAAATTGCTTTCTTCTCTCTTATTCAAACTCAAAACTTATGCCTTTCATGTGTTTGTCAATATACTCATCAAGGGGGAGATTGAAAGACCATGTGGAGGTCTATCCTTGTGTGTGATGAGTAATTGACAAGAGTTGAGCTTGTTTTGATTTGAAATTGAGTTTAATTTGAATTGGATTTCGATTTGAAGCAATTTGAGTGTTGGTTGCTTTTCCTAGGGCTACCCGCTTGGGGCGGTAGCATCGGACCGTTGAGAGAAATTATGTTCGATTAATGATTTTGAGATAATCATTAAATATATTTGTGGGCATTGCTATGTGAAAGGTTTTTCCTTGTCTTTGATGGTTGCAGGCGACGGTGCTAGGTCATGGTGAGGCGGAGGATGACCGGACTAGGCGAGGTGCGCGGAGGTCCAAACGGTCGGAGATCGCCGAAGATGATCGGAGACGGAGTCCGGCAAGTCAAGAAGACAAGGAAAGGAGATGATGATAGCTAGATGTCGTGGTTCAATGAGGGCCGCTTGATTGCGGTCTAGTTGATAGGTTAGCGGTCTAGGTAGTATGCTTTGAAAACCGTGCAAGAAAACCCGGTATGTTTGTGGGTTTTGGGTTAGCCCTTGCATGGCTGTGTGAGTGGGTTAATCCTAGCCCTTAGATGAGTGCCCTAGGGTTGAGGGACTCATCCAAGGGTGGTAGGTGACCCAAGAGTAGTATAAATAGGGGTGGAGGGGTAGCCTCCTCCCCTTGAAGGTTGTAGAGGTTTTTGTGCTCCTTTGAGCTTTGCCTACTTTGTTGTGTGGCTTTGTATACTTCCTCCTTCCAGAAATACAAAAATTTCTTTACATTATTGTGAACTTAAATTCGTGATTTACATTATGTCTTTATTTTACTTAATTTAAATTCAGCATTTACTTTACGATTTACTTTCGCGTAATTTACTTTCTTGCAATTTGGATTTGCCTCCTCCTTCTAAATGCTGATCTTGGATGTTTTGAGTGTGTTCATTTGGTTTCACATCTCTTTTGCACTCTTGGATTGAGTAGAGATCATCTTTTCTTGCAAGCTGCAACTCTGTCCAGAACTTGTTCTTCGCGCAGCAGTTAGTTTTTGATTTTTAGAAAAATCTAGGAAAATCCTTTTTGAGTTATTATTATTGGAGAAGGTGCAGAACTCTCATATCCATCTATACAAAAATTTGTGAGTCTACTGGTTGCACCGTTTGGGAGCCATGAGGTGAAAACCGAGCCCCAAACTTTCTGCTCGAAGTTTCTAACTGTCTGTGTTCTTAGATTTTTCATGTTTTTTATGTAAGGTTTTTTGAGTTGAAATTTTGTGGAGTTCTTCAAGACTCTTCTGCTCATAGGGAGAAAAATTATCAAAATTTCTTGAGCTGCAGAAACCCACCAACCACCTGTTGAAATTGAGGACAGCTTCTGAAAATTCTGCTTTTGCTTTTCTGAAAGTGGCTTTTGTAATTTGAATTGATCTCCTTTCTAAAAGCAAGAGTTGAATTGATTCCTTTTCATTTTTGGACACTAGACAACTAGAATTGTGACTCAAAAATCCCCACATATTTTATGGTACTTATCTATGCAAGTTAGGGGTACACATAGTTGTCTAGGTTTTCGGGTCTTTCACGATTTCCTTTGAGCGATCTTGTCGAGGTTTGATTTGGAGTATTTTGGGGGAAAATTTGTTTGCGACCATTCACCCCCCCCTCTGTTCGCCATCTCAATCCTTCAACGCTGACAGCGCATGACGCATGGGAAAACTTCTTCGGGCGCGATGAAGCCACTCATGATCAACAGTAATCGCATTAAAAGAAGTGCGGTAATTACAATCCTAATCAACATTTACAAGGGATCCAAGTCCAGATTTTCTGCCAAGGAGTAGGCCACGTCCCTAACTTCATCAAGAAGGGCGGCAGCTTGATCATCATCGACAGAGCAAGCGAAGCCCTCCTTAACGGCTTCTAGCTCCACTCCGGGATAGAGTGACTTCACAATGGCCAATACTTTGTCTAGCACTCATGATCGACGTCTCCTGAATGTGGGCCTATGCCTTTCGGGACCCGTTGACAGCAAGGAAAGGGCTTCATCCTCGCTGCTCGGCTCAGCTCCTCCAAGGCTCAGGAACTTGGTCATCTCTTTGACGGAGTCGCGGAATTTGTCGTGAAGCTCGTGAGCGGTCTTGATCTCTCCATTGAGGACATCGACCTGCTCCTGCGACTCTCTCTTGTTCACTACAAACCAGTTGGATCGTCATTAGAAGCATTACAAACGCAAGGGATGTGGCTCTGAGTGGGGATATGTATACCTTCCAGCCTCGCGCCGCTTTAGCGCTTATCACCTCGAGTTCAGACTCAAATCCTTCAAATACCGGACACCTGCCCGCCAAGGCCTCAAGCAATAGACGGTCAAGACATAACAACCAAGTCGGCGATAAGCAAGCGAAGGAGCACCCACCTTGAAGCGCCTGTCTCGTGGTTTGGATTTGGGCCCGAGCTTTTGTCGCCGGCCATTGCCACGCCGGACGCGCTCCAAGTCGGCCTCAGACTCGTGCTCCCTAACCTTGGGGAGTATTTCTTGAGGAGGGCATCCTCCGCCGAGCGATCCCCAAAGGCTCAAGTATTCGGAGAATGAAGAACATATACCACTGCACGAATAGAAGAAGAAGAAGACGGCTTACCTGGATCAGCTGAGCACCTTTGATAGCGTTTTGGTAGAGCTCCTCCCTCAACTTTTCATCCCCTAGCCAAAGCCTTCCACTTATCCTCGTGGGCGTAAAAAATCCGGAGTGGAGGCTGGGGGGGGTGTGGATGGAGGCCCTCGGGAATCTCTTCCACGGGAGGGGAGGAGCTGGCGGCGGCCTTCGATGCTACCGCCTTAGCGGCTGGCTCGGGCGCCCCTGCAGGCGGCGTGGGAGTCGCCCCTGTGTCGTCAGGCTCGGCAGCAGTGGGTAGGGTGGCACCGGCCCGCTCTGGGGCTGTTTCGTCTCCGTCGGACGCCACAGTTGGCGGTGAGACCGCTCCCTCCTGGCCCGAATCTCCCGGAGGGGCAGCGGTCGGGGCCTTCAGGGGGATGCCCGCTCTCGGCGCCCTGAACGCTAGAGGAAAAGTTAAGCGCACGCCAAGGAAAGCAAAAATAGGGAGTGATGGGGGGACTAACCTGTCAGACCTCCTTATCCTCATTTTGCACCCTTTCCGAGTGGCTGAAGCACTCGGGGAGGAGTCCGGAGTCACTCGGGTTCAGGGTGGTCGGGGCGCCGGCTTGTTGACATATGCCCCCGTGGGGCTCCGGATGGTTGGACCCTGAGGCGCGCGACGCCGGGCACCCGCCGCATCCTCCTCGGTCGCAGCTCCTTCCTCTTCAAGGCTTGGTTCCTGATGAGGGATCGGCGGCCGCCATGCAGACTGCATGAAGAAGTGTGAGGAAGGGGGGTCCGAGGAGAAGGCAACGTGATCCTGCGAAGCACAGCAAGTACAAAGTCAGTCGGCAGTCGGCTGGTGATCAACAATCAAACATCAGTAAGCTTGAAGTACTCACCGCGGGAGGGAGATTCGCCAGGTAGAAGGCCCTTGGAACGCCCTGGGGTAGGATTGAAACATCCGGGGCTAGGAGATCGCTCATTCGGATGATGAGAAGGTCTTGGTCGATGTCTTCGGTGACCTCCCACGTCGGATCGTTCTCCCTATATTCATACCCCAGGAAGACTCGTTCCTTGATGGGCTGCACCCGGTGAACGGCGAAATTGGAAAGGATCCTGATGCCGGTTAGACCCTCCTCCTTCAAGTCACAGATCAAGGCAAGGAGCTCGTTGACCTGCCCCATTTCATGGTCTGGGAGGACTACGGTCCAAGAAGAATTAACCCTCGGGGGCTCCCTGGAGAAAGAAGGCAGGCAAGGATCAAGATTGGCGCAGTAGAAGCACTCCCGGTGCCAACCTTTGTTTGAGGTCCTAAAGGGAATGGCGAAATACTGCTTCCTCATCCCATCTCTCAGCTGGAAGCTGGCCCCTCCGACCGCCTTAGGGGAGCTCCTGGTCGGGAAGGGCTTGAGGAGGAATAGTTGGAGAATCCTAAGAAACGCCTCACAAAGATGGATGAAGATGGCGATGTGGAGGATTGAGTTGGGATTCAAATGAACCAACTCAATGCCATAGAAATAAAGGAGCCCACGGAAAAAAGCGCTGGCCGAAAGCTCGAACCCGTGCTGGAAGAAGGATTCGAAGACGACGATCTCTTCGGAGCGAATGGTGGGATAAGATTCGCCCCAAGCCGGATGGGCATTGATCAACGCCGCGGCAAGATGACTCTATGGTGACCATCGCGCCCACGCACCTCCGCTGTTGAAGGACCCAATCATGAGCCGAGGTGGCGCAGAGGTGTCTTGGGAAGGCGGAATCAACATTCCTAAGAGATTGTCGGCAGCCAAGAAAGGAAAAAGAGATTGTCGGCACAAGAAAGGAAAAAGCTCGTGAGGAGGGCGGCGAACTTTTCGGAGATGAAGAAGCAGAGGCGTGATGTGTGAAGGAAGACTCGAGTCCTACGCGGCGCCTCGGAACTATAAAGGGTGATGATGGATCTCGCTCGGGGTGGGGACCACACCTCAACGCGCCCGTTGCTACCAGGTTTGACCAGAACACGCCTCATTTTGTCCTAGCCAACTGAACACCATGATCGTGGCGGACAGCTGTCGCCAGGGCAAAAAATCAGTTTGGGATATGGTACACCCCACATTGGGTCAATCGCCGGTTTCTGTTCCGAACGGAACTATGGTGCCTTCCGAACCGAAAATTCAAACGTGCCCCCATGATATGCCCCATGTCGGGTCACTTGCTGGTTGCCACACGATGGAATCAGATATTGCGAAAGGGCTTAGATCAAGGATTCCGAGGGTATGCCCCATGACGGGCCAAGCTATGCACCGATACGATCGGGCATGGGTACCACTCGGATAATCCAAGGTATGCTCTATGATGAGCCGACTGCTGTACATGTACAGTACCACTCGCTAAAGGCCAATGATGGTGCGCCCCATGATGGGCTGTTATGTCTCGATATGATCGGGTATGGGCATCATTAAACTAATCTAAGGTACGCACCATGTTGAGCCGACTGCTGTACATGTACAGGTACCACTCGGCTAAAGGCCAAATGATGGTGCGCCCCATGACGGGCCAAGCTATGCTCCGATATGATCGTGTATGGGCATCATCAAACTAATCTAAGGTACCACTTGGCTGAAAGCCAACCCAATTGAGGATACACTCCAGGGATGGCCGACCATCAATTCCCCAATAAATTGGGTTGGATATCACTCGGAAGAGTTAACGCGGGGTCATTGAGTTCTTCACGACCTCCTTGCCGACAGTATATCATTCGGCGAGGAAAGCCTGTCAAGAAGTCACGCCCAGTCGGAAACATCCCATGAAAGGCCATGGCGGCCGAAGGTAGCCAAAGGACGGCAACTTCTGGCTGCAAGCACTCCTGGGCTATCGTGGAATACATGGGCCTAGGGTACCTGCTTGAGGGGCCGTCGGATCGCCTCGAGAGGATGGGTTGGGCCGAATGGACAAAAGAAGGACCTTCCAGAAGGTCCGGTCATATGCAGCAGAGAAAAAGACCGGGAGAAGGAACTGACAGGTTAGGTGGGCAAGACTGCATTCTCTCAAGGGCGACTCACCAAGATGTCATTGCAGACATGGTCGGCCACCAGTGATGCTCTCCTCGTGCCTAACTACCCTCGCTACGCTTCAACAACTTTTACTATCAGACGCAGCACCCTCCTCTCATGTATAAAGAGGAAGGAGCTTGAGAGAAAGGAGGAGAAAAATTGATTGAGGGGTTAATTAGATATATGCCACTCCAGAATCGGTTATTTGAGATTTGCCATCGTCCTTTGGTATTTCTAAATTTACCATTATGAAACCGTGTTTATTCAAAATATACCACCGCTATACGCGTGTCCCGTCTGGTCAAACCAAGTTGTTGACCTGGACGATTTTGCCTCCGCATCAAAGTCTTGTCGATTTTGTAGAAATTCCAAAGAAGATTTGAAGCTAAGATTTTTACCTTGGTGATCCGAGATCCTCATCTACCTCTCATAAAAATATAAAATTAAAACTTATTTTTGAAACTTTTGGAAATTCAAAATAGAAAACAAATAAAGTTGAAAATAACTTCATAATTTTTAAAATTTAAATATAAAAGATAAAATTTTAAAACTTTATATAAGATTAATAATACTATTTCAGATCTTGATAAAAATTTCATAAAATATTAATACCATTTTAGCCTTAAATTAAATATAAAACAAAATAGACAGAGGGGCAAAATTGTCCCGATGGGCTGAGTTGTTGACCGGACGGGACACATGTCGCGAGCAGTGGCATATTTCGAATAAACACGGTTTCATAATGGCAAATCTAGAAATACCAAAGGAACGATGGCAAATCTCGAATAACCGATTCCTGGAGTGGCATATATCTAATTAACCCGATCTCCATTGGAGAGCCCGAACCTGGATAAATCTCCTTGTGTCTTGCATTACCATCAAGCTCAGATCTTCCGTCCTGCCCCGCTCTCTCTTCTTTATTGCCGATCATAAACATCGACACTATACTACTCCAGAAAACACTAATTCACACAGTGGAAACAATGTTGATAACACATCCATATGACGAATCCAAATATTAATAATTAAGAAAAAGGTACCAGTCTTATAGCCAACCATTACAAATAAACAGTCTCATGGCTCAAGTTTAACAAAGTAACAGTGGAAATGATGTAAATAGCAACAGGATAAGCCCATCAATTCACCCAACAGGCACTTGACTGGGCTGCATGTCCTACTAATCCGAATCTCCTTTATCGTAACCATAAGCAAAGAACTCATAGTTACCTTCTGCTTCTGCACACTCCACTGCTGAATGTTGGAATGTTGAAGGGTGAGTATACAACGTACTTTGAAATATAATACATGATAACTATATACAAGGCTAAACAACTGAAGGCATCGTATGGGTCATTTAGCATCATACAATGTTTAACTTTAATAGAACTAGTAAATTTCGCAAAGCATCATTTTACCCAATGTAGTTGTAATAATTGAAACTAATAAGACAACTAAAACATGTTATATCCACCTGACTGGCTTCAACTGCCAAACCATAACCTGAGAGTTCTATCCACTTACAGATTTCCAAACCATTATCTTTATTTAAAACAAAACCAAAAAATTCTTCCATGTGAAAGCGCACCTCGCCTGCCCTTGACCTGGACACAGCTACTTAAGTAGTTTTAACTCTGCAGAGTGTGTACAGCTTTACCCGCAAGACATGATCGTCACTTGTTGCCATGCGATTAACACACTTCCTTTGGAGTATCGGTAGAGAGATCATGACAAGGCCTTTACAATGTACAACCCCACTATTAACCTCGACTGCTTAGGTTTCACCGTTGAAAGGTTCCATCGACCTAGTTAGAAGCCCCTCTTGCGCCTTGTGGGGAAACCTGTCTTCATCCGACACTCACATTCCACCAACTAGCGAAGCCAATAATGAGACACAAATTAATTAGTCAGGTCATACCCATATATACTTATGGTTGTACGATAGTGCTAAGTTTTAACACATACTTCATCCCTTAATTGACTAGGGTAGAACAATTACCTTGCAAAGTCTCGTTCTTCCTATACCCGCCAAACATTCCATCAGCCTAGTGTAAACCACTTTTCTATTTTATCTCATTTAATATACAGTAGCAATTCCTACTACTGCACATCACAAATGAGTTTAGACAATGCTTTGACATGATTCCGATAATAGTATAATACCAAAACTTGTAAGCTGGAATAAGCAATTCTATTGTTTGATGCTACTCTACTAATCATCATCAAATAATATAGCTAATACCAGCTAGGGTGTCAATGGTACATTATGATCAATGCCAATGTAGTCATAATAATTATGGAATTTAACTAGACACCATGGCTGAATTTTAAAGTACATTGCATAAAAATAAGTATTCAATAATTTAAAATAACATAAGCAATTTAGAAATTTGGGATCAATATGGTCAAGGAAGACTTGCCTTCATTGAACTCTGCTAGTTCTACCTATTGTTGGTTTGGCTAAGCTTCGGTAAAAACGTCTACACGTGAAAACACCAAAAAAATTCAAAAATTGAATAGAATGTTACTGAAAGGTAGAACTTAAATTTAGATAAATTTAGAAATTTGAATCACTGAATTTGGAGCTCGAATGAAGAAGAACAGACTCCTGGAAGTGACCCAAATCAAGAAATTCAGGAAAAAGAACAAGGGAGAGAATGAACAATAACAGGTTCATGGCACACTGTGATTGGTTAGGCTTTCTGGAATTTCTAGAAAAAGGAAAAAATAAAAAAGAAATCTAGCTGGCACGTGGGGCCTACACGTCGGTGGCTTGGTCCACAAGGACCAAGTTCACTAAGGAGGGCTAGGGATAACGTGGTGAGGTGCACAGACGTCGTAGACCACGTGGTGGCTCGGGGTGATGCGAAGTGCCATGCGGCAGTTAGGACTGATGTGGGTAGGACGCATGGTGATGACGTGGCCAACACACGGCCGTTGATGTGGCACCTGTGCAACATGGGTGACACAGCCAATGCCTCAGCGTCAAGCAGAGCTACTGCCCAGGTGGCACAACACAAGGCACCATGCACACAACATGTCAGCTCAGTCAGCATGAGGGTTCTAGCAACCCGGCGGTGGTGCAGCCCCATCGGAGCCGAGGAATTGTAACATCCAAAATTTGGCTCAAAATAAAGTTATAGTGTTATTTATGCATTTTGTGAATTTTCTAAAATTTTAGAATTTTTTGGAATTTATTATGCATTTTTGAATTTTGCTTATTTTGGATATTATTTGATTCTATGAAAATTTTGAATAAAGTTTGGTCAAAATAATTTCATTTGGGTTCAAAATGTCTCAAAGTATTTTTGAGATTTTGTAACATCCCAAATTTTGCATTATACTTAGTTTATTGTGTTATTTGTGCATTTTTGGATTTTCTCGATTTATTTGGTTTTTTCTAGATTTTATTTGAATTTGTTAAATATATTTGTTTTTGGCCTTTTAAAGAAAATTATTTATATCATGATAAAGTTTAGTTACAAATATTTTATTTGATTTCTAAATGTCCTAAAGTATTTTTGAGATTTTTCTTGGATTTTTCATGGTAGTTGAAATACTATAATGTAATTAATCTATTTATTAGAATATTTTAATTAAAAATGTTTTAGTCTGTGTTTAGTGGATGGGCCAAAACCCCTGCGGGCCTCAGCCCATCTCGCATGTCACCGATCTATCTTGCCACCGTCGCGCATCGAATCCAACCGCTGATCCCTAATAAAGCGTAGAAGATCTCGTGAAAACCTAAAGCGTGTTAATGTTGGATGCGATCAAGCGGTTGAGATCAATCGGGGTTAAGGGAAACCCTAATGAATCTAGGCCATAGGCTCTGCATGCGGCTCAGATTAGATTTGGCCGAATAAATCTGGTGCATGTACCTCGCCACGCGGATGGTGGAGGGCTGTCTTCTCCATGCCGCCGTCACCGTGTTGGTCAGGGACATCTCCGTTGTGTTTGAGCAAGAAATCGGCCCGTGCACACCTTCCTAGGGCCTATAAAGCCGCGCTAAGTTCCGCATCATGAACCCCGTCTCTCGCCGCATTGTTTGCCCCAAAGATCATTAGCAGAGGCATCGTTGTTGCGTAGATCAAGCTTGCCAAAAATGTCCGGTGTGCCGCTATGGTTATTCATATGTTTTCGTTGACGGCGAAGCTTTCTCTGTGGAAAAACGCCACTAGATCTGGACTCTCGAATCAAAGCACTTCAAAACCGTGAGTTTTGTGCAGAGATCTGCCATCATTCGCGAGATGTGCCGTCATCTTTGTAACATCCCAAAAGTTTCAAAATAGGAAAAATAAAAATTTAGAATTTAAAAATGAAATTGAATAAAAAAAATTAATTAGAATTAAGAATTTGATTTAAGATGTCACCCTTTTCTCGCTTTTCTTGAAGTTACTTAATAAGTTGCAATAAAAACCTTTTCTTTTAAAAATAAGTAAACTATAAAAATGAGCTGGAAATAAAAATTTATTTTTGAATTTTTCCTTAAAATTTGGTTCTTAAGAAAATCATTTATCTCATTGATTTCTTTTTCCTCTACAATACAAAACTTAAATCCTATAAGAAATAAATTCTGGAAGATTTATATGAATACAAAATCATTTCAAGGTCACCTCTAAAAAAAACTTTCAAAGTCATGTGAACAAATTTAAGGCTGAAAATAAATCAAACATAGAATTGATTTAAAAGCAGTATTAGCAATGTTAGAACTTATATAAAATAATTATGCTTGATCTTAACTTGAAAATTTTTACCCAAGAATCTTGAGCTCATGATAAACTTATGCAAAAATTTTCAAATTTTTTGACTCCATTTTCTTCCCAAAATAAAATAAAAACAGAGCTCCTCTATTGCTCATCCCTCCAGTCAAACCAATCCATCTAGCATCTACTGAAACTTTATATTTGCCGCAAGCAACCAAGTCGGGTTCAATTGTATTTATACTCTCAAGATGTACATTTCAAGTTGTTAAGATTACAAACTACTAGATAAATTCTACACTATCTAAACAACATAACAAACCTTCAGATAAGAACAGGCTACCGCTATATCATAACAATATTGTTGGTAAGTCAACAAGTAAAGCGCAGTAAGCAAACTCTGAACTTCTCTGAACTTCTGAAGCATCTGAAAGTATTCTACATGTGACTCTCAACAGCATCAATCACAGCTTGAGCTCACCAAAGTTGCGGCACAATCTCAGTCAGGCATCATCATCTTTTTCCCCTAAATTGACACCGGTAACTCGTCAGCCATAGTACCCCCTGTCCAGTTTCCTTCTTCCCAAATCAATGCAGCTTCACCTGTCTATGGCCATTCATGGCGTTGGCTGGACCGCCATTAAAGCCGAAGCTGCATCACCGCGAGACCCATGCCCACACCACGCTCAGCCGTCCGAGTCTCGCGCCAAGGTGACCAGCACGCTCCTCTGCGAGTACTGCTTCCTCACCACGCGCCTGCCACAACAGGGAAATCTGCAGCCAGCCCCTGTCTTCTCCCTCTGTCCATTCAGCCGAAGCCACGCCGTCTCGCCCATGCCATACCTTGCCTCGTCCTAGCGCAGAATGACCTGCAGCCACATTGCGCCTCTGAATCCTCACCCCATACCTGTCCACTGCAAGCTCGAGAGCTGTCTTGACCACTGAAACTTTGCCTCATCCTGCACCAAAGCCAGCCGTGCTCATTAAAATCCCATGCCGTCCACAAGATGGAGTCACCATCCTAGCGTCAAATCTTCGTCCTAGCCATCTTATCGCCGATTCTCCCATGCTGCGCCCATGCTGGCCCATACTATGCATTGCTCCCTCTGTCGTGCCGTGCACTAAAAGCCAACCCAGAGCCTCCCCTTGCGCAATTTCTTCCGCCTACCTCCGGCGACCTTCTGAAAGGGGCAAAGCTCAAATCGGCGACTTAGTGGAAACTAGTTCAATCCCTAGAACCATTATGACTTGAGCAAGCACTGACCTCCTACCTCTCCTCTTTTTCAGCTATCAAAGCTCAAGGCACCCCCGTCGAAGCTACTCTCTTCTCCACCTCCAACGCATAGTGGTGGAGCTCCTCGGCCACGCTCCAACTCTAAGAGGTAGTCAAACGAACTCCTCCTCACTCGTTGATGCTTAAACGGTGCTCAATTGAACTCTTTTCGCCTCTCTCACTACAGAACTCGACATTTTCAGGTAAGAGTCTCACTTAAAATAAGACAATTGTCAAGAAAATAGTTATTTTCGCTTCAAGCAATAGCCTTATTTTCGCTTGACCACGGCCGCCGAGATAAGGAGCCGAAGTTAGCTTAATTTTCATCGAAACCCATAAAAGTTAGTTATTTTCAAGTACAGAATGCACCGGCGAAAGTAACTACTTGAAGTTACATTTCGCTTACCACGACGGCCGACGAGAAGTAATTAATTTTCGTCGGTTTTCGTCTAGCCCACAAAAGTTAATAAGGTTTATTTTTGTCGATTTTCGCCTAGCCCACTAAAGTTAATAAGGTTTATTTTTGTCACTTATTCGCCCACGGTAGCCGATCTTTCCACCAAAAGCTAGGCGAATAACCGTGTCCTAACCACGACGGACAGTCAATTTTCCATGGCGCCCATCCAAAGAAAATACCATAGGCCATGAAATCATGAACGGACCACAAATACGCAACTCAAGGTTGAATTTCTTCTTCTTGTAAGAGTCATACGCTTCAACTCCCGCCCACAAACATTTCAACTCTTCGATTAAGGGTTTCAGCATCATGTTGAGGCGTGTCCCAGGATGTTGCGGGCTAGGTATGATAAGGCATAAGAACATAAACTCATATTTTATGCAAAGAGCAGGTGGAAGGTTATACGGAATAGCAAAGACGGGCCAATATGAGTAGGAGGCCGCGGATTGGCCGAAAGGTGTGAAGCCATCCGTCGCCAACCCAATGCGTAACATTTCTCGATCGCGCTAAGTTTGCATCAAAGCTGCCCAGAGCCCTCCATGCCTCACCATCGACGGTGCACCATCACCCGCTGCTCTCACGCACACCTTCCTTGTGCCACCTCATGTGCCTAGCGGTTCTCTTTGAGAGAAATAGCCGCTTGACCCATGTGTAATCCGGATGTAACGGTTGCTTATATGCAACATCACCATCACCTTTGCACCGCCTTTCATTTACGACCTCGACGCACTTTCGGTTTGCCACACTTTAAGCACTTCTTCTCATTCTTATGCCCTTTCCGTAAAAGCATGCAATTGTCACCGACACATCAATCTTCTCATATTTCATACCGAGAGTAGAAACCAATCTCTTGTCATGGTACATGTCTTTGGGCATGTTATGAGGCTTCTAAGCACATCACTAATCAAGTTGGAGAGCTCGTTGTAACAATTATTCGAGAAGGCAAACTTTGACTTAATGGCCATGAGCCGGGTCACAAAAGCTAGGAGGGTCATCTTTAGTTCGGCAACGGCTCTTCTTCAAGCTTTGAGTGCCTCAAGAACCTTTTAACCTCTCGTGTAGGCGGATCTCTAATGTAGTTCAACTCGTCAGATAGCTTCAAGCATCTTGTCGAGGGTTGTTACCGACAATAATTAAAAAGGGCTAGGCGCTGATCCAAACTCGATGGTAGCACAAGACACGGAATTATACAGTTCTGCTCACGGTGGAGATAATACCCTAGTCCCGTGTTCTGGGATTATGATTGGCTAGCTTATTTGCTGATGATCTCTTGTCATGTTGTTCTCCCCGCCCCTCCCTTTATATAGCAGAGGAGGGCGGTTACAATGGAGAGTCCTAATCGGTTACAAGGTGGAGATTGTATCTCTTTCCATATCCGTTAAATATGATAGCGTTAGATTACAATTGTATCCTCCCTAAGCAGGTTGGTTTCCATCTTTGGGGTTTTTTGTTGCGCATGGTGGCTCGCCTCCCGAGCAATACCCATCTTCATGTAGTCGGCTTGGCCCATCCTCCTCGGTGGTCCTCACGGCCTGCCATGCAGATATTCGGTCCATATACTCCATCAGAGCCCCGAGTGCTTTGTGATCGAAGTTGCCGCTTTCCGGTCACAAATTAACCGAAGCCACGCTTCACGCCGAAAGTGCTTCCAGCTTTGATGTAGTTTCCGACTTGTTTTCCTTTTCTAGCCGAAAGTGCCCATTGTAGGCAAAGAGATCGTGAAGGACTCAATAGAGCTCCACGCTGAATTATATCCGATCGTCAAGCGCATACCGGTGGTTTCATCATGGGCATACCGTATCCCAAACGATATGCAGAGGTCAAAATGCTTTTTTCATCAAGGCAAATTCAGCATTGCTCCCTTTAAATTCATTCACATCGGTTGTTGATGTCGCCATTGGAGCTGCTATTCACACGCCGTGATCCAAATTTAGTAGCCCCAAATCATGTATATGCGTAACTTAGGCAATGTAAAAACAATTCACCTGATGTGATGTCCCATTGGTTTATATATAATTTTAGAGTCTTTACTCCTTTTCCTTATTGAATTTAAATTCATCCGAGTGGTTTTGACTCTTTTTGTTTAGGCACTCGCCTCGACTAGTCTAGCCCCGAGCCGCCGGAGTCTACCATGGCCCTTTTTCCTGTGCACGCTTTGGGTGACTAAAGTTCGCTGCTCATGGGGTCGAGCTTCACAACTTGGATTTAACGACTCGATTCATTTGCAATCGTTAAGAAAAGATGTGCGCATGCGACACTATTAGGTAGCCCCGACTTCATCGCTTAGTTGTGGATTAACTAAGTAGCAAGTCAAGAAAGTCAACAATTTTATTCATAATGACATAATTGAGTAAAAAGCCACTTAGCCGCTTATGCTCCATGTGTTGTTGATAATCGTGCCGCCCTGCTCGTGGGCGCAGCGTAAGCTTGTAGACGAGTGGTGGCGCCGGGCGTAGGCGAGGCTCGTGAGCTATGCCGAAGGTGGCGCCGGGCGAGGCGAGGCTCGTGGGTCGCCGAAGATGGCGCCGGGCGCAGGCGTGGTCTTGGTCGTGCTGGCGGTGGCGCTCGGGCGCAGCGAGGCTCGTGGTCGCAGCGAGGATGGCGCCAGGCGCAGCGCGGGTTTTGGCCATGCCGAAGGTGGCGCCGGCGCAGCGAGGCTCGTGGTCGCAGCGAGGATGGCGCTGTGGCGCAGCGTGGCTCTTGGTCGTGCCAAGGTGGCGCCAGTGGCGCAGCGAGGCTCGTGGTCGCAGCGAGGATGGCGCCGGGCGCAGCGTGGCTCATGGCGTGCCAAGATGGCGCCGGGCGCAGCGAGGCTCATGGTCGCCAAGGTGGCGTTCGGGGTCGATCATGTTCGCCACGCAACCAGCTTCTCCCTCTTCCGCTTGTTGTCCTTTTGTTTTGGAAGCACTCGGCTAGGCCTTCACAACTCACGAGAAAAAGATATTCCGGTCAAAAAGCTGGCACTGGTACTTGTTCACGTGGCTTGAGCCTTGAGCTTTGGAGTTCACGAGAAAGCAACGAGCAAAAAACCTTCTTTTCACGAGAAAGCACTTGTCCAGAGACTTCTTGGTTGAGAAACTTTGAGACTTCTCGCGCACGGCCATTCAAGCGGGCGACGAGAAGCTCGGGTGGCCGATGGACCCGAAGCCGGCCGAGGAGCAGGCAGACAGGCGCAGGTGGCTTGCGCGGGGAGTCGATCCAGAGGTCCACGCGAGGAGATCAGGCACTCGCTGGACCAGAAGGACAGCGGTGTGGTGGCAGCGAAGAGGATGCAGATCACGCCGGTGCCGGGCGCGAAGCGCAGGATGACGAGGCGTGGCCGACTTGATCTGATTGAAGAATGAAGATGAGCAGCTCCTTGCCTCGCGACGAAGAAGATCGGCAATGGTGGATCGTGCCGATGAGCAGGCCGGAGGGTCGACGACAAATGTTGACGACGCGATGGTATCACAAATTCCTGATATGATATCAATACAAAAAATGTACTGAAGAACATGCATATATGAAATAAAATGTATGGTCAGTCAATGTAAGACATGTACATTGTCTTATTAGTCAATGACTCAACGTCATTTATAATGCAGATTTGCGATGTACGTGCATGTGTATTAACATTCTTGTACATGAAGGCAAATAGGCATTTCTTATAGGATCCTGGTTTTGTCTTGATAGTTGATGATTTCAAGTGAGTATATAACTAGATAAGATATATCCAAGTGGTAGTCCATAGGTAACCCCTGTAACAAGGTCTATATGTTGATGTTTGCTAGTTGCTATTCCAACTCAGAGGTTTATGGTATGAATGATGGATATTGACCACATGGCCAAGTGAATATATATTCTTAAATCGCAAAACCGTAATTGGAATAGCTATTGCGCATGGTGTAAAGGCAATGTAATTTTTCCGATAGACCGCAAGTATGAAATGTCATGGTGCTATGAATCTTTTGCATGTGTTGTCCTATTTCCTAGAGCTACCTTGCCTCTCGACTAATTCAGCTAGGTTTGTGGTAGTCATGAGAAAGCTTTGAGACAAGTTGATGCGCCATACACAATTGGCGTGGTGCGTGCCCACCATGTTGAAGCTAGCTAATTTTACTTGCGGGTTTACTTTTTAATGAGTGTGATCCAATGTTCGTGTTCTCATGTACGCATAACCAAATCATCCATATTATGCTAATGCATCTGTTGGAACAACAGCAGAGGTGTCATACACTTTTTTCTCGTTATGCTTCCGGCTGAAATTTCCGCATCTGCTGATCAATTGTTGATCAATCTTTCATGTGCTTGGATTGTTCATTTGGTTAGTTTGTTGTTTGTGCCAAATTCCCAATTTAACTTTTTATTAACCAGCCCATGGGGTATTGTTATTTCCATAGGAATTATTAGTTACACTATGGCACATTATATAACATGATTATCTCGTCTGTAATGAGAAAGTTATCTATATCTTTCTAGACGAAGGCTTAGTGGTTCATATTAACATGCTCGTAAAAGTGGCATGCCCCATTTGTTGTCGTAATGTATGATATTAGGTTTGTTGAACATTTCTTCTTATAATCACTTAATCACAAGATTCTACTAACTATGAGAGAACATGTACTCATCTCGATACTTAACAAGATCCTCAAGACCAAAAGAATTCCTTACAAGTATGCTTGGGCAACATGGGACGATTTACGGCTTGGGCGGGCGTATCACACAAGGGCGACGGCGGTGTCGCGGGCAAGGGGAGCTGGGCGACGGCGGCTTGGGCAATGGTGGTGGCATGGGCAAGGCGGCGGCAAGGGCGGAACGGGCGGCGGCCAAGGAGATGAGCGCGAGATGAAACGCGTGAAATTGCCGAGCCGAGTCGAACCGAGTTCAATAAGTCGTGCTATTTTCGAGGTTTTTTTAGCCGATTTAAAATATTAATTTCGCCGGCCACAACCCAACCGACGAAAATAAGAGCCGCCACGTAACCCTAACCCGTTGTTTTATTTTCGGGGTTTCTTAGCCGACGAAAATAATTAATTTTCATCGCCACAACCCAACCGATTTAAAATAATAAGGTTCACCAAACCCTAACCTGTGGTTTACTGTGTTTTTTCTTGCTTACTTAAAAATAATTAAATTTCGCTTATTATATAGAAGTCGCACAAAAATTAAACCATAACTTTTGTCGGCTTATGTCGGCCGTCAGAATAAATTAAATTTCGTCGGCTTTCTTAAGAGTCAACGAAAGTTAAATTGGCCGACGAAAATTTTCAGGATTACTGTAGTGTCTTCTACCTGTTCAACTAGATGCTACTGCCGCCGCCACAGACCCTCGGTGGCAGCAATCTTTCGTCATCGCAACAAGCAACCAAAGCCTCCCCGAGTGCACACCATCCATCGTGCCCCCCGCCATCGTTTCATCATGCGCCACGCCCTAGCCACCGCCAAGACTTCCTTTGCTTTGTGAGATCGATCAAGGGCCTCTCGTCACCAAACACACCAAATTACCAAATCCAAAAGACGCCTCCCAGATCGTAAATGTATTCTTATTTTCAGCATTTTACTAACCGATCCAAGTTCAAACAATTATATCTTAGGCAACGATCTCGTAAGTAATACAAGCTTTCTGTAGTACATCGTGGCACACCAACTAACTAAAGTCATGAAAATTCTGAAAAATTATAGATGTACTTCATAAATTACTCTACGATGTATAAAATTGTAGGTTCAAATTCATTATATATCAAGAGTTAGAAAAAGAAAAATTCTCGACAAGTCTTTTTTCTAACTCTCAATGTATAATGAATTTGATCTTGAAACTTTATACATAGGTAGAGTAATCTATGAAGTATATCTACAATTTTTTTTCAGAATTTTTCATGACTTTTGTTAATTGGTGTGCACGGTGTGTGCACAGGATACGTTGCCTATATCTTATGTTAGGAAACTCCAAATTTATTTAAATAAGTTCATAAATTTATGTTAAATCTTGAGGATTCAAAATATCCAATAACATCTAAATGTTCATTGTTGGTTAAATCGTTTGGGTGAAAGTCTGTGCAAAGCTCCTTTTATGTACCCTATAGAAATTAAAGGGATTTTAATTCCTAAAATCATGAAATTATTCTCATATATTCATGTGGTTGTTAATATTCCATTTTCAAAAAAAAATTAGGATTTAACTCAGTTTGAATTAAAACGAAAAGCATAGAAAGCCTCTCTTGCATAAAAAATCGAATAGTTAAAATATGGATCAAATGAACTCAAATCTTTGCCAAACTAGTTTTGTCATACTCCTGAGATCAGAAGGATAAAAAATGTATAAAAATATTTAAGGATTACCATAGTTTGCAACATTTGCTCAATAATCGAATTTTCAATGCACGAAAAGTCCGATTAGTCATAACTTTTGCAAATAAACTTCAAATTTGATGAAACCAAATCCTAGGACCTTGAAAAATGATATCCTTGTTAGGTGTGTAAAAATATTTTATGTTTATGAAATGTTGTATTAAGTCTCCATTAGGCCTTAATGATCACTTATAGTAAAAACATCTCAGATAAAAAGCGAAATATCATAGAACCAACTTTAAAACACTCTTAGAGCCCTCACCTACAAATTCCTAGAAAATAGATAAATTATCTCATAAGGTGCAGTCGCAAACTTAAAACAAAAACTGAACCCTTATCATGTAAATTTTAGAATCACTTAAGTCTTTTCGGCAACCCTTAAAATATGTCCTCTAAATGCAAATTGTGAGAAGGTTAGCCTAAAAACACTCTTTATTATATGGACTACCATATTCTAGAAAAATATTTTATTTACCACTTGCTTTGCATCTGAATCCTGCTAGTGCAATAACCCTAAATGATATGGTCGCTAAAGCCCTTTATATGAATTGTTGAGCTTGAGAAACCTTTAGCAAAAGTATAGGTGTCGCAAGGATCATCGTATAACCTTGTAGATGTAGTTAGTAGCCTTATTTTGTAGACCCTAACATGTATAAATCACCTCACATGCAAAATACATAGGGCTAAGTACTAATCATACACTAACCTTATCGATCCGATAACATAAACCTTAATACCATATAAGCTATTTTAGCAATGAATAAGATATCTCGTCTAAATACTAGAATTTATGACATCAGCTTAGAAATGTTCTCCAAAGTAAAGACTACCCTATTCTGAAGAAATAATCTCAATTCATTGTGCTTTACATATAAATCCTATTAGCAAAATAACCTTAAGCGTTATGATTTATGAAATCAGCAATATGAATAAACGAACTTAATAATAAGTAAGAAATCAATAATTAAGATATTTGTATCACTAGAACCTTCTCAAAAACCATGAAAATAAACCAGTGGCCAAAAATCTAACAGAACTAACATATTCGAAACCACTTATGTAAAATCAATTAAGGATTAAGTACTATTCATATATAACCTATTGTATAATAATTAATATATTAAACCTATTAATCCAAATAATCTTAGCCTCTTCGCTTGAGGTTATAAATACAAGAATACATAATTTCATTTCTTGAAGTGAAAGGATCGAGTTGGCCGGAGGGGGGGGTGACTAGGTTATACGTATGGGTGATAGAATCGATGAAGGCCGGAAAGTCCTATTACAGAGTTCGCCGACGAGAAGATGCAAGGAGAGATAAAATCCGATATATTCTATGGTTGATGCTCGCATTGAAGAACTATCAGCATCCAAGGAAAGGAAGGAAGGCCATTGAAAATCGGCCGCATTGTTGTAAGGAAAAAAGTCTTGTTGGCTGAAAACACTGTTGTCCAAATTTAGGAAGAATGACAAGTATTTCTTGAAATCGCCGGTAATTTTGTATTACCATCGAACACATCACCACTTTTCTCCGTGACCGATCGCTCGAATCATGGGTAGTGCCTTCAGGGTAATCCTCGCGGGAGAAGGCTGAATCTTCAAAGGGTTCGGAGATGAATGATCGGCTGAACATGCTATAAAGCCAGAGCTGGACAAGCCACAACAGACCACCTATGTTGCCGATTTATAAACCGAAGCGAAACCGTAAAAAGCCGATCGATAACATGCATCATCCGACACATACCAAGAAGCATCTTGCTGCCGAGCCGACGGCCTTCGACTAGTTGCTTTGCCACATATTGATACACCTGGGTTAGCCCAAGAGAAGCTCCACAGAAGAGAAATTGATCCAGCCACAGGTTCAAAAAAGCTGCATGTTCTTCATCCGATACGAGCCCATTGACCTTGTTATTATGCTTGATATATTTGGACCATCCCTCACCCTTTGATCGGATCAACCTGTATCTTGGCTTGCCGCTGAAAGCCGATATTTGGTCTCCATCCGGTCTAAGGCAACAAAGTTCGGCTATGTCTAAGAGGGTTAATGATGGGGCCATCCGAAAAGGAAAGCATTACGAGTGTCCCACTAAAAATAACAGTGGGCCACCAAGGGCTCATTGGCTTTGGGATTTGCAAGACTTAGCGGAAGACACTCACCATGCCCATGTTTTCCCATTCAAACCTCTTTTGGGCCGACATCGGATGTACCAAATTTTCTCCAACCTTTGAGAGTCGCCGGCCAAGCTCTAAAGCTTTTTTCCCCATTCTCATATGTTATAGCCTTTAGCCGATAAAGGAGTCTAGGAATTTCTTGTTAATAACCGTATCGCAAATATATTTCCTATTGGCCCTAGATAGTATTGATTCGCCAGAATCGGAATCAAGACTGAGAAGGATCCATTCACCGATTGAGAGAAAGGAGGCCCGGTTGTCGTGCGTAAGAGTTTGGAGCGTAAGAGCCAATCAAAAGTGACAAATGATTGTGGGGGTTCGAGAGCAGAATGCGTGAAAATGACTGTGGGGGTCCCGTGATATATATAGCACGGTAAAAGTAAAATGGCGGAAATAAATTGAGGCGACGCGTACATTAAATCAAGACCGAGATTTTTTACTAGAATCAATATAGCAAGCATCGACGCGGTTCCCTAACCAATAATGAAGAAACCGATGGATGAAGAAGCCGATGTATGAAGAAGCCGATATATTTTTGAAAGATAACGAAGTTATCTTCCAAAAATGGGGGGCATATGTTTGCACCAGTTTTTGGAAAAATACGACAAGAATCGTTAGGAGAGCACGAGTTTGAATACAACACGAGGTGCTTTAGAGAATTTGGATAGCATACGGATAATATTTGGAAACAGAGTCCAAATAGGAAACTACAAAGCCGATTCGGATTACATTATCGTATTGGATCAGGACTCGGATCGACTGGCGAGTATATAAGGCACGCCAGGGCTGCTTGAAGAGGGGACATCCACAATCAACACATCTAGTTTTGCTTTCTATAGTTTTTAGTCTTTTGAGCATTGTAATCTTTCCTCTGTAAGTCGATACTGATCAAATAAAGTTGCGAATCGCCGATTGTTTGATCGTCATCGATTTCTTCAGGTTTGATTCGTTTCTGTCTTGTTGCGCATCGCCTTTTCAGAATCAATCTGCCTTTACCCCCGGATTAGTCTTAATCGACTAGTCTAGTTACCCTTCTAATCGACTTTTTGGCTGATTTCACATTATTCTCCTTATCGATTGCAGGGTCAAATCGATTAACACGCTCATGCAAAATCTGAACCCGGCGTTCGTCTAGTGTGTTGAAGGCTAGAAACCCTCTTCACGTTTTTGGCGTCAACACTAGGCAACTTTTGAAATTTTAGGTTTAAGTATCATAATTTAGCACTAGTTAAAGTAAACCCAAGAGCTTAACTGCTGAAGATCCACAGTACTCTACTAGAAGGCATAGATGTACCAAAAGAAGCAAAAACTAACACAATAGAGATGAAAAATCAACAGTAGGAAATAAATAGAGAAGGCAAAACTGAAAAGAAAAAGGTGACACAGATAAGTTTTCCCGTGGTTCAGAGATAAATCTGAACCCGGCGTTCGTCTAGTGTGTTGAATGCTAGAAACCCTCTTCACATTTTTGGCGTCAACACATTTTTGGCACGACGGTGGGACCACGACGACAAGATGATCGGCAGAAAGTCTGCCGCACCATCCGACGTGAACACCGGCCATAATCGCCCCCACTTTGGATTTATTTAACTCCAGAGCGCCGCAAGGAAATCAAGATCGAAAAGCTGCCTTGGAGGAGTTGATGTTGGGCGCTATCGTAAAACCCGACGAGGAGTCACGCAGAAGATGGCACTTCCAACACTAAACGCTTGGTGAAGCCGCTGCCACATCAACTCCTAGTCGATATATGCGAAGCTCGTGAATTATCTCGCTATGATTGAACAATCGGCATCACACATTAATTAATCGGCCGTCGGTTTTGGTTACGACCTTAAAGCCGATGATAGAAAATAGCGAAAAACAATTGCACAAGAGTTGGCTACATCCGGAGGATTGATGGACCCATTGCGCCCACTCCCAACATATCCCGTATTCGAGCTTCAAACACCAACACGATCAAAGCATCAAGACCAAAGACCTTCGCTAATGCCGACCCAACCCACCGTGTTGGCTCCAACAAATCCTCGACCAAATCCAGCCACTCACATTCATGCATACACCGACGCCGCAAAGTTGATCCATCATCGCCGAGCACACTATGCCCAATGGCCTCACCATTGAATTAGATAAAATTATAAACCTCCTCAAGGACCAACCCAAAGTTAGAACCGCTCCATATAGAGTAGTTACATACACAGAGCCGCTTATTCCATTGCCCGAGGTTACGCCGCAGAACCGGCGGGTACTAATCATGGCAACAACAAGATCCATCGCTTCAGAACAAGCCGACTCACCGAAGTTCGTCTTGCCAAACACTAGTATCCCATCGCTTCAGAACAAGACTCAAAATAGTTTGCCAAACACTAGTATCCCATCGCTAACAACATCAATTGGGCCTGATCGATTTCTATGGTCTTGAGAGATCGGGCTTATTTACAGCCCAAAGGAAAACAATCGGCTATAGAAAGCCGCACTCAGATTATATTGATCGATACCATATCCCCATAACTTTAGGATTCCCGACTTTTAAGTTTTCAGGGATGATTCAGCCATTACTTTAGAGCATGTTGGAAGATTTATCGCCAATGCGTGAAGCTGCTCAAATCCGATGGGCTAAAGATTAGGCTTTTTCCTTGTCTTTATCAGGACCGCCTTCACTTGGTTTACTAATCGCCTTCCAAGTTCAAGACATTTTTGGAATGATTTAGAAAGTCGATTTCATGAATACTTTTTCTCCGTAGCTTAGAGTTGAGAATTTCAGATCTAAGTGTCAGTCCGCAAAATTCGGAGAATCTGCTTCTGATTATATATGGAGGTTTAGGGAAGTGCGAAATCGGTGCTTTAGTGTAGTATTACCCGATAATCAGCTGGCCGATTTAGCATTCCAAGGGCTGATTCCCCCACTCAAAGAAAAACTTGCTGGACAGGAATTTACTGACTTAAGTTACCTGCTTCATCGTGTGTCGGCACAAGAGAGCCGATATTTAAACAAAGAATTCAAGGACAAAATTAGATTAAATAATGGAAAATATAAGGCTAAGGTGAACATGGTCGAGTATAGTTCAGGTGAAACTTCTGAAGATGAAGCAGACATAAATATAGCCGAATGGGTAAAGGGTTCTAAAAAACCACTTGTCTGTTCGTGGCTCAAGCCGACTAGGAGTAAGTCGGAAGTAAAATACGCTTTTGATGTATCCAAGTGTGACCGCATATTTGACATGTTATTACAAGAGAAACCGACACGGCCACCGATGGGCATACCATACCTTCAAATTGATGAAATCAAGAAGCGGCGATAATCGTAAGTGGCATCATTCCTTTCTCATAACACTAACGATCGCAATATCTTTCGCAACAGATACAAATACTATTGAAGATGGTCGGCTCAAGTTTGCGTAAGAGCCACCATGGAAGTCGATGTCAACCCCTTCCCAATCAATATGGTTCAAGGTTCTGCAAAGGAAAACAGATTGTCAATGAAAGACCCATAGCAACACGGCAAGTCGACATAGAATCAAGCTCTAAAGGAGAGACACTGAAGATAACGATCGGCTTCTTCAAATTGAAGCCGATCAAGACGGAAGAACTCGAGGACAAGAAAGCCAAAAGGGAACTACAAGTTGGGCGATGGTACAAAGCCGAGAGGTTCCACCCCTAAACCGCATTCAAACTTAGGCCAACTTTCGCAGCTTGCTTGAGAAGTATGAGAGGATGAGCCATCGAAAAAAACAGCAGCCTCGGCCAATTAAATGAATCAGACGCCAAACAATGCGCTTTCGCTAAGTAATTCAAGGCATACCAAACAATGCGTAAAAGCTCATGAAAGATGTCCTTGGCAATTTTGCTGGGAAAAGGGTATGGCACTAACATCTTCAAGGGCATGCCCCATGGAACATTACCCGCAAAGAAGTTGGCCAAGGCACCCAGAAAAGAGCCTATTTAGGCCAACACCGATCAAGATGAGTCAGGCATAAGAGGCCGATAAAAGAGAGGCTAGGTGCATCAACCAAGACAAGGAAGAGCTCGCCGAGAACTTGGTTGGTAAAACCGCAAGCCACCGAATCTAAGCCTCAGATGGTGCCCGATCGGGCTTAGCCGATCACAACGAGACGGCTTCAACGCCTAAGGACACAAGAAATAAGAGAGGTCAAGAAGAAAACAAAGAGATCAAGCTTTTAATGAATTGCGCAAAGGAAACTCGCTCACAAAGGAGTGGAGGAAGAAACAACAATCCGATGATGAATCGGATTCCTGACGATTTGATGTCACCAATGATTCGAGATAGTACCTCCTATGGATATCAATATGGTATTCACCTTACCAATGAATTCGTAATTAAAACCGAATCGCTAAAGATACATTTGCTCAATCGGTTTGGGTGCACAAGATGCAAGGTTTGAGAAGTCAAGAAGATCCTCATCGGCATCTAAAGCCGCTGTACTTGAAAGGCTACATCAATGGAAAGCCGATATCCGTGATGCTTGTGGATGGAGGGCTATCGTGAATTTAATGCCACTTCCACTTGTAAGAAGTTGGGCAAAACCGATGAAGACCTCGATCAAGACAAACATGGTACTAAATGACTTCACAGTGATCCCACATAAGCAAAAGGAGTGTTGGTTACGGAGTTGACCGTCTTCACCAAAAACTTTGTCAATCGCTTTTTGTGATTGAAGCCAAAGGAATTACAACAGGCTTTTGGGCGAGATTGATACATGCTAATTGATGTATCCTCAACAATGCACCAACTTCTTGTGCAATGGGACGGAGATGAAGTTGAAGTTGTCTCAGCCGATACATTGGCTCACATTGCCATGGCCAGCTTTGATGCAAATTGGCCGCATGAAGAAGCAGAATGCATATCAGGTAGGGCACTAGACGATTGCGACTTCTTATGCATCGGGAAATCGGGTTTTACGCCGATCAGTGTCAGGCCGGGCACGTTTGATCGAGCGAACGAAGTCCTGAGAAGATGGAGTCAAAAATGATCCAAATTCTACAAGACAAAGCAAGAAACTATCGGCATATGATAAGTTCGTGTGAAGCCATGGAGGACTTCCAGAGCGAAAAACTGGGTCAAGGTTTCACTTCTGCCGATATGCTCGAAGAAGTCGATATAGGAGAAGGTGATAGAAAAAGGCCAACTTTTGTAAGTGCAGATTTAGATCTAGAATACAAAAATAAGTTGGTTAAAATACTTAGAGAATACAGGGATTGTTTTGCCTGGGAATACTATGAGATGCCCGGATTAAGCCGACGCTAGTGGAACATCTACGCTTATCAAGCCGTGTTATCGGCCATATAAGCAGCCACCCTGCGCTTTTAATCCGTAATTGTACGATATGATAAAAGAAGAAATTGAAAGGTTGCTGGAGGCCAAATTCATAAGGCCTTGCCGATATGCTGAGTGGGTGTCCAACATTGTTCCCGTCATGAAAAAGAACGGTAAGCTTCGAGTATGTGTCGATTTCAGAGATTTAAATAAAGCCACGCCAAAGGATGAATATCCAATGCCTATAGCCGATATGCTTATCGATGCTGCCTCGTGTAATAAGATTATCGGTTTTTTTGATGGGAATGTCGATATAACCAGATATTCATGGCGAAGCCGATATCACCAAATCGCCTTCAGATGTTCTCGCGCGATAGGGTTGTATGAATGGCCAAGAATGACATTCGCTCAAAAAATGCAGGTGCCACTTATCAACGCGCCATGAACTTGATCTTTCATAATCTAATCGGCCACATTGTTGAAATATACATCGACGATGTAGTGGTGAAATCTAAAGATGACTGGCAGCACTTAGCCGATTTAGAAAAAGTATTCAAGAACACTAGGGCTCATGGGTTAAAGATGAATCCTTGAAATGTGTGTTTGGTGTGTCTACCGGTCAGCCTCTGGCTTCATGGTTCATCGAGAGGTATTGAAGTCAACCAGACGAGGGTCAAGGCCATAGTAGACACTAAGCCGACATGCAAGAACGAGTTACGTGTCGATCGGCCAAATCAATTATTTAAGACGATTTATTTCAAATCTTTGGTAGAATTCAAGCCTTTACGCCCATTACTAAAATTAAAGGATAATGAAAATTTTGTATGGGGAGCCGATCAAGAAAAGGCTTTTGATGACATCAAAAATACTTGGCATCAAGATTACCCCGCCGCACTACGTATGATTCCTTCAAGTTGTATGTGTCTACCGGTAGGAAACTATCGGGCCGGTTATTAAGAGGTCGATGGCAAAGAGCGCTGAATATTCTACCTAAGCCGATTTAATTTTGAAGCTGAAATCGTAATTCTTCTATGGAAAAACTATGTTTATCATTATATTTCTACCGCACTAAGTTAAGGCATTACATATTGGCATCGACTTGTATAATAGTATGCAAAACCGATATCATCAAATATATCCCGCTCAAGGCCAATTTTGAGGGGACGATTGGGAAATGGGCGACGCTTTGTCCGAAGTTCGATTCGCGAATATGAATCGCTAAAGTCAAGAAGGCCAAGCAAAGAGTCGATTTCATTACGTGACATGATACCATGGCAGAATAGTCGATGTGGCTCCTTGGCAACTATATTTTGACGGATCGGTTTGCCAGAAGGAGCGGAATAGGCGTTGTGTTGAATTCGCCAAAAGGATATAGTACTGAGTTCGCATATCGGCTCAATGGCTGATGCTCTAATAACCAAGCCGAGTATGAAGCGTTACTTAAGGGACTCCAATTGTTGGAAAGTATCGGAGTGAGTAATGTGGAGGTTCACTGTGATTCGCTGTCGGTGGTACAACAAATTAAAGGAGAATTTAGATGCAACGATGAGGTGTTATCAAAGTATCTCGAGCATTGCCTTGAAGTTATAGACACCTTTACATTGTTTCAGACAATATGTGCCTATGGAAATGAATGATAAAGCCAATATGTTAGCTCAAGCAGCGTTAGGCTACATGGAATACAGCCGACATGAAACATTTGACTTAGTTGACAAAGCAGTACTGTGTGTTGACGCCACCGATTGGAGAATCAAATAAAAGCCTACTTGATGGATCCATCCAAGCCCATCGCCGAAAATTCGGCAAGCAGTTTTGAAATATGTTGTGCCGAAGGAGAGCTATACTATCGACATTGGAAGGATTGCTTCATGTGTTTAGGCGATGAAGAAGCAAAGGTAGCCATGGGTGAGGTTCATGAAGGAATTTATGCGACGATCAATCGCTCATAAAATGAAATGGATCTTAAGACGAACCGGTATTTTTGGTCGATGATGTTAGAAGATTGCTTCAAGTATTATAAAGGATGCCAAAGTTGTCAAAGTTTAGGAATGTGCAACTTCGCACCAAAGATCGGCTTTATACCGATTATTAAGCCATGGCCGTTCAGGGGATGGGGGATAGACATAATCGGCCAAATTTTTCCAGCATCAAGTAAAGGCCACAAGTTCATCCTCGCAGCCACAGACTATTTTTCAAAATGGATTGAAGCCGTTACGCCAAAAAGTCACCAGTGTAGAAGCTATCGGCTTTGTGAATGAACACATTATCCATCGGTTCAGTATCCCTCAGACTATCACAACCGATCAAGGAACTGTGTTCATGTCTAACGAATTTAAAAGCTTTGCAGAGAGCTTGGGCATCAAATTGCTTAATTCATCACCATATTACGCTCAGGCCAACGGACAAGCCGAGTCATCTAACAAAACTTTGATCAAGCTGATTAAAAGAAAAATTGACGAAAAGCCTCGAGCTTGGCACTCTACACTATCGGAGTCTTTGTGGTCTTATCGGCTAGCGTTTCACGGTTCAACTAAATTATCACCATATCATCTGGTATATGGCCAGGAGGCCGTGTTGCCCGTAGAAATAAATATTGAGTCGATGCGAGTAGCGAGGCAGAATAATCTATCGGCCGATGAATACAAAGAATTGATGCTACACAATTTGGACGACTTGGCAAAGCTAAGACTAGTTACCTTAAATCGGCTAAAGAAGAATAAAGAAAAAGTTGCAAGAGCCTATAATAAAAAGGTCGTGCCAAAGTCCTTCAGCAAGGCCGATTTAGTCTGGAAAACGATATTGCCGATCGGTTCTAAGGATAATCGATTCGGTAAATGGTCACCAACATGGGAAGGGCCATATAAAGTAAATCGGCTTGTTGGTGGAAATGCGTATATACTTGAGACGTTAGAAGGAAGCGTATTCCCTAAAGCAATCAACGGGAAATATTTAAAGAAATACTACCCTAGCGTTTGGATCGGTGCATGATCAAAGTACAGCACAAATAATTCAGAAATAAATCGGTTTAAACAGCCAATTAAATTAGACAAGACAGCCGATTAAAAGAGTGTTACAGAAGGAGAGCAAAAGCAACATTGTTTTACGACATACACCCACATCAATAAATTACATGCCGCATTCCTAAGTCTAGCACCCAAACCGACAATCAACCAGCAATGCCTTTGCCCAACGCCCCTTGATGCCGTACACGAGGTCTTCGTCAGCTTTAGCATCTCCAAGCACTGGGACGACCTTGGCCGATTGTTCTTTAACTTTGGCGACGGCTTGGCCGATATTGTTTTTCTGCCCCGTCAAGATAGAAGCCGTCGCATTGGAGGTGGCAAGGGCGTCGGCCAATTGCTGGTTTACTTTTGCCAATTCCTCTTCAAGCCGCTTTTTTGCTAACTCTAGCTTGTGAGCGGAGGACTTGGCGGTCATGAAGGATGCTACAGCTTCATCATATTTTTTCTTCTCAGCTTTGGCCTCAGCAATCAACTTATCCAGAAGACGTTGATCGGCTTCCTGGGCTTGGCGCTGGGTAATCCTAGCATTAGCAGCATCAACCGCCGCTTTCTTCTCATCCAAATGGCACACGTTAAGTAGTGCGCTCATGACTTCAGCAGGAAGATCGGCTTAGACAGCTGCCATGGCATCACGAATAGGTTGGGCTGGTCGATGGTCGCTCAGTCGAAGTTATTCCATAATACCGATTCATTTTTTCCTCGCATGTTGGGCGCCGATTTGACGACCGAAGCCGATGCCTTCATGGATACATCCAAGATTTTTCGGATGTCTTCTGGATAGTTGTCCGTTGCCATAACCTCTGGGTCAATCAACTCGTCCAGGGTGAATCCAAGAAGACTGGACAAATCGTCTGGGCAGCATCGGGTATGAGGATGGCCGATGGGACAGGCAGCGGAGAAGCCGGAGACTGTGAAGTTACAGGCGGCTGGGTCGATGTCCCTTGGAGTTCAGCTAGAATGCCGCCACCTAACCGATGTCGCTTACCGAAAAGGAAGTAACACAAGATCAAGAATAACAAAGGGTCGTAACCCTTAAAAACATAAAGGAGAAGTAATACTTACTTCACTGAGAGCCGACGGGCGAAGTGAGCTTTCAGCGCTTTGTTCTTTGCGCTTTGGGTGTTTGCTAGTTGGAACCTTGGTAGATTTGGATTTTTCTGAAAAAAAAACAAAACCACAGGATAAGCAAGGATGTAAGCGGAAAATAGTTATCGGCTGTAATGAAATACTTACTGGGTTTTCTCTCCTTCTCGATCTCTGATAATGACGGGCTTTTTACTCCTAGATTACCAGAGGTATAGCCTGTCAGGCCTGTCGACTGGTGAGGTCGTCTTCCTTTAGGCCCACCAGCCAATGGGTTGATAATAACCTTATCCTCGCAGCAAAGATCCTCAGAGGGAGAAGTGTGTAAATATTTGAAAGATAGAAGCAAAACAAAACTGAGGGCACGTAAAATTTTTTGCAAGAAAGCCGATACCTCTACGGCCACGACGAAGTCAAGATAACCCGACGAGCCGAAGAACCGAGCCGTTTTCGCCGAATCACGCCGCTAGAAGAGACTACCGCGGCCATGGAAGTCTCCGTAAGAATTTCTATAACAGCCGATGGTGCGCGATCTAGATAAAGGGCTTCGATATAGGTGCCCACCAAGTCGAAAAATGACCGGCTCGGCGGGAGTTTAGGAAGAAGTGTGGCAGGTGGGTGACTTGAAGCTCATCGGCTATTGTTAAAAGAAGTTCTGCTTGAACGGTATTCTTCACCTTGGATCTTGGTTGAAGACGATCCAAGAGAGGGAGGCTAGGTATTACCTGGCCAAAACCCATTTGGCGGGCATATACAGAAGGGTGATAGAACTCAGATGAACGCCGAAAGTCCTATTACGGAGTTCGTCGACGAGAAGATGCAAGGAGAGATAAAATCCGATAAAATTCTATGGTTGATGCTGGCATTGAAGAACTATCAGCATCCAAGGAAAGGAAGGAAGGCCATTGAAAATCGGCCGCATTGTTGTAAGGAAAAAAGTCTTGTTGGCTGAAAACACTGTTGTCCAAATTTAGGAAGAATGACAAGTATTTCTTGAAATCGTCGGGTAATTTTTGTATTACCATCGAACACATCACCAAACTTTTCTCCGTGACCGACCGCTCGAATCGCGGGTAGTGCCTTTAGGGTAATCTCGCGGGAAGGCCGAATCTTCCAAGGGTTCGAGATGAATGATCGGTCAACATGCTATAAAGCCGAGCTCGACAAGCCACAACCGACCACCTATGTTGCCGATTTATAAACCGAGGAAACCGTAAAAAGCCGACTCGATAACATGCATCATCTCGATACATTACTCCAAGAAGCATCTTGCTGCGCGAATGACGGCCCGACTAGTTGTTCGCCACATATTGATACACCGGTTGGCCCAAGAGAAGCTCCACGAAGAGAAATCGATCCACCATTGTGTTCAAAAAGCTACATGTTCTTCATTCGACACGAGCCCATTGACCTTGTTATTATGCTTGATATATTTGGACCATCCTCACCCTTTGATCGATCAACTCAGATCTTGGCTTGTCACGAAAGCCGATATTTGGTCTCCATCTCGTCTAAGGCAACAAAGTTCGCTTATGTCTAAGAGGGTTAATGACAAATCCTAAAAGGAAAGCATTAAGAGTGTCCGACCAAAATAAACAGCCGTGGGCCACCAAGGGCTCATTAGCTTTGGGATTTGTAAGACTTAGCTGAAGACACTTAGCTATGCCCATGTTTTCCCATTCGCACTTCTTTTGGGCCGACATCGGATGTAGCAATTTCTCCAACCTTTGAGAGTCGCTGGCCAAGCTCTAAAGCTTTTTCCCCATTCTCATATGTTATAGCCTTTAGCCGATAAAGGAGTCTAGGAATTTCCTTGTTAATAACCGACAAGAAATATATTTCCTATTGGCCCTAGATAGTATTGATTCGCCAGAATCGGAATCAAGACTGAGAAGGTCCATTCAGCCGATTGAGAGAAAGGAGGCCTGGTTGCTGGTGCAGAAGAGTTTGGAGCAGAAGAGCCGATCGAAAAGTGAAAGCCGATTGCAGGGGGTTCGAGAGCAGGAAAGCGTCAAAATGACCGTGGGGGTCCCGCATATATATAGCACGGTAAAAAGTAAAAATGGCGGGAAATAAATTCGAGGCGACGCATGCCATTAAATCGCACTGAGATTTTTTACGGCGCAATCAATATAGCAGTTACTGACGCGGTTCCCTAACCAATAATGAAGAAGCCGATGGATGAAGAAGCCGATATATTTTTGAAAGATAACGAAGTTATCTTCCAAAAATGGGGGGCATATGTTTGCACCAGTTTTTGGAAAAATACGACAAGAATCGGTAGGAGAGCACGAGTTTGAATACAACACGAGGTGCTTTAGAGAATTTGGATAGCATACGGATAATATTTGGAAACAGAGTCCAAATAGGAAACTACAAAGCCGATTCGGATTACATTATCGTATTGATCGACTCTGATCGGTCGGCGAGTATATAAGGCACGCCAGTTCCGCTTGAAGAGGGACATCCACAATCAACACATCTAGTTTTGCTTATAGTTTTTAGTCTTTTGAGCATTGTAATCTTTCCTCTCGTAAGTCGACATCGATCAAATAATGTTGCTAATCATCGATTGTTTGGTCATCATCGATTTCTTCAGTTTGATTCGCTTCGCCTTTGTTGCGACGCTTTTCGTAATCAATCAGCTTTTTACCCCTGATTAGTCTTAATCGACTAGTCTAGTTACCCTTCTAATCGCTTTTTGGTCGATTGCTTTTAGCCAATTCACCAGATTGGCTTGGTTAAATTTCACATTATTCTCTTATCGATTGCAGGTCAAATCGATTGGCACGCTATGCAAAATTTGAACCCAAGCTCGCCTAGTGTGTTGAAGGCTAGAAACCCTCTTCACGTTTTTGACGTCAACACTAGGCAGCTTTTGAAATTTTAGGTTTAAGTATCATAATTTAGCACTAGTTAAAGTAAACCCAAGAGCTTAATTGCTGAAGATCCACAGTACTCTACTAGAAGGCATAGATGTAACAAAAGAAGCAAAAACTAACACAATAGAGATGAAAAATCAACAGTAGGAAATAAATAGAGAAGGCAAAACTGAAAAGAAAAAGGTGACACAGATAAGTTTTCCCGTGGTTCAGAGATAAATCTCCTACTTCCACGTTAGAGCACTTGTTGTGAAGTATAGCTCCTCCAAAACTAGCCGCAGTAGTTTTGGTCTCCACTAGGGTGACTCTTTCACCACTCGGGTGAGGTGAGTCCCAACCTCTCACAACCGTGGTGGCTTTCCACAATATCTTTTGGATAGGTCGTACCAAAACTTCCTCAAAGCCATCTAGGAATGCTTAGTTCCAAGAGTAATAGACTATCCACAAGCCTTGTCCCTTGGTTTACTAGCACAACACTAACTAGACTAAGCTAGAAAATGTAGGATTTAAGTTTAAAGGTGAAGCACGGTCTCCTTGATGCATTGAGAGCTCTAAGGTGCTAAAAGATCAAGGAGATGAAAAATCTTACAAAGGAATACTCTATAAGTGCTTATATAGCCATTTGAATAGTAGCTAGCTGTTACACCTGCAACAGTAGCCATTGGACGTGTCAGACTATCAAAATCAGGCTATACTCAACTGCTACGGTAGCTTGATTAAGCTCAAATATCTGTTCTTTGTACTCTGGACCAAAATTATAGGAATGAACATTTGCGTCGGACTAGATCAGCTAGGTCCGTCGTTCATAGGTTTAGAGAGAAATTGAATCCGGCGAGAGAATGTGTATTTGCATGTATGCGCCAGACTGACTTTCTTTGGTTCGCCGAATATGGAATTTCAGAAGAAGTTTGATCCAACAGACTTTGGAATGCAAGAGATAACTAACCGAGAGTTATAAATTTGCGTCGGACTTGATTTAGTGTCAGCGGAAGTTGGTTCGGTGTATATGGCTTACGCTTAGTTTAACTCTTGTACAAAGAGCTTTTCAACACTAGACTAAAAAGGAATAGTCCAACAAAGACTTAGCTTGAGCCGAACTGAATTTTAAAGCTAATTGGGTTGGTCTAGCATGAAAGGAGTACGCTCGGTTTGATTTCTGTCTGAGTAGATATCAGCACCGAACTAAAAGGAGATGGTCCGGTGTGGACTTTAATTTGCACCAGACAAATTTGCAGAGGAAACAAGGATGGTCTGATGTGAATAGGATTTAACTGAGACAACACTAGACTAAAGAATAGAAGGGACGATTGAGTCTGGCGAATAACATATTATATGTTTGGGTGAAAGATTGATTTTACTGGGGAAATATTGTTGTTATGACCTTGACTCCAAGCAATCCAACTAATCTTAACCCATGAACCAATGCTTGAATTTGTGCATAATCCCCCTTTATAGTATGGCCAATCTAAAACTACTCTAGCTACTTAGCTTGAATCATCTCCTAAGTGAAAACTAGTAACAAGGGTCATTAATCTTGCTTTTTTTGTTTGATGCGTTCTTAGATACCCAAACAAGAATCCTCATCACCAAGTGGTCTTTGACTAGATCATTAACACCAAAACCCCATAATCATATATATTAAAAAATTAGGGGGACTAGATGCTTTCAATCTCCCCTTTTTGGTGATTGATGACAACACCCCCACTTTTGTGCCAAAGACAACTTAATTTATCTACAAAATAGAGTTAGCTTGACAGAACATATGCAGTTTTTGCATAATGTAATGAAATAACTTTACGCTCCCCCTAAATATGTGCAAAAGCAACAAGAGCACATACATGTCCAGATTTAATTAACTTTGATCAAACTTAGATTAATAAAGCAAATAAGACTACAAAGTTAGAGAGCATAAAGAACATTTGTAATTTCATAAGAGCAAAAGACTGAGCAATTTGACAAAAAGCACACACAGCAATTGTCTAGACTTCAGCACTTGTCTAGACTTAAGCTCCCCAACAGCTCCCCCTTGCAACTAAGTCTCCTAGAGAACTAACTACTCAGAAATTCTCCCCCTTTGGCATCAATTGCCAAAAATGTCACTATTTACGCTTGGAGAAGGTTCTCTTGATTAGACTAGAGACTTTCGAAGCTGAACCTTTTCTAGGAGGAGAGACAATTCACACTTCTTTAGATTCTGTTGGAATTGATGGATCAGGGGCTGAAGCCATTGCTTGGTCATGCCAGCTAGGATAGTCTAGATCTCCAGGCTGTAGAGTCCATTGGTGGAAGTCGTCTTGAAGTTTGCTCAAGGACTCATTGATTCCTCTTAACTACTCTTCAGCTTGTTCTTGAAAGCTATGTTGACATTGATGCAAATCAAAGTCTGCTCTACTGGTGTAGTCCATATGATCTCTGAGGTCATTGATGATCCGTGCAAATCTGTTGTCAACATTTTGAGCAAAACGACTCATTTCCACATCTTGTAGGTTGAACTTCTTATTGATATCATAAATTCTATGCTTGAGAGTTGCTTGATTACTCTTGACTTCCCCAATCCAGTTCCTTAGATCCCATTGGTTGCTTTTGAGCATGTCAAGCTGTCGACGTTTGGGAAACGGATCCCCCGCTGAGCTTACTTATTGAATGAGGGATCAACCAGGGCCCCTTTTCCGCGAAGGGTTTGTGTCCGAGGAATGCTGTAAGGGGATGATGCTTAAAAGAGCGATGGACAAGAGATTTTATACTAGTTCGGGCTTCTCACAATCGAGATAATAACCCTACGTCCAGTGATCTTGCTATTGCTTGGATGCTTACAAGATGCTTGCGTGAATCTATTGTGCGTATCTTCACGCATGCTGTTTGTCACCTTGTGCCTCCCCTAATCTACAAGGGGGTATTTATAGCGCCCACAAGAATTACAACCAATAACATGCCACTATCAGCGTCTTAACGTGGTCAGAATCGCCTTCCTTGATTTTCGCCATGCTGTGTCGTGGACGTAATGGGCCTAGATCATGGCCTAACGGTCTCTTAAACTGCAATGTAATTATCGCCACGTCGTCTTTATGGACCGAGCACGACCTGCCGACCATGCTCGGGAGAATCCTTCAACTTTGGCCGACCGCCGCACTCCTCTGAACAAGCACGCTCGGGGTGCTAAGGCACATGCTCGGGTATGAGCTCAGACATGGTCAGGGCAGACCCACTAGCTAGTCCGCCCGAGGACCCTCCTTGGGGATACCATCCAAGGGGAAGTATGGCTGGCTAAAAAACGGCTGCTGGGGTATGATGGTCTTTATGGAAATTATCCAATCCCTGACAGCTAGCCCCTGAGGCTGAAGTGGAAATTCACTTGGTGGGGACCTTCAGACTCACAGGAGAGATTGGAACCTTGTAGCGAAAACCATCAGAGATCCGAAAGCAACACCGCCAGAGACGCAGCATGCCCCGCAAAGACCGAGATCCCGCTCAAACCCACTAGAGAGAGAGACTCAGAAAAGAAGCTAAAGGTCGTGATGCCTTTCTCCGCAAAGCCCTGTGGTGGCGCTCGCATAGCTTTTAGGAACCGTGGCCTTTATTGATAGTTTCAAGATTGCGCCCAAGACGCCGGTTTACTAACAGCAGAGCAGCTGCCCTGCTTGACTTCTCCGCCTATATATACTCTTGGGAATAGTACTAAGGAATCCTTCATTTTTATCTCGCAATTAAGCCTCAAAATCTTCCAAGCCCTAAACTCTTTTCATTCCTCGCCGCTTCTTCTTCAACCTTTCTCATGGCTAAGTTTGGTCTAAGCAAGATCAGCAAGGAGAGGCAGAATACCGAGGACCTGGCTACCTCGACAAGTGGCACTGTGTGTCCCTCGATGGCTTAAGGAGCCCCAAGGTTACAAGAACCATTTAGATCGTCTCCTACGATCTCTATACCGTTAACTGGCTTAGAATGCCCGAGAGTGAGTTCCTTGAATCCGTGCTTGCTCAAAGCGAGTGCAAGATTACCAACCTCAACCCTAACTCCATTCTTGATTTGGCCATCTTCTCACACCTTTGTGAGGGATACGTGGGCACCGTGCCCACGGCGAGCCTCTTTTTCAATTTTTACTCCTTGTTCCGCACCGGTGGGGCTTCTCCCATAGGCTCCATATACTTCCGCCTGTGGCCCAACTGACCATACGAATACCCCATCTTCACACTCAAGGACTCGGTGTCAGGTTGGGCCGACTACTAGTTCTACCTGAAGAAGGTGGAGGGAAGCATTCTTCGCTACTCGGGAGCGGTGGCTCAAGCCGTCGAGACCCCGCGCCTGCTCATGCAAGCCGAGGAGGAGCAGACGTTGATGACGATCAGCGAGCTCACCAACATGGGGCTCACTGGTCGAGACATCTCTTGGGACTATCTCAAGAACCGGGTGTCCCCATTGAGAAGGAGGGAACATCCTTTCTTCAAAATCTCTTGGTGGCGAGGATCAGCCGCTTGGCCTTCCTAAATTTAGGTAATTTTTGCCCCTTATGCGTGACTTTTGCTCATGCTAACGCTCACTTTTGATTGATTGCAGCCCCGAGCAACGATTGGGTGGAGAAACGGGTTGTCGAAATGTTCGGTACCCCAAAGGGCAAAGAGCTCGAGCATGGGCGATGTGTCCCAAAGAACGACTAAGCGGGCGGCGGATGAGTCTCCTTGCGATACACGCTCGAGGGAACACATCCCGAGAATCTTCTAACGTTTTCTTTGTTTTTGGCAGGAGAAAATCGCCCTTGAAGCCGCCGTGGTTGAACTTAATCCACTGTCGTGCGACCAAGGGGGAGCCATCCCTGCCGCTCAGCCTTTAAAGACGCAGGCAGCTTTGACTAAGAGCCCTCCCTGGCGACACTTAGAGTTTGCCGATAGAATGGAGGTAAGTGACTTGAAGGCCTGGATGAAGGGGTACTTCGAGAGAAAACCAGGTCTGATGGTTTTGCCAGCAGAAGCAGAAGCAAGTGAGACCGGCCAAGGAGGCAGGACGCCGAGCGAAGACGCTGGAGGGGGAGATCATCGTGACTTCAAAGCCAAACTTAGCTGAAGCTATTCCTGTTTCTAGCGAGAGAGTCCGAGGAAGAGGATGAGGACACGCTTCATGCGGCTAGAAGCAAGCACCAAGAAGACTTTGGAGGAGGTCGACATGGAGGCGGTCGACCCCTTGATGGCGAGGATCAGCCGCTCTACCGCGGAGGAATCCTAGCGCATGGCTGCGGTGGTGGTCAAAACCATCGAAGACGACAGCGAGGAACTTAACCAAGGTAATTTTTTGCTCTTCGCCTTTTCTCCATTCTTTCCTTCCCTTTGTTTTGTTTGACCGAGCTAACCCCACTCTATTGACGTGGGCGTGATAGCTCGTAGGGGCTTTTTGGATTTTGTAGCTATGGCTGATGAGATCACCGATCGTGCCACAGAGAGGCATCTCATCCTTGCCGCGAACCTCGTGATGGTCGAGGCCGTCGATGTCACGACGGTGGAAGACTTCGTCGACGAGACCGACCTGTAGGCCACGGAGCTTCCCGCCCTGGAGGGACCAACCCTCCAGGACGTATACTTGGCCCTGCCGAATACATCAGATGCTCAGGAGGAGGAAGAGGACCCCGCGCTCTCGAGCGAAGAGCCTACTTGGGAAAAGAAAGAAGACCCCGTTCCCTTGAGTGAAGAGCCTGCTCGAGAAAGCACGAAGCCCCCGGGCGAAATGCTTGCTCGGGAGGAAGGCTTGAAGCCCCCAAGCGAAATTCTTGCTCGGGAGGAAAATGAAAGAGCCCCGAGTGAAATGCATGCTTGGGAAGAAGACCAAGTCTCCCCGTCGAAGTCCCCGGCAGGAGATCTCGCGGATCTTTGGGAGGAAGACGTCACCAAGGCCTTCCGGGAGAATCTTCGTGACCATCTCCGCTGGGTAAGTGTACCCCACTTCTGAAGTTTTCTTCTTTGGAAACAACCGAAAACTTAAGACCTTCTTGCTCATAGCTGCTTGAGCCACTATGGTGGACTTCAAATCGGGCGACGTTCCCCAGAGGTCGTGGGCCTCACCACCGCCAAGCATGACACCAAAGTAGCGGAGCTTGAGCAAGAGCTGGCCGACTTTAAAGATTGGGCTCGGGAAGTTTAGACAAAGCTTCACCAAGCCGAAGAAAATGCCGCAAGGAATAGAGAGCAGATGTGCGAGCTCGAGCTCAAGCTAGAGCAAGAACGACAACGCTCCCAAACCTTGGAGGTGAAGGCGGACAAGCTGAACCAATCTGCCCGGGAGGCCGCTGAACTCGCCAACCAAGACAAGGATGAGATGAAGCGACTCCGCCGAGAGGCTCACGAAGGACGCTAAGCTCGAAGGCGAGTCCTCGATCTTGAAGCCGAGCTCGATGAGGCGAAGGAGAAACTTTCGACGCTCAGAGGGGCAAAGCTCAGGAAATAGCTCCTTGTCTAGGTCTTGTCTTTATGTAATTTGCTTGATGATCTGAATGAAGAATAACTTTTGCCATGAGTCTCGCCTTTTGTCTTGTATTAGTGCATGCACAAAACAGACGAAACAAGGTGAGTAGACGAAAAGGATACGAACAAAAGTAAAAGTAAAACAAAGCACGAGCGCATGTTGTTAGAAAAACACAGTAGTTCGTCCCTACTAAGCCCCCGCTTTGAATGAAGGTCATGCGCCTGAGTTGTGAGCACGAGCTCGTTCACAGGAGAGTTAGAAAAAATACGTACTTTTCCCTCGATGACCTAGCCACCAATTCTCCGAGTTGCGAGCATGGGATAGGTCGGGAGAAAGGAACACGCATGGCCTTGACTTCCTGAACGTCTCGACCCTATGCCCCTAAGTTGCGAGCACGGTTTGGACGAGGAAGAACGTGCGGTTGCTCGACAGAGTACAAGATGACCGAACATGTGCGAATCGAGCTAAGGCTCTGGACCATCCGAGAGGGTGTTCAGAGGCGACAGAACTTGCAAGGAGGGACTATCGCTACACAATAATTGGCTTATGAAGACTGCGGCCTCTGGCGGCGAGATTAGTGATTCGGCGCTAGTCGTAGCACTCTTTATGTTCTTGCGCACGCTAGCCAAACCTTAGAATAGGCCAATTGAAGCGAATGTTCCTGCTCGCACGCGCTCATCCCATCACCAAGACCGTGAGGAGAAAAGTGTGCCTTGGCGTAGATCGAAGTTGGCTTACCAACCGGCAAAGGACTCTCAAAGATATTCACAAAATCTTGGAAAGAATGGAATTCACGTGGGCGAAAGAATCAGACTCTATAGAAAAATTTGCTGAGCATACGTAAGACACGGAGGCAAATGAAAGCTAGACAAAGAACTTATGCAGCTGATCGATATTCCAAGAGTTGGTGAGCACCGACCATCCTCCATCGCTAAGCGGACAGCCCCCGGGCGAGCCATCGAGACGATCGTGAATGCACCCTCCCATCTGGGGGACAACTTGTTAGCCTTTGACAAGTCCTGAACTTGATGTAGGACTAGGTTGCCAACTTGCAAGGTCCTTGGTTGAACCGATTTAGCCATATGCCTACGAAGAGCTTGTAGGTAAACCGCGGATTCTAGCAAAGCCCGTTCACGTGTCTCCTCGGTGAGGTCTAGGTCAAGGAGACGGTCAAGCTCCTGGTCAACGCTGTTGATGAAGTGCACTCTTGGAGAACCCTGCACTATTTCGGTGGACAATATGGCCCCTGCACCATAGATGAGCTAGAAAGGGGTTTCACCCGTAGCCCGGCTTGCCGTAGTGTGAACTAACCAAAGGATGGAAGGAAGCTCATCCACCCATGATTGACCATGCTGACTAAGGTTTTTGAAAACCCTCTTCTTGATCCCTTGGATAATTTGCCCATTTGCTCGTTTGGCTTCTCCATTGCTTTTATGGATGCGCCTACGTGAGGCGGCGCACCTTTGTCCCGATGTCTTCAAAGTAGGCTTGAAACAGTCACGGTGAACTGAGTGCCATTATCCATGATGAGGCGATTAGGAACACCAAAATGCGTCACCACATTACTGCAAAAGAACTTCCTGGCTACTTGAGCCGAAATGGTCGACACGGGTTCAGCTTCAATCCACTTAGTGAAAGTGTCGATGGCTACGAGCAAGAATTTGCAGCCCTTCTGACCTCAGGGCTAAGGTCCGAGTATATCGACTCCCCAGGTCAAGAATGGCCATGACAGAGGGATAGTTTGAAGCACGACACGGGCCGATGTGCCTTAAGAAAGCATGAACCGCATGCTCTAAGTCGCCACGATCGATCGAAAGATCGGCTAAGGTCATACAATAATAACCCAATCGGAAGGCTTTGCTCATGAGCGTCCTGAAAGACGAGTGAGCTCCACACACTCCTTCATGGATATCCCTAAGAAGGAATTTGCCCTCTTCTTGAGATATACACTTGGAGAGGACTCCCAATGCTCCTTTGCGGTACAAGGCGCCCTCGATCAACTTGTAGGGAGAGGATCGCCTTATAAGCTTGGGATGCTCAGCTTCTTCCTCGGGCAGTGTCCCATGTGCAAGATATTGGACGAATGGTGTCATCCAATTCGCAACATGTTCAAGGAGGGAGACATTATTGCACATCTCTGATGCCTCCTCTACAGAGGGAATGGAGGGCTTGTATAAGTGCTCGACGAGCACTCCCGCTGGAGCGGGCATTTGGGAGTAACCGACCTTTGAAAGATGGTCAGCCAGGGAATTGTCCTTCCTAGGGATGTAGAGCACTTCAAATTCCTAAAGTACTTCTCCATCTTCCTTACTTCAACCAAGTAAAGCGCCATTGAGCTATCTAACACCGATACTCTTATTAATCTCTGGTTGACGCACCAACCGCGAATCGCTTACAGCTTAGTCGCTGGACTTCGAGCACTTTGCATGCTCGTAGCCCGGCCAGGAGGCCTTCATACTCTGTCGCGTTATTGGTCGCGGCAAAGTATAATTGAATGCAACACTGGAGTTGATCTCCCTGGGGGATACCAGCACGACTCCAGCACCCGAGCGCTTGTAGGCTCACGACTCGTCAAAGTACATGGTCCAACGACCTTCCTCGGATCTATCAGGCTCAGTAGCAGGTGGCACCGGATTCGTCCATTCCGCTACAAAGTTTGCCAAGATCTGGAATTTGATCGCTGTACGAGCCGAGAAGTGGATATCAAACTCGGCGAGCTCCATAGCCCATTTTGCTATTCGACCACCAGCATTTGATTTCTTAGGATCTCCCTAAATGGAAAATTGGTCGGAACTACAACCTTATGGGCTTGAAAATAGTGGCGTAGCATTCTTGATGCCATGAACAGCGAGTACAAGAGCTTCTGGACCTTAGGGTGCCGCTCCTTTGGTCCGTGTAAGACCTCATTGACATAGTAAATTGGTCATTGCACCCCATTTCTTTCGACTGTTAACACCGCGCTTACGGCCTGTGGGGTTACCACTAGATATAGCAGAAGCGCTTCCCCCAACCTTGGTGTGATTAAGATAGGTGGGCTGGACAGACATCGCTTTTAGCTCCTCGAAGGAGCGACGGTTTCTTCGTCCATGTGAAACCATCATGCTTATGAGCTCTTGAAGAAAGGCAACCCACGCCGCTTAACCTGGAAATGAAGCGACTTAGAGTCGCATGCGTCCGGCCAAAGCTTGGACCTCCTTTACGCGAATCGGGAGGCCGTGATCCTCTCGATGGCTTCAATCTTTTCCGGGTTTGCCCCGATGCCTTGTGGGTCGATCATGTAGCCAAGCACTGTGCCCGCCCTTACCCCAAAGACACACTTTTTAGGATTAAGTTTTATTCGATGCCTGTTGAGGTTACAAAAGATTTCCTCAAGGTCGGATACATGACCTGAGGCGAGCTTACTTTTGACCACAATGTCGTCCACATAGACCTCCAAATTTTAGCTTATCTGATCTGGGAAGGTCTTTTGCATGAGGCGCTGGAAGGTCGCTCCAGCGTTTCTAAGACCGAAAGACATGGTCGTATAGCAGAACATGCCGAACGGGATAATAAAGGATGTCTTCTTTATCTTTAGGGATATGCTGATCCGTGGTAGCCCGAGTAGGCGCCCAAAAGCTCATTCACTGGGACTCATTGTCGTGATCAACCACCGGGTCTATGTGCGATAACAGAAGTTGTCTTTGGGACAAGCAAATGCGTCGCAGCGTATGGTCGATACACATACACCACTTGCCGCTTTTCTTCTTAACGATGACCGGTTCACCAACCATTCCAATGCTTGACTTCTGGACGGCCGGCCTTGAGGAGCTTGTCGAGTTCATCCCTGATGATTGCTTGTTTCTCCTGGAAAGCGCCGAGCTTCGCCACACGTGTTTTTATCGTGCCGAATCAGTTTAGCTTGTGCTCGACATTTCCTTGGGACTCCGCATGTCTGGACGGCTCCTGTGCTAACACATCTGCTATTCCAAAGGAAAGTAATGAGCTCGAGTTCCTATTTGGGATCTAAGGAAGATCCCAAATGCACGACCTTAGCCGGATCCGCACTGCTTAGTGGGACTGCCTTGGTTTTGCCTCCCAGCTGGAGGGCAACTTTTGGCTGAGAATTCTTCGGCTCTTGGTCGGGGCCGCGTTGAGGCAACTGCCTGACCATGTCAAGTGACTTTTCATCACAATTCAAGGCCGCCCTTTGGTTCCCCCTTATGGTAATCATGCCATTTGGGCCGGGAACCTTCAGGCATTGGTACGCATGATGTGTAGCAGCCATGAACTTGGAAAGAGCCACCACGAGGATGGCGCTAGGTCGACTTCAAGTCGACAACTTCAAAGGTGACCATCTCCGTTCGAAAGTTGCACGGACTCCCGAACGTGACGGGCAAGACGATCTGGCCAAGGCGCTTGACCGAGGTGCCCGAAACGACCCCGAAGAACGGGACCGCTATGCTCTTGATCTTGGACCGAGGAACTTGCATCTCATCCAGGACTTTGACAGATATGAGGTCCAAGGAACTCCCGCCATCAATGAGGACTCGCCCCACCATAGTATTCCTGATGGTCGGATTCATAACCAAGGGAATTTTCTGAGGCTTGGTCATTCCAAGGGGACAATCATCCTTGGAGAAAGTAATGGACAACTCGGACCACCTGAGCTGCTGCACGGGGGGCTTGCCTTAAGTGATGTGGTGTACTTCCCGTGCTGCCTCCTTCAGATCCCTGCGGGATTTATAGGTCGAGGAGCCCTCGAATATAACCGTGATATGGTTGTGGGGCTTCTGGTACTCCATGTCTTCGTCGTCTTCATCTACGGCCCTTGCCCTGTTTTGCCGTTCTTCCTTCTCTCGAGTGTGGGCATAGGGCCTTTGCCATTGTAGAACTTCTCCAGCAGAATGCCCGTGTTCGATAGTTGCGAACACTATTACGTAACCACACATCACTATCATCAGATTCGTGGTCGGTTCTAAGTTTTTCAAAAAACGATTGTGATAAGTAACTTCGGAGGGGTGTTAGTAATAATCACTATCGGTTCTCGAGATTAGAAGTGATTGTGATGTAAGATCGACACATCGAGAATCGGTTCTCTACTAAAAAGTGATAGTGATGTGCACGTCATCACTATCGGTTCTTTTCATAGAAGTGATAGTGATGTGCACGTGATCATCACTATCACTTCTATGAAAAGAACCGATAGTGATGACCTACACATCACTATCACTTTTTAGTAGAGAACCGATTCTGATCTGCACATGGCCATCACTATTGGTTCTTTTTATAGAAGCGATAGTGATGGCCGTGCACATCACTATCGCTTGGTGAAAAGAACCGATTCTGATGTGCTCGTGCTTATGACCATAGTGATGGCCGTGCACATCACTATCGCTTTTGAAAAGAACCGATTCTCGATGTGCCTCGCTAGGTTATATATACCACTCAAGACCGAACTCTTCTCTCGTTGTTGCTCCAGAGAGATTTCTCCGCCGCCACCGAGAAAATAGCTCATATTGGTGGTTGGAAGCAATACTTGGGTGAGAAAATTTGAAGTCCTCATGGTGGGTATTAAGAGGGCAAAATTGAAACCCTATCTTGAGGAGATTCCCTGCTTTTGCCCTCTTTATGTTTTCTTCAAAATGTGATCAGCAATTTTTAAACCCCTTCAATTTTGCAATCGTAATTTCGATATGTCGTCAATAAAGTTTATGTTGCAATCGAATTGTGTACGTGCTTTCAGATTTACACTCTTTATTTGACAAGCACATATGTATTTAATTTTGTAGTGTGATCTCCTCGCTTATATGGAATTATTATTGCTATCATGTGATAATTGTTATTAGAGTTTAGGCGGGTAACCTAAGTCTCCTGCTCGAGGGTGCTTATTTATAAATATGCTGAACTAAAGGGCATATTTATGTTTAAGCGATCTTAATTGTCCACGTTTTTGATAGCTGATATAGGTTCGAGCAAGTTCTCGAAGTTGTTGTACAACCTCGAGTAGATTTTGTAGCGTCTTTGGTGTTCTCTGATACACACCCCTCTTGACCTGTTGTCGAGACGTATCCGGAGAACAATGAGAGATGTCGCAAATTTTCTCCGAGTTGTACAACGGCTTAGGAACTTGCTCAACCATATATCCTCGAATGGGATTAGGACCTAACCTATTTAGAGATTAGGAGTCATCGTTGGTACCTTTGTTTTGTTTCGTTGTAGTAGAAAGATTTGCAAGCTCTTTGACTAGCTATATAATTAGATTATTTGATATCATTGTTGATGTTAAAAATTTATGTCTCTTATGTAGGGAATTGGAAGCTTTAAACCGTGGAAGAAGCTAGGTATCGATCGGGAGTACATTTATATATCTTGGAACTCATCCACTATTTTGCAAAGGTAATATTAATTGAAATGATGTCTCAATATTTAAAATAGCTATAGCTAGTTGTCGCCTAGTTTTTCCTTAATTTATTAAAGTAAATTTAATTGCAGATGGACCGTGAGGAATGGATGTATCGTAAAAGCCGTGTGAGTGCTGAATTTCGAGAGGGTGTTAAGGAGTTCAAAAAATTGCGTAAGACTCTACATGGTGAGGAGGGTGTAAACTTCATATATTGTCCTTGCATTGATTGCACCAATCGAGGAGATTTAACAACTCATCTCAAATTGAGGACCACCGATTCGACGTGGCTTCGTGAGGAATTACACATGTTGGATCCATCACGGGAGGCGTGTAGTACCCTCCGATATGCAACGAAGATATGGTGGAACCGGATGACGAAGTTGCGTACCGATATGTTTGAGGAGGATAATTTGGAGCAAATGTTACGGATGTGGAGGGTAATTACACGGAAAGAGAGTTTGAAAAGTTTAAAAGCTTGATAGAAGACGATGCCAAACCGTTGTTCACAAAGTTGCAAAGCGGAATACACCAAAGTTGGGTTCGGTCCTTGCATTGTTCGAATCAAGGCAAAACACCGCTGGACAGATACAAGTTTCAATGCACTACTAGTTCTTCTATCGGATCTGCTCCCGAGGGAAACGAGTTGCCAACAAGCATTTATGAAGCGAAGAAGCTACTATGTCCCATGGGAATGGAAATAGAAAGGATACATGCATGTCCTAATGATTGCATCTTGTACCGTGAACGCACATCGAGCTGACGCTTGTCCGCTTTATGTGTGCCCCAAGACAAACAAAAGGAGAAGCGAACGACAAGAAGCGAAGAGCCGGGCAACGACGGTGAAGAGGTCACTAAAGGTGCACCGCCAAGGTATTGTGGTATTTGCCCATCATTCCCGGTCTCGAGCGGTTGTTTGCAAATCCGAGAGAGGCAAAATTGTTGCGCTGGCATTACGAGTCTCGAAGGAAGATGGCAAGCCGAGACACCTCGCCGATTCGCTCAATGGAGAAACATCGATTGGAAACATGAGGAGTTTGGTGCCAAATGAGGAACATAAGATTTGGGTTGAGTACCGACGAATGAATCCGCTTGGTAACATGAGCAACCGCCACAAAGACTGCCGCTTCATAGGTATCTACAACCTCCCTCCTTGGTCAGGCATGAAGCGGAAGTATATCATGATGTCATTACTAATCTCGGGACCCAAACACAATGGAAATGATATTGATGTGTACCTTGCACCATTGATCGAGGATTTGGTAAAATTGTGGAATGAGGGGTCGTCGTGTGGGATGCGATAAAGAGAGCATTTCACCCTACGGGCTATGGTATTTTGCACCATAAATGATTTCCGGCCCTTGGTAATTTGGCAGGTGTTACAAAGACTTTAAAGGAGCCAAAGCGTGTCCTATTTGTGAAGAGGAGACGAGAGTCTATGGTCTTTAATTCCAAGAAAACTGTATATGGGTCACCGAGGTTTCTACCTCAAGTCATCGATACCGTAAGATGGATGACAAATTTGATGGGAAGAGGGAAGTCCGCTCGCACCGCAGCCTATGAGTGGAAGCCAAGTATATTCACGTGTAGAGGATATCGATGTTCAAGACGGAAAGAGCCAGAATTGCTCGTCCTAGGACCATTTGGAAGAAGAGGTCAATATTCGGGACTTACCTGCATCGAAGGAGTTAGATGTCCGCCATTGTATTGATGTCATGCATGTTGAGAAGAATGTCTCGCGATAACTTGGTTGGCATCCCGCTGAACATACCGAAGACCAATGATGGTGTCAATGCTCAAATCGCGACATGGCCTACATGGGAATCGTGCCTGGACTTGCAAAGGATAGAGGAGGATGGAAAAGGTCCGACATCCTCGCTGCATGCTACACCCTGCCCAAGAAGGAGAAAGAAGATCTCTCGCAAATGTCTCCAAAGTATTAAAGTTCCATCCGCTACTCCGCTAACATTAAGAAGCTTGTGTCTATGGATGATTTGAAGTTGTTGGGCATGAAGTCCCATGACGCCATGTCTTGATGACCCAAATGCTCCTGGGCCAGTAATCCCAAATATTCTCCCAGAGGATGTCAGTTGGCAATCACAAAGTTGTGTTATTTCTTCAATGCGATCTCTCGCAGTTATTGACCCCGATGTACTAGACAACTTACAGAGTGAGGTGGTGCGCACTGTGTCACCTTGAGATGCATTTCCCACCGCCGTTTTTTGACGAATGGTCCACCTTGTTGTTCACCTTGTCGAGAGATTAAGATATGTGGACCCGCTTTCCTACGCTACATGTATCCGCTCGAGAGGTACATGGGTATATTAAAGTCGTGACGTGAGGAATCGGTCAAGCTCGAGGGTAGTATTGTTGAAGGTTATGGGACCAAGAGGTTATTGAGTTTTATGGACTACGGGTAAAAGACAAGCAATCGGTGTTCTCAGATCTCGCCATGAGGGCGACTTTGTCGGTAAAGGAACGTTGGGTCCAAACTAATGAGTCCGAGGTTTGATATGTATTGCAAGGCGATTTCACGATCTTGCAGAATAGCGCAGGTTCATCCATACATCGAAAAGATAAGTTGATATTACGGAAGAGAATCCACAAATGGATGAGTTTCCATCGCACAAGAACACAATGATCGATTCTCACATGGTTCAAAGAAAAGCGGAGGTCTCCTTTAGTGAGAATGTAAAATGGTTGGTCGACGGACCAAGATTTAATGTACAAACATGGCAGGGTACGATATTAATGGTTACACCTTTTACATCGAGAGTCAAGATGCCAAGAGTATCGCCCAAAACAAAGGTGTGAGTATAAATGCTTTCTCGATGATCATCACTGAAAACAGTCTCCCCAACCACAATGAACTCCTACTATGGGCTGATCGAAGAAATTTGGGAGCTCGATTACCAAGTTCCATTGTTCCGATGTAAGTGGGTACGACTTCCACATGGAGTGAAGGTCGACAAGAGAGGCTTTACTATTGTGGATCTCAGAGACTCGCCACAAAGATGATCCGCTTGTCCTGCGGGCAAGCAACTCAAGTCTTTTACGTGCGCGATCCGCCAATCCGAGGTTGCACGCCGTTCTTCATGGCAAGAGACGGATCGAGGAGTTGAAGATGTTGTAGATGAAGAAGAGTATAACCAATTCGATGAGATACCTTCATTTGCGTATGGGGCTTGTCTTAGCGGGGATGACGCACACACATGGAGCCAATTACATGCGAGTAGATCATCATGAAGGGCAGATTGTAAATAAATGGACTATTATAATGTATGTAAAATAGTTTGCAACGCTTTCAAGTAAAAATCCAAGGTGATGAATTGTCGCTTGGAGGCTTCATGGAAATGCATGCAATTTCTTTATGCCTGCACTTTGTGCCATAATTTGTGAAAGAAAATTCCATTTGACGAAATTATTGTTGGGAAAGCTTGTAAATAGTCGAAAGTTCATTTACGGAAATTTTCGACAATTCCAGATTAATTTGAAAAAGTTTTGACTTTTCTACGCTTTTACGACAAATCATGTCTACTTAAATGAATTTTGGCATATTTCTTGAATGAGGTCGCTTTTTCCAAAAATTATTTTATGAAAAGTTTTGCAAGATCCTGAAATATGTTTTGCAAAATTTCTAATAATTTCAACAATGTATGACAAAGTTATGGCATTTTCTCTTTGTTGAAATGCTGAAAATTCAGAACTTGCGATGTCTAAAAGGAATAGTGCAATAAACTACATCAAGGTTGGTTTTATTAAAAAGTGATAATCGATGATTACTATCGCGTCGGTTTTATTATAAAAGTGATACTAATGATAAAGCATCGGTCGGATTTTCCTTAAAAGAGTGATACTAATGATAAAGCATCAAGATCGGTTTTCTTAAAAGAGTGATACTAATAATAACGCATCAAGATCGGTTTTCTTAAAAGAGTGATACTAATAATAACTCATCAAGATCGGTTTTCTTAAAAAGTGATACTAATGATGAAGCATCAAGTCGCTTAAAGAGTGATACCGATGACTAACATCGATGTCGGTTTTCTTAAAAGAGTGATACTAATGATAAAACAATCTATCGCTTTTCTAAAACCCCGCCCATCTCGCAACCATAGTTATTTTGCTTACAAGCCGCTTCCACGCTTAACCCTAGCCGCCCGACGCTGGTGCTCGCTTCGCCGCCCGCCCTGCCGCCTGCCTCGCCGCTTCGCCTCGCCTTGCAAGACGGTGCTCGCTCGCCTCGCGCCCATCGCCCGGTGCTCGCCTCGCCTCCGGCGTCGCTTTCGCTTCGCCTCCCCGCCTCGCCCCCTTACCTCCTGGCCGTGGGTGCCGCCTCGCCTCCCGCCTGTCGCAAGTGCCTCACTCGCCTCGACGACCCCGACGACCCTCACTCACGCACTGTGCCTCGTCATCTGCCTTTCCTCACCTCACAGAAAGCCTCCTTCAATCCTTGTATGAGCAAGAACATCTATCCTCGAGGCTTGCAAAGGGCTACCGACAAGCGGCTTGGGGACCTTGCATGTGGGGTTGATTGTTCTGTGAGGATTTGGGTTAAGGTTGATTTTGTGACAACAAAATTATCTTTCACCGCCGCAATGCTTGGTTAGATCATTTTGTTGTTGGCTATAACATGTGAATTTGTATTGTATATGATAGATTGCTTATTGTCATTAGGTTTTGATGGTCCGATAGCCTCTGTCAATATTCAAGATCAATTTGTGCTATTGTTTGCCCATACCTTAGTCTCTGTTTCATTGTCCAAGAAGCTATTTTCCATTGGAATCGATTCTCTTATTAAGTGGTAGTCTAACTGCGCAATGATTCTTTTATTAAGTCAGTCAATCAATGTCCATATATATATCTAGTTCACTGTTATAGAATGACAAATTGATTAAGTTCTAAAACTGCCAAGTATTGAATCTATCAATTTGTGGTAAGGTTGTCACAAACTTGTCAATATCTTGCCCTAGTGGCGAGGACGGCCTTTCAAGGCAACCCGACATCTGAGAACAACATAAATGATTAATTTGATTTATGCTAGATGTATCGATATTTTGATTTTCATGATCAGTATACATGTTCCTACCACTATTTTTGGTATCCCGTGTAGGACCTTATATTTTGTCATGCTTCAAAGTTTAAGAATGTGTTTTACTAGCTATTCTGCTCCATGGTTAAAGCAAGTGTACTTGAAGAAAATTAAAATCTAAAAATTAATGTGTGTATCATGTGAATTATTCTAATTTCTCGTGAATTTTGAAATTTCTATTTTTATTGATCGGCTTATGTATATGTGAGATTTCTATGTATGTGTGAGATTTCTATGTATATGTGAGATTTCTATCTACGTTAGAGTTCAAATGCGTAATATACGCCTCCCTGCTCGAGAGTACTTGTTTATGAATTCAAGAATGCATAAATCTGGCCACTTGTGTGTATGAATATGATTTTTAGTACATGTTCACAAAGGAAAATCATTTATGCCTTGGCTTACTATCAAATGTATATTCATGTGATTCCGTATGCCAAATAATTGATCCTGTTTGGTTGGAAATAAAACATGGTTAATGTGATTTTAGAAACTCAAATAAAAACATGGTTAATTTTTTTTAGACTTCTCATATTCGGTTGGAAATATAAAATGTTGAGCTAAGTCATTTGATGTAAGTCACTGAAAGTGAATTTACTTCATGGTTTACTATTTGATGTAAAGTTGTATTTACGTGATTGAATGCCAATTGTGAGCCTTGCATATTACTTTTGTTTTATCTCAAAGATATGTTAGAGTTTAGGTTATAGTAACCATTGCTCTCCTGCTCGAGAGTGCTTATTTATAAATATGCCGAATAGCATATTCATAAGCAAGCGCCTCGAATTGTCGATATTTTTGATAGTTCGAGATATATGGTTGGGCAAGTTCTCGAGCTATGTTGTACAACTTCGAGTTGATTTTGTAGCGTTTCCTGGTGTTCTCCGGATGCACACCCTCTTGACCTCGTTGTCGAGGCGTATCCGGAGAACAACGGGAGATGTCATTGAAATTTTCTCTCGGTTGTACAACTGCTTAGGAACTTGCTTTCAACCACATATCCTCGAATGGGATTAGGACCAAACCTATTTAGAGATTAGGGTTATCGTTGGTACGTATTTAGTTGGTCAACAGATATTGCATGTTATGTCGCTACTAACTTGACCTTCTTGTGTTGCTATTCTTGCAAGTATCGAAAACCAAATTTATTGTTCCCATTGTCTTGCAAGTATTATTGCCATTGCATTAGTACATTAATGCTCAAATTCTCTGTTGATGTTGTGAAATCAAACTTGTTGGTATAAGTAAACATCTGCTAGTGCTAAATTCACTTGTCATATGGAATGGGATTTTGTTTTTTATCCGAGCATAGGTTAGAGTTTAAGTTATGTGAACCCACATGTATCCGTCAATTTAGAGATTAGGAGTTATCATTCAACTTATTTAGTTGGTCAATAGATAGACTTTTGTTCTAACAATTGCATACTATGAATTATCTGCTGATCCTTTACAAGATTTATTGTCAAGTGCGTATAGTAGCTTCAAATTGCTTTCTCTCATGTCACACATATGACCTTATCGATAAGAAAACTCAAAATGTCGCAACTAGAGAGCATCGCCTCGCCGCTGACAGAGTAGAAGGTCTTCTTGAGGGCCGAGCATGGTTCCAATTACTAAAGGGCCGAGTAAGGTGAGGAAGACCCGAGGACCAAACAAAGGGGTTACAGGAGAACACCGCAGTTCTCCGCTTCAATGCCACTGGGTCTCTGACGGGCCCTCCTAAGTACATGGGGCGATACCGTCATTTCTTGGCCAATTGGTGAGGGAGAGAGTGCCCATAACAATTAAGGATTGGAGAAAGGAAGTCGGCACGAAAGCGTAAGAATCGGTTGTGGGACGAGGTTAAGAGTAAATGGATTATAGAGGAGGAAGATGAACCCAAAGCGAGACTAAGACGCCTTGAAGAGGATGGGTGTGGCCTTGAGGCACTTCAAGACCCTTATGCACAATGAGTACGTCTTTGAAAGGTCAGACACCATTCGAGAGGTATCCATTTGTGACACGGTGATGCCTTACTCCCACATATCTCGAGGAGCGGGCACGAATCGGGTATTAGCGAGGATAAAGAAAACCCTCGACAGGCGACTTGTAGTTGCAAACCTGCTACCGCTCAAGTCGTCTCTACCATCGTAAGACATCTAACTTAGTACAATACAATTGACCCAACTTGTTGTATTTCAAATCTAATTGTGCTTCGCTTATTACAGAAGAGGTAAGCCAACAAAAAGAACAGGGACCTTCCTGAGCTAAGGGTCAAGGACATCCGCTGCCTCGCGATCGGGAAGTCCGACCATAAGGGGCGGTGCTTGCCGAGAGGCGGGACACACGAAGAAGTCCTACTTTCAAGATGATCTGCGAGTCCAGATCAAGGTCATGGCAGGCACGTGAGGAGCGCCTCAAGGACACACTAAGGGAGCAAATGAGGAGGAGATTAAGGAGGAGATGAGGGGAGATGATGGCACGTGAGGAGGAGATAAGAGGAGATGATGGCACGTGAGGATCGCCTCGAGGGCCGAGATGATGGCGATGATTTCCAGTCGAGCAGATGCCCTCGACTCTCATATAGAAGTCTGTGTTCGACCTAGCAACCAAGGGTTCCAAAAATGATAAGACCGGTCCCGGTGAAGGTAATAATTAATTTTTCCTGAGTTAAAGCTACAAGTGTAACTCCCGCAATGTTTTTCCTCGTTGTACACTTCTTGCAGGTGCCTGCGCGGCGCTAGCTCACCATCATGACGGAGGATGGATTTCGCCGAGGTCGCACGCGGGGTTGCATTTCCATGCAACGAGACCGACACTATGCATGGTCAGCCTGTGGGGAAGGGCTACATGAGGGTGCGTGGACTACGCCCACGAAGACTTCTTATCACATGTGCTCGATTTCCAACGAAGATATCACCACTCTAGGGCAAGCACGCATGTCGCTCATCAAGTGGCCCACGACGGGTGTCAGACTTGGTCAAGGTAAAAAGTCCCTCCACGCCTTCTCTACCATTCCAAAGATTACTGCAGAAGTTAAATATATGCGTGCTTCAGAGGTTCCTCCCGCAAGGCCGCCTCCTGCTCCTGCTTTGATCCCGCCTCCCGCCTCACGCCGCTCCTGCTCCTGCGCTTGCGCCTCCCGCCTCCCTGCCTCCTGCTCCTGCTTCCCACTTACTGCTCCAACCGCAGTGATGACACAAAGTGCAGACGACGTAAAAGGACAAACACGACACCAGAGAACCACAGGAGGCCTCCGAGACTCCTTCCGCCAAGAGGGCAAAGTCGACAGAGGCCACAGGCGCTCTTAAGGTACCGAAAAGCCCACCGCCCGACCTCCTAGACTCCTTCGCCCGAAGAAAAAGTCAAGACAGCCACGAGCACCAGATGATTATAAGGCCTACGAGCATGGAAAGCCCCCGATTGCATCGCACTGGTGAATGATCTAGGCAGTGGACTCGCATCCTCCATGGATGGTACCTTGATAAGGTGAAGGGGAAGAGCGCCGAGTCGACTTCAACGTGAAGTATAAAATGGTACATTTTCACCGTGACGAGAATGGAACATTCCCGCCAGCTTTGAGGATCTATTCCGTGTACCAAATGAAAGCCATCGATATTTCTACTTTACGATCATGGACGCCGTGAGTATCACACCATATAGCTTGCGCCATGACTTTTATAGGATTTTGCATTATGTTTTCTCACATTCAACACGAGTTGCGTGATAATGAGACAACGAGCCGTGACGCATCTACACGGTTGGGTTTGTCGACCCGAGCTTGTGTTCATGACCATGGCTAGGCTTCAACCGGTGTTCGTTGTTAGCTACATCAAGGGGTATTGCATCTTCGAGTCGAATAAGGACTTCATTGTATTGCCGCAGTCACGAGGAGTAAGTAGTACTTTTCGATTCAATTACTTGTACGCACTTAAAACCGTATGTGAACTTATTTCCTTGCACTACATTTTATTTAATAAGCAACCATTGGGTTCTACTCGTCCTCGCTCCGAGTGAAAACACGATCTACACATTTAACTTGATCGAGAAGAGACCGATGGCATACGCGATCAAGCCTCCTTTGCGTAGTAAGCACATTATTGTAACCTAACACATCCGAGGAATTTAACTACATTTATTTTTTTGACTCAATGGTGCTCTCCAATGTATGTAGGGTTTCTCGGACTATGTTGATGAAGGAGGGCGACGACGACAAAAAAGGGCAAGACACCGCAAAGATAAGTTTATTTAAGGTACAAGTGCCTAGCATATATATGATTAATTTTTTGACATCTAATCTTCGTGGGCTGAATTTCTTTTCTCTCTTCACGATTGCCATCAATAGGCAGCGGTGACCATTATGCTTCTATGTCATGCAAGACATGCTCATCGTGATCAAGAACTCACAACATTTCCCTAAGGTATATGTACGTGCATAATAATATACTTAGCCTTTTACATAGAAATTTTGAAACTGAAATTAATATACTATTTCGCTTTTGCGTAAGATCAATATCCCCGAAGAAGAGTTTAGACAAACAAAGCACTCAACAATTCTGAGACCACTTATGCGATTAGTGCTTCGTTAGAAGTTATATCGAGGATGGCAGTGTTTAGAGATCTGAAGCATCCTACTAGTCCATATGTAAACAATATTAATAATATATGTCAATGTGATATGTATCGGAGGAAGTCCATGTCTTGATTGTCAAGCATGTTTGTGTTGTATATTGTGAACGACTATGATATATATGTGTTGTAATTAAAGCGCTTCGTTTACGTGAATGTGATATATGCATCCCGTGTTACAGATTGCAAATGTGATGATATATATTGTGCATACTGCTTTAATCTGTGCTTTTTTGGAGAATTTGCAAAATGGCACACCCCATTGAGTCATCGAATCGGTTCTTTAAGGAAGTGATTACGATGACCTCATCGTAATCGGTTCTTTAAGAAAAGTGATTCGATGACGCAAATCATCGTAATCACTTTTCTTAAAGAACCGATTCTCGATGATGGGGTCATCGTAATCACTTCCTTAAAGAACCGATCTCGATGAGGGGGTCATCGTAATCACTTCCTGAAAGAACCGATTCGATGACATTTTATCACGATCGGGTCAAAACCGATTCGATAGCTCCACCTCATCACTATCTAATGACATCGACGCCACTAGAACCGATTCTAATGCTAAAAAAGAACCGATTCTGATGTGCCGTTCTGTAGTAGTATAAGGTCGTGCCCGAATGCCTGATGAAGTGGACAAAAGCGATCGTTTGATGGCATATCTTGGCCACTGCGATCTTGGATGTCGCGAACTTGGTTGTTGTGGCTTTGGTCATTGCGCCGCTGAGGTGGCCAGCCCCTTCCTCTCCCACGCTGCTGTGACAATGGAGCCCGCGACAGATAATGCTCAATGGCCGCCACCACACTCGGTGCAGATGACATTTTCTTCTTAATCTTTTTCTCCACAGAGCCTGGATGCTTTTTGCTCATGGAGCCTTCTAGGCCCGGCTGAGGCGGCAGCTTACCCTCGTCCAGCATCTTCTTCCACTAGACTGCCTCGTCGGTATTCGCATAACGGTCGGCCATACGGAACAACTCGTTGGCCGTCAGGTCTGGATGAATCTCTAGATTTTGCGAGAAACAGACGTCCCGAACCCCAAACTTGAAAGCTCGGACGACTGCTTCATCTGAAATTCTCTAAAATTCTAATTGGAAATACAAGAGTATCTACTCGTGCACATGTAAGGTTCAGTGAAATGCTCTAAAATTCTAATTGGAAATACAAGAGTATCTACTCGTGCACATGTAAGGTTCAGTGATCTAGCAGCCTAGCAGGTCACAAAACAATCTACACACATAGCACAAGCTTGCGTTGTGTCCTAGTACATATTATTCAAACTGAGACCTATGTGTACACGACGTGGCGCGGAGGAGGACCGGCGCGAAGGAGGGCCGGCACGGAGGAGGCTGGCCGTGAGGGCGACGCGAGGACGGAGATGCCTGGAGGAGGCGCTTGCAGGGGAGATGGCGGGAGGAGTTCGCCAGAGGGAGGGTCGGTTGGGAGAGTCGACGCGAAGAGACCAAAGGCAGGGCGTGGAGTTCTCATGACTAGGGCATGCATGACGAAGGACAGGAATTACAAACGAGATACAAAATGTCTAAGTGTGGGAAAGAGGTTGTATATATAGGGAGGATTATTACTGTCGGTTCAATAAAATGACCCGATACTGATATATTATCTCTACTGGGTTGTTTTAGACCCGGTAGTGATGTAAGACTATTAGTGCCGGGTTATTTATGAACCGACAGTAATATAACAACATCACTGCTGATTGAAATATAACCCGGTAGTGATGTATGACTACTACTGCCGGGTCATTTATGAATCGGCAATAATATAATGAACATCATCGCGGTTGAAATATAACCGGCAAGGATGTATGATTATTATCGCCGTCATTTATGAGCCGGCAATATCTAACAAACATCCTTCGCCGGTGAAAATATAACCCGACATTGATGTGGCACTATCGATCTTTCAGTGGAAGATGAGACATGGCATTGATGTATTATATTAGTACGGTTGTTATATGTGAACCCGCATCGATGTTCACCATCGTGTTGTGTTACCAAAGAACCCGGCGGTGATAGTCCTGCGCGCTCTCGTGGTGCATGCCAAAGGTGGTGTGGCAAAAATTGCCGCCAAGAAAGATTAGGTAGCCTGGTGTGGCAGAAATTGTGCTGCGGCAAGGACATGGCAGAGGGAGAAGGGTAAAAGAAAAGGACTTTTCTGATTTTTGGACAACCACACGGATTTCAATTTAATTGAACATCCAAATTGAGGTGAAAATTTTTAAAACTTTTTGAGGAGGATACTAATGAGCTGCTGATGTTTTTGTAAAATGTTTGGCTTAAGATTTGACTTGAGGAGGTTTGTAAAATTCTAACAAGTTGACTAATTGACTATTGATTTCTCTATTATTGATTTTCTACAGGTATCAAACAATATCGAAATATTCTAAAAATTTTTCTGAATGATTATAATAATCAATACTCCATACATTACAAATTGAAGCATGCCTTCGTACAAAATGTTTATGTCGGGGGCCGGGCAACCCTTGGTCGGTCAGCACAGTCAACCGGTCCCCTAGCTCGGAAGGCCTCGATCAAAGACTCGGATCAAGCTCGAGGCCGCTCGACCTAGGGCGCAGCATCTCCGAGCTCAGGGGCCCTCACGACCTGCTGATCGGGATGATTCAAGGTCGGTGGCGTTCCCTTGGATCCCAGGCACGTCATCACTTGGCAGTTACGAGAACGTGGGATCATGGAGTAATGCTTGACGCTGGCGGGATCGAGCAGTTACCAACGGCTATCAATGTGCATGAAGGCCACGATCCGAGGAATACTCCCGAACGTTGCGAGGAGAATGGGTATAAGACTGAGGTTTTGTAAACACTTGGAAGGGGACAACCCAAAAGACACACACACGAGTTCAAGTTTAGACTTAGCATCGTCAAGATTGAGTCAGAACCCACTCTTGTACTCACAAATAGCGTGAATCACCACCGCAAGGTGGCCGGAGTAGAACTATTACCTTCTCGGGGGCTCGAACCGGGATAATCCTCCATCTCGCTCGTTGTCTCCTAGCTCGACCATCGACCTCCTCGACCTCATTCCTCTGTTCGAGCAAAGCGCAGCTTGTGGTCCCATTTCTTCTTGACCCTACCTCATTTTTTCTGCGGTTGGCGATCCCGATCGCCGGCAACCGGGCGCCACCGTGGGGCCGGGTGCTTTGTTCATTCACGGGAAAAACTCCGAGGTCTTAGGAGCATGGCGTTCTCCATCGATTTAACACTCTTCGAGTGTGGGATCGGACCTTGAGTCCGCTCTGCATCCTGTTTTCGCTTTCCCGCCACCGTGAGCGGCACGTCTTCATGGCGGGCGCCTCCGATGAGGACGCGGCGGCAGCATGATCGCGACTCCACAAACTCCCCGCGAGGCGAAATTTTGCTGTTTACGCAGGCGCCGGCCACGACCGCGGTCCCTGCGGGGGCTTGGCAGGAAAGCTTAAAGCCTTCCTGATCGGGCGTGGTGAGATGCCCGTGCTCCGAAGGATGGCGACTAGTCCGAAAGGGTGAATGCCGGGTCGGAATCTGGCGACATCGACCGAAATTCAACAGGCTAGCGCGGATTAGCGTTATCTTCGGTGGCTCGGCGACCTACCACCGAGCGTGAGATCAAAGCGGCCGCTTCGGACCATCTGTCGAGTTACATCAGGAAAGCCCGCCGAAAAGATTGCAAGTGGGCGGGGCCACCATCACCTTTTCTCCGGAGGATGCTTTACAAGGTATGGCCCGAGACTTAAAACCGCTTTTGTGACTTCACCATCGCCAACAACAGGGGTCGGGCGTGTCATGGTCGGCGGGCGGCTCTCTTAATTTCTTTGCGGTGAAGCACTTTCGAATCGGATGCGATCCCCGGTCAAAGATCAAAAGCATCGCCATCCCCTTCTTGAAATCGTTCACTCGAGCTCGACTACTATCTTGGGGCGGTGGTCTTGCCCGTCACCTTCGGGCGGCTCGGACAACTTCCGCGACCGAGTGATCACCTTTGAGGTGGTCGGGAGACCTCCCTGCATAACGCTATTCTCGAAGGCCTACCCTCATCAAGTTTATGGCGGCCAATCATTACGGTCGCCGGTGCATGAAGCTCCCAGCCCCAACGGCATCATTACCGCGGCGCTGTGACTGCAGCGCACATGGTGTGGAGACCAAGGTTCTCGGCGCCACGCCCGATGTCTGCCTCACGAGATCCAGAGGTGGCGAAAAGAACGCCCTTGAAGGCGGCGATCCAACCAACAGAGCAACAAAGGCCGTAAGCCGCCGAGGAAGCGACCGACGACCAGTGTGTCCACGTCTTGGCCGAGCTAAGTCCCAAATAGGAACTTCGAGCTCGTCACCTTCCTTCAGCGCCAACAAAGGTATATTCGCTGGGAGCCTCGCAGATATGCCCGGCGCTTCAAGGAGGTGATCGAGCACAAGTTCTGTGTCGAGCCGATTCTAGACTTGTGCGTCGAAGCTGCGTCGCTTCTCCCGTGAGAAGGTTGCGGTCATCAAGGAAAACCTTGATAAGCTCTGAAGGCCGGCTTCATCCGCGAGATCGACTACTCGAGTGGTGGCCAACCCGGTCATCGTCGCGAAGAAGGGTGGCAAGTGGAGAATAAAAGGTCGACCATACGGGGTTGAACTCGGCTTTGCCTCAAGGACAATTTTCCCCTTCCGCCAAGACGACTAGATCGTCGACTCCACCACCAACGCCAAGATGCTAAGCTTCTTGGATGCTTACTCGAGCTACCACGAGATCAAGCCGGGTGGTCGATTTACGAGAACAAGAGCGCCTTCATCGCCCGTTCGGCACTTATTGCTACACGACCATGTCATTTAGTACTGCGCAATGCGGGGCAACATTCCAGCGTTTGATGACTAAGACCTCGAGCCGCAGATTGGGCGAAACCTCGAGGTCTACGAGATGACATCATCGTCAAAAGCCCCTCCGGGGCGACCACGTCCGCGGACCTTGAGGAGACATTTGCAAACCTGAGCAGTACAAAATCAAGCTCAACCCCGAGAAGTGCGTGTTTGGCGCGCTTCAGGAAGGTCCTTGGATACATGATCGGGGCTCGGGGTTGGTCCGAACCGGAGAAGATCGAAGCCATCGAGAAGATGGAGCCCCGACCTCGATCAAGCAAGTACAAAGCCTCACCGGTCGCATGGCCGCCTCGTCAGATTCATTTGAGGCTCGGCGAGCGAGGTCTCCCATTCTTTAAGACCTGCGCAAGCACGGGGCTTTGAATGGACTCGAGCATACACAGCGATCTTCGGCGGCTGAAGGTATATCATCATCCCCACCTCCTTACAACTCCATGAGCTCGGGCGAGAGGTTGTCTGCTCTATCTTGCGGCCACCGCCAAGCTGTGAGTGCTGCCCTAATTGCGAGCAGAGGCACAAGAACATCCAATTTACTATGTCACGAGGTCTTACATGGCCCAAAGGAGCGTTATCCATAAGTCGTAAACCGGCCAGATGCTCTTCTCATGGCCTCGCGCAAGCTTCGACACTACTTCGAAGCGCATTCCGTGGTCGTCCCGGCAACTTTCCGCTCGGTGACATTCTCGCGAATCGAGAAAGCGGGCGGATAGCTAAATGGGCCATGGAACTGGCGGCGTCGACATCCGTGTCGTGGGCGAACGGCTATCAAGTCACAAGTGCTCGCCGACTTCGTGGTCGGCAGAGCGTCGCTGACCGCCCACCTCGCTCGAGGTCGAAGAAGAGAAGCCTGGATTATGTTCTTCGACGGCTCGAGGTCCTTCAAACGCCGGTGGGATACTTATCCTTACCCATGGGCAATACCAGCTTGAGGTATGTGGTTGCGTTTGGCTTTCTGCGACCAATAACATGGCGAGAATATGAAGCTCTCTTGGCGGGCTTCTGAGCCTCGCAAGTCCTTGGGCGTCTGACGGTTGGTCGTGAAGGAGATTCGGCTCGTCATCAACCAAGACAACAAGGACTATCAATGCTCGGGGATGCAATGGCAAGGTATCTCGCCGAGGTCCGCAAGATGGAGAAATGGTTCCGAACTTGGAGCTCGTGCATGTCCCTATGAAGGACAATTCCGGTCGACTTTCTCTCCAAGCTCGGCTCTTCCGACGAAGAAATACCCCCGAGCGTCATCCTCGAGGCGGCTGCGCTCCGTCTATCTCTCGATCGAGGTCGCGTGCTTGCGTAGTGGAAGGTATTCCGCGTGGGCGAGCCCATACACGCTTCCCGGCACGGGCGACTGCGCCCGACCCCATTATGAAGCGAGGATTAAGCTGTCGAGCAAGCTTGCCACAAGCTCGTGGACGGCAAGCTCTCTGACGGAATGTCTCCGGCATCCTGACTCGGTGCATCTCCACGGAGGAGGGTAAGTACCTACTCAACGACATCCACTCAGGTCTCTGTGGGGCGCACTCTTCGTACAGGACGATGGTCGGCAAGGCCTTCCGTATGGGATATTACTGGCCGACGGCATTACAGGATGCTCGAGATATTGTCCGGACCTGCCGAGCATGTCAGTTTCACGCCAGAAAAGTGCACCAGCCGGCCTACGCCCTTCAGACCATCCCGCTTGCCTGGCCTTTCTCGACCTGGGGGCTGGATATCCTCGGCCCCTTTCCCCAGGCGACCGGGGGAAAAAAATTCCTGTTCGTGGCTATCGACACCTTCACCAAATGGATTGAGGCTGAGCCGGTCTTGACCATCACTGCTCGAGCTGCCGTTCGTTTTTTCCGTTCGTCCGTGGTCACCAGGTATGGGGTCCCATGCAGAATTATCACTGACAATGGTACTCAGTTTACCAGTGAATTATTCCAGGAATTCTGCGAAGACATGGGCACCAAAGTGTGTTTCGCTTCGATGGCTCATCCTCAGACCAACGGAGCGGCAGAACGCGCCATGCAGACGGATCGTCTCCAAGGCGCCAAAAAGCGAAGTTACGGATGAGCTCAAACGCTACGGCACGACCTAGGTGGACGAACTTCCCACCGCCTTATGGTCTATTCGTACCTATTACCACCGAGCAACAGGTCCACACCCTTTCACCGTGTTTGATAATCGGCCGCCCCGCCTCCGGAGGTAACTCCTGGCTCCGCCAGAGTCATCTGATCGACCATGTCGACTTCGAGCAAGAACGGTCTCTTGACCTTGCCCTCGGGAAGAAGTAAGATGAGTGCCTTGAATCGCCACGACAACATTACACCGCAAGCTCTTCGCAGACATGCGTCTCGACGGTACAACCTAGGAAGCTCCTTGTTGGGGACTTAGCCCTGAGATGGATTCAGGTATTGTCCAACACCAACAAGTTGTCCCCGTGGAGGCCCCTATAGAGTCGCTTTCAACAGATCGCCGGGGGCTTCGGCCAGCGATGCCCGATGGAAGAGAGCTTTTAGCTCATGGAACATAGATCAACTTCGCAAGTTTTATGTGTAATCTCTATACCTTTAAAACTTCAATAAAAGGATATTCTCCGATTTCTATCATTCATGTCCTTTTTCTTTATGAGCATCTCTGTAATTTTTCTTCGGGCACGACCTTCGTGATTCGCCTCCTTAGTCCGGGTATCACGAAGTTTTACGCTCACCCCCTCGCTGGTCGAGCTCAACGTAGTCAAACTCTTCGCGAATCAGCTCACCCCTGCGTCCGGTTTGAACTACAAGCTCGGCACTTTGGCTATTGAGTCGCCGCATGGTCGCGTGGTCGTGGAGTTGGTGATTTATTCACCGGGTTCGCTTGTTTGCATTTCTTTTTCGCGAGCACTCCATCTCGATTCTGCGGTCATGGTCATTTGCTCGTTTTAAACTTGTGTCCAAGGTCGGCGTTGTTTCGACCTTAGACCCAATCGGGGGCTAGGACGTAACATCTACTGAACGACCTATGGATCTTGATCGCGAATAAGAAGCGCCAAGACTTCAAAAAGGTAACCCAAACCTGTTGATAACATTAAATGTTTTTACAGATCAAGGATGTTTGAGCTCTGATCCTCCATCTCGGCGAAGCTTCTCTGCTCGAGTTGGCGACTCGGCCCAAAAGCCGAGGCTTCGGTTTGCCGCAGAGGGCCTCGTTAGGCACGGGCCCGTGGCTCGGCAACGCTGCGTTGAGTTGGGCCAAGGCGGTCTTCGCCGCCGCCGGCACGCCCAAGTTTCTCCTCCATTTCGCGACTTTGGCCTCTAGCTCGGGAGACGCCTTTGTTGAGGATGATAGCTCGCAACATCCTCTCCAACGCCGACCTTGACACGCTTCGTCGAGCGGCGTGGTCAGAGCGATGGTTTGCTCCTTGGCGGCTTCCTCGTGCCACGACCTTGGCGCTCGTCAACAAGCGCTGGGGCAGCGGCGCTTGTTCTCAGCGGCCTTCGAGGGCCTCGATCCGGCGCGAAGGGTCTCGAAGCGCCGAAGTGAAGAAGTTTCGCTCGCGGCGGCCTTCTCAAAGAGTTTCGACCTTGGCGCGCTCGCATCAAGGGCCTCGTCGCTTTGGCGCCGAAGGCCTTCGTGCTCCTGCGGCTTCAACCCATGCTCGTGTTTCGGAGGACTGGTCCTCTCGAGCTCGGCTGCATGGGGACACCTCCAAAGGCCACCATCGTGGCGACGCAGAGTCGTTGAGCTCCGGCTGAGCCGCTTCGATTTCTGCAAGGCGGCCTCAATGGTCGCCAGAGCTCGAGGCCTTCGGTCTCCCTCTCTTCCACGGCGCTCAAGATCGATGGAGCACGCCGACATGCTCGTTGAGACCTTGAAGCCCTCGGGTCCACAGCCGCCAACCGCCTTTGAAAACAAGGAAAGCGATTTGGTAAGAAGTTGTCAAGGACACACAACTTAACGACGGGGCATATAAGGAAGGCTCCTACCTCACGCGAGTCGACCGTTGGACGCTACTGGAGAGAACTCCTCGCTCATTTCGTCAAAGCGAGCCGTGTTGATCTCAAAACCTTCGCCCAGTCCCGTGACCTAGGCCTTCTTCAATCACCGCCGGCACACCTTGTCCGGGCCTACGGACGTCTTGCGGGCAGCCGAGATCCTTCCACATCGGTGCCGGGTCGGACCCCGACGGAGGTACGGCAACGGTGGCTTCGCCCGACCTCGGTAGTCATGGTTCCGCCACCCGGTGGCGGGAGTTGTCGCCAGCCAATGACATCCGACCCAACCCACAGGGGTGGAACATTGCATCCCGGTGGAAGTTCATAAGCCGGGTCGTCGAGTGCCTCCATTGCCGTGGTCGCCCTCCGGGTCCGGGAACATGGCCTCGCCATCGCGCGATCTTGGTCGGCGGGCCTTAGGGGCTTTGGCGACACGGCCTCAACGATCGGGCGACGCGCTGACTTGAGGGCCGGACACCCATGTCTCCCTCGATCTCGGGAGGATCGACGATCGCGAGGGTACCCGTCTCGCGGTCTTGTAATCCTCGCTGATTGCGGTGAGGAGTCCGCCTCGTCCGGCTATCGTGGCCTTGGTCGAACCCCAGGCCAGGGCCCACTCGAGGCTCCCGCAGAGCGCGCCTTTGTCCCGAAGACCGGCGCTGAGCCGCATGTGGCGTCTGCCCCCTCCTCGGACTTCGGACTGCGCACTCAACAACGTGCATTGTCAGAGTGGGCAAGCTCGGGTCTCGAGCACTCGAGATCTGCGATCAGGATAAGCACTAAGACAAAAACACGGAGATGGAGCAGGTTGCAAAGCCGGGCTCTTACAGGTCGATGGCCTCTGCCTCGCCGATGGCCGCGATGGTCTGTTGCCCGAGCTCGGAGGAGGAATCCGCTTCCTTCCTCTCGGGTCAGGGAGATGAAGCTCGCGATGAGCCCGCACCGCCTGGCGGGGGGCTCGGTGGTCTGGCAGCGGCCATTGCGCTTTGTTCTTCGCCAAGTAAAGAAACTTTGTTTGGCCCTAAGAAGCCAAGGGCGCTAGCTCGGGGAATTGGCTATGATCGTCTTTACCGTGGCGCGGTCACCCCATTCGATGTGAGGCCTCTTCGTCCCCTGGCGGTCATCTCGGGGGAGTCTTTTCTTCCCCTTTTTGCTCTTGCCCTCGCCGGGCAGGAAGCGATCTCCGTTGTCCCACAACTCTCGATGATCCTACAAGCAAGCACGGGTCAGGCAAAGACGTGTGAATGTTTGGATGAGCTCATGAGGTCGAAGGCTTACCTCGGGCTTTCGTCGCAAGACGTTCTTCGGGACCGGGTTGTCAAGAGTATACTCATACGCCAGTTTCCCGAACATTTCCTGCATCCTGGCCGCGACCCAGGACTCCTTCGGCGCTACACGAACAAGAGCCATCAGAGGAGGAAGAAGTACGAAGTCAAGCAAAAGCCTTGGGGCTAAAAGACCTTACCAGATGAACTCTCGCGGGTCGAATCGTCACGTCCCTTGATCTGGGAGAACGGATGTAACCTCTTCCGTAGGGGAGACACCCGATTCCGCAGAAAGTCATTCGCAATCGCCTGACCGGTGAGACCGCGTGTGGCGCAAATGTGGATGGTGGCGATGGCTTCTGCGTCGACGTTGAGGTCCTCAGTCTCTGGGGTCTCCATCTTCCCATGTGGCGGCCCCTCAGACGCAGACCTTCCGTTCTCCCCCTTCTTGAGGTAGAACCAGCACTCCGACCATGGACCAAGGGAGTCCCGGCTAGGGATCTTGGGCAAGGCCCACTTGAGCCCGGGCCGTTGCCGGAAGTAGAGGCACCCGACCACGGGGTCCTTCCCGAGCTAAGAGGAGAATAAGCGGAAGAAGAGCGAGGGCGTGGGAAGAATTCCCAGAAACCCCTCGCATAGATGGGAGAAGATGGCAAGGGTGAGGACGGAATTGGGTACCAGATTGATCACTTCAATTTGGCAACTGTCGAGGATGTCGGCCAGGAATTCGCTCTCCGGGTCCGCGACCCTAAGGTGGAATCTTTGCTTTCAAGGCAGACGATCTCGTCATCTCGAGGATGAGGTTCGGTCTCACCATCGGGCAACCGCCAGGTCACACGATCCAAGCGACCCTGTGGCCTCGAGCTCCTTCATCCTCGTGGACCGACATGGTGCTTTTCCCGGCTTAGCCATGGCGAAATATCGGGTGAAGATGGAAAGGCAGTCTGCTCGGGCGAGAAGGCTTGGGAGGAGGGCGCAGAAGCTTTCAAGCTAATAATCCAGAGCTCGGGGTCTTCCACGGCGCTCTTGGGATTTAACCTCCTCCAGCGCCTCAAAAAGGCGCTACCGCATGATTAGATAGGCGCATTAAGGCCGGGCGGCGGACTCGGCCTAAGCAGTGTCCGCCATTGCTTGGCATCCGTATCACCAAGAGATCAAAGGTCGCCAGTGTCCCGCCTGGGGTTTCACTTTACATCTCCGCCGACCTCGAAAAAGGTTCCAAGACCTTGCAAGGGTTGCCTTGGCGACACTGGGTGAGGCTCGAGGCCGCCCTGGTACTACTTTCACGACCTTGAGCCTCGGGGCTAGCTGCTTGGGGCCGGCAACCCTTGGTCGGTCAAGACGATCCAGCCGTCCCCTAGCTCGGAAGGCCTCGATCAAAGACTTCGGATCAAGCTCGAGGCCGCCGACCTAGGGCGCAAAGATTCTCGAGCTCAGGGGCCCTCACGACTGCCGACGGATGATTCAAGGTCGGTGGCGCTCCCTTGATCCTGTGCACGCCATCACTTGGCGATTCGAGAACGGGATCATGGAGTAATGCAAAGACGGCGGGATCTGAACAGTTACCACGGCTATCAATGTGCATGAAGGCCACGATCCGAGGAATACTCCCGAACGCTATGCGAGGAGAATGGGTATAAGATCGAGGTTTTGTAAACACTTGAAGGGGACAACCCAGCGCACACACCCGAAGTTCAAGTTTAGACTTAGCATCGTCAAGATTGAGTCAGAACCCACTCTTGTACTCACAAATAGCGAGGAATCACCACCGCAAGGTGACTGGAGTAGAGCTATTACCTTCTCGGGGGCTCGAACCAGGATAATCCTCCATCTCGTTCGTTGTCTCCTAGCTCCGACCATCGACCTCCTCGACCTCATTCCTCTATTAAAGCAAAGCGCAGCTTGTGGTCCCATTTCTTCGACCCTACCTCATTTTTTCATGTTGGCGATCCCGATCACGATACGCTTTATATTACAAATTGAAGCTTGACCTTCATACAAAATAAAGCATATCCTTAATTATACAACTAAGTTACGATATGACCTTCGTTATGATCACGGCGTATGCATGTAGCTTCCTCTATGTCTTCCATGAGACTTAGGTCGATGTTCTCACCGAATGGAGGAAGCTCATCGAATTGGTTATAGTCTTCCTCATCGACTACATTCTCAACTCCCACAATCCTTCTTTTTCCTTGAAGAACCACGTGACGTTCCTTGTCAGCCGGATCCCTTACAAAGAAAATTTGTGTAATGACATTAGCAAGTATGAATGGTTCTTCTCTGTATCCGACGTGTTTGAAGTCCACGATAGTGATACCATACTTGTCGATGTTCATGCCCCTAGGTAGCCTGACCCATTGGCACTGAAAGATGGGGACCTTCAAAGGCCCATAGTCAAGCTCCCAAATCTCTTCTATGAATCCGTAGTACATCTACATATTGCCATTGCTGTCATAGGCATTTATACAGGACCCGCTATTCGGTTGGTGCTCTTGTTATCTTGTGCTCTCAGATAAAATGTATATCCATTGATGTCGATCCTTCAAATGTCAAAATTGTATATAGCGGTCCTTAGCCAACACCTCAATTGAGCACACTGCTTGGGTATGCATCATGTGTCTACAACCAATCTCCAAAGTTATCTCTGTGGTTTCTTGCGATCCAAACCCCGTGACTTACATGGGTTTTTCTTCAGTAGCATGTTCTTGTGCATGTTGACATACGGGCCGCTAGCAACCGAGTGCGAATTGTAAATGTGCTTGCATGAATGAAGCACGATCATTCATCTGGATCAATTTCTGACCTAGTGTCCCTTTCCCTTGTAGCCTCCCTTCATGGCGAGGTACGGGCACACCAATCGTTTTGAGATCCATGTAATCGATGCAAAACTCGATGACCTCCTCGGTTCCCCAACCTTTGGCAATGCACCCTTCTGGCCGATGTCGATTACGAACATATTTCTTCACAACCCCCATGAACCTCTCGAAAGGGTACATCTGATGTAGAAACACAGGGCCAAGAAACTATATCTCTTTCACAATATGAATAATGAGATGGACCATAATATCGAAGAAGGATGGAGGGAAGCACATCTCATGCTGGCATAGGGTGTTGATTTCTACGTGGACCCGCCTCCCGAGGCTATTTAAGGTGCCGCCCACCCCCATCCGAGGTTTACCTCATCGCGCCGCACCCGCCACCCTCCTTTGCGCTGCACGAGACCCCTCCGTCGCTGAGAACACCCTCGCCAGAGTTACACCTCCACCCGAGACCTTCTCTGCCATCTTTCTCCCTCTCCGGTGGGTCTTCGTCGTCACCACTTGCACGTCGGAGTTTCCCACATCGCCCTCTTCCCTATCCACGCAGAGCTGTGCCCAATTTGCAGCTATTTCGCCACTCGCTGCGTCATCTTCTCTAAGTCTGGTGAGTAACGTTGTTGCCCTCGCCGTCGAGTTGCTTCAGTGATCCCTAGCCGTCCGTTCTGTGGTGATCGTTCCAGATTGCGCCACGTTGCCAGTGCCCACACCCTCGCCTCTCCACCGCTTGATCTCCCTCGAGCTCATTGAATGAGCGCCGTGTGGCCGCCCCGTGTTCGACCGGCCAGCGACGCCTCGTCGCCGCCGCCGTCTTCACACACCGTCACAGAAGCCGCTCGTCGGCCGCCACAAACCGCAAGGCGTGGTTGCCCCATCGTCCCGTCGCCACCTAGCCACTCGCATGGCATCCACGCTACCGGTCACCAGATCACCCATCATTCCGTCGGTGGTTTCGGTTCACCGTGAGTCGTGTCTATGATGCATGGGTCCCACACGTCAGTCAGAATTTCTTTTCTTTTTTTGATTTTCCCGAAAATCCAAAATTCTAAACAATCCCGTGTTGACATGTGTCACCCCTTGTTATTTTTCTGATATTCCTGACCCGAGAGACTTCCAGGAGCGCGTTCTCCCTCGTTCGAGCTCCGATTTTAGTGATTCAAATTTTTAAATTCATATAAATTCATGATCTATCTTCTAGTACCATTCTTTTTAATTTTTGAATTTTGTTTCAATTTTTTATTTATTTGTTCTCGTTTCACATGTAGATGATGCAGTCGAAGCGCAGGCGAATCAACAGGCAGAGGTAGAACCAGCAGATGTCAACGAAGGCAATTCTTCCTTGAACATGTTGATCCCAAATTTTATGAAAACCTTATGTTGTTTTAAATTATGCATGCTTATTTTCACGCAAAGTACTTTTACTGTGGTGTTAAGGTGTAGTTAAATACCAGCTTGTTATACCCTCATTGACATTAATTATGACAGCCTTTGTCACCCTAGATGATAGTAGCTATTTTATTTGGTGATAACCAATAGTGTAGCATAGGACGGTAGAACTGCATAGTCTAGCTTAAACATTTTGGTATTATGCCATTATGGAAAACTTTTCTAGCATTATTTAAACTTATTTGTGAGATTGTGGCAATTGGTATTGCTGCTGTTATTTAAATGAAATAAAGTGGAAATGGCTTAGACCGGGGCGGATGGATGTTTGGTGGGTGCTGGATGCACAAGACCTTCTAAAAGTGAATGTTCCGTCCTTGTCAATTAAGGACCGATGCATGTGTTACCATGGATCGACCACTACTGTACAACCACAAGTCTATATGGGTACAACCTGGCTGAGTAATTTGTGCATCTCATTGGCTTCGCCATTTGGTTGGGTGTGGGTGTCGGATGTAAACACTCGCAAGGCGCAAGAGGGGGGTTCTGTACTGGGTGGCTAGAACCCTAACAGTAGTGAAACCTTAGCGAGCGAAGTTAGTAGCGGGGTCGTGCATTGTAAAGGCCTTGTCATGATCTCTCTGCCGACACACCAAAGAAAGTGTGTAAATTGCATGACAACAAGAGTCGATCATGTCTTGTGGGTAAAGTTGTACACACTCTGCAGAGTTAAAACTACTTTAAGTAGCCGTGCCCACGGTCAAGGGCAAGCTAGGTATGCTAGTACATTGTAGATCTTATGGTTTTTCTTTAAATGACAATGATGGTTTGGGAATCCGTGAGTGGTTGGAACTCTCAGGTTTTGGCTTGGCAGTTGGAGCTAGTCAGGTGGTTGGAACCTGTGTAGTTATTACATCAATTTCAATTACTATTCAATTACGCTTTGATCAAATGATGCTTTGTGAAATTACTATTGGTATTTGAAGTAAATTCTGCTTTATGCTAAAGGAACCATATTATGCTTGCAATTGTTTAGCCATGCATATAGTTATCATGCATTATTTTTCCAAGACTTGCAGAGTACATTTTGTACTCACCATTGCGACTTCCCAACTTTCCATAGGAGTACGCTAAAGCTGAAGGTGATTACGAGTTCTATGCTTGTGGTTATGATGAAGGCAATCCGGACTACTAGGTCGCGTACCCCAGTCGATTGCCTGTTGGGCATATGGATTGGCTCATTTGCTGCTGTTGATTTATTTCCGCTGCTTCTTATTGAACTCAAGCCATGAGGCTCTTTATTTGTAATAATTTGGCCATAAGGCTAATACTTTCTTTGCTTAATAAATATTATTTGCTTCATGATATGATTGTGTTATCATCACTGTTTCCACTGTGTGTGCTAGCTTTTCCTGGACTAGCACGGTTATACACAGAGGGTTCGAATTTGGAAATCCAGTCCTGACACAAGTCGATTCCACCATCTGACCTCAACACCGAAGCCATAATCATCCCCACACTAGACGATTTGACCCCAGAGCAATGCAAAGAAATTGAAGATTGAAAAGCTGCTTTGGAGGAAATGATGCTGGGTTGCTACTAGAAAACCCGGTGTGGTGTCACCCAGAAGACCGCTCTGCCAACGCTGAATCCTCTTGGCAATGCCGAATCACCAAGGGTCTGCAGAAGTCAATACGCGCTCGCACAGTCGAATTATCGGCTATGATCGAGCAATCTGTACATCATGCATTAATCAATCAATCATCAGCTTTAGTCACTACCCTCAAGTCGATGATTGCAAATAGCAAACAAGTGCTACCAACATATCCTGTCTATTCGATAGCATAGAGCAATAATACAGTGGACTGGGCAAAGTCGTCGGCTCCAACCCCTTCGTTAATGCCAACTCAACCTACTGTTTTATTGCCTGGCAACCCTCATCCTAGCGGGGTCACACATTACCAGCCATACACCGATGCCACAAAGCTGAATGTGTCGGCTAATTTGCCTCCATTAGCCCCATTCCACGCCTTCCCACAATTGGCTCCACAATCGATTGAAGCCAATAGATACACTTAGCACCATGAGCCGATCCCACTTAGGAATTTGGTTCCACATAGAGTGGTAACTTATACATAACCCTTTGTCCCATTGCTGGAGCTGTCGTTTAGGAGAAACGATTGATATGACCAGTTCCCACAATATCAATTGGTTCAATCTAATCGGTAGCCCAAGCTTGCACTCGAGGGGCAGGATGCCAATTATGATCATAATTGGCACAACCCCAGTACTGTGTCGGCTAACAACATCAACTGGGCTCACTAGATTTCTGATGTGTTAAGAGATCAATTCGGCTTACAACGAAAGGGTAGAGTCATCGGCTATAGAAAGCCATACCCTGATTATATAGATCGCATGGCTTATCAGCATAATTTTAAAGTTCTTGATTTTGCCAAGTTTTCTAGAGATGATTCGGTCACAACCTTAGAACACGTCGGGCGCTTTATCACCCAATGTGGTGAAGTTGCTCAGTCCGACGGGTTGAGAATTAGATTGTTCCCATTATCATTATTAGGAGCTGCTTTTACCTGGTTCACTAGTTTGCCCCCAAATTTGGTTCACTTCTGGAACGATTTGGAAAGCCGATTCCATGAGTACTTTTCTCTAGGAATCTGGAGCTCAAGATTTTAGATTTAAGCTTTGTCTGCCATAATTTAGAGAATCAGTAACGGATTACATTAAAATATTTAGGAAAGTTCAAAATCAGTGCTTTAGTGTCACGTTGCCTGATAATCAATTGGCTGATTTGGCTTTCTAAGTGTTGATTCCCTCTCTTAGGGAAACATTTGGTGGGCAAGAATTTACCGACCTAAGTCACCTGTTCCATCGTTTGCCAGCTCAAGAAAGCCGATACCCTGACAATAGGGGGTTCAGGGATAAATTTAAAGTAAATGGTAATAACAAGGAAAAAACCAAGGTTAATATGGTCGATTATTATTCAAGTGAGTCATCTGAGGATGATGAAGTAGAGGTGAATATAGCCGAATGAGTTAAGGGTTCCAAAAAATCCCTGGTCTGTTCATGGCTTAAGCTGACTACAAATAAGTCAGAGGTCAAGTACACATTTGACATGTCCAAGTGATTGTATTTTTGATTTATTGTTGCTAGAAAAAACAATACGATTGCCTGAAGGACACGTCATACCATCGGCTGACGAAATTAAAAAGTGAAGGTATTGCAAATGGCATCAATCTTTTTCTCATAATACTAATGACTATAATATTTTCCGCCAATAGATCCAGTCGGCTATTGAAGATGGTTGGCTAAAGTTTGCAGATGAGCTGACCATGGAAGTAGACGTTGACCTGTTCCCTATCAACATGGTGCAATGCTCGCAAAAGGGGAAAGAACCTATGTACGAAGAACCAAAACTGGCTCGACGCGTCGATATCCAATCTAGTTCAAACGGTGGTGACACCTTCAAAATAACAATCAGCTCATTACAAATAGAAGCCGATCGTGATGGCAAGAACTCGAAGGCCATCAAGCCAAAAGGAGATCTGCAGGTTGGCAGATGGTACAAGGCCGAAAGATCACCACCACAAAGGTCGATCAATAGACCTAAGCCGACATTTTCTCAGTTGTTGGAGAAATATGAGAAAAATGAGCAATTGGCAACAACACCACCTGCATCGGTGAGACAATTTGTACCGGCCTGAAAATCTGGAGAGAGCCCATCAAAGGTGCCCCTTTTGGTAGTTTTGTAGGGAGAGAGGGGTGGCGCTGCTGACACCATACTCATGCCCAATGGAGCACTATCCCCAAGACGATTGGCCTAGACAATTGGCCAAATACAGACTATCTAGGCCAATACAAGATCATCCTGGTCAAAGGCACAGAAAGCTGATCTAGGAGAGGATTATTCTACCAAATCGGGCTAATGAACAGGTGGAGCCTCTTGTAGTAAAAGAAGATCTGGATGAAAAAGTCTGTAAGGCGATCGAACCCAAACCAAGGTGGTGCCCGTCGGGTCTTAGTCGATCACAACGTAGGCGGCTTCAAAGAATAAGGACCCAGGAAATCTGGGAAGCTGAGTAGGAGAAGTAAAGAGACCAGGTGTTTATTGAGCTTTGGCTGGTCAAAACCATGAAGAAACAGTGGAGGAGAAAAGATCAGGTTGAGGAAGAAACTGACTCGACTGATGACTTGGGATCGCCCATGATTCGGGATGATACTCCTCCAATGGACACCAATATAGTGTTCACATTGCCGGTCGAATTGAAGATTAAAACGCAATCGGCTAAGGAAACCTTTGCTCAATTGTGTCTGGGAGCTCAAGACGCAATCTTCGAGAAGCCACATGACGCTCATCGGCATCTGAAGCCACTGTATCTGGAAGGGCATATAAATGGCAAACCGATCTCCAGAATGTTGGTGCACGAAGGAGCTACCGTCAATTTGATGCCGTATACCACCTGCAAGAAGTTAGGTAAGTCCGACAAAGATTTAATCAAAACTAATATGGCTTTGAATGACTTCACAGGTGATCCCACCGAAGCCAAACGCGTCATGGTCATAGAACTGACTGTCGGTAGCAAAACTTTGCTGACTACCTTCTTCATTATTGATGCCAAAGGGAACACAGCGTGTTACTTAAACGAGATTGGATACACGCAAATTGTTGCATCCCGTCGACTATGCACCAATTACTTGTCCAATGTAATGAAGACGAAGTCGAGGTTGTACCAGCTGACACATCGGCCCATATTGCAATGGCTAGTTCGGATGCGAATTGGCCACATGAAGAAGCCGAATGTATATCAAGCAAGGTGCTGGATGATTGTAACTTCATTTGCATTGGTAAAACAAGGCTTGTGCCGATCAATGTCAAGCTAGGCATGTTTGATCGGGCAAATGAAGTTTTGTGCAGATGGGGTCGAAACAAGTGATGAAGGCACTACAAGACAAAATGCAGAGCTATCGGCATATAACGGGTAGCTACGAAGCCATCGAAGATTTTTAAGAAATCAAAAAGTTATGCCAAGAATTCACTTCTACTGATATGCTTGAAGAAGTTGACATAGGGGAAGGCGACAGGAAGAGGTCTACTTTTATTAGTGCAAAATTAGATGTAGCATACATGGAAAAGTTGGTCTAAATTCTTAAGAATTATAAAGATTGTTTTTCTTGGAAATACTATGTGATGCCTGGTTTAAGCCGACAGCTTGTTGAACATCGGCTACACATAAAACCGAGATATCAGCCGTTTAAACAGTATCCCCAACATTTTAATCTGGCTTTGTACAATGTTAAAGAAAAAATAGAGTGAATACTGAAGGCCAAATTCATCAGACCTTGTTTATATGCTGAATGGGTTCCAACATTGTTCCTTTCATGAAGAAAAATGGTAAACTCCGGGTGTGTGTAGACTTTAGGGATTTAAATAAAGCCACACCGAAGGACGAGTATCTGATCCAATAGCCGATATGTTTATCAACACTGCATCAGGTAATAAAATCATTAGCTTTCTTAAAGGAAAGGCCAGATATAATCAGATATTTATTGCGGAAGCCGATATACCTAAAACTGCCTTCATAGATGCCCTGGTGCTTTAGGGTTGCTTGAGTGAATGGTTATGACATTCGTCTTAAAGAAGGTTGGCGCAACTTATCAGTGGGCTATGAATTTGATATTCCAGGACTTGATTGGCCATGTTGTCGAGATTTACATAGATTATGTTGTTATAAAATCAAAAGATGATTTGCAACATTTGGCCGATTTAGAGAAAGTTTTCTAGAACACAAGGGTGCATGGCCTGAAGATGAACCCCTTCAAGTGCGCGTTTGGTGTGTCGACTGGACAATTCTTAGGCTTTATGGTCCATGAAAGGGGAATCGAAGTTAACCAAGAGAGGGTTAAAGTCATAACCAAAACAAAACTGCCAATGTGCAAAAACGAGTTGCAGAAGCTAGTCGGCAAAATCAATTATTTATGGCAATTTATTTCAAATTTGTCGGGATGAATTCGAGCGTTTACCCCATTATTGAAGCTAAAGGATAATCAGGAATTTGTTTGGGAGCCGATCAACAAAAGGCTTTTGATGACATTAAAAATACTTGATCAATCCTCCAGTATTGGCTTCACTGCAGAAAGAAATCCCATTCAAACTATACATATCGGCTGAGAGGGAGACCATTGGAGCAGTTTTGGCACATGAAGTCAATGGCAAGGAGAGGGTGATTTTCTATTTAAGTCGATGACTCCAGGATGCTGAAATCAAGTACCCATTTGTGGAGAAATTATGCTTATCTTTGTATTTTGCTTGCACAAAGTTAAGACATTACATTTTAGCATCGGCTTGTAAAGTGGTCTACGAAGCTGATGTCATAAAGTACATGTTATTAGCCCCAATTTTACGAGGTCGGCTTGGTAAATGGGCTTTTGTGCTAATTGAGTTCGACATATCGTATGAATCGGCTAAGGCGGTAAAAGGACAAGTGATAGCTGATTTTATAACAGGATGTGAAACCAGTGCCGATCTAGTTTTTGTTGCCCCTTGGCAGCTGTACTTTGATGGATTGGTATGTCAAGAAGGTGATGGCATTGGTATAGTGCTGATTTCACCAAAGGGACATAACTTCAAATTTGCATTTCGGCTAAATAGCCAATGCTCCAACAATCAAGCAGACTATGAGGCATTGCTCAAAGGCCTACAGCTGTTAGAAACTATTGAGGTAGATGCTGTTAAAACCTATGGTGATTCTTTACTAATTGTGCAAAAGATAAAAGGGGAATATCAATGTTACGATGAGATATTGTTTAAGTATTTAGAACAGTATCTTGAAACAATCGGCGTTCATTTGCTAACTCATTGGCCCAGTAGGCATTAGGATACAAAGATTTTATCCGATATATAAGGCCTAAATTGGTTGATAAAGCAATAATGTGTGCTGATGCTACCAATTGGAGGACGAAGATAAAAGAATATCTAATTGATCCATCTAAGCCAACAGAACGCAAGGTCAGGCAACATGCATTGAAGTATGTTATCGTGGATAGAGTGTTAAATTATCGAACAATAGAAGGATTACTACTAAGATGCCTTGGAGCCAACGAAGCCAAGGTAAAGATAGTTCAGGTGCACGAAGGAATTTGTGGGTCTCATCAATCGGCTCACCAAATGAAATGGATGCTTAGGTGCACAGGGTATTTTTGGCCAAGAATGTTGGAAGATTATTTCCGATATTATAAGGGACGTCAGACTTGTAAGAAGTTTGGTAACGTGCAACTCGCACCAACATCGGCTTTACACCTAATTATCAAACCCTGGCTGTTCAGAGGATGGGGTATAGATTTAATCGGCCAAATATTTCCAGCTTCTAGCAAAGGCCATAAGTTCATTTTGGTCACAACAGATTATTTCTCTAAGTGGGTTGAGACTATACCCCTTAAGAAGGTTACGAATGTCGAGGCTATCTGTCGAGGATTGGGCAACTCCCATAAAGATCATCGTACCCTGGCAGCCAATCCTTGGCTGACCATGCTTACCCTTGGACGGTGTCCCCAAGGAAGACCCTCGGGTAGATCAACCTACGGGCCTACCCCGACCTCGACTAAGCTCGTCCCCGATCATCCCAGCTCGGGGGAAAGCGACAGATGACCCAAGTCTGGGGAAGGACCTCGGGCATGACCAGTAGGTTGGGCACGGTCCACGAAGACGGCGTGGCATTAATTACTCGGCAGCTCGAAGGACCGTACGGCCACATACTAAAGCCCACTACGCCCATGTCGCGGTATGGCGAAAAGCAAAGGAGCAGTTACACCCACGTCCGGGCACAGTAGTGGTATGTCATTCTGTAATAAATGATGTAAGGCTGTAGTCGTCTATAAATACCCCGTTGTATGTAACGTTTAGAGGGGAGGTCGGCTGATCTAGCGTCCTGCTATCTGATGACCGCCAGGGAAGACACTGTAAAGAAGAAAGCAAACACTTAAACACATCTCTGTAAGAAGTAGAGGAAGTAGAGGAGCTTGGCACTCCCGACCAAGCCCCCCTGTAATCCATCCTTTGACGATAGTAGGCCACTGGACGTAGGGTCGTTATCTCCCTTGCGAGAGGCCCGAACCAGGATTAAAAATCCCTTGTCTGTTGTCTCATTTCGAACCATCCGACCGTCCCTCTTAGCTCGGCAGGCCCTAAGACGCTATACCCTCCGCGGAAAAGGGGCCCTGGTTGATCTCTCATTCAACAAGTAAGCTTGGCGGGGGACCGGTTCCCGAATCATCGACACTATCGATTTGTCAATAAGCACATTATTCATCAGTTTGGTATCCCACAAACTATTACGACCGATCAAGGTTACTGTATTCATGTCCGAGGAGTTCCAAAATTTCGCCAAGAGCCTAGGTATCAAGCTACTCAATTCATCGCCTTATTACACTTAGGCAAATGGATAAGCCGAGTCGTCCAATAAAACCTTAATTAAGCTAATTAAAAGGAAGATTAAAGAAAAACCAAGGAATTGGCACTCAACTTTATCGGAGTCATTGTGGACATATCGGCTAGCATATCATGGATCAACAAAGCTTTCACCATATCAGCTAGATTATGGTCAAGAGGCCGTTTTACCTATGGAAATTAATATTGACTCAGTGCGGGTAGCTAGACAAAATGATTTGTCGGCTCAGGATTATAAAGACTCGATGCTCGATAATCTAGATGACTTCGCAGAATTACGCTTATCTACACTAGATCGGCTTATGAAGAACAAGATGAGAGGTGCAAGGGCATATAACAAGAAGGCTATGCCCAAATCCTTCAATGAAGCCAATTTGGTTTGAAAAACTATACTACCCGTTGGCTCTAAGGATAACTAATTTAGTAAATGGTCTCCTACGTGAGAAGGATCGTACAGAATAAATCAGCCTGTTGATAGAAATTCCTAGCGTGTGGATTGGATCTGTATTGCCTATGGTGATCAATAGGAGGAGCTGTATTGCCTATGGTGATCAATAGGAAATACTTAAAGAGATACTATCCTAGCGTGTGGATTGGATCCTAATCAGCTATAGTAGAGTATCATTTCACAAACCAAGTAATTCGTTGAAATTAACCATGGACAAAGTAAACATCAATGTTTAATCAGTTAAACAGCCGATTAGAAAATAAGTTAAGTGCTACAAAAGGGGTTTCAAAATCCAATCATGTCGTAAGTATTACATTGAATGTTTACAGGCTGGAGCTAGGAAGCCTTGCTCCCAAAGCCGATAGTGCAGCAGCTGCCTTAGCGATGGTTTCTTGAATTTCATCAATGATCTGTTGGTCCGCTTTTGCAATGCCGGGCATAGAAACTATTTTTGTTGATTGTTCCTTAACTTCACCACAACCAGGCCGATTTCGTGCTTCTGGTCTTTAAGGGAGGTGGCCGCTGTGGTAAGCTAGGTTTGCCCATCGGCTAGTTGCTTATGTAGGTTGGCTAGCTCTTCTTCCAGGATCTTCTTGGCCGATTCTAGCTTTTGAATGCTGGCCTTGGTCAATTTAAGGACCAAAGTGTCTTCATCAAATTTTTTCTTCTTGGCCTTGACATCTGCCACCATTTTGTCCAGGACTCACCGATCGGCCTCTTGTGCCTCCCTCTAAGCAATCCTAGACTTGGCTACTTCAACCTCTACTTTCTTGTCATCTAAGTGACAGACATTCAGGACTACGCTCATGGCCTTAGGGGGGAGGTCGGCTTCCACAGCAGCCATTGCGTCTCAGAGGGGCTATGTGTCATTTAGCAATTTGGCTTTAGGCTGCATAACTTGATGGAAAAGCTTGTTCAACCTTTCTTGCATGCCTGGCGCTGAGGTAACTACAGCCGATGCTTCCATAGAAACCTCAAGAATTTTCCTTATGTCAGTAGGGTAGTCGTCCGTTGCCATGATCTCCGGGTCATCTAGCTCGTCCAAAGTGAAGCCCAGCAAGTCTACTAGGTCGTACGATGCCGGAAGGGGAGTCCTTGTAGCTGATGGCATTGGCTGAGGAGGCGATGGCAGAGCTACCGAGGATGTGCCTTGGAGGTCAGCCAAAATGTTGGCTACTTGCGCCAATATAGTTGGCTGGAAAACAAAATAAATGATAAGCCGACCAATGGTTGTGCTCTATTTTAGAGAATTGTTAGATATAACTTACCCCTCTAACGATCGATGTATATGGGAAGCTCTCCGTGCTATGCTCCTAAGGTTTTGAGCCCTTTTTGGTGGGAACTTTAGTGGGCTTGTCCTTCTTTTCTGGAAATTAATCAACCAAGGGTTAGCATCATGAAGGAAAGTAAAGATTTAAAGTAACCATCGATCAAAAATATACTTACTCGGCTACTGCTGTTTTTCAATTTCGACAGTGAGGGACTTTGAATCCCAGGGTGCCAAAAGTATAGCCTATGAGACCCATCGACTGATGGGGCTGTTTACTGGGGTGACCACTGCTCGATGGGCCCATAGCGGCTTTCTTGTTAGCAGCCTTTGTCTACAAAAAGGAACAAGTCGATTAGTAGCCAGCACTAGGCAAAAGAAAAAGGAGGAAATCATTTGAGAGGCTGATACATCTCTGGTGATATCTACAGAAGAATTAGTGTAACCAGAGGAACTATCATCCTTGCTTGAGTCACTGTTAAGAACTATTGTTAGCTCAAGAAAGTTAGGAAGAAATTTACTCATAATAGCTGATTGGGTCCTGTCTAGATAAAGAGCTTCTACAATTAATGACCACCAAGCAAAAAACTAGCCCGCTCAATGAGAATTCAAGAAAAAATGTGGCAAATTCTCAATCAAGCTCGCGACTATCTCGAACGATGCTTGCTACAACAGCATTTCATACTTTGGCTCTAGGTTGAAGCCAATCAAGAAGTGGGAGGCTTGAAATAACTTGACCAAAGCCCAGCTATCAAGCATAAATTGAAGGGTGGTAAAATTCATATGATGGCTGGAATGTCCAACATGAAGTATGCTTGGGGAGATGAAAATTTTATACAAGTCCAGGGTCGAGTGAGGCATCACGGAGCTATTAGCCTCCAAATGAAGAAAAGATGGGCACTGATAGTCGGCCATGCCACTATAACTGAAGAAGTCCTTTTGGCCGAAGTTCACGCTGTCCAGTTGCAAAAAAAATGAAAAGTATTTTCTCAAGCCGATAGGGGTGATTTTTGTCTCATTCCCTAAACACATAATATATCTTTTCCCATGAGATCGGCTAGCTCTAAACTGAGGAACTGTGTTTTCTGGGGTATCTTCACGTGGGAAAGTTGTGTCTTCCACAGGCTGCAAAACAAGAGATCGACTAAATAGGCAATATAGCTAGATCTGAATAAACCACAAGGGTCCTCCTATGTTGCCGATGAAAAAATTGGCAAAACCTGAGAATAACCGACTTCTTATGTTGTACATCATTTGGTAAATTGCCCCCAGTAACATTTTACCTAGGGCAAGCCGACGCCCCTCCACCAGATGCTCTACTATCAGTTGATACACATTTGTCGGCCCAAGAGAAGCCCTGCAAAACAGAAATCTATCCAGCCATAAGTTTAAAAAGGCAATATGCTCTTCGTCTGATACCAGTCCATTCACCTTATTTTTGTTCTGGATGTACTTGCTCCATCCTTCGCCCTTGGACTGGATCAACTTATATCTTGGCTTGCCACTGTAAGCTGATATTTGCTCTTCGTCTTGCCTATGCAAAACATAAAGGCGTTAAATGTTTCTGACCAAAAATAGCAGGTCGTGGCCACCAACGGCTTGTTGGCTTCTGGATCGGCTAGAGAAAGGGAAAGACACTCTGTTATACCCATCCTTTCCCACACCTCTCTTTTTTGGGCTGATACATGAATATACCAAGACCTCCACCCTTTGAGCGCTGTCGACCAAGCTTTGAAACTCTTGCTCTACTCCTCCACGTTATAACCAGAAGCCAATAGTGGGAGTCTAGGAATTTCCTCATTTATGATCATATCAGTATCTAAACTCCCTACTGGTCCTAAGTAATATTGGTTATCACTGTCAGGAATCAGAATAAGTACCTAGTTGGGATCCATTCAGCCGATCTGAAGAAGAAGCCAATTGAGAAACTTGGACGTGTGAAGGATCAAGATGATGAACAGAGCGGGGGGGGGTGAATGGTCGCAAATAAAATTTTCCCCTAAAATACTCTAACTAATACCTTGAAAAGATCGCGCAAAGGAAATCGTGAAAAACCCGAACAACTAGACAACTATGTGTACCCCTAGTTTGCATGGATGTGTACCATAGAATATGTGAGGATTTTTGAGTCACATTCCTGGTTGTCTAGTGTCCAAAACAAAAAGGAATCAATTCAACTCTTGCTTTTAGAAATGACATCAATTCAAATCACAAATGTCACTTTCAGAAAAGCAAAAGCAAAATTTCTAGAAACTGTCCTCAATTAGAATAGGTGTTTGGTGGGTTTATGGCGCTCAAGAAATTTTGAGTATTTTTCTTCCTATGAAAAAATGACTCTGAGGAACTCCACCAAATTTCACCTCAAAACTCATTACAGAAAAATCAGCAAAAATCAAATAACACAGATAGTCAAGAACTTCGAGCAGAAAGTTTAGGGCTCAGTTTTCACCTCATGGCACCCAAACGATGAAACAAGTGGACTCCAAAATTTTTATAAAGATGAATATAAGAGTCCTGAATCTTCTCCAATAATAATCACCCAAAAATTTTTTCTATATTTTTATAAAAATAAAATACTGACTACTACATGAAAAACAAGTTCTGGACAGGGTTGCAACTTGATAGAAAAGATGATCTCTACTCTATCCTAGAATGCAAAAGATATGTAAAACCATATGAACACACTCAAAACATCCAAGATCAGCATTTAGAAGGAGGGGAGGCAAATCCAAATTGCAAGAAAGTAAATTGCAGGAATTTGAATGCTAAATTTAAGACATAAAGTAAGTGCGTAATGTAAATTCAAGCATGAATGAAAAAGATTTGCATTTCTGGAAAGAGGAGGTTTACAAAGCCTCACAACAAGGTGGGCAAGCTCAAAGGAGCACAAAAACCTTCAAGGGGAGGAGGTTACCCCTCCACCCCTATTTATACTACTCTTGGGCCACCTACCACCCTTGGATGCAACCCTCAACCCTAGAGAACTCATCTAAGGGCTAGGATTTGCCCACTCACACAGCCATGCAAGGGCTAACCCAAAACCCACACCAACAAAGGGTTTTCTTGCACGGTATTCAAAGCATACTACCTAGACCCGCTAACCTATCAACTAGACTTCGATCCAACGGCCCTCATTGATCCACGCGGCATCTAGCTATCATCATCTCCTTTCCTTGTCTTCTTGGCTTACCCGGACTCCGTCTCCGATCATCTTTCGGCGATCTCCCAACTGTCTTGACCTCCGACGCTCCTTGCCTAGTCCCGGTCATCCTTTGCCTCACCATGATCTAGCTCCGTCACCCTGCAACCATCAAAGACAAGGAAAAACCTTTCACATAGTAATACCCACAAAGATATTCAATGATTATCTCAAAATTATTAATCAATCATAATTTCTCTCAAAGTTCCGGTTACGCTTCTGTGTCGCTAGCATCGAAAAGCAACCAACACTGAAATTGCTTCAAATCGAAATCCAATTCAAATCAAACTCAATTTCAAATAAAATCAAGCTCAAATCTTGTCACTCATCACACACAAGGATAGACCTCCACATGGTCTTTCAGTGTGACATCAAAAAGAAGCGATTTTAGATGGCCAGAGAGCTTGAAGAGGTAAAAATGATGGTAAGGGCCATATATTTATAGCACGGTTAAAAATTTGGAACAGTGGGAAGAGTATCTCGAGGGACGTGAGCAGTTAAAGCGCACTATGGGCATATAAAATTTTTACGGCGCAAAAAATGGTTGACGATTGAGATTCTATGTTTGCTGATTAAATGGAAGCTGATAACAAAGATTTTTGGCAGATAACAAGTTATCTCCCAAAAATAGGGGCATATGTTTGCACAAAAAATTGGTAGGTGTAGTTAAAATCGGCGGAATACGAATAGGACACGGTTTGCAGATATTTGGAAACAAAAAAGGTTATTAAGGAAATAGAGGCTAATACAGATTCTACTTTTAAGACATGTTGTAATGGGACTCGATCGGCCAATGAGTATAAAAGATGGACCAGAGCCAGCGAAAGAGGAACAACAATACACACAAATCAATCAAGCCTGCATATACTTTCATCTTTCTGTCGACTAGGAGTAGCTCTGTAATTTAGTCTTTTTGTAATTTGATCTTGATCAATAAAGTTATACATCGTCGATTATTGATCTTTGTCAATTACACCTTAGGTTTGATTCTTTGATCTTGTTGCGCATCGCCTTCTTTAGAGTATCTACATTTACCCTTTGATTAGCCTTAATTGGCTGATTAGATTTGTTTCTAGCTTCGCTTTGATTTGCTTTTAGCTGATCAAATTTAAGCTGATTACTTCAAGAAATCAGTTTTGAGCAGTTTTTATATTTCTCCTTACCAATTGCTGGGTCAAATCAGTTGTCACACTTTGAACTAGGTATTCATCTGGTGTGTCGTGACTAAAAACCCTACTTCATGTTTTTGGAGCCAACAACAATAGCAGTAGTGCTTTCAAAGCTCTAATTTACAAATTCATGCCTAACGGGAATTTGGACACATGGCTGCCCGAGTCACGGTGGTGTGGCTCCAAAATGCTTGAGCTTACCTCTGAAGAATAAGCATAGCTGTTGACATAGCTGATGCGTTGGCCTATTTACACTAGGACTGTGGACAGCCTATTGTCCATTGTGATATGAAGCCAACTAAAATCCTTCTTGATGGTGATATGAATGCCCATCTGGGTGACTTCAGCGTTGCAAGTCACGTTCTTCATAATATGTCAACATCAGTTGGACATTCAGGTCCAAATAGTACAATCAGTGTGAAGGGAACTATAGGATATATCGCTCCAGGTATACACTTCGACAACTTGTATCTATGTAAGGTAATATGTTATTGTTGGCACCAAAATTTGGCAAAGAATGACCAATTTGGTATGCTGAAGATCAAATTGGATGTTTTCATTTGATATCGGCTAAAAAGGGCAAGTTGAGGTAAAATTGGCATAGTAGCGATATCAATTCTATTTGTAGGAGGTTAAGGCTGATACGAATCAAGTTTGGTAATGCGTCAGAAAAGGATAAGATCGGCATGCACGCTATAAAAAGGGACTAAAGGCGAGCCAAGAAAAATAAACAATAATCAATCAAACAACTCGCATATACTTTTTATCTATTTTTTCCTGTTACGGAGTAGTCTTGTAATTTAGAACTCTTGTAATTCATCATTGATTAATAAAGTTGTGCATCGCTGATTGTTGATCTTGTTCGATTACGTTAGGTTTGGTTTTCTTCAATGTTGTTGCGCATCACCTTTTTTAGGAAAATCTACATTTATCAACCATCTAATCAACTCTAACAAGTTGTTTAGACTTATCATTACTTTCAATTTAATCAATTTTTGAATAGCTATTTAGATCCTTGCTGATTATTACATTAGATCAGTTTTGAGCGTATTTTCCATCTATCTTGCTGACTATAGGATCAAATCGGCTGGCACACTTCGAACCAGAATTGAACCCAATGTTCACGTGTGTTTGAGCCGATCAATCCTTCGTCATGTTTTATGGTGCCAACACAGTTTTGGCACCCTAGTGGGACCCGATGTCTTCTACTGAAAAATCAATTTCGCCATTCGATCTCAACACCAAAGCTATAATTGTCGCAACAATAGACGTTTTAACACCAGAACAACGCAAGGAGATCGTTGATCAGAAGGCTGTGCTTGAGGAGATGATGCTGAGTTGCTATTAGAAAACTCAACGTGGTGTCACCTAAAAACCGCATTGCTGTTGGTTAATCACCTTAGCAACACGGGGACTACGAATATATCGGTAAGTCGATATATACTTGTACAAGCTGAATTATTTACTATGATTAATCAATCTGTGCACTATACTTTGATCAATCAGTTGTCGGCATTGGTAATGACTCTTAAACCGATAATTGCCAATAGTATTAAAAACCACAGTTGAAGGGTTCGCATCGGTTGGGAGTCTGCCCAATCGATGCAAACCTGTAACATCCCAAAAATTTTAATAAAGCAAAAATATATATTTTGAATTTGAATATAAATATTTCAGAGTTTTCTTGGCATTATTGGTTTTTATTTGGATTTCTTTGGATTTTTGTATTGTGGGAAAAATCAAATAAAAAATGGTCAATGAAAAAGAGAAAACGAAAAAAATATAAAGAGTAAAAATTTAGAAAATTGCCATGAGAATCCTGATCCTGCAAGCAAGCCATTTTAGCCAGAAAATGAAATTTTATGCACGGAGAAATGAAGAGATAAATAAAGAGAGTAACTTTTAACTAAAAATAATGCATTGTCGAATTTATAAAATATTAATGAAACTTATCTGGAGCTTTAAAATTATCATGAAAGCATAAATAAAATTTCTACCTCTTTTAAAAATATCATAAATTAATAATGTGATTATGACTTTTTCAAATTTAAAAATATAGGAACTTTGAAAATCTAGAAATTGCTATGTCAGAATTTATATAAAATAATGGACCAATATTTTGACTTGAAAATTTTACAGTGTCATTCTTAGATCAGATCTAACAGATATAAAAATTTTAAATAATAATATACTCCATTTTCTTCTCAAAGAAAAATTGAAATCAGAAACAAGATTTAGGGGCAGTCACTGTTTTAGGAATATTATTAATTTTTAGATAACTCATTTTAACCCCAAATTTTTACCAGATGTCAAGATATGTCCAAAGACCCAGGTCAAAAAGTTTGAAAAATTTCTATCAAGATTTGATAGCACAATAAAATTAGTGATTGAATTTCCTGAGCCGAAGCCGGTTTCTCGTCTCTTCACCTTGCTGACAGGTGGGCCATTTCCTGTGCTGACTCCGTTCCCTTACGTGCAGCGGGAAAATCCTCTCGGTCACTGTTGGTGGGTCTTGGCCCCACATGTTAGTTCCTTCTTCCCTGTTCTTCCGACCGAAGCAGAGGCTTCTCGATCCGACGCGCTTAACCGAGCTTCGCTTTGTTGATTTTCTCTCTGAGTTGTCGCGTCACCAGCGCTCGGACCACCTCGCCTCAGCCACATTCTTGCTCGTTCTCCCTCGAACCGAAGTTTCCCGAGCAAGACCGTCCCGGCAAAGCCCCCTCCTCTGCAACATCTCCAACCTCCAGTCACGTGCGCCCCGAAGCAATTCTTCTTCTGCCTTCCTTGCGTGGTCTGTAGCTCGAGCCCCCAAAACACTGCCCTGTCTCCTTCTCCGCACGGCTTTGCTTCTCCATTCCACACTAAAGCAGCCACTATTCTCTTTTATCGTGCTCGGTGAAACCTTCGCCTAAGACTGGGCTCACCTGAGGCCGAGTTCACCCGTTCTCCTCAGCTATAAGTAGCGACAAACGATCACCAGAGCTGCGCGTTATCTTTCCCCCTCATCTCCCGCTTCCTCTCCTCAGCCAAACATCCTTAATCTTGATCCCTTGCCGCCATTGCCGACATACCAGAGCTTAGCTCAAACAACAAATCGAATTGAATTATCAACCAAATCCAAATTAAATCAAGTGGTAGCATTAGGACCCATCAAGAATCAAATCCCCTCAAAAAAATTTGGTCTTCCTCCTGCAAAATATCGCCACCACCGCAAGCCTTCTTCCCCACGGCCGGCCACCGTTGGCAGAGCTCCTCGACCACTCTTTGGCTGAACTAACTGGAAAAATGGGTTCCCCGTCGTCACAAATTGCTTAATCAGTTACCCATTCGAGCTCCCGTGCTGTAGTTCTTCCTCCCGGCCAACCCACCATTAGAGCCACCGCATGACCTCAGTGGCAGCTCACCTGAGACCTCCTCTGGTTGAATTGGTTCCACCTTTGGGCATGCCTTGCCAAGCTCTTGCTCCCTGTGCACTCACCTTTGCTGGAACTTTGCCGAAAAACAGTCGCCAGCAAGCCCTAAAGGAAGCTCTACTCTCTGTCTATGGCGCGTGGGTCCCCTCTGTCAGCCAACACAAGCGATCACAATTCAAGGGTAAAGGCGCCTTCTCCTTCAAGAAGCGTATTTTCCTTTTTCAATCCATTTCCAAACCGAAGCAAATGTAATTTTTAATATCTAGTGCATTTTCAGTCCAAAATTAGTAAAAGAAATTTGTATATTTATCTAAAATCAGAATATTCTAAATGTACAAAAATATTAAATTTTTGCGCTTTAGAGAAATTATTTGAATTAAATTTTGTTAATAACCCTATTATGGCCTTTATATTAAATTTACGCACAATGAACCATAAAATAATAAAATAAATCTTCATATGATGATAAGATCAATATGAATTCAAATCTACAAAAATATTTAATTTTGGGTTATAGAACAATTATTTAAATTAAAAATGGGATAAGCACACTATTATAGACATTATTGCACCTATGAAAAATATAATTTGTTAAAATCATAAAATAAATTTTTATGTGCTTTTGAAATCATAGGAAACTTAAATATGCAAAAACATTTTGAATTTTGATCTATGTTTAAATTAATTGTTTTGCAATTATCAGTAAACCATAAATACGGCCATTAGTAGGAATGAGATATAACAACTCATAAAATAATAAAATAATTTTTATGAATTCCTGGAAATAGCAAGGATCCATGTATGTAAAAATATTTAGAATGAGACTTAGTTTGTGTTCTTTTAATAAAAAGAAAAGCAGATGACAACAATAAATAAATGTATAATCCATCGCGATTAAAGTCAAAATAATGCAAAACTAACTTTAAAACACTTCTAGGATTTCATTCTATTAATTCCTCAAAAATGAGTAAAGAATCATGTATATTGTAGTCGCAATCTTAAAATGAAACTTGATCCGATTTAGCGTTACCATTGTGATCATTTATACTATTTCAATAGTAGATAAAATAACTTATTTAGATGCTAAAATTTGTAAAATCAGTTTAAAAACTCTCTACAAATTTCATGCTGCCATATTCTAGAAAAATATCTTATTTACAACTAGCTTTTCAACTAAATCTAGCTAGTTCAAAACCCTTAAGTGTTAATCATCCGCTTCACTTTCTCGCCGATTCCGTATAACGTAAACTTTATAATGCCACATAAGCTTTTTCAACGATGAATATATTATCTCATCCAAATCCTAAAACTTATGAAAATAGCTTAGTAGTACTCTCCAAAGTATAGACTACCATAATATAAAGAAATAATCTTGTTTTGTCATGATTTGCTTATAAATTCTGTTAGCAGAATAACCCTAAGTATCATGATTTTTAAACTTCATAATTTGAATAAGCGTTCTTAGTAACAATGAAGAAATCTGAAGTTAAGATATTTGTATCACCAGAACATTCTTAAAAACTACAAATATATATGCCCAGTAGCCTAGCTTAGCAGATCTAACCTCCGCAAAACCAATTTGTATGCAAGATCAATTAAGGAATAAGCTCTATTCATGTATAACACTCAGCGAAGTGGATAATGTTCTAATCCTATTAATCTAAATAATTTTTGCATCTTGAATTCAAAATTATAAATATGAAAGTTCATAATTTTATCTTCTTGAATTCGTAAAGAAAAAATAAATAATCTATAAAAGAGGAATCGTGCATTGCTCATCTTGAAAGCTAATTACAATATGAATGCTTAATCAATCTAAAATATGAAAATATTGAAATCATCTAATCCAAACCCTGTAATATTCCTATTTTCTTTAGTGAGTCTTCATTTGGTTTTGTCTGCCTTCCTTTTGCCCTTATTGAAGTTTGTTATTTGCTCTTTATTGCTTTTAGTCAATAACGACGTGTAGAACCTAATGTCTCTGATTCCCTCGTCGCCTTCGTCAGCTGCAACCTCGACTTCGTCGTAAACAAAGATTAAGCAAGGCAAGCACCCCTTTGATTACTTTGATCCTAGTATTTAATTTTCCTTTTGTTTATCAAACGGTTTGATGCATACATTTATTTTCTGTAAATTCGCTATTTTGTGGTACTGGTAGATATACCTGTTGTCTCATGAAACTTCCTTAATTAGTATGAACTTGTGAACCTTGATAACCCTAGATTAAGGATAGGCATTACTTAATGTCATCATGGGTATATGCGATTACATATTATTCATGCTTAGCCATGCTTTAGAATCAACGATGTAGATGATCAGATCAAAATGGTTTCTTGAGAATTTAAAATGGTTGGAAATGACACTATTGGTTGCTGGTATTTTGATTAAAAACCCAAAATAAAACTATGGTTTTGACGTGGGTGATTATTGGCAATAGCCGGTTGTCGGATTATTGGCAATAGTATCGCTCGTGTCGGATTAAGGATCGAGAAATGGGACGCTATTGATCCAAGAATTCGGTGCAACCACGAGGTCCAGTATGGGATGGCCGTAACCTATTAAGTTATCTAGATATGGATTTGGATGTTGGTAGGCGGGAGCTAGTAGAAGCACTCCATTCTGGACTGCTTGTAAGGGGCTTCCACACAGTTCGTGTGGGTAAATGCATACCGGTGCAACGGTGTATGCCTTGCTATGAACAAAAATGATGTGTTGGTGTACTAAAAGTGGATCCACGACTTGGGTGTGTGTTTCTGTTTCTATGGCGAGGGCTTAACGTCCCGGGCTGGTTCAAAGTCATGTCTAGGTAATGTAATGGTTATGTATGATCTCCTTGTTGGCGCACCTAAGGAAGTGTGTCGAGCAAAAAGGTTGATCATTCCTTATGGGTAAAGTTGTACACCTCTGCAGAGTGTAAAATCTAATTGATTAGCCGTGCCCGCGGTCATGGGCACTTGGTGAAGTCATTCCAATGCTAGACTTTGGTATTTTCTGAAAATGGGTTTTGGTTTGAACTTGTTTAGCAACTGTTGCTTTATGTCAAAGGGCCGACATTATTGGACTTCATGATTCGGACTATCCATCGCTCACGTCATGAAGGACTGTGAGTATTACTTATGCTTTACTTATTTGTTATCAATCAAACTTGCTCTTGCAAATTCCATTTGCAAATGACAACTTGATTTACAAATTCAATTTCGCTTTATGCAAATTAACTGTAGTAACCTCCTTTGACTTGGCCTACATTTATGCATTTGCAAATACCACCCTTAAGTCTTGCTGAGTACAAAAGTATTCACCCTTGCTTAATTTGTTGTTTTAGGTGGATAAGCTAGCGAAGCTCCGAAGTTTTGTTTTCGTCGCAGGATGATACGGGATCTTCATTCAAGCGATCTTTTCTAGGGATTTATGCCTCATCAGTTGTCTGCGGGTTGGATGGGCACACTACAAGGCTTTGCTTCTTTTGCTGCCATATACTCTGAGTTGTAAGATTTCTTTATATATTAGATTTAACTTAATTAATATGATGTATGGTTGTGATTCCAATTGTTGTAAATGTGCGTACTAGCTACTGATCCAGGGACTAGTACTGTATGCATATGAGATTTCCATTTTTGCATTCTATGTAAAAATGGGGGTCGTTACAAAACCCTACCAAATTAACCAGTTTATTCAGTAGCGCTAAGCATGCAGAACCTGGTGTTAGCGGCCAATCCTAAGCCATCAGGTACAACTCCTACCATGATGCCAACCCAGCCTACCATAATATTGCCACGAATTCCTCGCACAATTAGCATTATGCGTTATCAAGCATATACCGATGCTGCTAAGTTATATGCACCTAACAACTTACCACCATCGGCTTCGTTTTATGCTTCCACCAATTAGTACCATAGCTAGTTGAAACCCCTATACACCCATAGTACACCGAGCCAATTCCATACAAAAATATAGCCGCATACAAGGTTGTAATATACTCAGAACTCTTCATTCCAATACTAAATCTAATCGCTAGGATGACCAATGTAGGCTATGAATAGCCTTATTAGTTCCCATCACTTAGGCAACATGTCATCCCAAGCCTACGCTAGGGAGCAGAATTCTAGCTACAAACATAGTTGGCGAGCTTCTAACACCTTATTGGCCAATATAGTAAATTGGGTCGATCAGATTGATGTGCTGTTGTGAGACCAATTCGGCATATAGTCTAAAAGGAAGGTTACTGGCTATTGGAAGCTGTACACTGATTATATTGATCGAATGTCTTACCCTTATAACTTTAAAGTTCTTAATTTTGTAAAATTCTTAGGGGATGAATCTATCGCCACATTGAAGCATGTTAGATGTTTCATCACGTAATGCGGCAAAGCCACTCAGTCTGATGGATTAAAGATTAGATTGTTCCCGCTATCTTGCTGAACAACGTATAGAGGAAAACTGATGCTCTAAGTCTAACTCCTCATAGAAGCTCTCAAAGTAGGAGTTCTTGAACTCCGTGCCATTGCCATTGTGTATAGCTCTAAGGCACCAGGGAGCTCAACAGATAACCTATGGACCAAACCCCTAAAATAGGTAAAAGGCTCATCCTTCAAGGCCATGAAAAACACCTAAGAATACCTCAAAAAATCATCGACAATGACAAGAACATACCACTTCCCACCTGTTGATTGCACTCTAATTGGACCAATAGTGTCCATATATAAAAGCTATCCTAGTGCATCAGTCACCACAACAGTGACTACAGAATGAGAAGCAACAACCATCTTACCATGTCGACAAGGAGAGTAGAAATCAATACAAAAGACTCTCCTAAATCTAAAAATCCTACAAACTAATTAACCCTCCAGATAAATCAAGGATTCTACGGACACTACTCTTAAAGCTTACCTCGGAAGAGTCATCGATAAACTGAGAGATAGAAAGCAAATTGTATTGCAGCTTACTGACTAAGGCAACGTCCTTATGAATGAAATTGTCATTAATGAAGATGATACATTTTGCAATGACTCTACCTAATGAAGCATTCCCAAAGGTGATCAACTCATCATTGGGGGCTCGGACTAGGGAAGAGAACTAGCGAGTCTCTGGTCATATGACGAGAACAACTAGAGTCAACAATCCATACCTTTCCCTTCTCCATCCTACGAACCTGATCAACACACAAGAGAGAGATGACCTAGTACAGGGACAAAGTGAAGATCTAGAAACCCAATACTGAACAACATGATGCCTCGAAGTCCTAGCCATAGAAGAAAAAGGTTAGACCCACACTCTAGTCTCACAAGACCAGTAGCAACACTAGCAAAACATCTGGGAGCTGAAACTGGGTTGGCCCACAATCGTGCAAAGGCTAGATCATCCCAATGAGGCTGCCTAAATATCATACTAGGAAACTTCTCATGCCGCAGATATCTGCCTCGAGGAAAAACATGATAAATATAAAAAGGGCCATAAAGAGACTAATCAAGAGTAGATCTAGGATGAAAACTTGAATAAACAGTATGAAATCCAAATCCTGAATGCTACCCAAAAATAGGTGACACTTTATGATATCTAGCAATAGTGTGTGCCTTAGGGGTACTCAGAGTCTAGGGATGACCCTGAATACCCCTAAGGACACAAACACACTCATGCCTCATGATCTTGGCATGCCTGAAACAAAAGTCTACTAGATGCCCATCATTCTGACAGAAGGTTCATGTATATTTCGGCTTGCTAAGGGCAGAAGCAACAGGAGAAGCAACCCTCTGGTAAAAGATCCCATGGATAACCTCAGCAGAGCTAAACACAGTTGTACTCTTCTTGAGAGCTACCACGATCTCTCCACTTTTGGAGTCTCGCACAATAGTGGGAGGATGAGCCCTAGCGTACTCTAAGTAGTAAAATCCTAGACCTTCATTAAATCGACTAATCTTATACTGGTCTAGGATAAGATTGAGTTTCTTTTTGTCTCCTACAAACTTCTCAAGAGTGCTCATGAGGTACTCACACTTTTGGAAGAGAGAGGCATAGAAAGAACAGTGGGAAGAAGATGAAGAACCCGATAAGGAAGAATTACCAGCATGTACATTTTTCTCCCTAAGTACGGGGCATTTCTAATCCTAAGGGTTTCGGCCTCTAGCTTCTTCCGAAGCTCAACTTGGATTTTATCCAAGTACCCCTCATCTTAGCACATCACAAGTAACTTTCTTGTGACTTAACTAGTAAGTCCTTAGTAAGTTCAGCACACTTGACATTTAATAATTCATTGTTAAGTTTTAGTTGCCTACAGCCCTCACATGATTTGATTGAGTCCTTAGAAGAATGCAATTCAAATTCATTATTTCTAGTAGATAGCTTCCTAAGGTGAATGCTCATGGTATCAATTTCAACAAGCAATTTAGGGCAATTTTCACACGATGCACTATTGTGAGCATAAAAAAATTAGCATCTACAAGAATACCATCAATAGAACCAATGCTAGCATTCTTTGACCTAAGACTCTCAAGCTCAATGAAGGATTGAGATGGTGAACAGAGGGGTTGAATGGTCATAAAATAAAATTTTCCCTACAAAAATACTCCAACTAAGACCTTGAAAAGATCACGCAAAAGAAATCGTGAACAACTAGATAATTATGTGTACCCCTAACTTGCATGGATGAAATCCATGGATATGTGGGGGATTTTTAATCACAATCCTGGTTGTCAACTATCCAAACAAAAAGGAATCAATTCAACCGTTGCTTTTAGAAAGGCGATTAAGCCAAATCACAAAAGTCACTTTCAGAAAAGCAAAAGTAGATTTTCAAGAAATTATCCTCACTTAGAGCAGGTGATTAGTGGATTTCTCGTGCTTTAGAAATTTTGGGAATTTTTATCCCTATGAGAAAAAGAGTCGTGAAGCACTCCACCAAAAACCACCTAAAAAATCCTTGTAAAAAATCAATAAAAATCATATACCATAGACTATCAGGAACTTCGAATAGAAAGTTTGGGGCTCGGTATTCACCTCATGGCACCCAAACGGTGCAACCAGTGGACTCCCAAATTTTTACACAAATGGATATGGAAGTCACACACGTTCTCTAATAAGAATCACACAACAATAATTTTTCTAGATTTTTCTAAAAATCAAACACTGACGGTTATGTGAAGAACAAGTTCTGGACAAAGTTATCACTTGGTAGAAAACTTGATCTCTAGTCTATTCTAGGGTCCAAGAGAGATGAAAAATCATATGAGCACACTCAAGACATCCTATATCAGCAGCATTTAGAAGGAGAGGAGGCAAGTCCAAATTGAGAGAATGTAAATTGCAGAAATTTAAATGCTGAATTTAAGACATAAAATAAATGCGTAATATAAATCCAAGCATGAATGAAAAAGATTTGTATTCCTAGAAGGAGAGGTTTACAAAGCCTCACAACAAAGTGGGTAAAGCTCAAAGGAGCACAAAAACATTTACAACCTTCAAGAGGAGGAGGCTACCCCTCCCCCTCTATTTATATTACTCTTGGGCCACCTACCACCCTTGGATGAGTCCCTCAACCCTAAAGCACTCATCAAAGGGCTAGGATTAACTCACTCACACAACCATGCAAGGGCTAACCCAAACCCACACACATAATGGGTTTTCTTACATGGTTTTCAAATCATAGTACCTAGACCCGCTAACCTATCAACTAGACCACGATCTAATGGCCCTCATCGATCCACGCAGCATCTAGCTTGCATCATCGCCTTTCCTTGTCTTCTTGGATTGCCCGGACTTTGTCTCCAATCATCTTATGGTGATCCCTAACTGTCTAGACCTCCGACGCTCCTCCCTAGTCTCGGTCATCCTCCACCTCATCATGACCTAGCACCGTCATCCTGCAACCATCAAAGACAAGGAAAACCCATCACATAGCAATGTCAAAAAAGATATATAATAATTATCACCAAATCATCAATTAAATCATTAACACTTAGAAGATCCAGTGCTACCGTCCCTAGGTTGGTACTACCGAAAAAGATAGACAAACCTCAATTTGCTTCAAATTAAAAATCCAATTCAAATCAAATGTCAATTCTAGAGTAAACCATTCTCAAATTTAGTCAAATACTCATCACACATAGGTATAGACCTCCACAAGGTCTTTCACTCAGAAACCATACTTCATGCATAGTCCTTAGGTCCTCAAGCTCCATAAACAAAGCATCACAAAGAGTACAATCAGTAGACTCTCGAGAGGAACAAGATCTAAGAGAAACTAACTCCCAAGTCAAGGTAACTACTTCCTTCTCTTACTCCATGCACCTAGCTCTAGCTCTAGCATGAAATTTTCCTAATTTGTAGAAAACTTTATTGAGTTGGTAATAGGATGGTACCTCATCCGAGTCATTGTAGAATTCGGAGTCACAGATGTTGTTGATGTCTGCCATAAAACACATCTCGATGAACTCATTGCCGCCTTTGTTCTTACCTTGCGGATCATCCTCTCCCTTGTTGCTCCAGGTTTCTATTTTAGAGAGGCTGATATCATCAAGTGTAGCAAAGACGCGATGGAAGAGCTTCTTATTCTTTGAGAAGTTGCGGTACTTCTTCTCACGCGCCGGGTCACAAAGTAGAGGCCTCTTATTCCTGGTTCTTCTTACCTTTCTCTAGCTTAGGTCAGTTTTTCTGAATGTGGTTGGGACCACCACATTCAAAGTTGGTAAGCATGAGAAATTTACGAGCTAATAAGGTAAGCTCACTTTCTGAAAATTTTTTCAACTGTTCATCGCTTAACTCGCAAAGGGCGGGAGGAGAGAAACCAACTAAAGTCTCAGAAGTGGATCCAATGTCATCGTTGACCAAGGCCATCAACTGCGACATTGTCTTACGAGAGACAATGTTGATCTCATAAGTCTGGAGTTGGGAGTAAAGCCCATCAAGAGTCAAAGTCGATAAATCTGTGGTGTCCTTAATGGTAACTTTCATCTCCCAAACCTGAAGATCGAGTACGGTTAAGAAGTGTCGATCGTTCTCCCAGTCAGGGTATATGCAACCAACTATGCTTTGATCGCTCAAAATCCTTATAAAATGATGAAAGCACTCATCAAGGGTCTCACTAGCATGATATTCAAATTTGTTGTAGTCACGCTTGTATTGATCTGTGTGGTGCCCTTATGGTAAGCATCGAGGGTCACCTAGATCTGGTGAGTAGATCATAGATGAGAGATTCTATCATAATCACTGCAGCTGAGGCCCTGTATGAGAATGTTTCTTACCTTAGCATTCGCCTCAACATCAGCTATATTCCCAACCGTGATGTTCTCATTGACCGGAACCTCATACGAAGCTTCACCTTCTACCAAATAAGGAAGCCCTAGGCAGTGATGTACGACTCTATTTTTATTTTCAAAAAGAAAAATCAACTCCAAGAAAATCAGAGGCTTGGTGGAATATTTGTCCATCGCTATGGCTCTTGAGACTAGTCAAGATCTATAAAATAGCAAAACCTAGCTCTGATACCAATTGAAGGACTAAAGTGGCGATTAGAGGTGTGAATGATCACAATTAAATTTTTTTCCCACTCAATGGATTCAACCAAAACCTCACATGAAGCACTCAAGCGCAAAGGAGCAAAATATAGTAAATATTGGTCTTGAACTTGCCTGTGGGGTTGTGATGATCAAGATGATCTTAGATATTCTCCTATCTACCACAGCAAGCAAGAACACAAGAAACAAAAACCTCAAACGTGACCTACAAAGATTTCTCAAAGATTATGCAAAGAGATCGAGTTCTTACAAAAGATTACCTAGATGATGAGGATATGATCTAAAGAAGATTCACTCATCAATCAATCATCCTTGGCATAAAATCCACAAGCATTTAGAAGGAGGGGAGGCAAATCCAAATTTGCATAAAGTTAATTGCAAGAATTTAAAGTGTTGAATTTAAGACATAATATAAATGCTAAAATTAAATTCAGAAAAGTAAGGAAGTAAAATTTTATTTCTTGGGAGAAAGATTTACAAAGCCTCACAATAAGATGGGCAAAACTCAAAGAAGCACACACAATCTTCAAGAGGGGAGAGATACTCGTACCCCTATATTTATACAACTTTTGAATCATCTTCCACCCTTGGATATAAATTCTACTTAGCCATCAAGTAATCTCATCAAGGGTTGAGATTGAGTCATCCTCCACCCTTTGATAAGTTCTACTTGCCCCTCAAGAAACCTCATTAAGTGTTGAGATTCAATTAAGCTAAGTTGACTGCTACTCTATCCTCTAAACCACAATCCAACGGCTCTCCTAGATTTGAACAGTCCCAAGTTAGCAGATCAGCCAATCACTTGTCTTCTAGGCTCGCAGCGACTCTGTCTCCGGTCATCCTCCAGCAATCATCGACTGTCTGGACCTTAGTGCACCTCACCTAGTCTCGATCATCCTCCGCCTCATCATGATCTAGCACTGTCATCCTACAACCATAAAAAATAAGGGAACCCATCACATGTGGGGAACCGTCCCCGGGACTCCACTGATTCACCCAAATGCATAGTACATCTTAAGTGAATCAAGGGAAACTCGGGCGTTCCGTGAATATACCCGTGTTGGTCCCAGGAAAGTTTGCCAACACGAGCATTCTCATCCAACAGTTGACATCACAACACATACACAATTGTCGGAAGCATAAACATGATTACACTCCAAAAGTAGGACTGCTGTCCATAACGACATGTTTAGAGTTATTACACCAAGTAGCAGCGGAAATCATAAGATAAACAACAAAAGGGCCAGCATGCCATGCCCCCAAACCCTCAGGCAACCAACTGGGGCAAGAACGGCGACTAAACGTTAGAATCACCGAAATCTGCCCGGTAAAAGTCCCCGGGTAGTGCCTCATCCTCACCTGCAGCAAGTGGACAATCCGATTGAGTACAAGGAGTGTACTCGCACAATAATATACATTGCATACTGGTTTCAAGCTACATGTGGTTGCTACATCAAAGGCAAAATGGCAATTTCAGCATAAAGCAATATTTGGGATCAATCGTAAATATGTATAGATTGAAAAGAATTGCATTTAGTAAACATTTGCAATATCTAATACACAATATAACATCATCATAATCACATTTATCTCATGCCTTCAAGCATTCTCCGAACCATGAGTTCCATCGCTCATGTTCAATTACACACACAAGTACTACAATACTCGTGTCTTTTTCCCACTCCCATTCCATTCTTACCAAGTCCTTAATACTCGCCCAGTGACTGACAAATCAAGTGATCGTCCTTAACCATGGACGCGGCTATTCGAATAGTTTAAACTCTGCAGAGGTACGACTTTACCCACATGACACGTCACACTCGTGAGCCAAGCTATTAACACATTTCCTTAGATGTGTCGGCCGAGGTGAACGTGACAAACCATTTTCCAGTATGCATGGTAGTGTTTCTAAACCATCCGGATGACTGTGACCCTCGATCCCACGTGCCCAGTGTTCGGTGTGTGTGGATCAAGGAGTACACCCGTTGTTGGACATCCCCAACTCAACAAAGTTCGAGGGACTCCGAGGACATTCCCTAGCGCTCCACTAAGCCCAAGGAATTCCGACGGACATTCCTTGACACTCCACTAAGCTCAAGGAATTTCGAGTGCACATGGTTTACACACCCAAGTCATACACAAGTACTTGGTTACGCCGGTCCCATAAACGGCGTGTGGTTCGCACGATAGTTACTCAAAGAGACGTCACCAGGATTTAATCCTTAGGGTCCTTAACCAATATCTCTAATCATTAACTAACATTTGAAACCATCAACATCATAATAATTCTCAATCGTTGCGACCAATGGACTAAGTCCATCTATCGTAGTTTCTAACGATATTCTAAGCATGGCTAAGCAATTCGCACGAACCCATATACAATAATAATAAACCAACCACCTAGGGCGACAATGGAACATGGAAAGAACATGATAAGGGGATAACATCACAATGTGGTAATAGCTAAGAATTCTACCCAATCATAATTGTTATTGAAAGTAAGCATGCAATTGATAAAATAATTCCAAAAATGTAAATTTCAAATAGTAGGAGCAATCATGGTCAAGGAGTAAAGTAGTGCCTTGTCGCCGTTCTTGACTTCGAAGCGTAGTCGTTCTGGAGTGCCTTCCAAGCGCCAACACCTAATGAGAAAATCCAAATCCATAAACACCAAATCAAGAACTCCAATGGTGCACATGATTAAAAGATGCATGACATACTCATGATGCGCAATGCTAATTATAACATGAAAATACCAATTTAGTTTGTGAAATTTGGACTTGAGTGTCAAAAGTTCAAGTCTTAGAGGCATTTTATTGATTTATGTCCGGAGTATCCGGGTTTAAACCCCGGAGTGTCCGGGTTGACCCCCTCGGTCTCACGAATTTTGTCCCATCCGGAGTGTCTAGATGAAATCCCCGGAGTGTCCGGATGAAATCCCCAGAGTGTCCGGGTGAAATTCCCGGAGTGTCCGGGTTGAGCGGTCTGTTTTCAAAAACTGCTATTTGTCTATTGTCATCTACACTTCAAAGGAATGGACTAGGGTTTCAAAGGGATGGACTACGACAGAATATTACCACTACAAGATTGCTTTTGCACTTGGTGAAGGTTGGTTTTGGCGAGTGGATGACGAAAGGTGTGCAACGCCGGTTTTTGCGGTTCGTCTCCTCCTAGCTCGTGTAGACGACAATGGCCTCACTTGCTCGTGCTTGCAACAGCAACTAACCTTCCTCCTCAAGCTTCCATGCGACATGCGCGACACGATCCAAGGTGTAGTGATGGATTCCATGGAGAAGAAGGAAATGAGTCACATTGGCAAAATTTCAGAACATGGTGAGAAAGAAAACCGATTGCTACTCACCCAAAACTTGGTGCCTCAAGAATCCATTTAGATGGATTTGAACCTCTTGATCTTGGCTTCAAGGTGGTATAACATGCACAAGCTCAAACTCAAGATTTGAGTGGATTTGTGGGGGAGAATGGCAAGGAGTTGGAGAGGGTGTTCTTGCTGTTTTCTGGTTTGGGGCTGAGCAAATGGGCAGTAGGGGGAGGAGAAACCAAGGTTTAGGGCCTTATATATGGCTGCCCATTCATGCCTTACATGTGGGGCTAGGTCCCGCATGTCATAGGGTGATAAAAGGGGTGGGTATGAGTGAGTGGAGTGAGAAAAGACATGGAGAGGATGTGCAGCCCACAAGTTCCCATGCAAGGTAGGTCCCATGTGTCATTGATGGGTTAGGTAAGTGGGTAGAGGTGAGTAAAGTGAAAAATGATATGTTAGGTATGTGCAGCCTACTCTCCTTTCTCTTATGAACATGGCCCACATGTCATTGTCTAAAGTGAAATAACATGTATGCAGTTTTGGAAAATGATTGTTAGGATTTTGTTACTTCCTCTTTATGCAAGATGAATGTCCTAACACTTGTATGATTATAATTAAATGAGGAAGTAATGACATTATGGAAGACGTTGGCATGACAAACCTCACTTACCGGATTAGTGAAAATTGGGCTGTTACAAGCCTACCCCCCTTAAAAGAATCTCGACCTCGAGATTACACAGCTTCATTGAAGAGGTAGGGGTATTGTGAGACCCCGTTCGGATGAACAGGAACCTCCATGTGATTACTGTGCTATTCCCTAGATCAGTAGCTAGCACTCACATGTTTACAACAATTGGAAATCACAACCATACATTTTAATAAATAAGCGGAAACGATTATGCAAATAAATTTTACAACTCAGAGAAATATAGCAGCAAAAGAAGCAAGCCTTGTGGTTTACCCATCCAATCCCGCAGGCAACTGACCAGGCATAAACTTCAGATAGAACACGACGAAGAAAATCCCGCAACTTACGATGGACAACTTCGAAGCTTCGCATTCTAAACCACCTACAATATAATTAGGCAAGGGTGAGTATTTTACATACTCAGCAAGACTTGAGCAAAACTGTCGTGCCCCGAATTTTCATGGATTCGGACACTCTGTGTATGCAGTACTAGTCCAGGATCACGCTACACTACAAGAAACAGTGAAAAATTCGTGGGTTTTTTTAAATTCGTGGGCAAAAAAAACCCATGAATTTTTAGATTTAAATTCGGTTTCTAAAACACCCCGAATTTAATTAAATTAAATGGGCCAAAAAAATACCGACGAATTTATTTATTTAAATTGTGGGCTTGTAAATATACCCACGAATTAATTAAATTGTGGGCAAAACCCCCACTAATTTATGCACGGTAATTAGGCTGCCTCGTGGCGTCTCTCTCTCTCTTCGCTGAGTTCGCTCCTCTCGCTCCTCTCACACAACCCCGCCCCCCTCCGCCGCTTTGCCGCCCTCAGCCGCGTTGCCTGCTCGCCACGCTGCCGCCCGCCATGCCCGCCTTCCCTCCCGCCCGCTTGCCGCGCCCATCCTCGACCTCGCGACGCCGCTTCACGCCGCCCCCATCCCGGACCTCATGGCTGACCCTCTCCCATGACGTCAACTCAGACTGCCGCCGATGTGAAGCCCCTCTCTTGCCGCCCAACCCCGGGCTGCCTTTGCGCTCGTGTTCGCTAAGGACGAGGAGCCCGTGTTCGTCCTCGCCGCCGCCTCCCCGCCGCTCGGGGCCCTCCGGCGCCGCGCCGTCCAAGATGAGTTCTTGAACTCCCAAGGCAAGGGCTAAGGCCAAGAGCTGCTGCAGACATGGTGATGGTTTGTCTAATGAGTGACTTGTCTCGTTGTCTTTGATTACGAACTGTCATAGCCAATTAGGATGCTTGATGATGTCGTTTTGTTTTGTTCGATGTGAAGAAATCCTCTTCAAAGCTAGCGAGAGAGGATCGCCGAATGCTGGGAATCGCCGCCAAGAAGAGGATGGAGCTGGAAAGGATTAAGATGGAGCAGAGATTGTGCTCCGTGAGTTGGTGCTCGTGTAAGGGAAAATTGGCGCCTTTTGCTTTCGTAAAATTTTGATTTTTGTGGTGTGTATGGCTTCATAATTGGTTCTAAGGAAAATGTGTGACTATTGAATTTCAGCTAAAAAATGCTTGAATTGGGTATGTCACATGAATGAATTTATTTTCTCACGCACGTGAGAGGGAGCGATGGGGTTTCCATAGGAATGATGGGTGATGTCACTCGGCACTGTGACCTTCATCGATGTTTTCATCTCAATGGTCTTATCAGAGAATCGAATGAACTATGTAATTGGATGGATATGTTGGCTATTATCAACTGAATTTTGAAGCTAAAATTATGTTCAATACCCCCGTGGATGTCACATGTGCACTAGCATTTTGCTAACTTGGCCGTTCTACTCTTTTTTTGTTGTTTTCCTACATATATCGGTCTTCAATTGAACATCCATTAACAATTAATTAGTAATGAATTCAGGATGGTTTATGTGAATAGGTGGTTAAAATTCAAAAACTTAAGTGCAGGTTAATTTTATTTATTTATTTGTCAAACTATCGGTGCCATATTTGGATCAATGGAGTGATATTGAGATGGATCATTCAAGTTGTTTTATTGAGGGCAACAACAATAAGATAATGCCTCGCTACTACCGCCAATCATTGGGAATGTTAGGTAAGATTCCAATTTAAATTCAATTTCGTGCATAAATCAGATCAATTGTGTGAGTGATGCAGATGAAATATTATGTTATTATTATGCTATAAGAATATTTATTTTAACAATGTTTGCTGGCAAACGTGGTGAAATCACGGAAGTTCTTAATCGCGGCAATCCAACTCGCTGGAACCACTTGTCTCCTTGTGTCGAAAATTTCCAACCAAGGTTAGAAAGCATAGAATGATATTGCAATGCATATCTGTCAGAGTGTTGTCATGCCTAGCTTACTAGCTATCGGAAGATGCTTTTGGATTCTGCTCAATAAATGTCATCTTTTAAAAGAGATTCTAAAATTATCGCATCTAATATTGGGAAATAAAAATGTCAAGTGTGGACCCATCTTCTTAGTGAGAACATGTCAACCCTTTCAAATAATCTATTAAATAATTTGTAAGAAATTCTCAAACTAATTAGAGGATGAGGGTGTTGAAGTTTACTACCACTTAAAAGTTCAAGTCTAACTCCAAACACAGAGAGAGAAAAGAAATGACAAATAACAAATTTAATCGAATAGCAAATAAACTTTTGTCTGCGTCCTTTCTAATATAAAAATGCTATGATCTATGCCCGCAAGACAAGAGATTGGTTTAGCTTGGAATTTTGCATGCTTGTTTGATTTGTCAATTGGAGAAGTTCGCATGTTCTTGCAGGGAAGGTGGTTTACACTAGATACATCCCTAGTTGGATAAGCATTAGAGTCAAATTATTATCACATTCATGACCACCTCGTGTATGTATATGTACTTGTAGGAAGATCCAATTGTTTATTGCTATCATCAAAACTCTGTCCGATCTGTTTGATTCTTGGATTGACACAAGTTTTTAGTAGCTGAGGTGTTGTCTATGTTGGAAAGTAATCCTGTGTGTGATCAGATTAGGTTCTAGTTCCTTTCCTTATTCTAGTTCCTTTCCATGTCGATCAAGCATAGAACTTTTCTGGTCTTTTAGTTCACAGAGAAAATTGTCAGGATTTCAGTACTTATAATATGCTGGTATAGTTATACTCGCCAGTCGATCAAGCAGTCTTAAATGTTCATAGGACACAGAAATTGGTGCTTCTTAATTACTGAACTATGGAAGGTACAAACCATCACAATTAATCTCATCAGTTTCATTTAGTAGTAGTTAATGTCCGCCTCAGAGGCTCATAGATCGTTTCATTTAGTAATAGTTAATGTCCGCTCTAAATTCTTAGTATAACATATCAGGTCAAATACAAGAGTTCGATGACACTGAACGTGAGAAACAATGTCTGGCGGTGCTTAGCGCAAGTGTTGTGTTATATCAGTTTTGTATGTAACTCAAATCGAAGAAGTAAACAGCTTGGTGCTTAGCGCAAGTGTTGTGTTATTTGGTGAAGTCATGAAGTTCAACTCCACATTCAAGACGCTATGCTTTGATTGTTACAAATATGGATGAGAACCTTAACTCAAAATGAATCAGAGAGTTATCTATTCCTCAAGAATACCTCCTGAAGTTTATGAATAACTAAGTCGATCACAAGCAAAATTCCTATAACCGGCAAACCCATTCAATTATTAGTTGTTCAAAATCCTTTTTTCTTGTTCCTCGACTCCCGACAAAATCAATTTTGTGATTCCTAATCAAGTCCAACAAATTACTCTTTTTACATGGTTTTCCTATATACCGAAGTCCCTTTAGCTCTGTTACGCCATATTTCATACCATTATTGTTTACGCCGAGTTGTGAGGCATTTATTTCACAGATTTGATTGGTGTGGCATTCTTGTTTTCCATTAGCAATATGGTACATTTGCAAAGCTATCTCAAGCAATAAAGCCAATAATCCTTCCATTTAGTTTTTTAGTCACAAGATCTTGACCTATGTTTTATTTTGTTACAGGGACCATAGAGATTGTGGACTACACAAATTATGATGATATGAAATATGTCTGTAAGTCCATATTTTCTATAAGTATGAAGAATTTCATTCTCTGACCTTTTTCAGTTTTTTCCGATACTCTCAGAATTGGCATGTCAGGTTAACCATAGGACCGTGAAGAGAAGTCTGGCCGAGGAGATCTTGGGAAGACCAAATTGCGGAGCTCAAGGATAGGAGCTTGTGTTTCAATTATGTTGTCAAGTCCTTTTGTCATGTAGCATGATGGAAGCGGTTAGTGATGGATGTAAAATTTGAAGCAAATGTTTCTTAAGCCATTTTTTATTAATCTGAAAGACAATGCTCTTTAATGTATGACATGCAGTAACAACAAGCGTCTTATACATGTTTTTCTTGGTTATATAACTTATATGGTTGCTTCTTTGCCATCTGTGGGTGGTGGGTGGGACCAAATGCAGATATCTGCTATTGGATATTTTTTGTACATCTCGACGGTTAAATTGTGAGCCTTCTTCAGCCCACGAAATTAAGGGTTAAATTCGTGGGTTTTCGAGACACGGCTATTCAATAGTTTCACACACACACTCGCAGAGGTCAGACACTTTACCCACAGGATACAGTCGCCCACCACACAGGTGATTGATTGCAACAAAGTCTTTCAGAGACTAACACTTAGCCAGTGATCCTCTCCAGTATTGCCTTCCTAACACTTCCCTCACACAGAGCCAAAGTTTAGAACAGGCGGATACCGTTAGATGGGTACCAAGCCGCAGCACAGGTACGCTCCCCCATACAGTTACATTTTGGTGTAACTATCGCCCCGAGGTATCAAAGGAAAGATATTAGAAACCTACTGAACTAGGTCCGTCCCATTCGGACGGTGGTTGTACACGGAACTCAGTTCAAAGGCTCGCAAGGTTAAGTCCTTAATCGTCCCTGCAAGACATCCAATTTATACAACTCAAGACACAGCCTTCTCAAACATTCATACACCCATTGCCACAGTGCCCACCGCATGAAGCCTTCTTGCCACTTGCCCGGTCCAAAACATTTCCCACCCGCTTTGCATTATTGCAACACATGCCAATGCCTACTTCGTTGTATGAGTAGAACCACACAGGTCGCCACCCTCAACTCCATTCCATGACATCATCGCATTATTTCAAAATGCGTTCCATAATTGTTTAGTCAGTATTGGTGCATTATTCAAAAGACATTCAGCGTGTATAAGCAGACTAGGCGACTAATCACGGTCTAGCCTCCCGTGTTGGCAATTATGTAGCATCCAACATAATATAGCATTCTAGGGTGACCAGGTGTTCAGGGCATACAAAGTATTAACAAGGTGTCGTAAGTAAGATAGGTATTTTAGCTACCATTCCCAATTTAAATTCTATAAGGTTTGTACTTAACATAGCATGTGATATGGAAATCGAAATATTCTTTTAAAGACTAGGCGCAAAATGGTCAAAGCATGACTTGCCTTCGAAGAGGAGTTGATTCTGGTCTGAGGCCTACGACGGGTCTTCGAATGCTCCCTCGGCGAATTCCGGCAACTCAAGGTCTAGTCGGTACAAGCAAGCACTCAATAAACATACAATACAGACAACAATATAAATTCTAAAAATAAAATAAAAATCACCAATAAATAGTGCATATTTTTACAAATTTTTGGGCACTGGAATCACCCAATTCCGAGTTAAAATGCAAAAGTTATAGCATTTTCAAATTTGCTGAAATTCAAATAAAGAATAATCGATTTATCCTATTTATTTTTCCACTGGAAATCCGGATTAAACCCTCGGCTTGACACGTGTCGGCACCAGAAGCCTCCACGTCACCCTCGCCATCGACAGTGGGCTCGGATGACGCTCATGTCGACGGCAAGACAAATGGGTCATTAGATCGACATGTGGGCCCAAAGTGAACAAGACTGGCCACTCAAATGACCGACACGCGGCGGAAAAACATCTGGCCACGCGGCGCATTTAATCCCGGTCGATGGATTCGAATCCAACGGTCAGCCTTTACCGAGCGATGCACTGCTACAAGCCTACGTGGCTCAATGGCGTCGGTCGGATCGAAGATCTACGGCTACGGTTAACCCTACGGTTCACTATTCATTAGCCTACGTGGACGAACCAGGACGGTCGGATAGAAATCCAACGGCGGAGATCTATCGGAGCAAACCCAACTCAACCCTACGGGGAATACGTGGCGCAACGTCGACCGCTAGATAGAAATCCTACGGCCATCGCTAACCAGCGAGTTTACTGTTACCCGCGCAGATGTGGCCACTACGAAACCGCCCGATTAAGATTCAACGGACAAGATCTACCCCTACCGTCTCGCTCTGAATTTAAAAGGGAAGGACGTGGCTTTACCGTGAGCGTCGGATGAAGATCTGGCGGCTGGGATTTGTTGCGAGGCGTCGAGGAAGGAGCGGCAAGCTTGTCGCCGGAGCTGAGGAAGACGATGCGGTCGACGACGTTCCCGTGCTTCTCCGGCCGGAAGAAGTAACCACACGGATGCGCCTTGGCACGACGAGTTCGGAGCGGAGGAACGACAGACGGCGGCGCAAATGGCGACGAACCGAGACGGAGGAGAGAGGCTACTACGGCGAGCTATTGCGCGAGCTTCGGTGCACGAGAGGATGCGAGGGAAGCGGCAAATGGAGCGGAGTGAAGTGCTGAACGCGATAGGCTTTATCTCCCGCTCGGACACGTCTTGGAACTTGCGCAAAATCTCTGACATCATCTCCGGCACCCAACGGCGGGCGGCGGTGCACAGTGCGCTCTCTCCCGAGGTCGTCCGGTCACGTCACCCGTCTGATTGAGATCCGACGGTGGAGATTAAATCCCCATTTCGGCGAAGCGGCAACACTGTAGCTAAGCGGAAATTCCGATTTTGCGAATAAAAATAAAGACAGAAATTCAAAGTAATTGTTTAGGGCACTAAAAATACCCGAAAAATTCTAGAAAAATTCTAGAAAATATTTCAGAGCACTTTGAGCCTAAGAAAAATATTTCCATTTATTTTTGATAATTACTTTTTCTGATATGGGTTAATCAAGAGAAGAATAAATCAAATAAATGTTAAGTAATTCCAATAAATCCCAGAAAAATTAGATAAATTCAATTAAATGAAATTAAATGCAAATAAAGGTTGGTTAATTCGTAAAAATTTCAATAACTCCAAAATTTAAAATCGACCAAAATTCGGGACGTTACAAAAACCTATCATACATGCAGGCCACTTCAAAGGAAAGGTTTCTACAGTTAATTTGCATAAAGCGAATTTGAATTTGTAAATCAAGTTATTTGCAAACGGAATTTATAAAAGCATTTGATTGATAACAAATAATTAAAGCATATGTAACACTCACAGTCCTCCATGACGTGAGCGGCGAATCATTCACAATCCTGAAATTCCATCAATGTCGGCCCTTCGACGAAAATCACAGTTTGTAAAACAAATGATACCAACCCATTTGAAAAATGATAAAACATCTAACATTGGAATGACTTCACTGAGTGCTTATGACCGCGAGCACGGCTAATCGATTAGATTTAAACTCTGCAGAGGTGTACAACTTTACCCGCAAGGAATGATCAACTTTTGCCCGACACACTTCCTTAGGTGTGACGTCAAGAAGACCACACATAGTCATTACATTACCTAGACATGGCTTTGGTCCAGCCGGGACATTAACCCCGCCAGAGAACTAGAAACACACACCCAAGCCGTGGGCCCACATTCACACACCCAACACAACGCTTTCTAAACACGGTAGGCATAGATTGCATTAGCAAGTAGACCTGACCGGAATACCCCGTCAGGGTAGTCCTGACCGGAAAACCTGTGCAAAGCTCCCGCCTACCAATGAACAAAGCCATGTCTAAATACATAACAAGCTATGGCTAACCCATCCTCACCCTTGTGGCTTGCACGGAAATCTCGGATCAATAGCGTCCCATTGCTCGGTCCTTAATCCGACACGGGCGACACTTCACCCTACACTACGTGCAAAGCCCTTATTGCACAACCGGCTATTGCCAATAATCGCCCGCATCAAAGCATAGTTTCATTTTGGGTTTTTAATCAAAGTACCCGCAACCAACAGTGACATTTACAATGTTTTCAGGAAACAAATCTGGTTTGATCATGTACATCAATGACTCTAAAGCATGGCTAAGCGAGTTAATATGATCGTATACCCAAAATGACATTAAGAAATGTCTAACCTTAATCTATGGTTATCAAGGTTCACTTGTTCATAATCATCAACGGAGGATCACGAGACAACAGGTATAACTACCAAACCACAAAATAGCAATTTACATAAAGTAAACGCATGCATAAAACAATTTGATGCATAAAAGGAATATAAAATACTGGGATCAATATGGTCAAAGGATGCTTGCCTTGCTTAATTACTGCTTACGACGATGACGAGTATTGCGGTTGACGACGGCGATGAAGAAGATAGAGACGTCGGGTTCTACACGTCAATCAACGGAAACATAGCCAAATACTAACTTCAATAAGTGCGAGAGAAACAGATAACAAGAACAAATAAGCTCTTTACAAGAACAGGGATTGCTCTTTACGAATTTATTAATCTTGTTTTACGAATTCAAGACGCTAAAATTGGTTAAGATTAAATAGAATTAATCATTAGTTGCAATGCTTTCATTGGTTTACTATTCATAATACGATTTCGGTTAACTTTGCTACTTATGGGTTTGCTCTATGAGGATTCAGATTCCAAGCAAGATGAAATAAGAATATTTTCTTAGATTACGGTAGATTATATCCTAAAGATCATTTCTAAGCTGTTTTGTACTAAATTCAGATTTAGATGAGCTGCTTTGTGAGTAAATGAATAGGCTTAAGTGATTATGTTAGAGTATGAATGATTTGTTCTCTATCGCTAGTTGATTTCACTTAGAATTAGCTTTATGCAAGTTAAATCTATTGATTCAGGCTATTGGCCTAATTTACATGATATTTGAGAAGGTTCTGGTGATAAAAATAACTTAACTACAGGTTCCATCATTCTTACCGATTCATTTTGTTATGGTTCAGAAACCTTAACACTTAAGGTTATTTGGCTATTTGGATCTGTATGCAAAACATGATGAAATATGGTTATTTCTTCATACTAAGAGGATTTATACTTTGTATAACAATCCTAAGCTGATTCCCTAAATTTTAGGCTTTGGCTGATACATTATATTCATTGTTGAAAAAGCTTAAGTAGCATTGTAAAGGTTACACTATTCGGAATCGGCAGAAAAGTGAAACAAAAGGTTAACACTTAAGGGTTTTCAGCTAGCTTGATTTAAGTGGGAAGCATAATGTAATTAAGATATTTTTGTAGAATATGGTAGTATGAACTTTGTACAATGTTTCTAAACTAGTTTTATGTATTTTAGTATTTGGATGTGTTATTTTATCTGTCGCTGAAATAGCCTAAGTGATCATATTTGAAACCTTAAATCGGCCAACTTTAAATCTTAATTTCCAACTAACCTATACATGATTCTTCATTCATTTTTCAGGTATTAGCAGAGTATCATCCTAGAAATGTTATAAAGTTGGTTTGGCATTATTTTAGTCTTAATTGCAATAGATAAACTATTTACTTATTGTTATCTTTAGCATTTTCTTTCATTAAAAGAATGCAAATTAAGTTTGATCCTAAGTATCTTGATATGGACAAGCTCCTACTGATTTCAGGGACTGCATACAAATCAATTCATTGTTTAATGAGATATTCTGCTACTATTCATACTAATGATCATGCTAGGGTTTATTAATGATCGCAGTGCAATACATAAACTTAGTTCAAATATTTAATATCTCTACATGATCTGGCTTATTGAAATGCCAGAAGCACATAATCATTTCTTATATGATTTTATGAACTATTATACCCTCATTTCTATTAATGGCCATAATAGGGTTCATTAAGGATTATGAAACAATTAAGTTAAATTGAGTTCAACATTAGAGGATTTTACATTTCTGGGTTTATTATGATTCCAGAGACAACAATAACTTATTTTATGATTGTAAGAATTATATTTTCTATGCAAGCAATAATATACATAATTGAGTTTATTCAAATCTTAATTTTTCATAATTGCTTTGTGACTCCAGAATTTAATGTTTTTGGATATTTGAATACATCCTGATCCAGGCATCACATTTATATTTATTTCACCATTTCAGTTCTTATCATTCACAAGTTCTCTTTAAAAACCATATTAGCATTATAACCAAAGTTGAATATAAATAATTATTCTGCAGATCATAAATTAAATATTTTTACATATTTATATTCCTTGTGATTTTAGATGATTATACAAATTTGTTCCACTGAAATTTAATCAAAACTACAAAAGATAATCTGGTTTCAATTATCAATTAGTTTGGAAACTACTAAAAAGGAGGAATACGTTTTCTTAAGTTTGAAGGCGTCTTTTGACCCAGGTCTTCTTCTTCCAGAGGCTCGGTTCATCGAGTGAAGACAGAAACAGGGGAGGAGCTAGGGTTCATCGCCATGGCGGCACCACTGGCAGTCTCCGCAACGGCGAGCACTTGGGAGCAACATCACGGCCAAAGCGATCCGGGGTGAAGTTGATTCGCCGAGAAGAAGTGGACAGTAGCGCAATGAGCTCAAAGCGGCGAAAATGGCGCAAAGGAGAAGACAAATCAAGGCGTGAGAGCTCGAATCGATAGCATATATAGCATCACGGGGTACTAAGGGTTCCATTTTCGGGGTTATTGAAGTCGGGGACTTACCGGAGTGAGCTGCCACCGGTGGCCGGTTTTGGAGAAGATGAGGCGCACGGGTGCAGCTTGATTTCGCATGGGGACTTCCAAATATAATTGGGGGCTTTTGATCAGTAGTGAATGAGGATGCTTCAGTTCAGAGGAATTTGAAATTGGTTGGCTCTAGTGCTCGGATTGATTCACGACTTGGAGCTCTGAAGCTTGGTTCATGGCGGAAATGCAGAGGGACTTCAGGCGCTGGCTTGGGGAGACAAGGGAAGAAGTGAGGGGAAGTAGAGCACTGCGCCTGGAGGTCTCCGAGATGCAATGAATGGCTTGGTAGTGGGTCAGACTAAGCCGGAGAGTTCTAGTGGAACGAGCTGAGGTCGCCAGTGGAACGAACGGCGACTGAGGAACGATGCGTTCGGCAGCAAGGCCTTGGGACCACTGTCAGTGACTGCAAGCTTCTCCAATGTGCCAACGGAACGGAAAAACAACGAATGGCCTACACGTCGGTGACTGATCGAAGTTTATTTTCGGATTTTGATTTTTCTTTGAAATCAATTGAAGTGTACTATTTTTCAAATTTTATTTTTCAAAAGGATTTGACCTCAGAATGTTTTCATAAAGTTTTCAGCTCCATTTGTGATTCCGTTATTTTATGTGAATTCTGACAATACATTATTTGGGTTTAAAAGTTATCTTTTCGTTTTGTCCTTTCATTTCCTTATGCATAGAATTTCAATTGCTGGCTGAAATGATTTAGTTGAATGATCAGGGTTCTCATGGTAATTTTATAAATTCTTACTTTTTATCTTTTTGCCTTTTCCTCTTTTTCATTCTTCATTCCCATTCGTTAGATTCTTCATGCAAAGAATAAATCCGAGGAAATCCAAATAAAACAAATATTGGCAAGAAACTCAAAAATAAATATTTTCAAATTCAAAATATTCATTTTTACTTTATTCAATTTTTCAGGATGTTACAGATCTACCCCCCTTACAGAAATCTCGACCCCAAGATTTGGCAGGTCTAAGGGAAAAGTATTTCTAAAAGAAGTCAGGAAACTCTCCTTGAGTCGGTCTTCTCGTTTCGAAGTTGCTTCTTCTTCAAACTGATTGCTTCGTTGAACCTTAATCGTCTTGCAGAATTTATTACGAGTATGACGTTAAGCTTCTTTTAAGATCTTAGTCGGATGCTTCCGACTAGTTAGTTCGGGTTATAGGTTGATTTCATTTACCTGGGTGAGTTTGGAAGGAAGATAAGATATTTCCCTAGTTATGATTCATAGAAGACAGTCTGAACACTGGATAGGTGAGATGACAACTCAAATTTACATGCCTTTTACCCTATCTTCTCAACGATACGATATAGCCTAATATATCATGGCGCCAGGTTACCTCGGATGCGGAAACGGTGAACACCACGAACCTTTCAATTCTCGAGGATGAGATAGATTTGGGAATTCTTTATCGAAGGTGACTTTGTCGTTCTTGTTGACACGTCGCTTTCCTTGCAATTGCTTCACTGGGTCTTCATCTTGCGATTCTAAGTTGACGTGCGAAGAAATAGAGAAGAATTCTATTTGAGTCTTAGGTAAGCAGACGAGAGATTCTAATACTTTCTATATATTTCTTTTGGTTGAATAATTAGTACTGTTTATAAGGATAATTCAATTTAGAGAGTGGCATGGGGTATATTTAGAATCCTTGAGGCAAAAGAAAGATTGCATTGCCATTAGATCCATTTGGGAAGAATCGAGCGTTAACATTAAGAAGGACATTTGAATATAATAGCCGATTTGCATAGTTCGATAGTAGTGATGAAATTAACTGAGAACAGATGTCACTCTAGGTTAACTTTAGTTTAAGAACAGGGTAGAGATAAATCCAAGGGTTGGATTGAGGTAGAAAAATTAATAGGTGATTCTGATGATTTGATTCATTTGATCACTTTGGTAGACAAAGGGTTTTCGTCTCTTTTGGATTGGCAAACTATGAAGGAATGAAATATACAGAATCAACAGATTGTTGGCAAGAATTGAATACACAAGGAACGTACTCAATATCACATAAGTGCCGGGTATAATTACATGAGAGGATGTGCATTTGGTGATTTGTTCAATTATGGTGAGCAAAGGCAGCTAAGTTGCAGCGGGTCTGTGCAACAATTGTTGTTTTCACCATTTGATTTACCAAAGAAACAGGAGAAGCTTAACAGCTGAATGTATGCGCGGTGATGGTAACCAACAGGGTTCGAATGAGGACGACTTTGATGACTCTGGCAGCTATAGCCGTGGCAGTGTACTTAGGGAAGATATGGGCAATGAACGCGCCGCAAGTGTTGGATTCAATTCACACGACGTCAATTGGAACACTAGCGGAATTATGCTCTCATCAGAGCGACAATCGGCAAGGGAAGAAAAGAAAAACTACCACATCAACTTTGGCAGGGAAGGAGTGTTATGACAACGATCAGCTTGCCTTGGTTGATTTAATCCATGGGACGGTATGACGGTGCTGACAAGGACAAATTAATTACATGCGACGAGATTGGCCAGCGATTGGCTTTGCAATTTCCAGCTGAGGTTGACGCCGGTTCTAAAGGTTGCCGTGGCAAGGAAAATAACATGGGGTAACTGCCATTGCAACGAAAAGGAGCAAGGGCAGCAAATGGGCAATCAATGTAATGTTGATGTTTGGCTTTGGACAAGACACAGAGAGTTGGTTGTTTGCTGTCATGGAGCAGAAAAGTATGTGTATGATGCTTTTATTCGATTACAGCAAACATTAGTGCCAAGGTTGGAGATTTTGGTATTCATTTTTCTTAGTTGGGTTCTTGCAACGTAGATAAGGTGCGTTAACAATTTGTACCGAGAATCGTTAGCAAGAACAAATTTGTACAAGAAGAGGCATACAATATGTTAAAATGTTTGAGATGAATAAAGGATGCATCTTAACCAGAATTGTTTGAAGAGAGCCAGAGGTTGACTTCAAGGGGAGTATTCAAATACAATTGCTATTTGAACAACTCAATGAATATTAATGGGATTAGTGGCAAATAAGTCTCATTCAAGGCTGACCTTGTAAAACATAAACATGAAGTGAAAGTTTACATTGAGTAAGGCAGCAACAATTCAAAGAATGAGCTGAGGTAAAACGATCAACTTTGCAAGGATTGAGAATCTTGTTGTCCTTGATGGACGTATTAATAGATTGGGTCACGGGCATCCTGTAACGATATTTATTAGGATATGGTTATTTAGATGGGATTCTTGTTGGGTTTTACGGCAACATTTAGTTCTTTAAAATACTATTTTATGAAAAGTTTCTATGTGGGTTAAGTAGTTTTTGGCTTGGTTTATAAGGCAATATTTCGTTCTTTAAAATCTTTTTAATTAAAATTTTCTTATTAAGCAGGGTTAACGCATCGTAAATTTCAACCTAGTGGTTTAACATTCACGAGAGTAACCCGAAAGCAGTAGAAAGGATTTACAACAAAACTTCAACAACACAGAAGTAGTATGTATATATTTAACTTAATATGTAGGAAGGGTATCTAAGGTTTTTCTTCTACTAACCATATGTATTTATGCATAACAAGTTTACTGTATAGCTAGAATAATATGTAGCTTGTATACTGCTATGTTCCAAAGTAGACTATTCAGTGACGAGTTTCTTTTAATCCTTGCACCACGTGCTGTGTTAGTCTTCCGAAGCTTCGATGAAGTTGGGGAGGTTGTGCTGCTCGTTATTTCCATCTTCTTGAAGTTGTTGATGCAAACATCATGACGTTGCTGACTAGTTGCTTAAATTGTTCTCAACAAGTTTGTTGGAAATTTCCATTTTGCAAAAAGACAGGGAGAGGAATATTACTAAAGGAATAACTTAGGAGTAGAGAAGAAAATTCTATAGTTGGGGAAAACAGTATATGTATAATCGATGCTAATCTTTCTACCTTTCTTTTAGAAAATAGAGTTTCTGATTTTTTTTTCTAGTTCCATCCTTAACATCCATTCAGAAGTATAGAACTTTTCTAGTTCCAACTCCTTTTCATGGTATATAATTTAAGCAAGGTGATAAGGTGAGTTTTAAGGCATGGTTATAAGTTATCGTTGGAGCATTAAGTTTTAACTAACCAAAACCAATTTAAGTTTGTTTGGTGTTTACTAATTTAATGAGATCTTGAACTTGGGTTACATACGGGCGGTGTGGTTTCAGTAAAGCTAAGAACAGTAGTAAAGACTATACTACTAATCTTTAGGAGACTTGATTTTGTGAAAGGTTAATGACCGAAAGTTGCACAGATAAGAAGTTATACAGAAGGAAGGGGTAAGTTTGTATAAAGTTTTATAGAAAGATGAGATAAGCTATTTCATGATTTCTTATTCATCCTATGGGTTGAGTTTTCGATATTCATACATGAGGACAATTTATTATGAAACTTTAACCCAGGGGTTAAGTTCACATATAAATCAGTCCTGACATTCAGAAATAAAAACCAATTTCAAATAGCGAAACATAACGACAACGTAAATTGCTCCATATAGCTAGAGCGGAATAATATGCTACCCGTGTGGGTTCTTATCTTAAGTTTGATCCTACTACATTCTAATCATCTGCCTTTTACCCATGGGTAATGTTGTCTCTTTGTGAAGTAGCATCTTCAAGTTGTGCTTCTGTTTTGTCGAGGTTAGCGAAGTGTTGTATGCTTTCTTGAGATGTTGGCGAGATATTGCAATCTTCTTGGGGTCGGCATGAAGGTTGACAAGAACAACTCTTGAACATCTTCGAATCGAGAGCGAAGATAAACCATGGCAAGGATTTCTTTTTCAGGAAAGAAGAGTTTGTTTACAAATCAAAATGAAAGTAGAGATAAGAGTAGAGTCTTAAGAATGAGGAAAGAATAGCAGAGTCTACATTTTGCAAATTCAGTAACTTTTGAAAATAAACTTTTGAATTTGCTTATTCCAATGCTAACGACCATTCTATCTAAGGTTTATCCTACGGTCAGTATGGCTCTGATACCAACTCTGTGAGACCCCGTTCGGATGAACAGGAACCTCTATGTGATTACTGTGCTATTCCCTGGATCAGTAGCTAGCACTCACATGTTTACAACAATTGGAAATCACAACCATACATTTTAATAATTAAGCGGAAACGATTATGCAAATAAATTTTACAACTCAGAGAAATATAGCAGCAAAAGAAGCAAGCCTTGTGGTTTACCCATCCAATCCCGCAGGTAACCGACGTGCATAAACTTGAGATAGAACACGACGAAGAAAATCCGCAACTTACGATGGACAACTTGAAGCTTCAGATTCTAAACCACCTACAATATAATTAGGCAAGGGTGAGTATTTTACATACTCAAGAAGACTAGAGCAAAACCTATCATACATGCAGCCACTTCAAAGGAAAGGTTTCTCTGATTAATTTGCATAAAGCTTAATTTAAATTTGTAAATCAAGTTATTTGCAAACGGAATTTATAAAAGCATTTGATTGATAACAAATAAGTAAAGCATATGTAACACTCACAGTCCTCCATGACGTGAGCGGCGAATCATTCACAATCCTGAAATTCCATCAATGTCGGCCCTTCGACGAAAATCACAGTTTGCGAAACAAATGATACCAACCCATTTGAAAAATGATAAAACATCTAACATTGGAATGACTTCACCGAGTGCTCATGACCGCGAGCATGGCTAATCGATTAGATTTAAACTCTGCAGAGGTGTACAACTTTACCCGCAAAGAATGATCAACTTTTGCCCGACACACTTCCTTAGGTGTGACGTCAAGAAGACCATACATAGTCATTACATTACCTAGACATGGCTTTGGTCCAGCCCGGGACGTTAACCCCCGCCGTAGAACTAGAAACACACACCCAAGCCGTGGGCCCACATTCACACACCCAACACAACGTTTCTAAACACGGCAGTATGCACACCGCTGCATTAGCAAGTAGACTGACCGAATACCCGTCGGGTAGTCCCGACCGGAAAACGTGCAAAGCTCCCGCCTACCAATGAACAAAGCCATGTCTAAATACATAACAAGCTATGGCTAACCCATCCTCACCCTTGTGGTTTGCACGGAAATCTCGGATCAATAGCGTCCCATTGCTCGGTCCTTAATCCGACACGGCGACACTTCACCCTACACTACGTGCAAAGCCCTTATTGCACAACCGCTATTGCCAATAATCGCCGCATCAAAGCATAGTTTCATTTTGGGTTTTAATCAAAGTACCGCAACCAACAAAGGACATTTACAATGTTTTCAGAAACAAATCTTGGTTTGATCATGTACATCAATGACTCTAAAGCATGGCTAAGCGTGTTAATATGATCGTGTATACCCAAAATGACATTAAGAAATGTCTAACCTTAATCTATGGTTATCAAGGTTCACTTGTTCATAATCATCAACGGAGGATCACGAGACAACAGGTATAACTACCAAACCACAAAATAGCAATTTACATAAAGTAAACGCATGCATAAAACAATTTGATGCATGAAAGGAATATAAAATACTGGGATCAATATGGTCAAAGGATGCTTGCCTTGCTTAATTACTGCTTACGACGATGACGAGGATTGCGGTTGACGACGACGATGAAGAAGATAGAGACGTCGGGTTCTACACGTCGATCAACGGAAACATAGCCAAATACTAACTTCAATAAGGGCGAGAGAAACAGATAACAAGAACAAATAAGCTCTTTACAAGAACAGGGATTGCTCTTTATGAATTTATTAATCTTGTTTTACGAATTCAAGATGCTAAAATTGGTTAAGATTAAATTGAATTAATCATTAGTTGCAATGCTTTCATTGGTTTACTATTCATAATATGATTTCGGTTAACTTTGCTACTTATGGGTTTGCTCTATGAGGATTCAGATTCCAAGCAAGATGAAATAAGAATATTTTCTTAGATTATGGTAGATTATATCCTAAAGATCATTTCTAAGCTGTTTTGTACTAAATTCAGATTTAGATGAGCTGCTTTGTGAGTAAATGAATAGGCTTAAGTGATTATGTTAGAGTATGAATGATTTGTTCTCTATCGCTAGTTGATTTCGCTTAGAATTAGCTTTATGCAAGTTAAATCTATTGATTCAGGCTATTGGCCTAATTTACATGATATTTGAGAAGGTTCTGGTGATAAAAATAACTTAACTACAGGTTCCATCATTCTTACCGATTCATTTTGTTAAGGTTCAGAAACCTTAACACTTAAGGTTATTTGGCTATTTGGATCTGTATGCAAAACATGATGAAATATGGTTATTTCTTCATACTAAGAGTATTTACACTTTGTATAACAATCCTAAGCTGATTCCCTAAATTTTAGGCTTTGGCTGATACATTATATTCATTGTTGAAAAAGCTTAAGTAGCATTGTAAAGGTTACACTATTCGGAATCGGCAGAAAAGTGAAACAAAAGGTTAACACTTAAGGGTTTTCAGCTAGCTTGATTTAAGTGGGAAGCATAATGTAATTAAGATATTTTTGTAGAATATGGTAGTATGAACTTTGTACAATGTTTCATATTTTAGTATTTGGATGAGTTATTTTATCTGTCGCTGAATAGCCTAAGTGATCATATTTGAAACCTTAAATCGGCCAACTTTAAATCTTAATTTCCAACTAACGATACATGATTCTTGATTCATTTTCGTGTATTAGCGAGTATCATCCTAGAAATGTTATAAAGTTGGTTTGGCATTATTTTAGTCTTAATTGCAATAGATAAACTATTTACTTATTGTTATCTTTAGCATTTTCTTTCATTAAAAGAATGCAAATTAAGTTTGATCCTAAGTATCTTGATATGGACAAGCTCCTACCGATTTCAGGACCGCATACAAATCAATTCATTGTTTAATGAGATATTCGCTACTATTCATACTAATGATCATGCTAGGGTTTATTAATGATCGCAAAGGCAATACATAAACTTAGTTCAAATATTTAATATCTCTACATGATCGGCTTATTGAAATGCCGTAGCACATAATCATTTCTTATATGATTTTATGAACTATTATACCCTCATTTCTATTAATGGCCATAATAGGGTTCATTAAGGATTATGAAACAATTAAGTTAAATTGAGTTCAACATTAGAGGATTTTACATTTCGGGTTTATTATGATTCCGGAGACAACAATAACTTATTTTATGATTGTAAGAATTATATTTTCTATGCAAGCAATAATATACATAATTGAGTTTATTCAAATCTTAATTTTTCATAATTGCTTTGTGACTCGAATTTAATGTTTTTGGATATTTGAATACATCCTGATCCGGCATCACATTTATATTTATTTCACCATTTCGGTTCTTATCATTCACAAGTTCTCTTTAAAAACCATATTAGCATTATAACCAAAGTTGAATATAAATAATTATTCTGCAGATCATAAATTAAATATTTTTACATATTTATATTCCTTGTGATTTTAGATGATTATACAAATTTGTTCCATGAAATTAAATCAAAACTACAAAAGATAATCTGGTTTCAATTATCAATTAGTTTGGAAACTACTAAAAAGGAGGAATACGTTTTCTTAAGTTTGAAGGCGTCTTTTGACCCAGGTCTTCTTCTTCCAGAGGCTCGGTTCACTGAGTGAAGACAGGAAACAGGGGAGGGAGCTAGGGTTCATCGCCGGCGGCACCACGGCAGGTCTCCGGCAACGGCGAGCACTTGGGGAGCAACATCACGGCCAGGCGCATCCGGGGGTGAAGTTGATTCGGCCGGAGAAGAAGTGGACAGGGGCGCAGCCGAGCTCCAGGCGGCGGCGAAAATGGCGAGCAGTGGAGAAGACAAATCAAGGCGTGAGAGCTCGAATCGATAGCATATATAGCATCACGGGGTACTAAGGGTTCCATTTTCGGGGTTATTGAAGTCGGGGACTTACCGGAGTGAGCTGCCACCGGTGGCCGGTTTTGGAGAAGATGAGGCGACAGGTGCGGCTTGATTGCATGGGGACTTCCAAATATAATTGGGGCTTTTGATCAAGAGTGAATGAGGATGCTTCATTCGGAGGAATTTGAAATTGGTTGGCTCTAGTGCTCGGATTGATTCACGACTTGGAGCTCAAGCTTGGTTCATGGCGGAAATCTGAGAGGACTTCAGCACCGCTTGGGGAGACAAGGGAAGAAGTGAGGGAAGTAGAGCATCTTGCCTCAGAGGTCTCCGAGATGCAATGAATGGCTTGGTAGTGGGCTGTACTCCAAGCTTCGGGAGAGTTCCCAGTGGAACGAACGGAGGCTGCCAGTGGAACGAACGGCGACTGAGGAACGATGCGTTCGGCAGCAAGGCCTTGGGACCACTGTCAGTGACTGCAAGCTTCTCCAATGTGCCAACGGAACGGAAAAACAACGAATGGCCTACGCCGGTGATCGATCGAAGTTTATTTTCGGATTTTGATTTTTCTTTGAAATCAATTGAAGTCTACTATTTTTCAAATTTTATTTTTCAAAAGGATTTGACCTCGAGAATGTTTTCATAAAGTTTTCACTCCATTTGTGATTCCGTTATTTTATGTGAATTCGACAATACATTATTTGGGTTTAAAAGTTATCTTTTCGTTTTGTCCTTTCATTTCCTTATGCATAGAATTTCAATTCTTTGGTGAAATGATTTAGTTGAATGATCGTGGTTCTCATGGTAATTTTATAAATTCTTACTTTTTATCTTTTGCCTTTTCCTCTTTTTCATTCTTCATTCCCATTCGTTAGATTCTTCATGCAAAGAATAAATCCGAGGAAATCCAAATAAAACAAATATTGGCAAGAAACTCAGAAATAAATATTTTCAAATTCAAAATATTCATTTTTACTTTATTCAATTTTTCAGGATGTTACAGGTATTCAGCTCGAAGATTACTCCATCAGGGGTGTGATTACTCCATTGAACTCTAAAGAATTTGATGGTGTGGTTTCGAGTAACACGCTCCCTCTCGTCGAGAATACAAAGGGGATGCTCCTTGTAGGATAGATCGGGTTGTAATTCGAGAGTGTCCAACTCTGTGGCTTCAGTTGGGACACGGAGACATTTCTTCAATTGAGATACATGAAAGACATCATGCACATCGGCTAGCGAAGGGGGAAGCTCCAATTGATATGCCACCACTCCTCACCTTGCTATAATCCGGAAGGGTCCGATGTAACGAGGGGCTAGCTTTCCCTTCACATGAAACCGACGAATACCTTTCATTGGTGAGACCTTGAGATAGACGTGATCACCAATTTCGAATTTGAGTTCATGGCGGCGGCGATCAGCGTAGCTCTTTTGACGAGACTACGCGGTTCGCAACTGTTCACGAATAAATCGAACTTGCTCTTCCGCTTCGGTGACTAGTTCGGGACCAAAGAGGGGTCTCTCTCCGGACTCAGACCAGTTAAGTGGAGTTCTGCAAGACCTTCCATAAAGAGCCTCGAATGGACTCATTCGGAGACTAAATTGATAGCTATTATTGTAGGAGAACTCCGTGAAGGGTAAGCATTTCTCCCAATTCTTGCCGTAAGTAAGGGCACAAGCTCTAAGCATATCCTCAAGAATCTGGTTCACCCGTTCAGTTTGTCCATCCGTCTGCAGATGATACGCGGTGCTGAAGGAGAGTTGAGTCCCCATGGTCTTGTGGAGGCATTGCCAGAAGTGCGAGGTAAATTGGGTACCCCGATCCGAGAAAATTCTTTTGGGAACACCATGAAGAGACACAATTCGATAAAGATATAACTCAGCTAAGCGGCTCATCAGATATCGTCGTCTTGACAGAAGAAAATGAGCGGTCTTTGTCAATCAGCCAACGATTACCCATATGGAATCAAAACCTTTTTGCGTCTTGGGCAACCCGGTGATGAAATCCATACCAATCTCTTCCCACTTCAACATGGGAATGGGTAGTGGTTGAAGTGTGCCTGCTGCGCAAATGGTAAACTTTCACCCATTGACATCGTCGCACTCTCGGCGACATACCGGCAATCTCGTTTCATCGGGTCCACCAAAGTCTTGGCTTAAGATCTTGATACATTTTTGTACTCCCGAGATGAATAGAGAATGTGGAATTATGAGCTTCATCAAGAATTAGTGCCTTCAATTCCTTACAATTTGGCACCACTAGCCGTTTGCCGAACCACAAGACACCTTGTGGGTCCTCGGTGAAGCAATTGGCCTTGCCTTGCTTGATGCGGGCTCGGATGAGTGCCACGCCCTTGTCTGTCTTTTGAGCCTCTTTGATTTGGTCTAAGAGATTAGATTTGACTTCCATGACAGCAAGGAATCCCGCCTTAACCACTTCTAGATTGAGCTTTCAAAACTCGGTGCACATGGCTTCCGATTCCGGTTCTACCGAAAGACGATTGCATTGAGACTTTCGGCTCAACGCATCGGAAACAATATTGGCCTTTCCAGGATGATAATGGAGTCCCGTATCATAATCTTTTATCAATTCAAGCCACCTCCTTTGCCTCAAGTTCAGGTCGGCTTGAGTAAAGATATACTTGTGCTCTTATGATCGGTGTAGATTTCACAGCGACACCGATGAGGTAATGTCGCTTGATTTTAGAGCATGCACTACGCTGCCAGCTCTAAGTCATGGGTGGGGTAATTCATCTCATGAGGTCTCAATTGCCTCGATGCATACGCCACAACCCGACCTCCTTGCATAAGTACACAACCCGGCCGAGGCGGATGCATCATAATATATGTCGAAGCCCTTGTGAATATCCGGCAGACTAAGATGGGTGCGATGGTTAAGTGAACTTTCAACAATTGAAAGCTTGCCTCACACTCTGTTGACCATACGAACTTATTCTCCTTCTTCAAAAGTTCGGTCAGTGGCTTCGCGATTTTGGAGAAGTTCTCCACGAATCGACGGTAATAACCCGTGAACCCAAGGAAACTTCGAACTTCTGTGATGTTCTTAGGCTATTTCCAATCAAGTACTGTCTGTATCTTGCTGGGGTCAACCACAACTCCGCCTTCCGATAGCGCATGGCCCAAGAAGGCAACCTCCTTTAGCCGTAATTCACACTTGCTGAATTTTGCGTAGAGTTAGTGCTCTCATGACTTTTGAGGACTTTCCAAAGGTGTACTTCGTGCTCCTCTTTAGACTTGGAGTAAATAAGAATATCATCGATGAAGATGACAACGAACTTGTCGAGATATTCCATGAAAACCTAATTCATAAGGCTCATAAAGTAGGCCGGTGCATTAGTCAAACCGAAAGACATTACGGTATACTCATATAGACCATAACGGGTGGAGAATGTCGTTTTTGGAATGTCTCGATCTGATCTTGATTTGATGGTAGCCTAATCTCAAGTCAATCTTGGAGAAGATCTGAGCTCCGATCATTTGGTCAAACAAATCATCGATCATGAAGTGGATACTTGTTCTTGACCGTGACCGCATTCAATGGACGGTAATCAACACACATCCGCAAGCTATCATCCTTCTTCTTCACAAATAGCGCCGGGCATCCCCAAGGTGAGGAGCTCGGTCGAATGAAGCCCTTCTCTTGCAGCTCTGTAAGTTGTTTCTTTAACTCGATCAACTCATGTGGAGGCATACGATAAGGTCACTTTGATATCGGGCCCGTTCCGGGTAGAAGCTCAATGACGAACTCAACCTCCCGGTCAGGTGGCATCCCCGGCAACTCTTCCGAAAATACGTCCGGGTAATCACATACCACTGGTTTGCTACTTAGCCCAAGGAATGGCTCACCCTTCAAGGCATAGAGGTGAGCATAATCTGGACTTGACGCAAACACGACTTGTTTGCCGCTTGCGTTGGTAAGTGAAATAGATCAGCTTGCACAATTGATGCATCCTTGGTGCTTGGATAGCCAATCCATCCCAAGAATAACTTTGATTCCTTCCGTTTTAATCAATATCAAATCAGCTAGGAACTCTACCCCATTGATTTCAATCTTTACGTCCTGGCAGACTCGATCGGTTCTCAATTCCGATCCCGGGGTTTTAATGAGAAGTGGTGGATGCATAAGTTGTATAGGGAACTCATGACGCATAGCAAACTTCTCTTTAATAAATGAATGAGATGCTCCAGAATCAAATAATACGGTAGTTGGGTGTGAGTTGACGGAAAGCGTACCCAACACCACCTCCGGTGCATTCTGAGCTTCTTCGGCAGTCACATGGTTGATGCGACCACGTGGTGGGGTTGGCGCGGTTCTTGGAGGCATTGGTCGAGGTGGAGGTGCTGCTGCGCCCGGTGCAATGGTGGGTCGAATCCCCGACATTGCTTGATTCTTTTGCGAGCATTGACGTGCAAAGTGCCACGGCGGTTTGCACTGGAAGCAAACAAGAATTGGGCGAGCTTGAGTGTTGGCTCCTTGCTGATTTCCACCTACAGTTGGTGGAAGACTTGGCTGCGGTGGGCGAGCAATGAATGTTGGAGGTCTTGGTGGTGCCGGAGCTTGATAGTTTGGGAATGATGGGCGCACCATGCGCGGTGGCTGCAAGTTGCCGCTTGCTGAATTTTGTGCAGCTCGCTTGCACTTGCGCAAATCCTCCAATTTTCCCCACTTCTCTTCCACCACTATGGCCTTGTGGACCAAGTGCTGGAAATTTCGGAAGTCATGAGCAGCGAGCTCTAGCTGCAACTCCTCCGAAAGTCCCTCCATGAAGCGCTCTTGCTTGCGCTCATCGTTGGAGACTTCGCTCGGGGCATAACGAGCCAAATAGTTGAACTCGTGAAGATAATCCATGACGGTCTTGCCACCCTGCTTCAATGCGAGAAATTTACGCTTCTTCCTTGCCATAACGCTTGCGGGAACATGAGCCTCGTGAAAAGCCGCGCAAAACTCTGCCCAAGTGATGACATGATCGGCGGGCTGCATGGCGGTAAAGCTGTCCCACCATGCGCACGCCGCACCATCGAGTTGATGCGAAGCGAAGAGGACCTTCTCATGGTCCGAGCATTGAGTGATGGCCAGCTTGCGCTTAATAGTCCGAAGCCAATCGTCGGCCTCGAGTGGATCTGCCGCACGGGAGAACGTTGGCGGCTTCGTGCGAAGAAACTCGCCGAGTCCGCTAGCCGCATGATGTCCTGTCCCCTCGGCTCCTCGAAAAGGGGCTGGGGCAAAAGCCGTGTTACGGGCGATCTGCTGCAGGATCAAAGTTTGATCTTGCCGGTTTTGCTCAATCAGAGCGAGAACTTGAGCCATAGTAGGAGGGGGTGGAAGTTCCTCCTCCACGCAAGTGTGGTGCTGATTTTGGCGATTCGAGGACTCCGGATGGTCAGGAGTGACCCCTTGAGTTGGATCATCAGTTGCTTGGGAGCCTGTGGATTGCGGCCTCGCCTCACGCTGAGTTTGGGAATGAGTGGTGACTCCCGCCATCTGTTGCGAAAACCAAGTTAGCAACAAGCAGCAGAAGAGCCACAACAACGCCGAATTAGAATATCCAGACAGCAAGTCACACATTTTAAACTCTACATGTATGCAGCAAGAAAACATGCACCAAATCCAAAAGACATCAAAATTAAGAAGGCTCTTAAGCCACAACATCACCCATGAAAGCAAATAACAAGAATCCGATACATTAACACAAGTTCACAACCTGTAGGTCAAGGATGACAACTAGGGATGACAATTCCAAATATAATAGCTAGCATAGGTTCATAAGGTAGCCTATTACATTAATCAAATCAGTTCAGCTCATCTCTACTTGCCCTCCACGATGAGCTTTACCAGGGCAACTCAAATATCTCTAAGGAATCCTTGGGGAAACACATCCAAAAGATGGTATCCCGGTGATCCGGTGTCTTCGGGGTCCAAGGGGTTAGTGAGACGCTGTGGTGATCCTATGTAGAACCTAGGTACCCCCGGAGACTCCTGGACACGTCGACGCATCACATTTCCCGAATTGATACGCGCGTTGTTACGCACAACGTCTTGGGTTTCTATCCCCGGCACATGCGGAAATTGAAAGGCGAGTGGGGCTACATCGTGTGGCGTCGTGGAGTTGCGCCCACACAATATGTCCCGTGGCACCAAGTTAATCTAGACAAATTGGTGAAGATGCCCTTGTGCCGCGTGAAGACGGGCACAAGTCTCCCAGAGCTCACGGACGACGCAACGATTAGCCCAATCCAAGGCACGGACCAAGCCCGACAACTGTCGAATAGACGAGTCTTCTCCCATCTCGATTTCAGCAAAGCTGTTGACCTCGTCTACCAGTCCTCGTTGCGGAAAATATTGATACGGAGGTAAAATCAGCTCCCACAAGAAATGACGGAGATGGCACATGGCAACATACGCCACCTCTTGGATAGCCATTTCTACGGACGTCCCTCTCGCTTGAAAGTGATAGGGAATGCTCCCCGTCACCATCCTAGCGATGATGTGAACCGTGGTGGTGTATGTCTTCAATCCGGGTCCTATGGCACGACCATAAACCACGTACTCCGGTGCATAAGTGAAATTAGCTCTCCACAGCATATCCCTCAGGAGGGAAGGATAGCCCTCCACATCTTCAGCGCGGGTGACTAGAACCAAAGGCCCAAAACTCATCTGTCACGTTGAAAAGGGTAAGAGGAGTTAGAAACTTGTTTGCACAATCAAATGAACATAAGGGTGAGATATAGAACTAAGAGGGGTAAGAAATAAAGGAATTGCACAATGTTATCAGTTCTGAAATTATTTGATAGCAAAATAGTTTTTGACTCAAAGCATCCTCTAACTAGTCATAGCATGGCCGTTCTAACCTACAGTCAGTATGGCTCTGATACCAAGCCTGTGGGGAACCGTCCCGGGACTCCACTGATTCACCCAAATGCATAGTACATCTTAAGTGAATCAAGGGAAACTCGGGCGTTCCGTGAATATACCCGTGTTGGTCCTAGGAAAGTTTGCCAACACGAGCATTCTCATCCAACAGTTGACATCACAACACATACACAATTATCGGAAGCATAAACATGATTACACTCCAAAAGTAGGACTGCTATCCATAACGACATGTTTAGAGTTATTACACCAAGTAGCAGTGGAAATCATAAGATAAACAACAAAAGGGCCAGCATGGCATGCCCCCAAACCCTCAGGCAACCAACCGGGGCAAGAACGGCAACTAAACATTAGAATCACCGAAATCTGCCCGGTAAAAGCCCCTGGGTAGTGCCTCATCCTCACCTGCAGCAAGTGGACAATCCGATTGAGTACAAGGAGTGTACTCGCACAATAATATACATTGCATACTGGTTTCAAGCTACATGTGGTTGCTACATCAAAGGCAAAATGGCAATTTTAGCATAAAGCAATATTTGGGATCAATCGTAAATATGTATAGATTGAAAAGAATTGCATTTAGTAAATATTTGCAAGATCTAATACATAATATAACATCATCATAATCACATTTATCTCATGCCTTCAAGCATTCTCCGAACCATGAGTTCCATCGCTCATGTTCAATTACACGCACAAGTACTACAATACTCGTGTCTTTTTCCCAGTCCCATTCCATTCTTACCAAGTCCTTAATATTCGCCCAGTGACTGACAAATCAAGTGATCGTCCTTAACCATGGATGCGGCTATTCGAATAGTTTAAACTCTGCAGAGGTACGACTTTACCCACACGACATGTCACACTCGTGAGCCAAGCTATTAACACATTTCCTTAGATGTGTCGACCGAGGTGAACGTGACAAACCATTTTCCAGTATGCATGGTAGTGTATCTAAACCATCCGGATGACTGTGACGCTCGATCCCGCATGCCCAGTGTTCGGTGTGTGTGGATCAAGGAGTACACCCGTTGTTGGACATCCCCAACTCAACATAGTTCGAGGACTCGAGGACATTCCTGGCGCTCCACTAAGCCCAAGGAATTCGGCGGACATTCCTTGACACTCCACTAAGCTCAAGGAATTCGAGTGCACATGGTTTACACACCTAGTCATATACAAGTACTTGGTTCTGTGGGTCCCATAAGCGGCGTGTGGTTCGCACGATAGTTACTCAAAGAGACGTCACGAGATTTAATCCTTAGGGTCCTTAACCAATATCTCTAATCATTAACCAACATTTGAAACCATCAACATCATAATAATTCTCAATCGTTGCGACCAATGGACTAAGTCCATCTATCGCAGTTTCTAACGATATTCTAAGCATGGCTAAGCAATTCGCACGAACCCATATACAATAATAATAAACCAACCACCTAGGGTGACAATGGAACATGGAAAGAACATGATAAGGGGATAACATCACAATGTGGTAATAGCTAAGAATTCTACCCAATCATAATTGTAATTGAAAGTAAGCATGCAATTGATAAAATAATTCCAAAAATGTAAATTTCAAATAGTAGGAGAAATCATGGTCAAGGAGTAAAGTAGTGCCTTGCTGCTCGTTCTTGACTTCGAAAGCGTAGTCGTACTCGGGAGTGCCTTCCGAAGCGTCAACACCTAACGAGAAAATCCAAATCCATAAACACCAAATCAAGAACTCCAATGGTGCACATGATTAAAAGATGCATGACATGCTCATGATGCACAATGCTGATTATAATATGAAAATACCAATTTAGTTTGTGAAATTTGGACTTGAGTGTCAAAATTTCAAGTCTTAGAGGCATTTTACTGATTTATGTCTGGAGTATCCGGGTTTAAACCCCGGAGTGTCCGAGTTGACCCCCTCGGTCTCACGAATTTTGTCCCATCCGGAGTGTCCGGATGAAATCCCCGGAGTGTCCGGATGAAATCCCCAGAGTGTCCGGGTGAAATCCCCTGAGTGTCCGGGTTGAGCGGTCTGTTTTCAAAAACTGCTATTTGTCTATTGTCCTCTACACTTCAAAGGAATGGACTAGGGTTTCAAAGGGATGGACTAGGGTAGAATATTACCACTACAAGATTGCTTTTGCACTTGGTGAAGGATGGTTTCGGCGAGTGGATGACGAAAGGTGTGCAACGCCGGTTTTTGCGGTTCGTCTCCTCCTAGCTCGTGTAGACGACAATGGCCTCACTTGCTCGTGCTTGCAACAGCAACTAACCTTCCTTCTCAAGCTTCCATGTGACATGCGCGACCCGATCCAAGGTGTAGTGATGGATTCCATGGAGAAGAAGGAAATGAGTCACATTGGCAAAATTTCAGAACATGGTGAGAAAGAAAACCGATTGCTACTCACCCAAAACTTGGTGCCTCAAGAATCTATTTGGATGGATTTGAAGCTCTTGATCTTGGCTTCAAGGTGGTATAACATGCACAAGCTCAAACTCAAGATTTGAGTGGATTTGTGGGGGAGAATGGCAAGGAGTTGGAGAGGGTGTTCTTGCTGTTTTCTGGTTTGGGGCTGCGCAAATGGGCAGTAGGGGGAGGAGAAACCAAGGTTTAGGGCCTTATATATGGCTGCCCATTCATGCCTTACATGTGGGGCTAGGTCCCACATGTCATAGGGTGATAAAAGGGGTGGGTATGAGTGAGTGGAGTGAGAAAAGACATGGAGAGGATGTGCAGCCCACAAGTTCCCATGCAAGGTAGGTCCCATGTGTCATTGATGGGTTAGGTAAGTGGGTAGAGGTGAGTAAAGTGAAAAATGATATGTTAGGTTTGTGCAGCCTACTCTCCTTTCTCTTATGAACATGGCCCACATGTCCTTGTCTAAAGTGAAATAACATGCATGCAGTTTTGGAAAATGATTGTTAGGATTTTGTTACTTCCTCTTTATGCAAGATGAATGTCCTAACACTTGTATGATTATAATTAAATGAGGAAGTAATGACATTATGGAAGACGTTGGCATGACAAACCTCACTTACCGGATTAGTGAAAATTGGGCTGTTACATCACATAGCAATGTCCAAAATGATATACAATAATTATCCGATTGCTAAAAATAAATCTGATTACTAACTCAAATACAGTTAAATACTCATCACCAACATGGGTAGACCTCCACATAGTCTTTCAATCTCAAGCACACCTAACAAGTTCTGATAGGAATCTTGGTACGTAACAAGCCTTGCTTCCAATGCCTTCTGCTTTGCTCTCTATACCTTGGCATAGCTTATGGTGTACTGGAACCTCTATTCTATTGCGAGTATGATGGCACGTGGCTCTAAATTCAGGTTGTCTACAATCTCCTTGTACATTCATTCGTAACAAAGCCTGAAGATATGTTTCTTTGGGAGTGTGCAAACTCCGTCAGCATGCATGTGTGTGGGACAACCTCCAAATGGCATCCCACTTAGGTTGGACACATGGACATGCCATGGGCAACCCTCCATCTAACATCTGACATCATACACCTACTGATCTGACTTTGCAACCTTAAAGGTTCTACGCAGTGACATTGTCCATACTGTCACTGCTTCCTGAACCTCACTTATTCTTGTAAATCGTACCTTGCCTCACCTCACTCCAAGCATAGCTCCATGCAAAGTATTCGCCCTCAGTCAATTGAACTGATAGTCATCCTACTCTGCAGGCTCTTCATCATCTTCAACATTACTTAAAGCCTCGTAGTCCTGGCTCTCTGCCTAGATCGCTTGCACCTCCGATTCAATATGTTCTCTCTCGTCTGCTAGACCCACTGGTTTCTAAACCTCTAACATTAGAATATCAACTCCTTTAACTGGCACTCTTTGCTGACCCAAACTAACACCTTGCCCCACTAAGCATACTCCACTTCGGCTGCTCACCCCTGTAGGAACGAGCTGGCCTAGAGGGGGGGGGGTGAATAGGCAACTCTTCAATTTTAAATCAGAAATTACGATTAACAAATAGACAACTTGATAATGAATAGACAGACAACTGCAATAGATATAGCGAGTAAGAACAAACCGACAACAATACAACAGAAAGTAAAACAGAAGGAGACAAGTAATTTATCCCGTGGTTCAGAGATCCACTCCTACTCCACATTGAAGCACATCTCACGAAGTATAGCTTCACCACAGCTAGTCGCAGTAGCTATGGAATCCACTCGGGTAGCTCTTTCACAACCCCTGTGAGGTGAGCTACAAACCCTTCATAATGAAAGTGTCCTTCCACAAACTCCTTGGACAGGTCACACTTTTTCACAACCTCCAAGCTGTCTAGGATCACAGAGATCCAAGAGTAATAAACTTTGCACAAGTTCTGTCTCTTGATTCACTCGCTAAGAACACACTGCTAGACACTGGCTTGGAGCTAAATCACTTGAAAAATGATGAGAATTTTTGTGTTAAAGGATGAAGTGCAGACTCCTTTTTTGAATGAGAGCACTTTGAATGCTAAAATGACAAGGAGTTCATAAAGTTCTGTGGTAGATAGCTCAGGCAATGCTTATATAGGAGTTCTGATGAAAAGTAGCCGTTGTACCTACCACAGTGACCGTTGCACGTGTCAGAGTGTCAAATTTGAGCTGAAATACACGTTTACAGTGGACAAAACACTTGAGTTAGCGATACTGATCATGTGTGTGACGGACTAAATTTGGGCGTTTATGACGGACAGAAAAAATCAGTCCGTCATACATGGGAAGCGCAGCAACTTTTTGTCCGTCATAGAAAAGAGGATCACATGTATGGCGGACAAAACAATTTTGTCCGTCATAGATGGGATGCAATACATATAAGAGCAATTGATCAGTTTTAAACACAAAAAGGATTTAGAACAAAGATTATTAGTTTTGATCATGACTAAACCTTGAAATAGATATATTAGGCTTATTATAAGAACAAAACTCATACAGATGGAGTATATCTTTGATTGATTTAAAAGAAAGAATACCTAAATTTGATGCAGATTTGCTTAGAAACATGCACTACTACGAGAATAGGTCATCCTTTGCGGTTCGTCACGCCATTCTTGCGGTTATGGGCGCCGCGATGATTGGTCGGCGATGATACTCGGGGTTATCCTTTGCCGGTGAGGCAAGCGATGATAATAGATATCCTTTGCGGTTCATTATACAACCGCGGTGATATTAGACTATCTCTGCGGTTTACACTAGCATCCGGAAGTGATACTCAACTATCTCTGCGGTTCAACTATAATCCGGCGATGATATATATATATCTCTGCCGGCTTATCTGACGAACCGGCGGTGATACGTGTATATCCTTTGCGGTTCCTAAACAACCGGCGATGACAACTGAATTCGAAAAAATTTGTAGATGTACTTCATAGATTACTCTACCTATGTATAAAATTGCGAGGTTCAAATTCAATACATATGAGGACTTACAAAAACTCTTTTTGTAAGTCCTCATATGTATTGAATTTGAACCTGCAATTTTATACATAGGTAGAGTAATCTATGAAGTACATCTACAAATTTTTTTCAGTTTTCATGACTTTTATTAGTTGGTGTGCACGATGTGTACGGAAAGGCTGTGTGCACATGATATGTTGCCTTCAAATATATAGTATATGAAGCGTCGTTAGATCATAATTAAAATATATTAAAGCATCACAATATTTAGTTTTTACAATTAATAGTCATTCACAAATGTAGTGTGAGTACATCTCGTTCACTTTAGATCGAAGCTTCCGTCGTGGAACTACGCCCTTTGGATCGATGACATGTTAGTCAATGAATCAATGATATGCTCTTGAATTGCTAAAATTTCTTTCGTGATAACTTATTGGTTCTCGGCTTGGGTATTTGTTATTGAAGAAAAAGAAATTTAATTAATGATGATAGATGTTAAATGAAAGAAAAGTAGGCATGAATGTGTAATTATATACCATGTCTTCGTTATAGCCGAAGAGACTTTCGTGACAATTGCATGTAAATTTGTACATCGTAGTATCTTATAAACTATTTCCACAGTCTGTCTCATGCATGGAAAGTCTGTTATTACTTTGAAAGTTGTCTGTAGGGAAGATCACGGACCACCTTTCTTGCAATACCGTGTGAATCTTGTTTGTGAATGATTTTAAATAGTAATTAACCTTAAATACAATAGAATAAAATATTACTAGAGCAATAGCATAGCGATCGAGTTTACTGTTCATCATCTTCCAAAATTATGTTCATACTCACGAAGTTCTTTTCTCAACGAGTCCAAGACATAAACCTGCTAGCTTCTAACTTTCGATGACAAGGAGGACCCGGTGATAACTAGACATATATGTTAACCTGACCTATTAGTCCCACACCGTGTCACGCATAAAAATAGTAAAACAATATTAGAAGTAGGGTATCGTCTTGAAAGTTATAGGGTACAAGTACGGAGGTTTTCTTTCTCGGCTTGAAGAAAGTCCTAAATAAATAGTCTTCAACAAACTTTGGGTCATCACGGACGAGTTTCTCGTTAACAAGCCCGGATCGAGAAATCCTAAAGCTTCATCCTTATTTTTGCACATAAGCGTATCTCCATTCTACATATGTAAAAAAGAAGTTAGACATCTGATTGAGCGGTACAAGAATATACAATAATATAATTAGAGACTTACAAAGTCCACGGTCGACCCGATGGCGTCGAGCATCTGCCGGTACAACATATACAATTCGCAGAACTCTAACGAGAACATGCCATCCCCATTGTGAAAATCCGAATCTTTGTATTTCCTTTGGGATCGCCCACATACCCTCTTGGCCTTCGCTGCATATATCTTGATGGGCCGCGCGCAATTTTGTTGTTAGGTTCTCTAAATCTTTTGGGGAGCCATCGGTTGCCCTTAATGTACTTCGGCTTAGACCTAGGTCGTAATTACGGCGTTGTTCGTGACATCTTTTGAGCTTGCGACATCGGCGCCTCGGCACTAGCCATCTTCAAGTTTTGCTTTACGGATATGCGCTCGTAGTCCAGACATTTCGAAGGTTGAAGCCATACTGTCTCTTTGGCTTTTGCCATACTCAAGAAAAAACTCCTGCGCATTAGCATCGACTTTAGTCTTCTCGGGTGATGGCACCTTTTGGAAGTGAGATGTTACCTCGGCCTTCGTTTGCTCTTTGCGTTCTTCTTGATCATATCGGCGGTAATTTCTTACGAGGTTGTGTTGCCTTCACGAGATGACCGAGATTTGGTACAAGGCGATCACGGACTTCGAGATGGTGCTTGATGTTCGACTCTTCTTATGTGCGGTGAGGAGTTGGACCTTCTTGGTTGGTCTTGGGAGGAGGAGTTGGACTTTTACGGATGGTGCGGCGGAGGACTTGGACTTTTCTGGTGGTCTGCGGCGGAGGAGTTGATCCTTTTGTGGATGGTGCGGCGGAGGAGTTGGACTTGTCCTAGCGGTGCCGGCGGAGGAGTTGCACTTTTCGTGGCGGCAGTGCGTGTGTGGAAGTGCGGCTCATCATCATCGTCGTCGTTATCGGCCTCATCGTCCGAGCCGAACATAATCAAGCTCTTGCGCCACGCGAGAAGCCATGCGTTTTCTCCAAGTTTGTTTTTTAGTCCTCGCCGGGAATCTCTACCTCCATTTTGCGATATTGTCGGACTACTTTGTCTACGCCGACCCTGGAGAATCCCAGTGGTATTAGGCAGTCACGAGAACTGCGAGGAGGCACATGGCCAAGCCACGCCGCCAGCCACCTTGATGGTAATGCCATGTGCGGACAAATGCAGCTTTGCAGTGTCGGTTACGTGATGTCATCCTTTGGAAAATGGAGTCGATGCTCTCCGGAATCGTTGCGGATCTTGCAGCTGCTCTTAAGAACACCGTGGATTGAGGTTGGAGGGCTGTCATCGAGTGGCGATGCGTGGTGAGAGCTTTCTTCTTGCTTGCTCCACAACTTGATCTCGCTCTCTCTTCCTCTAACGCTCTTGACCACGACATCTTGTATTTGACTTTGCGGTTCATATTCTCCTATTCTTTTCGCGCTTGTACATAAGTCGTCATCGGGAAGCCTTCTTTCCACGGCACCAAACCAACTCCTCGAGTGCGCCGGGATGCTCTCTGTTACCCGGGCAGCGATCGGCTCATCATTCTCCTTCGTCGGATGAAAAGCCCTTGGGAAGACTCCACGTGAGCATCGATATTTTACAGGACACCTCCGGGCTCTATCGCTCCTCAAGCTCAAGCTGCCATCTTACGAGATAGAAGTCCCCTCCCAAGCAACGGTGCTTTGATCGTGCGATGAACTTCGGCCGTCGCAGAATGCGCCCTTGAGGATTAGCTCTTGTTCGCGCCTATCCCACGCAGTATTTTCTTCACGTAGCCACGATTGCCTAGTGTGTGAGGTGGATATTCTTATCGCGTTTGCCTTGTTCTTGACTCACTTTATGCAGGCTTCTTGAAATTCTGTACTCCACAAAGTCCTTCCAAAATTCTCTTATCTTTGGAAACATGTTAAAATTTGGCGTGACATTCTTCTTCACATAGGTCTTATTCATTTGAGTCTTCCAATTCTTCGGCATGTGCACATGATACCTAGTGCACGTTTCTTTGCAACCAACTCGACCCTTGGGGAAATGGAATACTTGTTTTAGCTTGCCCCATAGCGATTCCTTGGTCATCGGGAACAACCCTTGATCACCTTCGCGGCGGTCCATGATCTATAGATGATGGGCACGTTATCCCTAACAAGTACTCCACAGTGTCATCTGTCTGGCATATGGCCGACTTCGGGTATAGCGGGTTCCCGACTTCCGAGAGCTGGAGTATGTTGTGAGCGCCCTTGGCATCTTGTTAAGACCCGACACTGCTTGGCCGGCTTTGTTCACCGACGTTTGAGCCTACAATTGGATCTTGTTATTAGTCGTATGACCCTACAATATTTTGGGATTCTAGCGTACTAATACTTTACCTCGCCCATGTTAGTCGCGTCGACTTGGTCCATGGCGATGGCGTCGACTTGGCCCATAGCGAGGCGTCGGTTTGGTCCATGGTACGTGGCGTCGAGGTTGCTCCATATCAATATCCTGTAGGTCCAAGTAGCCACTTGGGCTACCCACTCCTACCGTCTACATTCAAGGGCGAACTCCCTCGGCACTTGTCCACGATTCGAGGCCATTCCTAACAATCCAAAATATGCACATGTAACTTTAAAATGATACTTATACATGAGAAAAAAATCACATGATACATATACATCTCGAAATGAAAAAATAATATGAAAAAATTCATATATTCTTAAGAATATATTCCACACTAAAATGATTTTAAAAAAAATAAGCCCCTGCAAGTTCAAGAAGCATGGATGTCACGAGGCGTCAAATTTGCAAAGGGAAGCCATGAGGAGATATGCTAAGCTTGAAATGGACTTGGGACTTGGTTGGTGTCTTCTTTCGCGTACCACTGTCTATAGGTTTCCTCCCGCTCCTCTTCTTCATTGATCATGGAGTCCTGCGTGTCCAACTTTTCCAATGAAAAATTTCATATTCTATGAAGATATAGAACATGAAATTTTCATTGGAAAAGTTGGATCTCCATGATCAATGAAGAAGAAAAGAAAATAGAAAAAAGACCAGAACCAATGATCATGGTTTCCTTCTCATCCTGAACTTGCAGGGCTTTTTTTTTAAACACATACTTTTTGGTCAACAAAATATACATACACATAAAATTGTAGAATCAAATTCATTATATATCGAGAGTTACAAACAAGAGAAAATTCTAGCAAGTTTAAACTCTATAAACTTGTCGGACTTTTCTCTTTTTGTAACTATCGATATATAATGAATCTTGAAATTCATACAAGCTGCTTACTATTACAATTAGTGGCACAACTATTAACTAAATGAACTACAACTACTTACTATTACAATTAGTGGCACAAAATAAATATTTACAACACATGTATACATCTTTCTGAAACAAATATTTACAACACATGTATACATCTTTCAAGAAGATATACAAAGCACCAAATTGAAGTTTACTTTTGGCTGCAATATAAATAACCACAGAGCAAAATGATCAAAACAGCACATGTGCGGATGTGAATTCACAAGGCAACTAGCATAAAGCTCAACTTGTTTATTTTGAGTGTTCTCGGATGTCGGGTTGCCCAAAGGCCCTCCTCGCCACAAGGGGCGAGTAATAGACTAATTTGTGACAACCTTACCTTAGTTTGAACCCTTACCACCTTAACATACACATTACAAAATTGATAATCAAGCTCATTTGTTAGCAGTTATATTGATTGAGCATACATTGAGATCGATTACATTAAATATTTGCTAAGCGAATCTTGAAATATAGACAACGGTATAGACATAGAAGTGCTACTAACATCATCGGTATTGAACACTAATTAGACTAAGGAACTAAGGAACTAAACAAAATATAGGCAGAGAAGTGCTACTAAGGACCTAAACAAAATATAGAGCAGAGAAGTGGTCATGCAATACAAGATTGTTGAAATAAAGGCGATATGAGCATAATGAGACATATACTTAACCGAGATATGACTAAGCACAACTTATCCACAATGTCGAGAACATATGAAATGATCATGAATTCAACGGTATAAGCTTATAATCACATAGATTCATGATATGAACACATATATCTGAGGACATTCAGCATGGATAATAAATGAATTAACGAGCATTATACTACTCATGTTTGGTTTTTCGATGTGCTCTCAGATTGAATAACTTGATGGGTTGCTTCAAAGAAGCCCTCCAACACCAAATTTCAGCAATATATCACGGGGTATATCAATCTGAAATTAGTGACTCTATTCGATTCAGCACCGTTTAAGAAAAATTGGTGACTAATACTCAATTATGGATGACCGCTCTTGAACAACAAAATTGCAATAATTTTGCCTCTGACGATGATGCCGGTGAAATTGAGTTCCATATTAGTCGAGGATATCAAAGTTATGAAAGGAACTATTCTCGAGGATAGCATATCACATATCTGGCTGACAACAAAGAACAAGTTAAAGTATTGATACAATGATCTATGATCTTTGAATTACGAATGATTCACTAACTAGCGGATAAATATTGCCTCATTTATTTGTATCATCATCGGCGATAGTAGAGAATAAAATCAGTGCCTCATTTATTTGTATCATCATCACAGAATAAATCTCTATCTCATTGATAACCCTAGAATCATCACAGATTAGTTGTCACAAATTGTCTATTGCAGTCCCAAATCCTCACTGAACACTATACCCACATGCTAGGTCCCCAAGCCAAATGAATTGACTGGCCCCTTAGCATCTGCACATGCACATCTGAAACATTCACAATCACATTCACAATCACATGCACATTCACATTCACATTCACATTCACATCTGCACATTCACATCTGCACAACCACATTCGCACATCGCAAGAAGCGATACCAAAGCGGCGGGGAGGCAGTGGGGAGGTCGAGGCGACGGCGGGGAGGCGGTGGGGAGGTCGGCGGCAGGGGAGGCGGTGGGAGGTCGGCGGCGGCGTGGAGGCGGTGGGGAGGTGAAGGCGGCAGTGGCGAGTCGAGGCGGCGGCGTCGAGGAGCTCGAGCGGCAGGCCCGAGTCGGCGGCGGCGTCGAGGCTCGAGGCGGCGGCGTCGAGTCGAGGCGGCGGCGTCGAGAACTGAGTCGGCCAGAAGCGAGAGGAGGCGGGCTAGGGCTAAGGTAAATGAGAGGAAGGCGGCGTTTCTATTTATAGTGGTGGAATATCCTTTGCGGTTGGTCATACCAACCGGCGGTGATATATCTTGCCGGTCCATTGTACAACCGGCGGTGATAGTCAGAATCTCTTGCCGGTCCATTATACAACCGCAAATGATAGTGAATACTCTGCCGGTCCATTATACAACGGCGGTGATAGTCAGAATACTCTGGCGGTCCATTATACAACCGCGGTGATAGTGAATACTCTCTGCGGTCCATTATACAAGCGGCGGTGATAGTCAGAACTCTCTGCCGGTCCATTGTACAACCGGCAAGTGATCACTCTTGCCCACATTACTGTTAAAATTTGTCTTTTTTATTGCTCTTAATATAGGACGAATTTGATCATGAAATTTTATATGTACATGGGGTAAGATGAGATGTACATCCATGATTTTGTTTCAGAATTTTTGGAAACTTTTCTTAGTTGGATTGCACGGTGATTGCACCAAATCTTTGTCAAATTCGAACAAATTCAAGTGCGATCAAAATCACAAAAATCCAAATCTTGATAAAACTTTCAATTTGATCAAAAGAAAGCATAACCTCAATTTCCATTATTGCATATATTACATTAATTGTTACATATGAGAAAATAAACATATCGTTCATACAAAAGCATACATTTCATTACTACAACTAAGCTACGACTCGACCTTCGTTATGATCATGGCGTATGTATGTAACAAATCCTTTGTCTTCCATGGTACTTAGGTCAACGTCCTCTCCAAAGGGGAAGCTCATCGAATTGGTTGTACTCTTCCTCGTCGACAACATTCTCAACTCCGACAATCCTTCTTTTTCCTTGAATAACCACGTGGCGCTCCTTGTTAGCGAAGTCGATTACAAAGAAGATTTGTGTCCGAAATTAGCAAATCTGAATGGTTCTTCTCTCAGATCAAGCGAGTTTGAGGTCCACGGTAGTGATCTTGTACTTGTCGATATTCACGCCGTGGGGAAGTCGACCCATTGGCACCGAAAAAGAGGACCTTCAAAGGACCATAGTCAAGCTCCCAAATCTCTTCTATGAATCCGTAGTAGGTTTGCCTATTTCCATTCTTTGTCATAGGCATCTATCACGGATACCGCTATTTTGATTGGTGCTCTTTTTATCTTGCGCTCTTGTATAAAATGTAAAACCATTTATGTCGTATCCTTGGAATGTCCGAATTGTAGTTGGCGGTCCACTGAGCCAACAATTTCAAGCGAGTGCGATCTGTCTCCGTCGCATCATGTGTCTACACAACCAATCGCATGAAATTATCTCTGTGCTCTCTCGCGAGCCAACCCTCGACCTCCACAGGTTTGTTTTGGATAGCACGTTCTTGTGCATGTCGACATATGGGGCCACCAGTGATTGTCCCAAAAGCTGCGAAATGTGCTTGTGTAAATGCAGCTAGATTGCTAATACGTCTTGATTTCTCGCCTAGTGTCCCTTTCCTGTAGCCTTCCCTCATGTCGAGATCTGAGCACACCAATCGGTTTGAGATCCATATAATCGACTTGAGAACTCAATGACCTCCTCGGTTCCCCGACCATCGGCAATCAGACCTTCCGGTCGATTTGATTCTGAACATATTTCTTTATAACCCCATGAATCTCTCGAAAGGTACATCGATGTAGAAATACGGGACCAAGAATTCGTATCTCTTTCACAATGTGAACAATGAGATGGACCATAATATCAAAAAGGATGGAGGAAACACATCTCAAGCACGCGCAGTGTGAACCACGTCTTCCTGCAGCTTGTCTAGTATTAATGGATCGATGGCCTTCTGTGAAATCGCGTTGAAGAATAAACACAACTTGATAATTGGGTCTCGGACTTTCTCTGGCAGAACCCCCCTAATTGCAATTGGAAGCATCTGTGTCATCATCACGTGGCAATCGTGAGACTTCATACCAATTAACTTTAAGTCTTTCATTGAGACTAGTCTCTTTATGTTAGCGAGTAACGAGCGGAACTTTGATTCCGTGCAAGCATTCATAACGCTAATTTTCTCTTTCTTGCTCAAAGTGTAGCGAGTGCGGGAAGGTACTTTTTACTGTATCCATTTCTTCATGATCAGCTCCTTCCTCGATTTCATATCTTGAGGTCCATCCTTGCTTGAAGTGTATCTTCGTTTTGCGGTATGTCGATGAAGATACCAAGCAAGCTATCACACACGTTCTTCTCTATGTGCATGGCGTCGATTGCGTGTCGAACTTCCAGTCTTTGCCAATAAGGTAGGATCCAAAATATTGATTTCTTTTTCCACAAAGAGTCTTATCCGGGAAGTCGGAATAGATGTCTTCTTGGCTCCTTTCCGTGAATAATTGTAAGGTCCTTCTGGCGGCAAATATCTGTTTCCCGATCGATTCTTGAACTAATGCGGTCTCCTTTGTCGTCAAAAGCTCTCTTATTATTGCGGTATGGGTGATCCTTACGGAGGAACCTACGATGCCGCATGTAAGCCATTTTTATTTGTTCTTGACCACCGGCTAATTTGTATCATCCGAGCCTTTGGGCGCATCCGTTGAAGCCTTTTGTCGTGCGGCCCGACAGGTTGCCAAGAGCGGATAATCATTAATGGTTACAAACAATAATGCCCGTAGGATAAAGTTTTCTCTTTTATACTCATCCCATACTGTACACCATCGGTCCACAATATTAGAAGATCTTCAACCAATGGTTTGAGGTACACATCGATATCATTGCCGGGTTGCACAGGCCCTTGGATCAATAGTGGCATCATAATGTACTTTCGCTTCATGCAAAGCCAAGGAGGAAGGTTGTAGATGCATAAAGTCACCGACCAAGTCTTTGTGCGACTACTCATGTTGCCAAAAGGATTCATCCCATCGTACTCAACCCGAACCTTATATTCCTCATCATATGCAAAGCGCTTCTTATATTTTACGTCGATGTTCCTCCATTGCACGAGAATCGGCGAGGTGTCTGAGCATTCCATCCTTCTTCGCTCTTGGCGTGCCATCGTAACAATTGGGCATGCCTTTTGTTATAAACAATCGCTTGACGGGGATTATAGGAAATACCACACCACCTTACGGGGACACCTCTTCTTCTTCGCCTCACCCGACATCTTCGTTCTCGATATAAATCGTCGTTGCCCTTATACCGCTTTGCTTTGCAAACAACACGAGCATCCATGTCCGCAAACTCATTGCGATACAATATGCAATCGTTTGGACATCGTGTATTCTTTGTACTTCCGGTCCCAGCAGGCGGACAACTGCTTGGCACGTGCGTAGTTGAAGGCAACACGTTACCCTCTGGAAGCAAGTCCCCAAGAGACATACTTATTTCGGTAAAGCTCTTATCGGACCAACCATTGCTTGCCTTCAAGCTGCGATGGTGAAAGCACGGTATGCGACTTTACGTGCTCCTCCTTGCGGCCGGGTACAATGGCGTTGTAGAGTCTTCTACCATACGTTGGAACTTTTGAAACTCCCTTTCACTCGTGAAGTCCCCTCCCCATCACGCGACATTTGATCTAGATCATCTTCGTGGGTATCAACGACGCATCTTCCACCGCCGTCATATCGTTGTCTCCGTCATCTCCATCAATGTGTTGCCCTTCATGAACAATATCATCTTCATCAATGTTTTGCCCTTCATGTATAATATCATCTTCACCGTGCTCGATCCAACGGTATAGCCGACCTTGAAACCCCTTGAAGCAAGTGTGCGTGTCGACTCTAAGTTACAAAACATCTTCTCATTTTTGCAATCAACGCATGGACAACACATATAGTCCCTTGAGTTTCTTGACTTGTGTGCTTGACCGCATTGAAAACAAGTCACACCATTAAAGAACTACGCACCACGACGGTCCGTGTCATACATCCACCTTCGGTCCATCTCTGATTAATTATATCAAACTACATTACTTAAACATCCACTACATCACTAAAATGGATATAACAAATTTTCATTAATTAAATTAATTACAATTATGCATAATTGTCCATCTAGCAATTTTATTACTTAAACATCCACTACATCACTAAAATGGATATGAATTTCTTGTAAATAACAATATATAATTGTAAATGATTAGTTTTACAAATACATCTAGCAATTTTGCCTATATAATACATCAAACCTTTTTCACTATTTAAATATCCATCTAGCATTTTTTACTTATTTAGAAGATTTCTTCATTTCATTTTGTTATGTAGCGCTAGCTATTAAATTAAATTAATCTACAACAAATTAACAAGCATATAATTGAATATAAGGATATATTTCTAAATAATTATTTATGTTCCAACTTGCATTATTGCAAAATCCATCTACCATTTCCCATTATTTAAATATTCAACTAGCAATTCTCACTATTTATAATTGATCATCTAGCAATCCTTTACTATTAAAAATCGGCAAAGTGAATTATAATCTATTCAATAATTTAGCTAGATCTTAATTTGAGCGATCTGAGCATAAAGCTGTTCACACCGTACAATCAGCAATTATCAACATCTATAGCACTCAAGTAAAGTAAAATTTTACGACATATATAACATACATCAAATCATTAACCTCGAAAAATTTTAATTAATACAATTTTTCAAAGACAACTCCCCAAGATAATCTGACTCCTCTTTGAATTGCTCGTCGGAGAAGATGTCGATTCGATGAAAAATATGAACAAAATCTGACACCAAATTTGGTGACACCTCTCCGGAAAAAAATACACGAGCAAAGCGCTCCTCTCTTACCTTTCGGCGGGAAATCGTCGGTCGGTGAAGATCGCTATATAAATAGCTTATCGCTATGGCTCGCCAACAACCGGCGATGATAAGGTCATATTACTGCGGGAAAATACCTTATCACTTGCGGTTACATGCGTAACCGGCGTGATAAATCATACTGTGAGGAAAATTGCGTTAGCGGGAAAATACATATCACGCCGGTTGAATATACGAACCGCGGTAAAATTTAAATATCGCTGCGGCTATAAATTAAACCGCGCAATAATATATCACTACGGCTATAGGTATTAACTAAGCGATAATATATCCTGCGCGGCTATAGGTATTAACGGCGGTGATAGTCGATTATCTTTGCCGGTTGGTAATACAAACCGGCGATGATACTCAACGTTCAACTCGCGCCCGATAGCCGTCGCGCTTGCGGTTCCTCTGGCGCCAACCGTTGCGCTTCACATTCCTCGCTTAGCTGTTGCCCTTCCCATTCTGCCTCTATATAATGCGGTATTGTTGCATCAATCCACTCTTGTCACAATCCACACAATCCACTCTTGTTGCAGCCCCCACAATCCACTTTTGTTGCAACAATGGCACCCCCTAAGCGTGCGTGTTGGTGAGCCCCAGCGATCCGTCGCTGAAGGAGGAGGAGAAGGAGGAGGAGGTGGAGGCGGAGGAGGAGGAAGAGGAGGCAATGGAGGAGGAGGGCGGCAGCGGCGATGGCGGCGGCAGCGGCGGCGAGGAAGCTGCGGAGTTGGGGCAAGACCAACTCCGCCACCGAATCGGATTCGGATGAGAAGGAGGCGAGCACCGCCGCACATCAGCGGCAGCTCGGCGACGGAGGAGGAGGAGGAGGAAGATGGCGGCGGCGACGAGTTTTGGATATAGGGCTTGGCGCCATTAGACTATTATAATTAGAACTAAATATGTAATCTTGAACAAAATATGCTTTGTAAATGTTATTTTAATTAATACATATCCGCAAATTACAAATTTGCTTTCATATATTCTGTTTTTAACTAATTATGCTTTCATATGCTCTGTTTTTTAACTAATTATGCTTTCATATGTTACATGCGAGATAAATTACAATATTTATTATGTTACATGCCGAACTATCTTGGGAAACGATAATATCTTTATCGGTTCTATAGTAAAACGGCGGTGAAAATGGTCTTATCCTGCCGGTTTTACTATAGAACCGGCAATAATAAATCACTACGGTTCTACATGTAAACCGGCGTAATATCTTCTTATCACTGCGGTTCTCTATTAAGCAAGCAATGATATTACCTCCATTGCGCGAAATTGAAACTAATCTTATCACTTTGCCGATTGAAGTTTGAACCGGCGGTGATAATAATATCCTTCGCGGTTGAATTTGGAACGGCGGTGATGATATTATCCTTGCTTGGCTCGGACCTACGGCGATGATGAAATCATGAGATGAGGCGATGCAGTAGTAGTGATGAGTGCATGCCGAACAAAACTTCAAGTTTTTGAGAATGCACGTGTATGACGGACAGAAAAGTTTTGTCCATCATAGATGAGCAACAGAGGAATTTTGATCAGATGAACATAAGTGTATGACGGACAAAACAATTTGGTCCGTCATAGATGTGCAAACTAAGTTCACTGAAATCTTTGAAGATGTTTTCACTACAGATTAAAATAGACGTGTATATGAGTTTTGGTCCTATGAAAACCAATGGATTTGGATGAGAAATGGAATAAGTAGAGCTTGTATGTTCGGACAATTGAAATATTGGTTGCGATCAAGACTTTGACAAGAATGTGACAGACTTAGAAGAACGAAGCTGAATATCAGTACGTCACCTAATTTGGACAAGAGAATGAATTTCTGGATTTAGATTAGAAAGTCAGAAAGACTAAGATTTTTAACTCCAAGCATTCTAGTTATGTCTTAGCCTTATAAACCTAAGAACCAACTTGTGCAAAATCCCTCTTTATAGTACAGCCAAATAAAAAACAATCCTAGCTATTTGACTTGAATCAACTCCCAAGTCATAGACTAGAAACAAAATACCTTAATCTTGTTTGTCCGTCTTGTTCCATCCAAGTTTTCAGCTCATGCTCTTTGTGAATGGTAGAATTATTGATTTGCTACCAAAACCATTAATAAAACATGATAATTTTTTAGGGGGGGGCCTAGATGCTATCAATCTCCCCCTTTTTGGTGATTGATGACAACATACCTTTGCAATTAACAAATTCTCCATTATTCTGCAAAACAGGGTTAGTCTTGACAATATACGGACATAGATATGTATGCTCCTCCTTAATGAGTGCAATATCTAATTATCAATAAGTTTGTATTTTGGACTATATTAGATCCTTAAAGATTTTAATAATTAGAAACACTTAAGTTTGGAGCACCATTGTCCATTGTTAGTACCAGAATATTTAGAACAATATTTTAGAACAACAAGACATAATTTAGACCATCAGAGCACATAACAGATGTTAATAGTACCAGAGCAAACAGAGCATGAACAAATACCATTAAGCAACTTTAGATCACAGTTCTATGAGAACCAAATGTTTAAACCCTACAGTCAGATACTAGAACCTAAAATTCTCCCCCTTTGGCATCAAAAAAACCAAAAAGGGTCCTATTTGCGCCTGGAGAAAGTCTTCTTGAGTTGACCAAGAACAGAGCTTTTTCTTGGAGGTGACACAATCTGGACATCATCATCATCACTTTCATCATCAGGTTGTTCGGATTGTGCTTGAGCTGGTTGATTTGGTGCTTGGGCCATTGCCTGATCATGCCAGCTTGGATAGTTTGGATCTCCCGGTTGAAGAACCAAGTTATGAAAATCATATTGCAACTTGTCCAGGGAACTATTGATGTTATCTACCGATAAAGTAAGGTCAACCAGTGCATCAAGATGATGTAGGGCAAGATGTCTTTGGTTGGCAAAGGCATCCCCAGTATATTCCCGGAAACTGTCTTGGTCTTGTGCAAGCTCTAACAGTTTTCCTTCTTCTGCTGTATGTGCGACTTCAATCGATTTCTCGGTGCTTATGATTTGTATCTAGTTTTTGATTCATATCATAAAGTCATCTTTGAGCAAATTCTGATTACTGCCAAGTTGTTCAATCCATCTTCTGAGATCCCCTTGATTGTTTCTGAGAAGATCAAACCTACAGAAGGTCTCCTTCCTCAAATTTGTTTGATCTTCATATTGTTTCCTTAGCTGTTCTTGAACAAGCTCATGGCGTTCTTGAAGAGTTTTCATTCTGCTGCCAATCTTTGATCATCAATATATGTGGCTTGGAATCCTCTCTGATCAGCATAATATTGTTGCTCAAAGGATGTAAACCAAGATGGTTGAGAACCAAAGGTATTTTCAGGAGCTTGAGTAGGTTCTTGCTGTTCTTGCTCATGGGGCATGTGCGAATAAGCAGACTGACGTGGATAGTCAAATAGACTTTCCCATCCAGGGAAGTATTTCGCTGATCATGATCAGGGTGCACTGCATGAGATGAATACTGAGTTTCAACAACTTGTGGCATCGCAGACCCACCAGCCTCATAGTCATGGGCACCAGACCTCAGACCTTGATCTTGCATAAACCTAGCTGCTGCAGCAAGCTCTTGAAGCTAATGAAATTGTTGCTCTTCATTTGATGATTGAATGACTGAGGTTGACTGAAATTGAGTTGCAGCACTATCTCTATCAGCGTGTCCTTTGTCATTATTTGAACTTCCTCCAAAAGCCTCTGTTGGTTCATATTGATCTTGTAATCCATAAGGATTGAAGAATTCGGGATAAGGAGTTTGTATCTGCGAGTATTGACTCTGAGAATGAGCAGACTCATGAGTTCTTTAACCTTTAATCTTACTTTTACTCTTAGCACTAGGCTCTCTAACATTTCCAGTTTTATCCTTACTTGCACTGTGAGCACTAGGCTCCTTGCTTTTCTAAGATTGATTTTTACTTCCACTTTGATGACTTTGACTTGCATGCCTTGAGGCTTCTGAGTTTTCATGAGAGTGATAACTTCCGTATTGTTGGTGACTGTTATTGAAGCTGCCATATGAATGGTAATAGTTACTTTCACTGTCCTGAATTGGAGAATGATTACTTGGATCATTTTGATCGAATCTGTCCTCAGGTTCCCTATCTGAATCTTTGTCTTCAGTTGAACCATATTCAGGAACTATTTCTTTACTTGGTCCACTTTCTTCTTCTTCATCATCAGAATGAATTTGTTCTTCCACTTCTATAGGTTGATTAGCTTGTAGTCCTTGAAGAAAACCAGTAATTCTCAAATTTTGTCCAGTTGACTTGTGCATGTTGTACTTCTTTGGAAAGCACTTAAAGTCTCTACTCATTTCATTTTTAGTGATAATTCCTTGTGCCAACAGAACTTGGGCAATTTGTTGAGCAAAAGGCAGAGAATTGCTCAACTTCCTATAGATTGCCTCTTCCATCTCCCCAAAATTGTAATCCACTAGATCAATGGGTTGTCTTGACAGAATTAGGTGCAGCAGCCATGCTAGAGTTGGGGTCACACATTCTCTGTACCCTGACCTTGGAAATATAGTGTGTCTGAGCACAAGGAACAACACTTTAGCTTCTTCAGATAAGTAGGAGGCCCTATTTGGATTAAAATCAGGGCTTGTGACATCCTTATAAATGTGAGCAGACATTTGCAGATCAGGCATGTCACTAGTCAATCTCCATCTTTGATGTGGATACATCTTCTCAAAAACTCTGGTTCTGTTTACTAATGGGCTTGAAGCACCAATAGCTGATTCAAACTGTGCAGCCCTTATTTTTCTGATTTTTCCATTTATAGTGAACATAATGTGCTCTCTTTGTTTGTTCACTAGCAAAGATGCATAGAACTCTAGGGTTCTTCGCACACTCCAGGGTACAGACTTGTTTGACATTAAATAAGTTAACCCAGGAGTCGAGTTTATACAGTTAAACAATCTGCTTGAACCAATAACAGAGTTGATTTGTTCCCAATCGACATATTGATGATTTGCAAGGGCAGAGGCTGCTTTTCCTTTTCCATCCAGCCTGTTCTGATAGACATTAAAGATGTTTTTGTGGAGTAGAGAGACAAAGTTTTCACCTAGTGCTGGTCTAGATGTTGGGAACCAAAATTTTTCACTTACTAATCTTACAGCTCTCAATTTTCTGCCACTTAGAGTAATTAAGTCTTTACTACTTAGCAGATCAACTTCTGGGACTAAATCTAGATTTTCAGATGAAGAATCACTATCAGGCTCATATTCACTGTCATCTGATGAATCTGATTCTTCAGTATCTTTACTTTTTCCTTTCATAGGATGAGAAGTAACTATTTTCCTATTTTTTCTTCCAGCACTATGATCATCTTGAATCAGTACAGGACCTTGAGGTTGTCTAGATATTGTTATTCCAGGAGAAAAACCTGATACTTTCTGTTTCTTGCCTTTAACTTTGTCAACAAATTTCCCAATCAAGCCTCTCTTATCTGGATGGTTGGACCTCATTTTGATTTACTCGGTTTTTAGCCAAACTCAAATGCAGACTTTTTCCAGGAACAAAAACCAAACCTAGACAAAAAAGACAAAATGCTGGTTTCTAAGCCTTAATTCTAGGGTTTTGTCAAGAGGACAAGATAGAGGATCTGAAAAGACTTACTGAGTTATAGATGATCCTTGCACAAGATGACCAGATGACCACCGTTGCCAATGCCCAACTTGGGATTGCTTCGGTGAAGAGGAAATTTTCGTTTCTGGTTAGAGAAGTTTGCGCAAGGGGCAAGAATTGCAAGGGGAACTGCAAGGGGGATTTTGATCGAAGATAGTTACTGCAGTGAATGTGGGAGAGAGAGAAGTAAAAGGAATCTTTGGAAACAGACGCCATAAAGAATGGTGGTTGAAGGAAACAGGAGTCCTGGTAAAAGGTGGTGGGACCCCTTTTGCGAAAAGCAATAAGAGTTATAACTTAGGGATCCAGAAAATCAAGGATGGGTCAGTAGAGGGTAAGACCTAAAGCATTTTCACAAGATTTTGAACACCTTTTATAAAACTGAGATGAGAAGGAAAAGAGTTTCATAAAAACAGAACAAATATCCCTTTTGAATTTTAGATAAGAAACAGATTACATAATATTTGCATATCCGACAGTCCTAATTCATCCAAGATCTCAAAACAAAATACCAATTGATCACGGACCAAGATCCTTGTTTATGACGGACAAACTTTTCTGTCTGTCATACACGTGCTACACCTTTTAAGATTTGTCCATCATCAATAGGTTATTTATTTTAACTGAATCAAGTTTGTCAAATAAAAATATCTGAAATTAACAGATATAACTAAGATGAGTAGAACATCAGCAGAACATGCAAATTAGGAAGAATTATGAATATATAATTTTATTTATTATTTTTTTTATATTTTAGGAAATGTGTGAGTCCAAACCTCATATGAGCATGAGTACTTGCAACTTAAGCTCAAATAACAGACTCAAGTGCTGAATAGATACAATTAGTGAAATTTTGTTACTAAGATATTGAAATAACAGATTTTAGACTTTATGTACTGGGTTTTGAATAAGATAAGGAAGGAAGCATAATGGGATAAGACTTTTCAGAAGCATTTTCTCAATTTTAAGTTAAGGATAATTATGAAGATATTACTTTGACTATGATTCAGCACTTTGTATTTACTTAATCACTCAGTGGGTATCAAGAGATGCACAGTAAGCAAACTTGCTCCCCCTTTGTGATATTATCAAACAACATTTGAATAGTCAATTATATTTAGTTCATTTCTCAATTTTGAAAATCTAGCCTCATCAAATGGTTTAGTAAAAATATCAGCCAATTGGTGCTCAGTTCTTACATAACTAAGCACAATGTCACCTTTGGTTACATGATCACGAATAAAGTGATGTCTAATTTCAATGTGCTTAGTTCTAGAATGTTGGACCGGGTTGTTTGTTATTTTTACTGCACTTTCATTATCACATAATAGAGGCACTTTAGCAAATTTGATTCCAAAATCCAGAAATGTTTGTTTGATAAATAGAATTTGAGCACAGCAACTTCCTGCCGCTATATATTCAGCTTCGGCAGTTGATAATGCTACAGAGTTTTGCTTTTTAGAACACCGAAACTAAAGATCTTCTAGCAAATGACAACCCCGAAGTGCTCTTACGATCAATTTTGGTAAGCATAATCGAGAATCACGAGTAGGCGAGAAGCTCAAATGGAGCACCTTTGGGGTACCATAAACCAATACTAGAAGTAAACTTAAGATATCTAAATATTCTTTTCTGACTTAAGTGAACTTCTTTAGGTGCGACACGAAATCTAGCACACATACATACACTGAACATGATGTTAGGCCTAGATGTTGTCAAATATAGTAATGAGCCAATCATAGACCTAAAAAGCTTTTGGTCAACAGATTTACCTCCCACATCTTGATCAAGATGTGTATTTGTAGCCATGGGAGTCTTTATTTGCTTGCATTCTTCCATTTTGAAGCGTTTGAGGAGATCCTTGATGTACTTTTCCTGAGAAATGAAGGTTCCTTCCTTCAACTACTTAACTTGAAATCCAAGGAAGAAAGTTAGCTCTCCTATCATAGACATCTCAAATTCCCTGACCATCATGTCATCAAATTGTTTGCAAAGGGAATCATTAGAACATCCAAAAATGATATCATCTACATAGATTTGACAAATCATTAATGTTCCATTGATATCTTTTAGAAATAGTGTTGGATCAACTTTCCCAATTTTGAAGTTCTTATTTATCAAAAAGTCTCTAAGACATTCATACCAAGCTCTAGGAGCTTGTTTTAGGCCATAGAGAGCTTTAGATAATTTGTAGACATGATTAGGCATATTGGAATCTTCAAAACCAGGAGGTTGTTCAACATAAACAGTTTCATCAATGAATCCATTAAGAAATGCAGTTTTTACATCCATTTGAAAAAGAGTGATATTGAAATGAGTAGCAAAGGCAAAAAGAAACCGAATAGCTTCAAGGCGTGCCACTGGAGCATAAGTCTCTCCATAATCCAGTCCTTCCACTTGAGTGAAACCTTGAGCCACAAGTCTGGCCTTATTTCTTATTACCACTCAATTTTCATCTTGTTTATTTCTGAATACCCATTTTGTACCAATAATGTTATGATCCCTTGGGCGTTCAGTTAGACTCCAGACTTTGTTTCTTTCAAAGTTGTTGAGCTCTTCTTCCATAGCAATTATCCAATCAGCATCTTCTAGAGCTTCTTCAACTGTTTTAGGTTCAACACAAGAAACAAACGAGTAATGTTCACAGAAAGAAGCTTGTCTAGAACGAGTTTGAACACCCTTACTGATTTCACCAATAATAAGATCAGAGGGATGATCCTTAGCAATGGTATGATGACTTTTGATTATAGTTGGTTGTCCTTTTTCTTACTCTTCTTCTTGGGTTCCATCATGTGGTACCATTGACTGTGTAGGAGTTTGATCTTGGTCTTCTTTAGGCTTTATATCACCAACTTCCATCTTTCTCATTGCTTGTACTAGCCCATCATCACCTACATCATCTAAGTTCTCATGCTCACCTTGTGAGCCATTAGATTCATCAAATTTGACATCATAAGTTTCTTCTACTAGGCCAATTGAATTGTTGAACACTCTATAAGCTTTTGACTTAGAAAAATAACCTAAAATGATACCAGTATCACATCTAGTTTGAAATTTACCCAAATGCGTTCTCTTCTTATAGATGTATACTTTGCAACCAAAAACTCTAAAGTATGAGATATTAGGTTTTCTACCAACCAGCAGTTCATAAGGAGTTTTCTTAAGTAATCTATGAAGATAAAGTCTATTTGTAGCATGGCAAGCAGTATTAATGGCTTCAGCCCAAAATGCATCAGAAGTATTATATTCATCTAGCATAGACCTAGCCATTTCAATTAAAGTTCTATTCTTTCTTTCAACTACACCATTTTGTTGAGGAGTGTAAGTAGCAGATAATTCATGTTTAATTCCTAATTCATCACAGTATTCAATGATATTGGTATTAACAAATTCAGATCCATTGTCACTTCTGATCTTCTTGATGAGACAGTCAAATTCATTTTGGGCCCTTTTTGCAAAAGATTTGAAAGTCTTTCCAACCTCACTTTTGTTTGGCAAAAAGAAAACCCAAGTAAATCTAGAGAAATCATCAACTATAACTAAACAATATGAGTTACCACCTATGCTGGCATATGAAGTAGGGCCAAATACATCCATATGCAGCAGCTCAAGTGGTCTAGTGGTGGACATGATGCTTTTGGATGGATGAGAATTGGCTACTTGCTTGCCTGCTTGACAAGCACTACAAAGCCTATTCTTTTCAAATTTTACATCCTTCAGTCCTGTCGACGATCGGGATCGCCAACCGCAAGAAATGAAATGGGGGTCAGTGTGTTGCAGGACCCGAGCTGCGTTTCGCTCGGACGGAGGAAGAAAGTAGGCGTGATGATGGTCGGAGCAAGACGACAATGAGCGCGAGACAAAGGTTTATACCGGTTCGAGCCCCTGTGAAGGTAATAGCTCTACTCCAGTCGCCTTGCGGCGGTGACTCTCGTTATATTGGAGTATAGGAAAGTGTTTACAACTCAAGTCGGTAATGGCGGTTCCTAGCTCGTGTAGAAGTGGCTGTGTTGTCTTCGTGTCCCTGGAGCACTGGCGTCCTTGGTCTTTATACTTCCCAGATGCTTGGCCGGGCGAGATCCGGAAGTGGCATTCATGCGTTAGGGGCAGTGATCGCCCGGACTTCTCAGACACTCTGCTTCATCCCTCGACTCGCTTTGGCAACCGCGGTCAAATGCTAGATCCGAAATTCAAAGGCGGAAGGGGCTTGAGCGAGGTCCCTTTGAGCACGAGGTCGCCTTGGCCGGGCTCAGTCCAGCGCTCTTGGTCGAGCGCTTGTGCGTATCAGGTCGTGGTGGGGCCTTAGAGCTTGGGGATCCGTTGGACCGTCTTGGCCGGCCGTCGAGGAGCACCAGCCCTCGTCGGCTAGCCCCCGAGGCTCTAGGTCGGAGGAACTCCGGGGCGACCTCGAGCCTTATTCTCGAGCAGGAAAAAACCGTCGAGGTCTTGGCTCCTTGGTGAGGTCGAGGCGGAGACCACTGGCGGGTCCCTTGGCCTCGACACCTGGCGACCTTCGGACTTCTCGATGCTGGTACGAACACGGTGGCCGAGGTCCTGGCCCAAGAGCGCCAGCGGTGGCCGAGGTCGGTCTCGACACCGAGACGACGGTCGATGAAGAGGAGGAGATCCCTCGCGGCCGCATCGATGACCGCAAGGAATTCACCCGCGCACGCCTGGAGGGTGTCGTGCCCCGAATTTTCACGGATTCGGACACTCTGTGTATGCCGTACTAGTCCAGGATCACGCTAGTACACATAGGATAAACAGGTTGAAGTACCACAATCATACACGGCGGAAATAAATAATAAAGTACTTCAAGCATAATATAGTCGAGTTACATGACCTTAAGGTCGCCTTACAATAATTCACACGCGAGCGATAAATATCATCGATACCAAGTTCATTGGCGGAAGCAAAATACGATAAGCGGAACCACTCCTAGCCACAAGCTCTTGAGTGCTGACTCAACCCTTAATCCTCTTGGCCTTGACGAACTCTTCATTCCAAGGCGCACGGCTTCTTCTTCTTCGAGGTTTTTGTCGTTTGCAAGGGTGAGTATACAACATACTCAACAAGTCATGCACAATGCAGTTCTATTACTACATGCATGGCTTATTCCAAAGGAAGGGCTTAATTGGTTGTTTTGCATAAAGCGGCATTTATTTTAAGCAAGTAATCCTTATTAGATCAAAGCGATAAAATCCATATTATTAGTAATTCATTTCTCAATTCTTTTTCTCAAGGTTTTGGCACCTGACCCTAATTTGATTCTTTTGGCACGCACCACCCATTCCACATCTTTTATTTTTAAAATCTAACCCTTATTTGTAATCACCGAGCAATGTCGATCATCGGACACGGCTATTGAATAGATTCACACACACACTCTGCGGAGGTCAGACACTTTACCCACAGGATCTGATCGCCCACCACACAGGTGATTGATTGCAACAAAGTCTTTCAGAGACTAACACTTAGCGATGATCCTCTCGATGATTGCCTTCCTAACACTTCCCTCACTGAGCCAAAGTTTAGAACAGTGAATACCGTTAGATGGGTACCAAGCCGCAAAGACAGTATCGCTCCCCCAAGCAGTTACACCTTGTGTAGCTGTCACCCGAGTATCAAAGGAAAGATATTAGAAACCTCTTGAACTAGGCCCGTCCCATTAGGACAAGTGGTTGTACGGAACTCAGTTCAAAGGCTCGCAAGGTTAAGTTCTTAAGCTGTCGGGCAAGACATCAATTTATACAACTCGGCACCTGACCTTCTCAATCATTCATCTGACCCATTGCCACACAGGCCCACCTAGCACGAAGCCTTCTTGCCACTTGCCCCGGTCCAAAACATTTTCCCATCCCACTTTTGTAATTAAGCAACACATGCCATTTTTCACATTATTCCATGAATAGCACCACACAGGTTACTATCCTAATCCATCACATGACATAATCGCACTTTTTCAAAAATGCGTTCCATAGTTGTTAGTCAATATTCATTTGTTATTTGAAAGACATTCAATGCATATGAGCAAGCTAAGTGACTAATCACGGTCTAGCCTCCCGTGTTGGCATCATATTAGCATCCAACATAATTTAAACATCCTAGGGGGACAAGGTGTTCAGGGCATATAATGATATTAACAAGGCGGTATAATTCAATTGGTATTTTAGCTACATTTCCCTCAATAAGCAATATTGTTTTTAATTGATATAGCATGCATAAATTGAATCGAAATACACTTTTAAAATCTAGGGGCAATATGGTCAAAGCATGACTTGCCTTCAAAGAGGAGTTGGTTCAGTGGAGGATTGCTGACAGGTCTTCAATTTCTCCTCGCGAAACCCGTGACTGAGTCTACTTGGCACAAGCAATCACACAATAAACACACTGTACAGACAGCAAAATAACTTCTAAAAATAAAATAAAATTACCAATAAATAGTTCACATTTTACAAATTTTTGGGCACTGGAATCACTCACATCCGAGTTAAAATCACGAAAGTTATAGCATTTTCAAGTTTTCTTCGAAATTCAAAAATGAATAATCGAGTTATTCTATTTATTTTCCTCTTGAAAATCCGGATTAATCCTACTCGGCGACAGCGTCGGCACCAGAGCGAACCACGTCGCCCTCGGCCCACGCAGGTGGGCCGGATGGCGTCCACAGCCGACGCCCGGACCATCGGCCGTGTCCACCCAGCGCGTGTGGGTCCGATGAATAGCGCCCGGCCCCACATGTCGGTGACTGACACGCGTCAAGGAATCATCAGGCCACGCATGCATGCTTTCCCGACCGTTGGATTCGGATCGAGCGGCGCAAGAGCTAGCTAAAGCGGTTCACGTTAGAGCCTCGTGGCGTTACCTTGGGCGTCCGATGGAATCGGCGATGGAGGTTAGTCGCGGCGTCGGCGAAGACGGTGGCGTCGGTGCCGGACTTGGGGAAACGGCCGCTCGGCGGTGCTCTGGCTTTGCTCGGTGTGAACAAGTAACCACTGCAGGTGCGTCTCGGCTTAGTGAACTTGGTGAGGTCTTGGCGGCGAGAGCGACGGACGGCGCGAGAACGCAGGAAAAAAGCGGGGAGAGTGTGAACTACGGCGAAACTCTTGGGAAGGCTAGAAACACGGCGAGACTCGAGAGAGGTGGCAAATGGGCGGAGCGAGATGCTTCACGCAGCGGGCTTTATCTTCGCTCGGGCGAGCCTCGGAGCGCGCGCCAATCTTGACAAAATCCACGGCGGCCAGCGGCGGCGGCTGCATCGCGCACTCCGAGATCGGCGGTCACGTCGACCATCGATCATGAATCAGCAGCGGCGGATTGATCCTTAGCGGCCCGAATCGATGCGCGATTATAATCGTTCGTCGAGATCAACGGCTAGGATCGGCGGCACTTAGTGTTTGGTAGGCGAAACGCGGTGTTGGTAGGTCCAACACTGTAGCTAGCGAAAATTCCGATTTTGCGAATAAAAATAAAGACAGAAATTCAAAGTATTTATTTGGGGCACTAAAATTATTAGAAAAATTCTAGAAAATATTTCAGAGCATTTTGAGCCCAAATAAAATATTAGTTTTAATTTTTGATAATTATATTTTCTGGCATTTAATTTCTCAAGGGAAATGGTATAAATAAAATCCAATTAAATCCAATAAATCCCAGAAAAATTTGGTAAATTCAATTAAATGCAATTAAATGCAAATAAAGGTTGATTAATTCACAAAAATTCAAATAACTCCAAATTTTAAAATCTGGCCAAAATTCGGGACGTTACAAACCTACCCCCCTTAACAGAATCTCGTCCCCGAGATTCGAGGCTTAACTATAGAATAGGTTTGGGAATTCCTTTTTGAGATCTTCCTCTCGTTCCCGGTGGCTTCACTTTGGCGTGATTGCTCCTTGAACCTGCAGACTTGAGTTGTCTTGCTACGGTTCTTGATCTATTGTGTCGAAATTTTTATCGGTATTTGTTCCTTGTAAGTCAAGTCTTCCTGTAGTTCAACTTCTTCTAATGACGTTTGCTCTTCAGGCACTCGGAGACATTTCTTGAGTTGCGATACATGAAAGACATTGTGTACTCCTGCTAATGACGGCGGTAACTCCAACTGGTAGGCGACTTCGCCCTTATGGCTTATGATCTTAAATGGTCCTACATATCTTGGCGCAAGTTTACCCTTTTTGTAAAACCTCTGGACTCCCTTAAGCGGCGTAACTCTGAGATACACAAAATCTTCTGGTTCAAAGCTAAAATCCCTACGGCGGTTGTCTGCGTAACTCTTCTATCTTGACTGCGCGATTTTCAATCTTTCTCGATCGGTGCTATTTGCTCTTGACTTCTTGAAGTATATGCGGTCGAAGACACGGCGCTCTCGGTCTCATTCAATTTAACGGTGTCCTACAAGGATTCGACCATACAACGCAGCGAAGGTGACATCGAAGACTTGCACGATAGTTGTTGTTGTAGCTAAACTCATATGGCAAACATTTGTCCCAAGTCGGCGTATATGCTAGCAGCAAGCTCTCAACATATCTTCTAGTATCTGGATGACTCTTTCGATCGTCCATCATTTTTATGTGGTAAAGTCAGATCTTTGAAGTTTAAGCGGGTGCCCATTCTTTGTATCGACTTATCCCAAAATCTTGAGGTAAATTGGGTACCTCATGCGATACTATCTTCCTTGGCACTCCATGCAAGCAAGCGATCCTTGCCATGTATAGCTCGGCTAACTTATCTCTGAATAGGTTGTTTTTCTGGGTATGAAGTCGCGACCTTGGTTAGCGATCCACTATGACCCATATGGAGTCATAACCTCCTTCGTCCTTGGCAATCCAGTAATGAAATCCATTCGATTTCTTCCCATTTCCACTCTGGTATTTTCAATGGCTGCTTGCGATCTGTTGGTCTCGATGCATAGCCTTGACTCGCTGGCATACATCACATAATGCTACGTGTTCAGCAACCTCTCTCTTCATATTTGGCCACCAGAATCTCTCTTTTAAATCTTGGTACATCTTTGCACTCCTGGGTGAATCGAATACTTGGAATCGTGAGCTTCTTCCAATATTAACTGCTTCAGCTCCTTTTTGTTAGGTACACAAATACGCTCCTTCATCCATAATGTACCATATTCGTCTAGCTTAAAATCTTTTGCCTGCCCTTCCTCCATCTTGGCTTTGATCCTCTCGATTTTCTCATCATTCCTCTGACCTTCTCTGTCGATCTTCCAAGATAGGCTTTACTTCTAATCGACTCTGAATCCTTCGAACGACTTCCAATTTCAATCTCTGAAGGTCCTTACAGTTCATACGGCTTTCTCCTTCTATTATATTCGAATTAGGACCCTTCCGACTTAGGGCATCAGCCACTACATTGGCCTTCTTAGGATGATAATGAATTTCCATGTTGTAATCCTTGATCGGCTCAACCATCTTCTTTGTCTCATGTTGGTCGATTGGGTGAAAATGTATTTAAGGCTTTTATAGTGCATATACACCTCACACCTATTCTCGATAAGATAGTGACGCCATATCTTGAGGCATGCACTATATTTGCTAATTCTAGATCATGCGTCGGGTAATTCCCTTCATGTGGCCTTAATTGCCTTGATGCATAGGCTACTACCTTTCCATTCTGCATTAACACGCATCCAAGTCCTTGGCGTGATGCATCACAGTAGATATCGAAACTCTGATGCACATCTGGTTGCACTAACACTGGTGCTGATGTCAGTCTTTTCTTCAATTCTTGAAAACTCTTCTCACAGTCTGGTGTCCAGACAAATTTCCTCTCTTTCTTTAACAATTGGGTAATTGGCCTGGCAATTGTCGAAAATCCTTCTATAAATCGGCGGTAATAACCAGCCATTCCAAGAAAACTCCGAACTTGCGAAACTGTCCTGGGCGACTCCCAATGTAGCACTGTCTCAACCTTGCTTGGGTCCACTGCAATTCCTTCTGCGGTCATCACATGCCCTAAGAAATCTACCTTACTCTTCCAGAAATCACACTTACTGAACTTTGCATACAACCATTGCTCCCTTAGCTTTTCCAGCACTAATCTCAAATGTTGGGCGTGCTCTTCATCAGTCCTTGAATAAACCAGAATATCATCTATGAATACGACCACGAATTTATCTAGGTACTCCATGAATACTTTATTCATTAGGTTCATAAAGTAAGCTAGGGCGTTTGTCAATCCAAATGACATAACTGTGAACTCATAATGTCCATATCTTGAAGAAAATGCAGTCTTGGGTATGTCCTCTGTCTTGATTCTCAACTGGTGATATCCTGACCTAAGGTCGATCTTGGAGAATACTCTGCTCCTCTTAGTTGATCGAAAAGATCATCGATTAAGGTAACGGTATTTATTCTTTATCGTCACTTCGTTAAGTCTTGCGATAGTCTATGCACATCAAGAAAACTCCCATCCTTCTTCTTAACAAATAGAACAGGTGCTCCCCATGGTGATGAGCTCGATCGATGAATCCTTTTTCCAATAACTCTTGATCTGCTTTTCATCTCAACGGTTCTTGAGAGACATCCGATATGGTCTCTTTGCTATCGGTCTTTGTTCTGCACTAAGTCAATTACGAATTCTATGTCCCTGTCTGGTGGCATTCCTGGTAGTTCCTCGGGAAAAACATCTTGGTATTCACTGGCCACTGGTACATCTCTTATGCTGACAATCTCCAAATTGTTTACTGACATCTGCCCTTCTCGAACTGCCTTTGCTTGAAATTCCATTTTTCTGCCATTAGGGCTCTCGATAGACACTACTCTGCGTCCGCAGTCTAATATAGCCTTATGTTTAGTCAACCAATCCATTCCCAGGATAACATCCAGGGTTTGGGTATCTAATATAATAAGGTTCGCTAGGAACTCTACTCCTGTTATTAATAGCTTAACTCTAGAACATCCGACCTTAGAACGGAGTTCTGATCTAGGGGATTGAACTAGGAGTGTATTTTTTAGGTTAACCATATCCAAATCATTTGTCACGGCAAAATCTCGAGAAACGAACGAATGCGAAGCTCCTGAATCAAATAATACTGTAGCTGGCACTGAGTTGACTAGGAACTTACCGAGCACAACGTCCGTGGCATTCTGGACTTCGTCTACGGAAATATGATTGATCCTTCCTCGTGCGAACGCCTACGGTGTAGCTCCAGCTTGAGCAGGTCCTCGGCTTCCTCCTTGGGTAGGGGTCTTAGCTGGCGTGCTTCCTAGGTTAAAACGCACTGGGGTCACAACTCCTTTCTTGGGACACATATTGGCGAAATGCCGGTCTCATTGCGGTTATGGCAGCGTCTTCACGACATCTCCGATTTCCTCCGTTCAGTTAACAACCTTGGTCGGGTGCGAGGGGTCTGTCCGGCGGGTCTTGGCATTGGCGGCGGTGTCCTGACATTGTTCCCTGGCTGGAATCTGGTGAATTGCTGGGGTATCATCCTTGTTTTCTGATGACCCTGACGTCCTCCTTGTAGAGCCATGCGGCGTTTGCGATTATCGTCAAGCTCCTTACGCTTATCTTCTAGTATGAGTGCCTTGTTTACTAACTCTTGAAAATCCGGAAAGGTGTGGGTGATCAATCCCACCTGCAGTCCTGTGTTAAGTCCTTTCATAAAGCGAGATTGCCTTGCCTTGTCTGTTGTTACGTCTTCTAGAGCGTAACGTGCAAGTTGAGTGAATTTATTCAGATAATCCGCCACTGTTTGGCCTCCTTGCTTCAGTGCTCTGAATTCCTCCTTCTTCAGTTCCATAATACCCTCCGGCACATGATATTGACGGAAAGCTATAGTAAATTCCTCCCAAGTAATCTCTTGCGGACTCTCTGCGATCTTGTGATAATTCTCCCACCATTCAATTCTTTGTTCCCTCAAGCGGTGAGAGGCATAGAGTACTCTCTCGTTTCCTTCACCTGCGTTATGTGCGATTTCCTTCGATAGTTCTTAGCCAATAAATGCGCCTCTAGTGGGTGGCATTCCACGAGAATGTCGTGGATGGCGTCCTCATAAACTTCGAGACAATCTTGAATAGGGGCGGGTCCGTTGTTCATAGCTTTGATTGTTGGCATTGCACAGTGGTTGATCTGTTGTCTTTATTGCCATCATAGTGCGCATCAATTGAGTCTCATCTTGCGAGAAATGCTCCCAGATTCTGCATATCCACTAAGCGGTCTTTGCTGCGGTGGTGGCGTACCGTTCTGATTGCCTCCTGGGCGCGAACCACTGCCTCCTGCCCTGTTGTTGCGAGTGTTCACCATCTGCTAATTGCTTCGGTGGTTTAGAGATAAGGTGGAAAAGAATAGGCAAGTATAAGAACTTATACGGGGGAAACAGGTTTAACCCAAAAACTTAAGCAAACAATTACTAACTTGGTATGGTTGCTTAACCAAGCCTAAAAGCTTTGCAACGCATACTGCACACTCAGCAAACAAGGAAAACCAAATTAACCTAAACACACAATAATCTACCGTCTAAGAGGGTAACACTGCTATCTTAGACAGACGCGACTCTCACACATGAGTCTCAACTGGCTACGAAAGCACTGGTCCTTCTAGCTTCTAGAATACTTCATCGATCTACTTTTCTTGAGTTCAACGATTCCTGTCTTCACAATCTTCAGGATTGGCAACGACACCCAGCGCTTTCTCCTTAAGTGTGAAACAACGATAACTATTTGGAACAACTCAGATAAGATCTTCATTTAAAACAAGGGAAAAGACAGAAATTTTCAGCAAGGAGAAAAGAATAGAAGAATAAGACAAGTCAAGAACTTATCATTCTTTCAAGTTAAAATTTTCTTTTAGAAAATAATTTTGAAGTTCTAAAGAACGGCGGTCTAACTAGGGTTAAGTCCCACGATCGGTATGGCTCGATACCATCCTGTCGCGTGCCCGAATTTTCACAGATTCGGACACTCTGTGTATGCCGTACTAGTCCAGGATCACGCTAGTACACACAGGATAAACAGGTTGAAGTACCACAATCATACACAGCGGAAATAAATAATAAAGTACTTCAAGCATAATATAGTCGAGTTACATGACCTTATGGTCGCCTTACAATAATTCGCCACGCAGGGCGATAAATATCATCAGTACCAAGTTCATTCAGCGGAAGCAAAATACGATAGCGGAACCACTCCTAGCCACAGGCTACTGAGTGCGGCTCAACCCTTAATCCTCCTGGCCTTCGACGAACTCTTCATTCCAAGCTGGCACGGCTTCTTCTTCTTCTGAGGTTTTTGTCGGTGCAAGGGTGAGTATACAACATACTCAACAAGTCATGCACAATGCAGTTCTATTACTACATGCATGGCTTATTCCAAAGGAAGGGCTTAATTGGTTGTTTTGCATAAAGCAGCATTTATTTTAAACAGGTAATCCTTATTAGATCAAAGCGGTAAAATCCATATTATTAGTAATTCATTTCTCAATTCTTTTTCTCAAAGGTTTTGGCACCTGACCCTAATTTGATTCTTTTGGCACACTGACCACCCATTCCACATCTTTTTATTTTTAAAATCTAACCCTTGATTTGTAATCACCGAGCAATGTCGAAGATCTGCGGACACGGCTATTGAATAGATTCACACACACTCTGCGGAGGTCTGTACACTTTACCCACAGGATCTGATCGCCCACCACATAGGTGATTGATTGCAACAAAGTCTTTCAGAGACTAACACTTAGCCGATGATCCTCTCGATTGCCTTCCTAACACTTCCCTCACACTGAGCCAAAGCTTAGAACGGTGAATACCGTTAGATGGGTACCAAGCCAAAGACAGTATCGCTCCCCAAACAAGATTACACCTTGTGCTTGTCACCCCGAGTATCAAAGGAAAGATATTAGAAACCCTCTTGAACTAGGCCCGTCCCATTCCGGACAAGTGGTTGTACACTAACTTCAGTTCAAAGGCTCGCAAGGTTAAGTCCTTAAGCATCCGGGCAAGACATCCAATTTATACAACTCGGCACATAGCCTTCTCAATCATTCATACAGCCCATTGCCACACAGGCCCACCTGGCACGAAGCCTTCTTGCCACTTGCCCCGGTCCAAAACATTTTCCCATCCCACTTTTGTAATTAAGCAACACATGACATTTTTCACATTATTCCATGAATAGCACCACACAGGTTACTATCCTAATCCATCACATGACATAATCGCACTTTTTCAAAAATGCGTTCCATAGTTGTTAGTCAATATTCATTTGTTATTTGAAAGACATTCAACGCACATGAGCAAGCTAAGCGACTAATCACGGTCTAGCCTCCCGTGTTGGCATCATATTAGCATCCAACATAATTTAAACATCCTAGGGGGACAAGGTGTTCAGGGCATATAATGATATTAACAAGGCGGTATAATTCAATTGGTATTTTAGCTACATTTCCCTCAATAAGCAATATTGTTTTTAATTGATATAGCATGCATAAATTGAATCGAAATACACTTTTAAAATCTAGGGGCAATATGGTCAAAGCATGACTTGCCTTCAAAGAGGAGTTGGTTCTGGTCGAGGTTCTGCGACAGGTCTTCAATTTCTCCCTCGGCGAAACCCGGCGACTCGGAGTCTACTCGGCACAAGCAATCACACAATAAACACACTATACAGACAGAAAAATAAATTCTAAAAATAAAATAAAAATTACTAATAAATATTTCACATTTTTACAAATTTTTAGGCACTGGAATCACTCAAATCCGAGTTAAAATGTGAAAGTTATAGCATTTTCAAGTTTTGCTGAAATTCAAAAATGAATAATCGAGTTATTCTATTTATTTTCCTACTGAAAATCCGGATTAATCCTACTCGGCGACACGCGTCGGCACCAGAGCGAACCACGTCGCCCTCGGCCCATCGACAGGTGGGCGGGATGACGATCACGCCAGCGCCCGGCCACGACCGGCGTCCACCCACTAACGTGTGGGTCCAAGCTGACAGCGCCGCCCACATGTCGATGATCGACAGCGTCGAGGAATCATCAGGCCGCGCATGCATGCTTTCCCGACCGTTGGATTCGGATCAGACGGCGCAAGAGCTAACCGAGCGGTTCACTGTTAACGGGCCTACGTGGCGTTACCTTGGGCGTCCGATGGAGATCTGACGATGGAGGTTAGTCGCGAGGCGTCGACGAGAAGACGATGGCGTCGGGTGCCGGACTTGGGGAAGACAACTGGCTCAGCGATGCTACGAAGCTGCTCCGACGTGAAGAAGTAACCACACGGGTGCGTCTCGGCTTGGTGAACTTGGTGAGGGTCTTGACGGGCGGGAACAGACGGACGGCAGTGGGCACGGAAAACCGAAGGGGAGAGTGTGAACTACGCGAAGCCATGGGAAGGCTAGAGAGCACGGGACTCGAGAGAGGTGGCAAATGGGCGGGCGAGATGCTTCACGCGCGGGCTTTATCTTCGCTCGAGCGATCATCTAACAGCGCCAATCTTGACAAAATCACGGCGACCAGCGGCGGCGGTGCAGATCGCGCCCTCCGAGGCGGCGGTCACGTCGACCATCTGATCGTGAATCAGCAGTGGATTGATCCTCGGCCGTGAATCGATCTGCGATTATGTCGTTCGATCGAGATCAACGGCTAGGATCGGTGGCGCTTAGGGTTTCGTAGGCGAGAAGCACGGTTGGGCGGTCAACACTGTAGCTAGCGAAAATTCGATTTTATGAATAAAAATAAAAGATGAAATTCAAAGTATTTATTTGGGTTACTAAAAAATTAGAAAAATTCTAGAAAAATTCTAGAAAATATTTGAGAGCATTTTGAGCCTAAATAAAATATTAGTTTTAATTTTTGATAATTATATTTTCGGCATTTAATTTCTCAAGGAAATGGTATAAATAAAATCCAATAAATCGAGAAAAATTTGGTAAATTCAATTAAATGCAATTAAATGCAAATAAAGGTTGATTAATTCACAAAAATTCAAATAACTCCGAATTTTAAAATCTGGCCAAAATTCGGGACGTTACAGAGGGCCATCTCCGCGAGGTAAGGGTCTCCCCGCACACTTCGTAGCTTGCAGTCTGAGCTCCTTGTCCCTCCTCATTTCGGGCTATCCTTTTTGTCGTGAAGGTGATCGACCATGCCTCTCGTGGGCTGCAAGGCCTTCGGGAGCACGCCGTCAAGGCTTGAGGGCCTCTGAGCAGGTGGAGGCGCGGGAGGTTGAGCGCTCCAGGCTCATCAGGACCATCGAGGTCGAGCAGGAGGAGCTTGAGCAAAAGACCCAAGAGCTCGCCGACCTGCGCCAGACGATGTTGGCGCAGGAGGTGGCCCACACGGACGAGCTCGAGCTGACCAAGACCTCTGAACGTGAGCACGGCTTTAAGGTTTGTGGAGGCGAGGCCGCTTCGGTCGGCCAAGGCTCGGTGGCGGTCGAGGTCGCCTGGAGAAAGCTTCTGCAGAGGCGTCGTCTTCCGAGCTGGAGGCCAAGATCCTTAGGCTCGAGGCGGAGCTGGCAGGCCTGAACAAGGTGCTTTCGAGTCTGGCGGGCAGGTCGAGGTCTTGGAGAAGGCGGCTGAACAAGCACCCCCACGGCGAGGGCGTCCCACGAGCTCGAGGCCAAAATTCTGGAGCTTGAGGGGAAGCTCGAGCGCGCCACCAAGGCGCTCGAGGCCGAGCGCGCCAAGACCGAGGCGCTGGGGAAGGCTCCTGTGGAGAAGTCGTCCCCCGGGCTCGAGACCAAGGCCCCGGGTTGGGAGAAGCTCAGCCTTGAAGAAGCGCAAGCACGCCTGCCCAACTTGAGGACGAGAGGCGCCGAGCCGCGGATGCTTCCCAGCAAGCCCTCCAGCTCCGGGGCGAGATAGCGACCCTGAGAGCAAGAGTAGCCCAGCTCGAGCAGGAAAATCTTGCCCGCGAGTTGGCCGACCTGTAAAAAATGTTAAAAGGCAAGGAATGTATTAATAGAAACAGATCGTTTTTGGTGATAAAAGAAACCTCGTTCCTGTATTGAATCCATAGTTCGAAATCACTCGTCTTTCTTGCTTCGCGTGCTAGCCGCGCCCGTGCTCTTCTAGTCGTGCGCTGATAGGATAGTCTATCCCAGCCCCCGTTGGGCCCGAGGTCGAGCTACGCGTGCCTTGGGCACAAGAAGGAGCCTACGAACATGGTATTAAATGATTTCACAGGTGATCCCACAGAAAAAAGAAGGAGCCGCGAAAATAGAACGGTGGCAACACAAGTGGAAGTAGACATAAAGGGGCGAAAATGGAAGAACAGCTTTATTGAAACGTGAGGCATAGAGGTTACACATAAAAAGTTCCGAAGCTGATCTATGTTCCACGAGCTAGAGAGCTCCCTGCCATCGGGCATCGCTAGCCGGTAAGCCCCCGTGCGATCTGTTGAAACAACTCTATAGGGGCCCTCCCACCGTGGGGATAACTTGTTGGTGCTGGACGAGCTCTGAATCCGCCTTAGGGCTAGGTCCCCAACAAGGAGCTTCCTAGGTCGTACCGACCGAGACGCATGTCTGTGAAGAGTTTGCAGGTAGTGCGTTGATCGTAGCAGTGCACGGCATCTTACTTCTTCTGCGAGGGTAAGGTCGAGGGACCGTTCGTGCTCGAAGTCGACTTGGTCGATCAAAGTCGACTGGCGAGCCCAACAGAACCTCGGGGAGGCGGGGCGGCTTGATGCGAACACGAGTGGAAGGGTGTGGACCCTGTGGCTCGGCTTGTCTTGGTACGAATAGACCATAGGACGGTGGGAAGTTCGTCCACCCAGGTCATGCCGTAGCGATCAAGCTCATCTGCAACTCGTTTCTTAGCATACTGGATGATTTGCCGTTGGCGGCGTTCATTCGCCGTTGCTTCGGGGTGAGCCACCGGCGAAGCATATTTTGATCTTGAGTTCCTCGCCAAAACTCCTGGAACAACTCCTTTGGTAACCGGGTACCGTTGTCGGTGATAAATTTGCACGGAACCCGTGCACGGTGACCACGTAACAAGCGGAAAAGCGAAGCGGCCGCCGAGCGGTTATGGTGGCGGTTCGCTTCTATCCACTTGGTGAAGGTATCGACGGCGACGAGTCAGAACTTCTTTCCTCCGATTGCTTGAGGAAAAGGGCCGAGGATGTCCGGCCCCATGTCGAGAAGGGCGGCGTAGCGGAATGGTGCGGAAGCGCGAGGCGGCTGATCGACTTCCGGCGTGGAATTGGCATGTTCAGCAAGTGCGGACGATATCACGAGCATCCTGAAGCACCGAAGGCCAATAGTACCCCATGCGGAAGGCTTTGCCGACCATAGTCTTGTATGAAGAGTGCGCCCCACAGAGGTCTGAGTGAATGTCATGTAATAGGTACTTACCCTCCTCCGTGGAGATGCACCGCGTCAGGACACCGGAGACATTTCGTCTGTAAAGCTTTCCCTCGACGAGCATGTATAGACTTGCCCGACGCTTGATCCGGCTCCTCTCGGCAGGGTCGGGTGGCACGTCGCCCCGTGCAAGGAAATCGTGAATGGCCTTGGCCCAGGAGGGAATACCTCCGACCACAGCGACCACGACCTCTTGGTTAGAAATCGACGGGGCCGCCAGCATCTCCAGGATGACGTCGGGCGGGATATCATCGTCGGAGGAGCCGAGCTTGGAGAGGAAGTCCGTACTGGAGTTGTCCCTCCTGGGAATGTGCCTGAGCTCCAAGTTCTGGAACCACTTCTCCATCTTGCGCACCTCGGCGAGGTACTTTGCCATCGAGTCTCCGAGGCTGGTAGTCCTTGTTGAGCCCGGTTGATGACGAGTGGGAGTCACCCTTCATGACCGATCGGCGACGCCCAAAGCCTTGCAAGCTCGTAAGCGACCGGGAGGGCTTCATACTCCATACATTGTTGGTTCTTTGGGAAGCCAAAGCGAATTCGTACCTCAACTTGTCGCCACGCGGGGTAAGGATAAGGATCCCAGCCCCCGAGCGCTTAAAGGACCTTGAGCCGTCGAAGAACATGACCTAGGGTTTCTCCTCCTCGACCTGAAGTTCGGGAGCGGGCTGCGACATCTGCTCGACCACAAAGTCGACGAGTACTTGCGACTTTATGGCCGTGCGAGCCACGACCTGGACGTCGAACGCCGCCAACTCCATGGCCCATTTGGCGATCCGTCCGCCACCCTCTGGGTTCCTCAGGATGTCCCGGCGGAAGCTGCCGGGACGACCACGAGTCGCTGGAAATAGTGCGAGTTTGCGCGAAGCCATGAGGAGAGCATAGAACGACCGTACTGCGGGTAGCGCTCGCCGGCCGTGCAAGACCTAGTGACATAATAAATGGGGTCTTTGCCGAGACCCGTTCCATACCAAGGCGGCACTAACGGCGTGGGGGTGGCTGAGGTAGAGCAAAGAACTTCTCAACGAGTTGTGGCGTTATGGGAGGGTGGGGACGCAGGTATACCTTGGTCGTCGAAGGACATGCGCCTCGAGTCCACTCGAAGCCCCGTGCTTGTGCATAGTTTGGAAGAATGGGAGCCCACGCTCGCCGAGCCTCGAGATAAACCTGCTGAGGGCGGCCATGCGGCCAGTGAGGCTCTGCACTTGCTTGATCGAAGTCGGGGGCGCCATCTTCTCGATCGCCTCGATCTTTTCCGGACGGCCGATTTCGAGCCTCCGATCATGTAGCCGAGCACTTTCCCCAGCGCCACGCCGAACACTCATTTCTCAGATTGAGCTTGATCTTGTGCTGTTGAGTTGGCGAAGGTCTCCTCGAGGTCATGAACGTGGTAAGCCCTCAAGGCTCTTGGCGATGATGTAGATCCCGTAGACCTCAAGGTTTCGCCCGATCCGGGGCTCGAAAGTCTTGGTCATCGACGCTTTGAAATGTGGCCCCCGCATTGCGCAGACCAAACGACATGGTCGTATAGCAATAGGTGCCAAACGGCGTGACGAAGGAAGTCTTGCTCTCGTCGTCGACCGTCGGCTTGATCTGGTGGTATCCCGAGTAAGCATCCAAAAAACTCAGCATCTTGGCATTCGCGGTGGAGTCGACGATCTGGTCGATGCGCGGAAGCGGAAAGTTGTCCTTCGCAAGCGAGTTCAACCCGTATGGTCGGCGACATTCTCCACTTTCCTCCTTCTTACGCACGATGGCCGGGTTGGCGGCCACTCGGAGTAGTTAATCTCACGAGATAAACCGGCCTTCAAGAGCTTGTCAAGGTTTTCCTTGATGACGCGACCTTCTCCGGGAGAAGCGACAGCGACTTCGGGCGCCTGGTCGGGGCCGGATCCCACCTGCAACTTGTGCTCGATCACCTCCCTCGGGACGCCGGGCATGTCCGCGGGCTCCCAAGCGAATATACCTTTGTTGGCGCGAAGGAAGGTGACGAGCTCGAGTTCCTATTTGGAACTTCGGCTCGGCGGAGCGTGGATGCACTGGCGGGTCGCTCTCGTCGGCGGCACGACCTTCGCCTGCCCATTGGCTGGATTGCCGCCTTCTGGCGGGCGTTCTTCGTCGTCGCCTCCGGACCGCGCTGGGGCAGCATGCCTGCGAGAGCCAAGGCCTTGGTCTCACATCCATGTGCCACCTGCAGGTCGCCCCGCACGGTGATGATGCCGTTGGGGCTAGGCAGCTTCATGCATCGGTGGCCGTAATGGTTGGCGGCCATGAACTTGACCAAGGCGGGCCGCCCGAGGATGGCGTTGTACGGGAGGTCACCCTCGACCACCTCGAAGGTGACCAGCTCGGTGCGAAAATTGTCCGAGTCGCCGAAGGTAACAGGCAGGACCACCTGCCCTAGGGGAATGGTTGAGCTTCCAGATACGATCCCGAAGAAGGGAATGGCGATGCTCTTGACCTTCGACTGGGGAATCTGCATCCGGTCAAGCGCCCCTGTCTGCAATAAGTTAAGAGAGCTACCGCCGTCGACCATGACACGACCGACCGCGGTATTAGCGATGGTCGAAGTCCGACTAAAGCGATCTTGTGTCTTGAGCCATACACAGGAGGCGTCCTCTGGAGAGAAGGTGATGGTGGCCCCAGCCCACTTGCAGGGCTGCTCAACGGGCTTCCCAGCGGTGACCTGGTAGATGGCCCGTGCGGCGGCCTTGACCTCGCGCCTAGATTGGTAGGCCGACGAGCCACCGAAGATCATGTCAATCCGGCGCTCGCCTTGCTGCAATTCAAATCAAAGTGCGTCGTGCTCTGTACGGCATTTACGGTCGGGCGGTGGTCATCCCGAGAACACGGGCATCTCACCCCGCCCATCATAAAGCATCCGGCTTATTTTGCTAAGCCTGCGCAGTCCGCAGGTCGTGGCCGCCGCCAATGGAATAAGGCGAACTTTGCTTCGTCATATCGGGCACCCTCGGCCCCTCGCGGCCGAGCATCGTCCGCCGAGGACCGGATCGTTAACCCTCCCGCTGGGTGGTTCGCCGCTGTGAGGTCGAGATCGACCTTGGCGAGGCTTGAGTCCTCCGTGCTTGACCTCGGTCCTCGAGGACCTCATGCTGGCCCGTCGCAAACGATCACCGTGGTATGCCTCCGCCGCCCTGCGATCGCGCTTCCCGCTTCTTGGAGGCGGTGCGTGGGGCGGCCCTCAGGAGTTGGGCGGCCGAACATTTGGTTTAGACCAAGCTTACCTTGGTCGATGGTCGCGTTTCCAGCGGACGGCGTCGTCGCGTCCGCTCCACCATGCGGAAAAAGTTTGTTGACGCTGAGCCTCGAGGTGATCTCTGGGTCCCTCGTGTGGCGTCGATCACGACCCGAACTTGAAGGCCTTGATGGCGGCCTCGTCGGAAATGCTCGGGATGAGGTTCCTCGTGCGGATGAATCGCCGCACAAAGTCACGCGCAATGCTCGTTCTTGCCTCGATGACATGATCCGGGTCCTTCTCCACCGCCGCTCATAACAACTCGAAAGTTGGAGCGAAGGCGCTCGATTTGGCGCCCGCGACACGAAGGACTAGGCTTACGGTTAAAAGCAGTCCTTGCGACCCGTCGGCCCAAAGACGATTGGGAGGTAGTTTGCCATCACGAGCTCGTCTCCCTCGCCGCCAAGATAGCGGTCGAGTAGATGGACAAGAACTTCGTCGGGGGTTCTTGGTCGTCGAAGTCTTTCGATCGTAGCGGGCTTGAACCGAGCCGCCATCCGCCGCGACGAAGGCCGTCGGAGTATGCCATGTAGCCATAGGTCGACAGTCTTGCGCGGTCGTGGTCGTCGTGACAAGATCCTCTTCCGCCGGATTGGTCGAGCCGGTTCGCGTCCGACCTCGATGGGAAGCGATCATGGTGCGAACACGGAATCACCCGGTTGATAACGCAGCGGTCCCGACCCTATGGCGCTGGGCGAGCGCCCCGGAGAGGTCCATGCACTGCTTCGGTCGACTTCGGTGTGGCTCCTTCGGGCCTATCTCACCAAATAGCAGTGCCGTGGGACGCCGGCGTCTGCGTCAAAACCTCGCCCCGAGCTCGTTGCGGGGGCTAGCTCCCTGTGAGGCGTCAAGACGCGCCGATGGCGCGACATGTTATCATTAACTTTACGGGAGGCGGGTCCCAGAGTCGCGACCGGTCTTTGCGGAGGTTTGACCTCGGTCGCGGCCGGTCGAGCTCTTCGGCGAGGCTCGGCCAAGAGCTCCGACCTCGCCCTATCGGGGGTCCGCCATGACCCGAAGCGATAAGCGAGGCGCTCCCCATGGGAGGAGCACAGGCGGCTCGAAGACGGCCAGCCTTCTCTGGGCCTCCCGGAGAGAGCGGTTATAAGCTTGGTTGATGGCAACCTGCACCATCCGCGGCGTCTTGAAGTCTGCGGATCACGGTCATCCGCATCTCCCTCGGCGCCATGACCATCCGCCATCGAGCGTCTTTGCTTTCGAGCGGCGGCGGCGAAGCGTGTGAACGAGGACCGGAGTCGGAGTCCGTGCGAATCACGCTTCGAGAAAGTCCGTCGATGAAGCGCGCCATGCTCCTGGGATCCTGGTGTCGTTCCTGCGAATGAGCGAAACAATCGGGCCCCACGGTGGGCGCCAGCTGTCGACGATCGGGATCGCCAACCGCAAGAAATGAAATGGGGGTCAGTGTGTTGCAGGACCCGAGCTGCGTTTCGCTCGGACGGAGGAAGAAAGTAGGCGTGATGATGGTCGGAGCAAGACGACAACGAGCGCGAGACAAAGGTTTATACTGGTTCGAGCCCCTGTGAAGGTAATAGCTCTACTCCAGTCGCCTTGTGGCGGTGACTCTCGTTATATTGGAGTACAGGAAAGTGTTTACAACTCAAGTCGGTAATGGCGGTTCCTAGCTCGAGCTGTAGAGTGAACTGTGTTGTCTTCGTGTCCCCTGGAGCCTGCGCGTCCTTGGTCTTTATACTTCCCCTGTATGCAACGGCCGGGCGAGATCCCCGGGAAGTGGCATTCATGCACGTTGGGGGCCGGCGGTAACTGCCCCGGACTTGCTGCACACTCCTGCTTCATCCCTACGACCCGCGCTTTGGCAACCGCCGGTCAAATGCTAGATCCGAAATTCAAGGGCGGACGGGCTTGACGAGGTCCCTTGCCGAACACAGGTCGCAGGGGCCATCTTTCAGGTCCACGCTCTTAGTCGGCGCTTGGTACATATCCAGGTCGTGGTCGGGGCCTTCCGAGCTTGGGGGATCCGTTGACCGTGCGCCGGCCGGTCGAGGAGTACCCAGCCCTCGTCAAGTCCTATTACTAGCTCATTTTTGAAAAGCTTTTTAAGATTAGACATACCCACATGTCCAAGCCGTCTATGCCAGAGCCATCCAAGAGAGACTTTTGCCAACAGACAGGTTCAGATGCATGAGGAGTTAGATTTGAAATCTACTAAATAAAGATTTTGAAATCTGAAACCTTTGAAAATAAGCTTTTCATTTTTGTCAAATACTGTTACCCCATCAGAAGAGAAGTTACAATGAAATCCGAGATCACATAATTGAGCCACAGATAACAAATTAAAGTTTAAAGACTCAACAAGTAGTACATTGTCGATAGAGTGATCATTTGAAATAGCAATCTTACCAAGTCCTTTTACCTTTCTTTTACTGTTATCACCAAAAGTGATCTTGTGACTTGGATCACTCTCTCCTTCAATTGTGGTGAACATTTTTGAGGTTCCAGTCATATGCTGGGTGCATCCACTGTCAATCACCCAGTGCCGACCTTCACTCTTGTAATTCACCTGTAGAACCATTTCTTGATTTTAGGTACCCAAATACTTTTGGGTCCTTTTATGTTAGTCTCAATAATCTTAGGCCTAAAAGGGTTTAGTAGCATAGTCTTGGGTACCCATACAGCCTTAAGTTTCTTATCTAGATTAGAGGGACCAACATACTTAACATTCATTTTGCCCCTAAAATTCTTAAACAGCATGTAATGGGCGTCTACCATAAAATTCCTATTTACTTTAGCATGAGGAGCATTTGCAAGAAAGCAATGTCTAGAATCATGATTTGATTTATGACAGTAATAACATTGAGTACTCTTCTTGACAAAAACCTGTTTGCTTTGGCTAGATCCATTTTTCTTGAACAGATTATTAGGTTTATATCCTAAGCCCTTTTTGCCCAAGTTGGGTCTATGCTCAACCAGAATTTTATCGAGAGTAGCACTGCCCAAAAAACATTTTTCCAAACCTATATCAAATCTAGCTATCTTGATCTTTAACTCTTCATTTTCAGTCTTAAGTTCTTTAGCACAGAAAGCATATTTGCAATTTTCATCACAAGGGCTTGAAGAACTAGAGACCATATTTTCATTTTTCAGAAGATCACATGAGCTTGATGCATCACATAAAGAAACATGTTTAGACTTATTAGCTGACATTTCATTTTCTATTTCTAGCTCACAATACTTATTCTTCAAGTCTTCATGATTTTTAACAAGTAAGGCATGACTTGAGACAAGATCATCATACATTTATACAGTCTTAACATGTTCATGAGTAAGCTTGTCATGCTTATCTTTTAGCAATTCTTGGTCACTAATCAAGCTGGCAATAGTCTTTTTAAGAGTTCTAGTTGAAGTCGTTTTAGCATGCAAAGCACTGTTTAATTCTTCCACTATCTCAACTAGCTCATCATAGGAAGGTGAATCATTGACATTTTCCTCATCTGTTCTGGCCATCAGACATAGAGGAAATGAGGGTGGTGGTGGTGTTGATTCATCCAATGCAAGCCCAGCTAGCCCCTTTAACCTTGAGTTGTCATCATCAGAGGATGATTCTTTACTTGAACTTTCTTCATCAGTTATCCATTCACCTATGTGAGCTTCTCCTTTTCCTTTCTTTGAAAATTTCTTGGAGTAGCTTTTCTTATAATATTTCTTCTTTGATTTGTCATGGGTTTTCTCATCATCCTCATCATCCTTGCCCTTATACTTGTTCTTCTTTTTGCTTTTGTTGGGGCATCGAGCAGCAATGTGTCCCTTTTCATTACATTCAAAGCAAACAATATTAGTGAAAGGATTTTTCTTTGAGTAAGAGTTTGACCTTCCTTTGTCATTGAAGTTTACTCTTCTCATGATCTTATTTGCTCTTCTCATCAGTAAAGCTAATTGCTTTACATCTTCATCTTCAGCATCACTTGACTCATCATCACTTTCATCAGATGAGTCTTGTGTAATCTCCTTAGCCTTCAGAGCGATGGACTTCTTCTTCGGTGCATCTTCTTCAGCCAATGTAACCTCGTGTGCTGAAATCTTTCCAAGTAGCTCAGTAGGAGTGAGCCTCTTGAGATCACTACTGTTTGACAGGTAGGTGATCAAACTGTGATAAGCTCGAGGAAGAACTCTTATCATCTTCCTGCAAACTTCAACATCAGAAATTTTAGTTCCCAGACCTTTGAGCTCATTGACAATAGGATTAAGCCTAGTGAACATATCATTAGCATTTTCTTGAGAAGCATTTTAAATTGATCAAATTTCTCTCTAATAACATAATATTTTTCTTCTTTAACATCAGAAGTTCCTTCATGAATTTTTTGAAGGGTTGTCCATATATCATATGCAGATGTTAAACTACTAACTCTATCAAAAACTTCTAAGCTAAGGCAAGAAAAGATGGCATTTCTAGCTTGAGCATCATACTGCATATTCTGAATCTCACCAGGGGTGGGTTCACCATATATGGTTTGCCCTTCGGGTACGACACGTGGAGGCAGAGGCTTCTCTGTAACCCTCCAAACATCATACCCTACAGCCTCTAAATAACACCTCATTCTAATCTTCCAATAAGCCTAATTAGTACCATCAAAAAGCAGTACACGGCCTATACAAGGTAAACACTGCTCGATACCACTTGTAGGCAGAGTTGGCCTAGAGGGGGTGAATAGGCAACTCTTCAATTTTAAATCAAATTACGATTAACAAATAGACAACTTGATAATGAATAGATAGACAAGCGCAATAGATATAGCGAGTAAGAACAAACCGACAACAATACAAGCAGAAAGTAAAATGAAGGAGACAAGTAATTTATCCCATGGTTCAGAGATCCACTCCTACTCCACGTTGAAGCACTTCTCATGAAGTATAGCTTCACCACAGCTAGTCGCAGTAGCTATGGAATCCACTCGGGTAGCTCTTTCACAACCCCTGTGAGGTGAGCTACAAACCCTTCACAATGAAAGTGTCCTTCCACAAACTCCTTGGACAGTCACACTTTTCACAACCTCCAAGTGTTTAGGATCACGAGAGATCCAAGAGTAATAAACTTTGCACAAGTTCTGTCTCTTGATTCACTCGCTAAGAACACACTGCTAGACACTGGCTTGGAGCTAAATCACTTGAAAAATGATGAGAATTTTTGTGTTAAAGGATGAAGCGCAGACTCCTTTTTTGAATGAGAGCACTTTGAATGCTAAAATGACAAGGAGTTCATAAAGTTCTGTGGTAGATAGCTCAGGCAATGCTTATATAGGAGTTCTGATGAAAAGTAGCCGTTGTACCTACCACAGTGACCGTTGCACGTGTCAGAGTGTTAAATTTGAGCTGAAATACACGTTTACAGCGGACAAAACACTTGAGTTAGCGATACTGATCATGTGTGTGACGGACTAAATTTGGGCTTTTATGACGGACAGAAAAAATCAGTCCATCATACATGGGAAGCGCAGCAACTTTTTGTCCATCATAGAAAAGAGGATCACATGTATGGCGGACAAAACAATTTTGTCCGTCATAGATGGGATGCAATGCATATAAGAGCAATTGATCAGTTTTAAACACAAAAAGGATTTACAACAAAGATTATTAGTTTTGATCATGACTAAACCTTGAAATAGATATATCAGGCTTATTATAAGAACAAAACTCATACAGATGGAGTATATCTTTGATTGATTTCAAAGAAAGAATACCTAAGTTTGGTCTGACAAATTTGCTTAGAAACATGAGTGCATGCCAGACAAAACTTCAAGTTTTTGAGAATGCACGTGTATGACGGACAGAAAAGTTTTGTCCGTCATAGATGAGCAACAGAGAAATTTTGATCAGATGAACATAAGTGTATGACGGACAAAACAATTTGGTCCGTCATAGATGTGCAAACTAAGTTCACTGAAATCTTTGAAGAGGTTTTCACTACAGATTAAAATAGACGTGTATATGAGTTTTGGTCCTATGAAAACCAATGGATTTGGATGAGAAATGGAATAAGTAGAGCTTGTATGTTCGGACAATTGAAATATTTGTTGCGATCAAGACTTTGACAAGAATGTGACAGACTTAGAAGAACGAAGCTGAATATCAGTCTGTCACCTAATTTGGACAAGAGATTGAATTTCTGGATTTAGATTAGAAAGTCAGAAAGACTAAGATTTTTAACTCCAAGCATTCTAGTTATGTCTTAGCCTTATAAACCTAAGAACTAACTTGTGCAAAATCCCTCTTTATAGTACAGCCAAATAAAAAACAATCCTAGCTATTTGACTTGAATCAACTCCCAAGTCATAGACTAGAAACAAAATACCTTAATCTTGTTTGTCCGTCTTGTTCCATCCAAGTTTTCAGCTCATGCTCTTTGTGAATTGTAGAATTATTGATTTGCTCATCATCACCAAAACCATTAGTAAAACATGATAATTTTTGAGGGGGGGGCCTAGATGCTATCAACCCCAACTTCCTCTGGCTCATCACCAACAACCTCATCCTGTGTAGCATGGCTGGCATTGGCATTTTGAAATGCTTGCGCCAACAGCACTAATGGCTATCCTTTCTCAGTTGCCATTCTTATATACGAGCTTCACGACTTGAGCCCCTTAGCTCCACTAACTCCCAGTATGTGCAATCCCGTCTCCGATACCCTACTCCGTGCATCTTTAGATCATGTATTTCATGGTCCAGTGAGAACATGTGATACAACCATTTCATAATCGTGCCCCATGAATGCTCCCCTACACATGATAGGCTAGCCACAACACATGAAAAAAAACTTTGTTCCACCCCTTGTGCACCCATGTGTGGAACTCCTACTAATCCAAGAGTTCACCACCTATTGTCGTCAAGCTTCGAACCACTGCATTAGTACTAGATCTTAGCTTGCCATTCCGTGCCACACTGGATCCACCATTTAGTGGTCACCGGGGACAGCTACTCCGCTGATAGGCACACCTTCGTCTCCAAGTTTGGTGAAGAAGCACCGCCATGCTGACATCCACATCGGGAAGCTTCTGGACCGTCAAATCCACTGTGAACGAATGAGATTGTGCCACGTTTACGCGTCACTGTTGAACCTCATTAGCACGTCAGGACCACTGTACCAGATCGGGGGTTCGCAGATGGCTGACGCTTGTTGCTAACAGATAATTGCCACGCTTGTTGCATCTTATTGAGACCATTCGATTCAAACGACTGATTCAGATCAATGATACTACAAGAAACAGGGAAAAATTCGTGGGCCAAAAACCCACGAATTTAGGCCAAAACCCACGAATTTAAGTTAAATTTATGGGCAAACCGTCGAATTTAGTTCACAAATTTAACTCAATGAAATTAATCAATTAAATTCGTGGGTACCCACGAATTTAACTGTTAAATTCGTGGGTTTTAAATGGCTCACAAATTTATCAGACATTTATACACAATATATATATATATATATATATATATATATATATCCATATCGATATCACACACAATACATATAACCATATCGATCACATATATATATCGATATGCATCTCATTCAACACAACCATCTTCACATTCAATCTTATTCAACACATCGCAATATTACCTCTACTAAAAGATTGAAACCAACCTTTTAACTCTTTAAAACCGGCTTAAAACTAAGTCAAGAAATATACAAAATTTCGCATAACCTCTCTAGTAAATAGGACATCCACTCGTGAGACAAAAAACATTTGCAGTTATAATATATATCAATCTCTCAAACCAAAAGAAGACATTCTAGCGATTCTTAGATAATCAATCACACATCCAACGGCAATTTGTAAACTACACAATGACGTACAACACATTACAAACCTCTAAATTTAACTGCAATCTAGAGAGACTTTAAGCTTTTGATTTCGTTTGTACAACTGCAGTAGTTATTTGTTTTTACAATGTAATTTATCAGAACAACCACATCATTTATTATTTTTACCATGGAAGCCATGATGGCACAGGAAATTAATATAATATTGTATTTGCCATGTTACAATATTTTGGACTTGTACCATATAATTAACTTGGTAAATTGCGTGCTTTAATTAATGTGTTATTAAAACAAGTTCACACTTAATTGCAAAAATATTGCTCCAAAAAGTAGAAGAATCGCATAGTTTAGCTCCATAATCACGCAAATCAAAGGGTATGCGATTATGTGAGCAAATGAAGTGTTTAAACTTAAAAGCTCAAGTGGCAACAAGTAAAATATTTCATAACCTCAATTGCATTTGGAAAGTTTGATGTTGCGCCTAGGCTCTATAACTGGTTGCTTGTGCTTGCTGATTCTTCCCAAATTGTGTTCCCATCCTTTGAATCTGCATGGTTACGTAAGAGATTTAAAATGCTCAACTCCAAATACCTCAAATCAAATGATTGGAAGACCTCGTGAAAATTAGCCATACCGAATTTTTCCAGCAGTCGATACACTTGTCCATCATAGAATATGAAGGAAAGAAAACAAGGAGTCCATCCGGCACAATCTGAGCAAAATTAAGCGCAAAACAAGCATACAAATCAGGACGCATATAGCGGAGGTATTTCAGAATACAAACATCGCATCTTTGTTAGCCAATTGCCTACCTATAGCAATTCCCAATTCTTGTTTGTATTTTAAAGTCTCATGTGTCCCAGTAAGAAGAATTAAGTGGATGTCTGATGGGCCCACAGACACAACTCCAACCCAGATTTGATCTGAAGAAATAACATGAGGATTCTCTAGCCTAACTGGAAACTCACTGGATATAACGAAACATATTATGTCAACATCAAATAGAGAATTAAATACAAAAGCAAAGCTTCAAGTCAATCATTCAGTCAAAGAGAATACAAAATTAGAGTTTTACTTACAGGTTTAGTTCCATGGCAAGTGAGTCCAAGGGAGATAAAGTGCCAGATGTTAATATAATGGAGTGCACACCCAACTTGAGAAATTCTTCCATAGCAAGCCCTGGGTTAAAACACCACCAACTAAGAGTCCTTGAAGCCTTACCTGCAAATACAAGAAAAATGTAGATAATTTAACATACCATTAGTCAATTACTGAGGATACTAATTGAAATCAACATTGGTATGACTCAAACGTTAACTTTTCCATATTTCCATGGTTACAACTTATAAGGAATCAGTATCTGAGTCGATGAAGTAATTATGCATGTAGTTTAGAATAGATCATGATAATAGAGAAAGACTAATCAATAATGGAAGTTAAAAGTGTAATGAACGTGATCCATGCCTTATAATATAATACTAATGATGCAAGCTTTGACAAAAGTCTTGAAGGCGAGATCTTCATGCTTCCACCACCGTTAATTAGATAAAACTATGATAATTATGCTTACAGTACATATATGACATAAAGAAGGAGCAGTCAAGTGACAAATGAAATGTTTTGAGTACTGAGATATGGGTACAAGCCATGAAGCCATGCTAACATGAAACCAAACTTTACATAATGAACACACATGATAAAGGTCCACCTTGAACTTACCCAAAACTTTCAATGCGTCTCCAGATGTTTGTTTATATTCGTTCACATGAAGCTGGAAAGAAAAGATTGAGTGCGATTGTAAGAATATAAAATTTCGATAAAGTATGCAAGCCCATCTTGTAGAGTATGAAAAGATGTTGGATTACAAGACTAAGAGGGAAATCTTAATTAGAAGACATGCATATATCATATTTGGATGTGCATGGTTGCATGCAAACATTCCACGATAGTGAAGAGAGAAGCAACACTTATCTAAGGTAGAGAAAAAACTTGCGATAATACTTGCATGGTTTTGACCACCACCCTAAAGATTATGTCCGGCATGTCCCTAATTGTTTCCAATCTAGACACGATGGCCTTTGCCTTGACCCTAGATCCGAGTTTAAAGAGAATTTCCTAAATATGTAAGAACAAAACAAAGGTGATCAACTACTCGATTATTTATCAAAAGTTCAATGTGTTCAATTAAAATAACATAACAGGGCTCCAAAAAGGTTGACAAGTTTGATGTGACTAATCCATCAAGAAAATGAAGTGCATTTCAATGGAAATAAGGATCCCAGAAAAAGCGATTACCTTCCTCCAGTAGTAGAGAAGCACTATCAATTGTCTCAATTAGCTTTTTGGATGTTTCTGACATAATATTCAGTTCAGAGAGGAACTCATATATGTAACTCCCAGGCTTCGTGTAGCCCAGTTCCTTGGATTCAATTACCAGCTCACTAATTTTTTTTTCAAGTGCCATTAAAAGAGCTGGAAAAGAGTTGCCATATTAGCATGAGGAAAGCAAGCTTTCTAAAATCGTCAAAGTGAAAGGTAAATGCTTTCTACATAAGAACACAAAAAGGTATTTGGCTATACGGATGTGAGTATGATTCACTGCTGCAAGAATTTAGTTTCACCTTTGAGGATAGCATAATTTTCAGGATCAAACTGTTTATCAGCAGAATTTTCAATGGATCTCTTTACTGAACACAACTGGATGCATTCTTGAGCTTCCGCAATGCAAAAGGTGAGGTTATTGGGAAGCAAGTCAAAAGAGGCAGCATCTACACATATACTCAGCAGACAAAAAAACATTTGCAGTTATAATATATACTCCAAAGAGTCATCATTGAATCAGAATAACTGTCACCAATGCAAAAAATTAAAAATGAAATCTGATCACAAAACATGAGTAAGAAAAAGAAAGGACAACATATTAACCATGTTGCGGGAATAGCCCTGCAGGTTGAAGTTGTGATACTTGGATTTGATGGTGAGAATTGAAAACCACTGGTTGTGCTTGAGTTCCCGAAATTTGAGTTGTTCATGACATTATTGGCCCTTCATTGCGATGGTTAAAATTACTGATTAAGCTGGCGAGAGGAAGTTAAATATTGAGATGTCTTTGGTACCCAATTAGGCCTGAAGAAGACGCCTTATTACCGTAAATTACACTAACGAACAAGTAAAGCATTTGTTGCCCAGTTAATCAAATATCTGAGCGCTAGAACAAAGCATATACCCTACCCCATATCATCTATCATCCCCTCGTAATGCTGACCTCTATAATTTCCTAGAAGTAGATAGGTAAAAAGGAATTGAAAGTAAAATTAAAATCAATGTGCAGCCATTCCTAAGAGCTAAGCAGATTGGTCAATTTTCAAATAAGCGATACAAGATCGGCGATCATAGAAGCCTACCCTTGAAATATTTCCAAACAATCCTCCATTTCCGGCAACATTAAGCGCATTAATGACAAAAATGTAAAAGCGTTTATCGGTGCCCATGCCCGGCATATTCTTTGTACAATATAAAAGCAACCTTCCAACCATTGGAAGGACATGTACCACAAATAGACAGATAGAAAACAAATCTAATGATTTGAAAATGACAAGTCCCACTATCAAGTGATGAAAACCAATAACCAAGACAATGTCCCCATCATCCCATGTAACCTTCTATAAAATCGGTGAGGTGCACTTCTTTGGAGTTCAACTACCTCAACTTAACAAATATACCTAATGCTTATAATGAGTTAAGGTTCTCATCCATATTTGTAACAATCAAAGCATAGCGTCTTGAATATGGAGTTGAACTTTATGCCTTCATTTCATTTTGAGGCTATTATTCATATTACCACCAAAGCAGATTTGTTCCATCAAAAAGAAGTAAACTCTATGCTTCTACTCTTTCACTTGACTGACAAATCACCCTTATGACTCTAAAAGTTACATTATCACTAATTGCTATGATGTAACTAAGCAAAGAGGAAAAAGAGGAACAATAAGATATGCAGTAAATAATTTATATAGTACAACTCATCAAATTAACAAGTGAGTTGAACATGCAGATGGTTCAAGTATACACTTCATAGTCCCCGGAAAATATACAACAAAAAGGATACGATACTCGATAGGAAATGATCATCCTTTAAGACTCTTCCTCTAAAAATCAACCATTCTTTGGTCCATGGGAAGCCCGATTGCATCTGCTATCTTCTCTTTTAGGACCAAAACAGACACCTAAAACAATTTGGCAATTAGCTCTTCCCAAAACATTGCACATAGGAATATTCACTCTCTCGATTCTAAATACAAGCTGAAGTGGCGTGGAGTTAAACATTATGTAGCATTTGTAGCATTTCAAGGTGGTTGAGCAAATCAACAGGAAAATATAAGGTCATCCGGAGCATACATAAAACATAGAATGCATAACACACATGAATTCCAAAACACACCTATTGAGCAGTGACTTCACAGAAACCTCACCATGCATATAAGTATGCCTTCACAGATATACACGAATTCCAACAAATCTGACAAGCCGCATCAAGGAAATGTGATGCACCATAAAATTTGTAATGCTAGTGCATACAGAATATACTAATATATATACAAGTCTGAACCTTTGGATCAACACATATAGTTTCAATCTTGACACAAGAGATTAGAGTCAATAGGAATCCATATACATCGAAGAAGTCAATAACCCCAACACACAAAATTGCATACGTTGATTCTTATTCTCACAAACTCATACATATGCATGTTTACCCTGGTGAACACAAAGCACTGAAGGACCAAGTGATTGAATCATATACATACCTTATACAATAGAAAGAAGTACACCAAATTTTAAGCATACAATTTCAGCAACAATCGACTAGAACCAAAATGATCGATACATCCAAGTAGTAGAATGAGAGGAGGCCACTTAGCTTAAGGAGAAGTGTCCATGGCCGAACCGTTTCGGTGGCGCGAGGCCGAGTGCTTGCAGCGTGGGTCTCCCCTATCGAGTAGAGGTGGTGGGTGAGTCCATGGATCACCGGACTCCCTACCACAATGTCGACGTCGGCACTGGTGATTGAGGCCAGCTTGGGCGAGGCGCCAACCGAGCAACAGCGTGGCACAGGAAAGGGAGTAAGAGAAGAAGAGAGTGAGGGAGTGGAGAAATGAGGAGGTAGAGTGAAAGAGAGGAGAAGGTTACTCACCTTAGGACCACGGAGAAAGAGCTCATGGCCTTGGGGCGAGAGGAGACCCCATGACCGACTTCGCAAGGAGGAGCCGCGGAAGGCTTAGTAGCGAGATGACCACCGGATCCAGGCGATGGTGCGGAGCGAGAGGGCTAGCCTCGGCCGAGGCAGGAGGCGGCGGGCTTGTGAGCGTGGCAGAGAGGCGGCGCCGTGGGGAGAAGCGGGCGGTGGCCGAGCCGAGGCGCAGAGCGGTGGCTTGAGGTAGAACCGTGGCAGATGGCAAGCCCGAGGGTCGGCTCGGGAAGCGTGAGGGAAAGAGGGGGATTAGGTCTGCGCTCGGGAGGATGGGGAAGCGGGCGTGGGGCGCGGGGGAAGCGGCAGTGGGCAATGGAGGCGGTAGGCAAGGTGGAAGTGAGCCGATTGAGCGAAGAGAGAGCTAGGGTCACGAGGCGTGAAGAGAGAGAGAGGGAGATGCACGGCCGGGTTAACACATTTATTAAATTTGTAGACTCTGTGCCCACGAATTTATAAATTCGTCGGTATTCGTAAAGCCAATTTAAATTATAAATAAATGGGTGTTTTTTGGCCCAGAATTTAATTAAATCGTGGGTTTTTGTAAACCGATTTAATTTGAATATATAAATTAAATGCGTTTTTGTTTGGCCTCTGAATTTTCCCATTGTTTCTTGTAGTGACACCGTGCTTGCATCCAGTCAAACATCGCTGCATTTCACGCTGGTGTCGTGCCACGTGTGCTGCTAGTGTCAGCATGATGTTGTGATTGCTTCATTTGGTCTACTCAATATTGCAACTGGTTCATAGTGGACCAAAGCCAAACCGTGAACTCAGTGCATAGATCAGAGGGCCACGTGTCAGCACCGCGTCGATGCTGATGTCACAATGATGTAATAAAGTGAATTTTTAATAGAAAAATAATTCAGCTTAACATTTGATTTTCCTATTTTTTTATTTTTGGATTTTTGAATTTTTCAAGAGCCCGTTCTCCCTCATATGAGCTCTGATTGAGGCGATTCAAATTTTTAAAAATTTGTAAAATGGGGATCTATTTTATAGTGAATTTTATTTATTTTTTCAATTTGTGTTCTCTCTATTTTCGTGTTTATTTTGGTTTCTCTCTCGTTTCGTGTAGATGTCGAATTGTGTGAAGCATCCGAGGGGGATCCGTTGACTCAAGAGCAAGTTCCAAAGCAAGAACAAGACCTTTTCCAAGGCAAGTTGCGCTTTGATCATGTTGATCCCAGTTTATAAAATCGCTATATTGTTTTTTTCCATATTGCTTATTATTTCATGAATATAACTATTTCAAATTAAATTGGGATATATACCCTACCTTCTCATTTTTATGCCAAGAATTATTTGTCACCCTAGATTGGTCATCAATAGTTGGTTAATACTAAAATCAACATGGGTTGGTTAGATCGTGTTAGTATGCTTAGCCATACCACCATGTCATCACATGTACGGAATATCAAAGTTTAATCTTCACTAATGGAATATGGAATATGTGGGACCCGAATCGCAAATCGGGGCCCTACGTATGTCTGTACTAGTCGAGATCACGCTAGTACACACAGATAAACAAGGTTGAAGTACCACAATCATACGGCGAGAATTAATAATAAAGTACTTCAAGCATAATTATAAACGAGTTACATGCCCTTATGGTCACCTTACATCAATTCGCCACGCAGGGCGATAAATAACAAGTATCACAAGTTCAATGGCGGAAGCAAAAGTACGGTAATAAAACCCCTCATAACCACAGGCAACTGAGTGCGGCTCAACCCCTAATTCTCCTGGCCTTCGATGAACTCCTCCTCCCAAGCTGGCATAGCTTCTTCTTCTGAGGTTTTTGTCGATGCAAGAGTGAGTATACAACATACTCAACAAGCCATGCACAATGCAGTTCTAATACTACATGCATGGCTTATTCCAAAGGAAAGGCTTAAGTGGTTGTTTTGCATAAAGCAGCATTTCTTTTAACAGGTAATCCTATTAGATTAAAAGCGGTAAAACCAATACTATTAATAGTAAATTTCTCAATTCCATTATCTAGGGATGGCACACAGCCCTAAGTTTGGTTTATCAGTTCTTGGCACACAGCCACCCCAAACCACATTTTATTTTTAAAACTCTAACTCTTGATCAGAATCCTCGACGAGCATTGTCCAATATCATGACGCGCTATTCAATAGATTTACACACACACTGCAGAGGTGTACACTTTACCCACGAGATACATCGTTCACCACACAGTGATTGAGCGCAACAAAGTCTTTCGAGACTAACACTTAACGATGAACCTCTCGATGATTGCCTTTCTAACACTTCCCTCACATGTGAGCCAAAGTTTAGAACAAAGTGAGAATCTGATTGGATGGGTACCAAGCCGCAAAGATGTGTACGCTCCCCACCTGCAGTTACACTCTTGTGTAACTATCGCCCGAGGTGTCAAAGGAAAGACATTAGAAACCTACTAAACTAGGTCCGTCCCATTCTGGACAAGTGGTTGTACGAGAAACTCAGTTCAAAGGCTCGCAAGGTGAAGTCCTTAGCTGCCCCGGGCAAGACATCCATCTTTTATATCTCGGCACACAGCCTTTACATTCTTTAACACATCCCGATGCCACATAGGCCCACCTGGCACGAAGCCTTCTTGCCACTTGCCCCGGTCCAAATCATTTTCCCACCCCGGTTATGCAACACATGCCAATGCCTACTTCATGCGCGAGTAGCACCACACAGGTCGCTACCCCCAATTCCATCTCATGACATCATCGCATTATTCCAAAATGCGTTCCATAATTGTTTAGTCAATATTCCTTGCAAATTTGAAAGTCATTCCACGCATACAAGCATACTAAGCAGCTAATCACGGTCTAGCCTCCCGTGTTGGCAATATAGTAGCAACCAACATAAATTAAGATCTTAGGTTGACAAGGATTTCAGGGCATACAATTAATATTAACAAAGTGGCATAAACAAGGTAGGTGCAGTATCTAAAATACCCAAGATTAATCAAGGTCATTTTTCTAACTAATTAACATAGCATGCACAGTTTAAACGGAAATACATTTTTAAAGTCTAGGGGCAATATGGTCAAAGCATGACTTGCCTTCGAAAAGGAGTTGGTCCTGGTCTGAGATCTGCGAAGGGTCTTCGAAGTCTCTCTCGGCGACTTCTGGCAACTCGGAGTCTACTCGCATCAAGCAAACACTCAATAAATAAACGATACAGACAGCAAGATCATCACTAAAAATAAAACAAAAATCACCATTAAATAGTTCACATTTTTACAAATTTTTGGGCACTGGAATCACTAAATTCCGAGTTAAAATGCGAAAGTTATAGCATTTACAAATTTGCTGAAATTCAATAAATGAATAACCGAATTAAGTGATTTATTTTTCTACTGAAAAATCCGATTAAATCCTCGGCTGGACACGTGTCGGCACCAGAGGCTTCCACGTCGCTCTCGGTCACTGACAAGTGGGCCCCAGATGACGTCATCTTGACGTCGAAGCCACGGTAGGTCATCACACCGACATACGGGCCCCTAATTTAATAAAGGTTTCGGTCCAACCGGAAGCTGATACGCGGCGCGCAAGCATCAAACCACGGACACACAATTTTTCCCGGCCGTTGGATTCAAATCCAACGGTCGGTATATGGCAACGGCTGCCCTTGCGCGGCCACGTGGCACAATGGTGGCGGTAGGATTGAAAATCTACGGCTACGGTTACCCGCACGGTTTACTATTCACCGCACCTACGTGGATGAACCAGAACGGTCGGATGAGAATCCAGCGGTCATGGTTATCCGAACGCTTTCCTATTCCCAAACCTACGCGAATGAACCAGAGCGATCGGATGAGAATCCAACGGCCATGGTTACCCGGAGAGTTTACTGCTCATCGCACCTACGTGGATGCACCAGAGCGGTTGGATAGAGATCCAACGGCCATCGATACCCAAACGGTTTCCTATTCCCGAGCCTACGTGGCCACTCCAGAGCCGCACGATTACCATCCAACGGCCGAGATCTACCGGTGCATATCTAACTTAAATCTACGGAGAGAGACGTGGCGCAACCTCGCCCATTCGATGAGAATCCGACGGTCATTTTCAACTGGAGTCGATCCGGTCTAGCGCTACAGAGAAGGAGACGTGGCGTTACCTCGCCCGTTCGATGAGAATCCGACGGTGGCAGTGCGTTGCGATGCTTGAAGAAGAGACTGCGGTGCTTGTCGCCGGACTTGGAGAAGATGATCGCCTACGGCGCCACGGCCGCTCCAGCAGGAAGAAGTGGCCCCCTGGACGCGCCTTGGCTCGGTGGTCTCGGAGGGTGACTCGGTTGCGGTGGGGAGCGGCGGGCCGGTGGAAGGCAAGAAAAACCGTGGAGGTGGTGAGTGCCAACTACGGCGAGCCAAAGGGAGAGCTTCGGTGCACGGCAGAGAGTGAGCGAACGGACAAAACGTGAGGGGCGAACGCACCATTTAAATGAGCTATCACTCGGGCTGAGGTGCCTTGGAAGATGCGCAAATCTCACAGCAAATCGCGCGGCCACAAGAGATTTGGCGGTGGCGGGCAATCGCGCCCGAGACGGCGAGACCGATTTCCACCATTCGATCGAAATCCAACGGTGGCGACAAAATAACGTTTCAGTGAAACGGTGCCATGCGTCGGCATCCTAACGGCTTGACGCCAAGATCCAATGGCTCAAGCGCCAAGAGCGACGGCTCCTTAACGATCGCCCGTCGAGATCGACTGGCGAACACAGCGGGCGCTTAGGGTTTTTCGCGGCAGTACATGTTGTTGGGCTTTACCGACATCTTGTAGCTAAGCAATAATCCGGTTTTAATAATAAAAATAATTCTAGTAAATCAAAGTATTTATTTGAGCTCTAAAATACTCGAAAAATTCTAGAAAAATTCTAGAAAATATTTCAGAGCATTTTGAGCCTAAATAAAATATTGTTATTAATTTTTGATAAATACATTTTTTGATATTAATTAATCAAAAGAAGGATATTTCAAATTAATTTTAATTAAATCCAATAAATCCCCAAAAATTCAGATAAATTCAATTAAATGCAAACAAAGGTTAATTAATTCACAAAATTTTAAATAACTCAAAAAAATTAAATTGGGGCAAATTTTGGGACATTACAGAACATGACAATGAATTAGTATGTCAGGTATTATCACATGATGATATTGATTTGTAGTGACGTGGAGGTCACGCAACGATGTTGACTTATTGATAGCACGTGGTGCTTGGTAATCAACTAGTGTGGTAATCATTTAGATTGGGGCAAGTGGCAAGGAGCAGTATACTAAGGTGGGCCAAAGGGTAGAGGGTATGTGGAAGTCTAGCACTAGTCATCTTAAGGACTTAACATTGCAAGCCTTTGATCCGATTCAAACATGCAAGCACATGTCTGTTGTGGGACAACCTAGCTAACTAATTTGCAATATCTTAACTTTGGTACTACTAGTGGTAGAGTCAGTCCTAGGTTTATGGACTAACTCATATGGTGTAAGAGGGGGCACTGTTGTGGTGGTTTAACCCTTCAGTGTTGAAACCTTAACTCGTAATACTGATTTAAGATAGACTATTGTAAAGGCTTTGTTTATAACCACTCGCCTATGTGGTGAAATGGTTGTATCATGTGGGTAAAGTGCATAACCTATGCATAGTGTAAATCTATTCGGATAGCCGTACTTGTGGTATTGTGCATAGTTGAGGAATTGCAGCCAAGGGTTAGATTTTATCGAAAGAAAACTTGGTTGGGATGGCAGGTTGCTATAGGAAGTTGGAAACTTGACGTAGGATTGGATACTTGGTTTACCCGAAAAATGTTGAATATTACTTACTACTATTATTTGTTTTACTGTCTTTACAATCTACATATTGTATTCATTTGCAAATTGTTTCTTTACTGCAAAATAATCATGTTAGCCATTCGTTTGGATAAGCCTTGCATATAGAATATTAAAATTGCATTTGTACACAATTTGTTAAGTGCTTTAAGTACTCACCCTCACCAACAATATCAACAGTTGAGTAGTCCACACCTGTTTTCGAGAAGGACTACCAGGAGGACATGTGTGTTTAGGATGCGAACCTTGTCAGTTGCCCGTGGTAAATTGATGGGTTATCTACAACTTTCTTTTCAGCTGTATTGTCTTCATTTATTCGTCTTAGTCTAGCCCTGCATGGCTTTATCATGTAAGTTGACCATAAGGTCATGCACTCAATTATACTTAATAAATTGAGTCTTATTGGTATATTGCTGTGTATGATTGTGATATTTACTGATGTTGAGCCTATGTGCACTACTGTGATCTTCGACTAGTGCAGTATACAAAGAGCGTCCGAATTGCTAAATTTGGGTCCCGACATACCACAACTTCTCAAAGAATAAGAAATTATTCCACCACGTCCTTGCCGCACTCGACAACATCAGCCTCTCTAACATAGAGACCTGGAGCAATGAGGACAAGGATGATCTGCAACAGAAGAAAAAAGGTGGCAATGACTTCACCGGCATATGTTTCATCGCCGACACCAGTGGCACTAGCGACTCGAACAAGGTACTCTCCTATGACTAGCTCAACGAAGAATTTTGTAAGCTAGAAAAATTTCATGCTAGCGCTAGAGCTTGGTACATGGAGTTAGAGAAGGAAGTAGGTACCGGTCGGCGTGTTCGTGCCGGACAGTATTGGTTCAAGTGTATAACCGAGTTTCGGTAGGGGGTCTTCACAGCTGCGTCACTCTCAGCTCTCTTCTCTACTCTCTTCGCGTGATGAGCAGGACAAGAGACTCAAGAACACACGGGAGCACACAGGGAACACATAGGATTTACCCAGGTTCGGGTCCCCAATGCGGGTAATAGCCCTACGTCCTGCTCATGCTCATGTTGCTCTAGTATTCTGCTTGCCTTTCGTTGTGAGATGATCGACTGAGCAACCTCAGTGATCCGATCTCTCGAGTTTCGACCAACCTCCTTGCCTCATGCACACTAGTGCCCTTATATACTCCCGAGACTAGCTAGGGTAGGCAGAGGGAGTAGTTTTAAATTAATTACATTGACTGTGCCTAGTCCTCTCGCTACTGTCCCTCGGAGCCTCTTTGTCTACGTCGTATCTTGACGCCACCTGTCTTTAGACTGTCCGAGAGGAGGGGTTCGGACTGCAGTGATTGAGCGCCGTAGACGCGTCACCCGCCTCGCCTGGGCGGTGTAGATGGAACAGGTTTGGTGAAGCAGGCTCAGTCAGAGGGACAGGTCATCATGGCGTTAGGGAGCCACGCCCATTTAATGGCCTTCAGGCGCACTGCAATGGCTCCCCATGCATTTAATGGCTCCCATGCGCATTTAATGGCTATGATACATTGTGATCCTGGCGATTGCTTCGGGCGGAAGCCTCCCAGCTCCGTCTGCGTGGTCGGCTGGTAATGGGCTGGCTACTCGTCGAGCAGCCACATGGGTTGGTCGCTCGATTGCTCGTCAGGTAGCCACATGTCCTGGTCTTCAGCGGTTGTGATCTGGTCGCCTAGGCCTAGGACCTGGTTGGCTGCCAAGCCTTTCTTCAGTATATTGAGTCCTTTGCACAGGACCCTCTTCTCTTTGTATCTTATGTGCATGGTCCCACCTGGCAGTGGTGGAGAGAGTACCCCGGTGTAGAATACACCGACAGTAGCCCCCGAATCCACCCCAGAGCGTGCCCTGGGAGATTTTGGAGATATTCTTTGACCTTGGCGCGGTCCTGGATAGGTCCTATCCCTGTACATGCAACCGTCTGATCTCTCTACAACCGCCGCAACTCTTCGTGTCTTGTCGCCTGCGCTATTATGATCTTTTGTGAACTCTGTCGGTTCGTGGGGCGTGACTCCTCACATCCTGGTTGCGGCACGACTTATAAATAGGCATGTTCAACCAACCACGACCCGCAGACTGTCGCTTTCATCTTCTTCTTCCTTTGTCTTCGCAATCGCGCACCAAAATAGTACTCTAATCGCATGGTTTCGCCGCTTCCCCCCTCGGCAAAGGGATGAGTCAAGCCGGGAATGTTCTTCGGCCCTGAAGGGGCCCTCGCTTAGGGCGGCACCTGTCGCGTTAAAGTGCAACCTGTGGGAGATGATCACCTTCGGTCTGAAGTTGGCGGGCGGTCTCGATGCCGCTCTACCTCGAGTTCTTCCTCACCGCTTCTCCACTTCTACGAGATCCACCATCTTCATCTCACCCCCAACTCCATCCACGCCCTTTCCATCTTTGCACACCTCTGCGAAATGTTCGTCGGGGTGATGCCAAACCTTCCCCTCTTCCGGTACTTCTATACTCTTCATGGCCTCACCGACGGTGGGGTCGTGGGAAGTTGCCATTTTCGCCTCTGTGATGGCTCGGCCTCCCTTCACATCCCCCTCCAGATCTGGAGCACACGGAAGGCGAGTGGAGCAGTGGTCAGACATCGCTAACTTGACGGCTGGCTTGACGCCCTAGAGCCGCCGTCGCGGCCGGCGACCACCATCGACAACTGGGGTTCCCCCGTCGAAGAGACGGTGGAATTCCGGTCCATGGTGGCCCGCATCGACCAGTTGCTGGCCTCCAAACTGACCGGGGAGCTGGTTGTCAGGGACTTCATGACCCGGCGGATCAGTCCCCTACAACGACACATCAAGCCGGCTTGGCAGTACACCGGCGACGATGACATGACCCGCACGTACCCAGGCCGTAAGTCTTCATCAATTTTTTGCTTGTCTCGCCTTTGTGGTCACCAGCAGCTGATTGATGTCTTGTACCCTTGCTGAGTATTTGGTAACTTGGCCTTGCCGGTAGAAACCGATATTTGGTTCCTCCGCAGAATGCCGAGCGGCTTGGTCTACGGCCGTAGCCGGTACTTTGCCAGCTAACCGTCGGCGAAGCGACTTGCGATCATCACAAGCTTCCCCTTGATGGACTCCATCGGGAGGGCTGCGATACCACCCGGGCCCTCTCGATGAGCGAAGTCGGTTCGTCCGATGACCGGGCCTTGAGACAGCGGCCACCGCTAACGCTTCGGGCCAGCTTCTTTTCTTGGCGTATTCTTCTGTTTGCGGGAGCTAACTCCCTTTCTTGGTGTCTTCAAAGCGGACCCCAAAGGTGGAGCAGGTGGTCGGACGACCACGCCGTCTGCCGCCACCGAGTTCGTCGTCCTGCAATTGCCATCTGCCCAGTCATTGGGCCAGAACAAAGCTGCTCACACCGGGGCGGTCGCTTCCTGCTCAGCCACTCTGTCTACTCCCTCCGTGCTCGCCACCCGGCTCGCCGGCCTGGCCGCCGAGTTAGCCACGGTGACTTCCCTTCACGATAAGCAGATGATGTCGTTGCGGGAGGAGCTGGCTTCAGCGAAGGCAGAGAAGACGCTGCCGGTGGCCTGAGCTGAAGCCACAGAGGTGCGGGTGAAGGGCGCCGAGGAGAAATGTGACATGTTGCGCGCGGAGACGGGCCGCAATCTGCGCATCCTTGTCACCATGCTCCGTCCCACGTTTAGGCGCATGGTCAGTAGCTTGCAGCCGCTGGGGGTGACGATGAACGGCCCGTTGGAGGAGTCAGTAGCACACTACGCTCACAGCATCACCCTTGTCGCTGAAGCCCTTGCCAGCCTTCCTGTCTCCTTGGAGGACCGTTCTGCCCATGAGGGGCGGGAAGTCGCGATCACCACAGCGGCCTTCGTCTTGATGTGCTGCGCCCACCGTGATGAGTCCTTCGACCCCCAGGTGGCCGTCACCGGGGTGGAGTGTGATCCCTTGAGCGCCGTGGCCAGGTGCGCGAGTGGCGGCTGCGTGGCTGGTGATGGAGATGGTGCCTCCACCCGCCACCGAAGTAGAGGAAGAAGTAGGGGAAGATGCCGACGATATTGAGGTCACCGACGATTTGTTCGGGCGACTGCCTTTGACGTCTTCCTTCTTTTCTTTCTTCTGTGTAAGCATGTACACAGGCCTTTTGGCCATTATGAACGAAAATACTTTGTTTTTACCTGCTGCTGGCTTTTACCTGTTGTCTTGCGTGTGCTTGCTCTGATTGGTTTGATCCGGTCTTGGGACGATCGACACGAGCATTTTGCATGACCCTTTGGGCGACCGGTGGATCGACATTCGTGAGTCTTTTTTCGCAATCACAGGCTGCTCCAAATCGAGCCAAGGTTAAACCACGCTTATTTGGAAATAAACAAAGCGACGGGCACACAAAGCCTATGTCCTGGCCATCGAGTGGGCAGGAAGTGCATACTAGGTTGTCATTTTCCTATCACCATTCAGAGCTTAATCCCTTGTAGTTTACCAGGTCTAGACTAGGGAGCTGTGAGGCTAGGGAGCAGGTCGCGTAGAGGCGAGGCAAATGGTGAGTGGAACTTGGCCGCGAAGCACCACGGTGGGCGGAACATGGCCGCAGTGCACCTCGGCGACATGTACCTACTAGGCGCCCGTCTGCTTACAAAGATGTAAAGGAGTCCATTGATATTGCCAAGGGACCCTTGCCATCCTTTTGGACCAAACCAGAGAACTGCGGGGCTAGGGAGCAGGTCACTAGAGGCGAGGCAAATGGTGAGCGAAACTTGGCTGTGAAGCACCATGGTGGGCAGAGCATGGCTGCAGCCAAGACTGACACACCTGCATCTGCTAGGGCCTGTCCGCTCTTCAGCCAGCCCAGGGGGTTTAAAGGGGTTGCCAAGGGGCTATCAGGTTACTGGTACTTATGACAACCAAGCATAGCACAAACCCTATAGGCCTAAGCAAGTTGAATAGATCAAAAATGATAATCAAATGCATACTGAGCATGTGGGATGCCAGGGATCAGCCAGGGAAGAATGCAACAACCTGCTGGCTGACCCGGGGCAAGGCCACGGAAGACTTCTGACATGTCGAGATCATTTCATTGGGTTGTCATTTCCCATCGCCATCCGGGACTTATGCCCTTGCCATCTTTATGAGACCAAGTTAGAGAAGCGTGGGGCAAGGGAGGCAGTGTCGCTAGAGCGGGGCAAATGGTGAGTGAAACTTGGTTACAAAGCACCATGTTGGGTAGAGTATGATCGCTTCTTGCTGACCCACACGCACTGCTAAGCGTCTGTCTCGGGCCAGCGCGAGGTGAGGGTCCATGTTATGGTCAAGGAGCAGCCGGGATATATGCGTGCATGACATCTGTGTAAGGCGAGTTCAGGGGTAGAACTTTCGCAGCAATTCTATATTCTGGGAGTTTGCTAGCACCCATCCGTCTTCCGGGGCTAGTCGAACCGCCCCGGGCAGTGAGACAGAGACCACGTTGAAGGGGCCTTCCCAGCAGGGGGACAGTTTGTCGCGGCTCGCTTGCGGCGGAATTTGGCGTAAGACGAGGTCGCCTACCGCCAGTGTTCTCTCACGAACCCAGGTGGTGTGGTAGCACCGGAGACTTTGTTGGTACCGGGCAGCATGAAGTGCCGCCCAATCTCGTACTTCCTCCAGGAAGTTGACGTCGTCTTGACGTCGGTCCTCTTGGTCTTCTTCGTTGAAGGCCGCCACGCGCGACGAGCCTAAGGAGAGCTCGGAGGGTAATCTACGCCGGGGCCATAGACCGGGAAGAAGCAGGGTCTTCGGTCGCATGGCTGGGTGTGGTTCGAAGTGACCACAACACCGTTGGAAGCTCTTCCGCCCAATGTGCTCCGCGCTTGCGAAGCTTGTCGAACGCCTTAGTCTTGAGGCCCCTCGGGACCGGTAGCGTTATCACGCTCGGACTTGTCCGTTGCCGTGGATGGGCCCGGAGGCAAAACACACTTGGTGCCCATCTCTTCACGAAGTCGAGGCAGCTTCCTTTGGTGAATTGGGTGCTATTGTCGGTGATGATGTGGTTAGCAACTCTAAAGCGAGTGAAGATTCCGCGTGAACTGGCGATGACGGAGGCCAGAATGGCGTGCCTTTGTATGGACCCGAATTCCAATTCGAATCGCATCGATTTTACCACACTAGTCGGGATCAATCACTAGTGCACACGACTTAACATCGGTAAGCATCATATCATACACTAGCGATAAGAATAATAAGACTTTATTTATTGAATATAACTAGTGTATGATCTTATGATCACTACAATATTCAGCCTCATAAGGCAATAGCAAGACCAATGAGACAAATGCGATGCGGAAAGTAGTAGAAAACGTAGATGTCCCATCAGCACACCACAGGCGTCTGACAAGGATTGGCCTAGTGACACGCGTCCACCAGAAAGTCCTTCTCCAATAATGACGATGATTCCTCCACTATTGTTGGTTGTTAAGCAAGGGTGAGTACACCAACACGTACTCAACAAGTTGTGCACAAAATGCAATTCTATCATAGCTATATGCAGGCTTATTCCAAAGGAAGGCTTATGGTTCATTTGCAGTAAAGCAGCAGTTCAAAAACACATATATTTCATAGATTGAAAAGACAGTAAATCAAATAATAACAGTAAGTAGATTCCATTGTTTTCTCAAATCAAACCCAAGTATTTATCCTAAGTCAAGTTCCATTATTCACATGGCATCCTGCCATCCCTTCCAGTTGCCCATTTTAATTAACTACCCCTTGTTGTAATTCCGAGCATTGCTCAATCTGGTGAAACACGGCTATCCGAATAGTTTGTACACTCTGCGGAGGTTATGCACTTTACCCACATGATACAACCATGCACAACACGGTGAACGATTATAACAAAGCCTTTACAATGCATCCTCTTAACCCGGTGCTACCGCTAAGGTTTCAACATGAAGGGTTACACCACCACAACAGGGCCCCCTCTTGCGCCATGTGAGTTTCTCCGTACACCTGGACACACCACCACGATAGCACTCAAGTTAAGCATTTGCAAATTAGTCGACTAAATTTGCCCCATATGAACATGTGGTTGCATGATTGATTTCAGGTCAAAGGCTCGCAAGGTTAAGTCCTTAGGATTGATTAAAGCAAGACATACACATACCCTCTGCTCCCTTGAGCCCACCAGCACACTTGCCCTTTCCACTTGCTTCAATCATAAAGTGATTACCACCGGTTGGTTACCAAGCACCACGTGCTTCTCACAAATTAACATCGTTGTGTGACCTCCCCGCCACAACAACTCAATCTCTTTGTGTGACCACACATGACACACAAATTAACATCATGGTTCCATATTCCATTAGTCAACATTAATACTCAACATTTCATGTACATGTGATGACGTGGCATGGCTAAGCATTCTAATCCGATCTAACCATCCATGTTGATTTCAATATTAACCAACTATAATGAACCAACCTATGGTGACAAGTGGATTATGGCATACAAATAACAAGGTAGGGTGTAACTCAAAAGGGTACATTAACTAATCCCAAGTTAAGTTGAAAATCATTTGTACTCATAAAATATCATGCAATAAAATAAATCAAAATAGCAATTTTGCAATCATGGGTGCAACATGATCAAAGCACAACTTGCCTTGCTTAAGCTCCTAGTATTGCTCCGAAGATTGCTCTTGAAATGATAATTCCTCCTCCGAAACCTCGCTCAACTCAACGTCAACGCGAATCGAGAAGAAATAGCAAATAAACACCAAAACCAAAGAACAAATGAACTCAAAAATTCAAATAAAAGTCACCATTAGAAAGATCTCAATTTTACAAATTTTTAGGAATTTGAATAACCTCAATTGGAGTTCATATGCAAAAGTTATAGCATTTAGAAGTTTGAAATTCTTGAAAAATCCTTAAATTCATAAATTCTGAATTAACCGAATTATTTTTATAAAGGAAATTCTGAATTTTCCCGCCTGGTTTGTACGGTTGCCACGTGGCAAAACCTAGGCCCTTGATTATCAATCTAACGGCTATCGGTATATCTACTACGTGGCTTAATATCCACCCTTAGATCTAAATCCAACGATCAGTGCTTACCCGTGAAGTTCACTGTGCACTTAATGACGTGGCTCAAATCCTAACCGTCCAACTAAGATCCTACGGTCGAGGTTTTAACCAGATGCTTACCGATTCGAATCGTGGTGGTTTGATCTCGAACGTCCGATGCAGATTTGACGGTTGACGAAGCTCCCGATCAGCGATGGTTGGCGGCGGCTTGGTCTCGCCGGCGTTGAAGACGATGACCAAGGTTGCGGCGCTTCGACGCTTTCCGGTGACGAAGAGGTGGCCGATCCGACGTGGCACAAGATGGCAAACTCGAATCCGTAACCCTTTCGGCAGAAGAAACTACCGGCGACGGCGGAACAAGACGAGAAGCTTCTCGGCACTTCGGCGAGCTCGCGCAACCACCTCCGTGCTCCTCCGGCGAAGATGTAACAGCGAAAAGATGCGGTGGCTTGTGTGGATCATCGGGAAGGGAGTTCGGTGCCTTAAATACCCGGCCAAGCGCGGAGAACAAGGAAAGAAAGACGGCGGCGGCGGAGTTTGACTCGGAGACGGCGGCGCGGGAGTTCGTTTCGGAGACGATAAGCCCTGGCCGCACGATTTCAATCCGACGACCACGATAGAAGCTCACTCCGAATCAGTACCGTTTGCCATCAGCCGCACGATCAAAATCCAACGGCGACGAAACGGTAGGGTTTTTATCTTACGCGTGATGACGAAGTCCGTTGGATCGAAATCCAACGGCGCACGTTGATTCTCCCGATTCAACGCGGTCCGCACAGTAATTGGGCCGGGCCCAGTACTATTCACTGGTATTTTCCGAGTTTTTCCAATTAAAACAATTCAAGAAAATAAACTAATTCATTTAGGGTAGTAAAAATTCTCTAAAAATTCCAAGAAAAATCTCAAAAATACTTTGAGACATTCAGGACCTAAATAAAATATTTTTGGCAAAACTTTACTTTAAACTTTTCTTTTTATAATTATTTCTTAACAAAAGGCAATATATAATAATTCAAAATAATTCAATTAAATCTCAAAAATCCAATTAAATCCAGAAAATTCACAAAATCATAAATTGCATTAAAATAATATTTAATAATTGAAAAGTCAAAAATTGGGATGTTACAAGCTGTCAAGCCGACCCATTTAGTGAACTTGTCGATGGCGGCGAACAAGTGGGTGAAGCCCCTCTATGGCTTGGAGAGCGGACCCGGATATCCAGCCCCTGCATAGCGGCCATGAGGCGGGATGGTTTGCGAGCTTGGCAGGAAGGTGGGTCTACTTGGCATGGAATTGTACGCCTCGCAACTCCTTACCGGCTACATAAGCATCCTGGAGGTAGTAGGCCAATAGAATCCTGGCGATAAACTTTCACTGAACCACATGTCCGATTGGACATATGGCCCCCGCACATGCCCTCATGGATATCAGAGAGCAGCTTGCTGCCTGCTTCCCGAGTGATGCACTTCAGGAGAATTTTGTTTCTACTATGGCGATATAGGTCCTCACCTATCAGAGTATAGCACTTGGCCTTGCATGCAATTCTCTCAGCTAAAGCATCATCATCGGGGATCACTTGATCACACAGGAAGGCAAGGATGGGATCCATCTAGGGGTGGGCATTTTTAAACCGAAACCGAATTACCAAACCGAACCGAATTAACCTATTATTTCGGTTTATTCGGTTTCGATTTTCGATTAGGTTTTGTTTTGATATAATTAGGTTTTCGGTGTTCGGTTCGGTTTTTGCTTTCAAAAACCGAAATAACCGAATAAGAATAGCGATACTCTAATACTATTTTTATAATATTCTTCCTAAAGCCACTAAATAATTCTCATGTTATAATACATTTATACATATGTTTAGTATATTCATATGTTCTATTATGCTTATATTGTAATAACATATGAATATTGTGTGGGTTTATCCATACTGTGTTGCAATATGAGAAGGACTAAATCTAATCTACCTAGTGTTATTCATATTTCGGTTAACGAAAACCGAATTAACCGAACGAAATATTTAGGTTAATTGATTCAGTTTTTTTTATTTTTAGGCGAGAAATTTGGTTTCCAATTTTCAAAAACCGAATTATTTTAAAACCGAACCGATTAAACCGAAAAAATTGAATGCCCACCCCTAGATCCATCCACTGACCCGCCCGACCAAGTGTGGTGATAGCGATCACGTGGTGATCGCCTGGGTACTCCGCCAGGCCGGGCGTTTCCACCAATACCGCCTTGGCGGTGTTATTGTTCCGCTTCTCGGAACCAGGGGATATAGCAGCCGCGTCGTCGAACCCGCCGGAGTTGGGGGCTGAGACGGGTGCGTTGACATCCCACGCAGGACCGGGGGATATGGCATCCGCACCGTCGGCCCCGCTGGAGTTGGGGGCCGAGACAGATGCGTGACCTCCCCTCACGAGATCACGGGATGTGGCAGCCATGTCTTTGGCCCTACTGGAGCTAGGAACCGAGACATGTGTGGTGCCTCCCTGCCCGAAATTGGAGGACGGAACAACCGCACCATTGGCCCCGCCAGAGTTGGAGGTTGCAATGGACGGTCGCGCAAACCTTCTTTCGAAGACTTGGACCCGAACCAACCCGTCATTGGCCCCGCCAGAGACCGAGGTGACAATAGACTGTTGGGCACTATCGTCCCCGCCAAAGACCGGGGAAGCGATAGACAGTCTCGCGAGACTCCTTTCGGAGGGGCGGACTAGAATAATAGTGCCATCGGCCCCACCGGAGCTGGGGGCAGCGATGGACGGTTGGGCAAGCCTTTCTTCGAAGACTCCAACTAGAACAAAAGCCTTTGACGAGGCGAGCTACGAAAGCTCATCCGCCAAATGATTGTCACGCCGGGGGATATGGATGTACCCCAGCCCGTCGAAGTGGTGCTCCATCCTTCTGACTTCTGCCAAATAGGCGGCCATCATGGGATCGAACCTTTGGAACTCCTTTCGCTTGGTTGACAACGAGTAGAGAGTACGCCCTTGATGTGCGAGCCGCCGAATCTTTGAGTCTCGGGCAGCAGCCGTCATATGAAGTCCAAGATGATCAGTTACCGAAGGATGTCCCTGGTCGGGGAGACCAGGACAAACCCAGCCCCCGTGCCCTCGACCCGAAATGAGCCGTCGAAGAATAGGGTCCACGGGGGAAACGTGGGTGCTCCTTCAGCTTCAGGAGTGGAAGGAGTCCACTCGGCGACGAACTCGGCCAACCTCTGACTTTTGATGGCAGTGCGCGGGTGAAACTTGAGGCAGAATTCGCCTAGTGGAGTATCTCTCGAAGTGGGTAGGCTATGACCACCATGATCTCCTAACCCTAGAAGTAGTGTCGAAGCTTCTGGGACGCCACCAGAACAGCGTAGAGCATCTTCTGGGCTTGTGGATATCTAGTCTCCCGTCGGATAGCACTTACCGATGTAGTAGATCGGTCTTTGGGCGCCTTCCTTTCGCCACCAAAGACCGCACTCACTACACCGGGTAGCTGCAATATATAGGAAGCGGCTGCTCACCGGGAGCGAGGAGCGCGACAAAGCCGGGGTGAGAGAGGTATTTCTTGAGATCTTGAGCGCTTGTTGTGCTTCGGGCGTCCATTCGAAGTGGTTGGTGTTCTTCAATAGCTTGAACAAGGGGGACTTTTTTCTCCCAGGCGGGCGATGAATCGCCCGACGGACATCAAGCAACCAGCCAGACAATGGACATGCTTGAGTTTGGTCGGTGGCTTCATGTGTTCGGTGGCCGCGATCTTGTCGGGATTGGCCTCAATGCCCCGATTGGACACGAGGAATCCCAACAGCTTCCCAGAGGGTACGCCAAAGACGCACCTCTCTTGGTTGAGCTTCAGGTGATTCTTCCTAATTTTGGCGAAGGTTTCGCTCAGATCATCAATCAGCCCTTCACTCTTTTTAGATTTCACCAGCAGGTTGTTGATGTATACCTCCAGGTTCCATCCGACCTGTGGTTGAAAAGTGGCATGCATGGCACGCTGATAAGTAGGACCGGCATTTTTTTAACCCAAATGGCATTCGAATGTAGCAATAAACGCCCATAGGAGTTACAAACGCGGTCTTCTCTTCATCCTCTTTCACCATGCTGATCTAGTGGTACCCGGAGTACGCATGCAGAAAACACAGCAGCTCGCACCTCGCCGTAGAGCCCACGATTAGGTCGATGCGTGGCAAGGGGTACAGATCCTTCAGGCATGCCTTATTGAGGTCGGAGAAGTCGACACACATTTTCCACTTCCCGTTGGATTTCTTGACGAGCACGGGGTTGGCAAGCCATTCGGGGTGAATGACCTCTCTGATGATACCCGCGTGCAGTACCTTCTCCACTTCGTCGCAGATGGCATCCTGACACTCGGGGCCTGGCACCGGACCTTTTGCCAGACCGGGCGTGCCTCCGGGAGCATTGCCAGTTTGTGCTCGATCACCTCCCTGGGGACCTCGGTCATGTCGGACGGTTGCCAGGCAAACGCGTCTGCGTTAGACCGAAGGAAGGTGACGAGCGCGTCTTCCTATTTGGCACCAAGGTTGGCGCCTAGCTTGACGGTCCTTTCGGGCTCGGCCACACTTAGGGAGACCACCTTAACCTCGCCGTACGGGCTGGGCGAGGCGCGGGTCCTCACTGGAGGGGCTCCCGAGTAGACAGCGTCAACTTTGCCATGTCTTGAGTGGCGCTGCCAGTCCAAGGCTTGCTTATCGCCTTGAGACCTCTGGCTTGTCCACTGAACTCTTATGGGACCTCCAGGTCCCGGCATCTTCACCACCATATATAGGCATAGTGGGTGACCACCATCAGGCTGACCAATGCGGGTCGGCCAAGCAAGGCGTTGTAGGGGAGGTCGAAGTCGACGATGTCAAAGTCCACCAACTCTGTGTGGCAGTTGTCCACGTTCCCGAAAGTAACGAGAAGGTGGACCTATCCCAGGGGCATTGAGCCAGCCCAGGGTGACTCAAGTAGAAAGAATGGCGCAGTGAGACTCTCGCTCGGGAATCTGAAAAGCCTGGACGCCTGGGGGCAGGGAGGTTGATGGAGCTCCCGTCGATCGGGACGCGCCCAAGCTGCACATTCGAGCGGTGGGGCGAGACCACGATCGGAAGGTGCCCTAGGCCGCAATTGCTTTCGCAGGTGGTGGCAAGCTGGAGGTGATTGGCTTCCGACCACCTCGCGACCTAGCTGCCCTGGCTCCGACGGTGCGCGGAACTTCCCTCATCGAGAGCTTGTACTTCATGTTGGAGGTGTGGGTGGCCGATCCGCGTGGGCGTAGGCCACCCTATGCTCCGCTTCTTTGGAAAGGCGGTGGGTGGAGTCGTCGCCCTTTGTAAATGCGCCGTGAGGAGGTGGTGTTCACTGAGCCATGCTTCCACCTTCTCGCGCACGACGACCGCAATGATCGAAATCATGTGTATTAGTATTATGGATAAGACAGAATACCTTACCCCTGTTCTCCTATCTCTGACGGATTACTGTCGATGGCGGCGGCGACCGTCCTGCCGATCGCGGCGATCGTCCCGCTGATTGCGGCGATCGTCCCACCATGGCTTGACGACCTTGTTTCTTCACTCGGTGGCCAAGACCTGACCGGACTCAGCCGCCGGGCGCTTCTTCTTGTTCGTGGAACTGGGACCTTTCAAGGTCCCGGCCTCGCCTTCGTCGTGAGTGTCGTTCACTCCGGCAGTCCGCTCACGCGCCTCCGCTGCGCGAGCACACTTGTGCGCCAAGGCGAATAGCTCGGACGTGGTGGTGATGTCGTGAGTGGCCATCTTCTCCCGCATCTTGCGGTCTCGCACTCCCCTCCCGCATCAGCCAAAAATGGGCAGAGCCCGCCAGGGCTGTCGGGAGATAGTTCGCCATAACCTTCTCGGAGCCACCAGTAGCCCGCACCACCGTGGTGTAGATCTGTAGGAACTCCTCTGGGTTGGTGGTGCCGTCATACTTCTCAATGGTCGCCGGGCAAAACTTTTCCGACCACGCGACACGGCGCAGCCGGTTGGACAACGCCTGGCACCCCATGCCATAGGGAGAACAACACAGCCCCCCGAAACCTCGGCCCGAGGGCTACGCCGGGGAGCACGGGACTTGGCTCCTGTAAGACTCAGAGGAGGTCTCCTCCTCTGCAGAGAAATCGGGGTCATGGGAGGAGCCGTCTTCTTCAGGAGCCATCCACTTGCCGCGGTCCTACTCCTGCGCTTGTGGGTGGTGCAACTTGCCGCACAAGTCGCCACCGCGTGCTCGGCGTCGCTCCTCCAAATGAGCCCTAAGATCTTCACGGGCACTCTTCTCACGCCCGGGGGACGCGCGAGATGGCTCTGGAGCTGTCACACGACCAGCGCCATGAATGCCCTTCCCCTTGCTTCGCCCACCCTGACGTGAGCGTTGCTCGCTCGGGTGGCTCGAAGGTTGGGTGCGCTCTGCACGCAACTTTGATCGTGCGATACCAGAGGTACCCAGCCATTCTGATGCCTCCGTGTGGAGCTGGGCCACGTCCATGAGGCGGGCGATGTCCCGTAGCCATGGCATTGCTGGTGTGTCGCCCCCCAGCTCCACTGGCGGGTGCTCCAGGAGGAGGCGGGCCGCACGCAGGTTTTGGGCCGGCGTGGCCTCCTCCATCGCTAATCGCCATCGGACCGGCTGTGCTCCTGCCACGGTGGGGGCGCCGCTGCCTTCTACGGAAGGCGTCGGACTGTCCCCCGCCTGACGGGAGCATGAAGCCTCCATCTTCGTAGCCGGTGCTTGATGACCTGCTGAAGAAAGCAACGGGTGAAACAGCTACTACAACCCCTACATGGCGTGCCCTATCGGCGTGTTCGTGTCGGACAGTATTGGTTCGAGTGTATAACCGAGTTTCAGTAGGGGGGTCTTCGCAGCTGCGTCACTCTCAGCTCTCTTCTCTGCTCTCTTCGCATGATGAGCAGGACAAGAGACTCAAGAACACACGGGAGCACACAGGGAACACACAGGATTTACCCAGGTTCGGGCCCTTAATGCGGGTAACAGTCCTACGTCCTACTCAAGCTTGTGTTGCTCTAGTATTCTACTTGCCTTTCGTTGTGAGTTGATCGACTGAGCGACCTTAGTGATCCGATCTCTCGAGTTTCAACCGACCTCCCTGCCTCATGCACACTAGCACCCTTATATACTCCCAGGACTAGCTAGGGCAGGCAGAGCGAGTAGTTTTACATTAATTACATTGGTGTGCCTAGTCACGTCGCTCATGTCCTCGGAGCTTCTTTGTCTACATCGTATCTTGGCGCCCTTTGTCTTGGACACTTGAGAGGAGGGTTCGGACGCCTTCGTGGCCAATTCTGGTACACGCGTCACCCGTCGCTGGGCGGTGTAGATGGAACAGGACTTCTTGGTGGCTCGATCGGAGGGCCAGGTCATCATGGCGTTAGGGAGCCACGCCCAATTAATGGCCTTGAGTGCCTTTAGCAGTTGCCCACACATTTAATAGCTCCCATGCGCATTTAATGGCTCCCATGCGCATCTAATGGCTATGATACATTGTGATCCTAGCGATTGCTTGGTGAAGCCTCGACTCTGTCTACATGGTCATTTGGTAATGGGTTGGCTGCTCGTCGGGCAGCCACATGGCTTGGTCACCCGACTGCTCGTCGGGCAGTCACGTGTCCTGGTCTTCAGCGGTCGTGATCTAGTCGCCTGGGCCTGGGACCTAGTCGGCCAGCAGCCCGCCGAGCGGCCACGTGTCCTGGTCGCCCGGGGCTGGGACCAGGTCGGCCGCCAAGCCTTTCTTGATATGTTGAGTCCTTTGCACAGGACTCTCTTCTCTTTTATCTTGTGTGCGGGTCCCACGGCGGCGGTGGAGAAAGTACAGGTGTAGAATACTGCCGATAGTACCTTGTCTCAAGAGTTAGCTTCACTTAGATCTTGCTCCTTAGAGACTCTAATGAGTGTGTTCTTTGCAATGCTTTTCTTGTGGAGTTTGAGAACCTAAGGACCATGCATGATAGTGAGCTTTATGAGCTTATGGGTCTTAGGTTGAAGAATGCTAGCACTAGCCCTATTGATACTATTCCTGTAGATGCTAGTTTTCTTCATGCTCATGTTGGTGTATCTTGTGAAAATTGCCCAAAACTGTTGTTTGAAATTGATGCCATGAGCACTCACCTTAGGAAGCAATCTACTAGAAATAATGAACTTAAATTGTATGCTTCTAAGGACTCAGTCAGCTTATGTGAGGGCTATAGGTAACTAAAACTTGACATTGATGCTTTAAATATCAGGTGCACTGAACTTGCTAAGAACATATTGGCTAAGTCACAAGAATGTTGCTTGTGATGTGCTAAGATTGAGAGGGACACGTATAAAATCCAAGTCGAGCTTAGAAAGAAGCTAGAGGCCTAGACTCTTAGGATTAGGAATGCCCCGTGCATTTTCTATGAGGCCCTCAAGATTGAAGTAGCCATGCATAGGGAGAGATATGCACGTGATGTTCGTTCTTCTGTTTTTGGTTCTTCTTCCTCCTCTTCTCCCTATTCTTCCTCTGTCTCTCTCTTCCAGAAGTGTGAGTACCATATGAGTACTGTCGAGAAGTTTGTAGAAGGTAAGAAGAAGCTCAATTTTATCCTAGACCAATCCAAGATTAGTAGATTCAATCAAGGTCTAGGATTTGACTACTTGGAGCATGCTTCATTGGTAGAGTTACATCATTTAACAGGGCTAAATCATTTTTTCTAGACTTCCTTGATTAGTGTTGGCGCCGAAGTTTTGACTGGGGTAGAGTTAAGATTGAAATGAACCTTCATGGTCACTTTCTTCTGAGAGTAGTTGTTGGCAAAATGCCCAGGCTTGCGGTAGGTGTAACAGAGCTTAGGGCAAGCTCTTTTCCTTCTTGAGCATTTGTTGACTGGGGTAGTGTCTTCACTTATACGCCTTTTCTTTAACTGATTCTTTAGGCAAACTTCTCTTACAGCTTCACCACTCACTCTTGGTGTTATATACTTGACTAAGGTGACTCCCGAAATGACAGCAGCTGAGGAGATACTTGTCTTCTTTGCGGGTATTGTTTAACAAAATGGCCTCTGTCTTGATGGTAATAGCACAAATGTTTGCATCGTTGTGCCTTGTTTGGTGCAACTGTATACTCAATATTGCCCTCCTTGTAATTCAGGGCTGCTCACTCCAAAGGGCATTCTCTAGCCCAATGTCCTTCTTCAGCACACAGGAAACATGCTGTTGGTGATTGCCAATTACTGCTTCCTTGATGAGGGTTGACAAGATTAAAGTGCTGCCTTTTTAGCTCTTCAAGCAACATTACCTGTGTAGCTGGTGTCCTACATCTTTCTGGTAATTCTTGAGCAACAACAGCTTGTAGATTCTCCTCCTGACGCTGAGTCACAATAGTCACTATCAAATTCAAGGGACATTGAGCTGGGCAGTGATCTCGACCTTGCAAAGGTAGCATGTGATGCTGCTCATAGGACACTCTCCAAGAGAATGGCTTTTTTTTACAGCTAGAGCAATTGATCGCATGCTTGTCAGTGGTACGACTGCACACACGATCTTCTGACTTGTTTGATTGACAACACTTCAAAGAACAATGTCTAGAAGTTGAACAAGGTGTAGGGGTAGCATTCTTGTTTGAATCCACCATGATTACACTATCCTCTGATGAAACAAAAATATAATGATAAACAACAACAAACACATTCCAAGAGATATTTTGCATGGCTTCATGAATACACAATATTTCTTCCACCATTCAGCAATAATTCCATGCAACTGATAAGAAGCATATAGAATGTTCTCATCACCTTTATGATGAGGACATCCCCACCAACACGATGTTAGAACCTGTTACGCCAAGCCAACCACTAAGTACGCATAAAAAATATTTGAAGGATAGATTACACGCAGCCAGGCAAAGAAGCTAAATCAAGAAGTGAATGCACTACTTTCTAAAAAGTATATCAATATTGATGAGAATTATATACTGCCTAAATCATGTATGTTGCTCTTGCTCAGGTTTATGTGTGAGGTTGCTCTAGAACAAAAGGATTACGAGAAGAAGGCGACAAATTACGGGGGAAACTGGTTCTGCAGCTGACACATGCCTATGTTTCCACGAGTCACGTGACCCAGCCTACTATGAATCAGTATTCATAATACATATGGTTAGAAATCTTATCAAGTTTATTTTCACCTCCAACAAACAGATCATCATTTGGACTTCCGTGGAAAGAGTAATGACCATTTTACTGAAGATTGCGTAGTAAGTCTAACACACACGCGAGAGCTAAGAAGACTCATTCAACATCCAGCTAGCTACTTTCTCACCTACCAAACATGATGATTTATGTTTACACCTTGCTAGGCGGGTTGTTCCTAGTATAAATACCCCCTAAACACTACCAATTAAGGACCTTTTGATAATTTGATAAAATGATATATGATATTGCAGCCGAGCTACTTAGTGCCTTACACCTTTGTTCTTGTGAGTTCTATTGGACTTGCGAGAGATCCCTCTAGGATCCCCTAGTTTGTGCTTTTGGCTTCTGGGCCTCTTGTGTGGATTAGTCCCAGATTGAGTTTTGTGATCATTCGGAGATTGGGTCGCAGTCTAGGTGGCTACGGATCGTTCTCCCCGTCACTTGGTCACATCCAACATTGGTGGGTTAAAGCTAGTTACCCTTGCTGTTCGTAGCTAGATATCCTTGGTTCGTCAACCTACTGCCGTGAAGATCGGGCCACCCCTTATGTGTTCGCATCATTTGGTATCAGAGCTTTCGTTGTCACGATAGGTTTCGCCACCATCCACATTTTAGCCTTTAGTTCATCATTTGTTCTTATGGTCTTTATCATGTGTTTCCTGTCCCATAGTCCAGATCCAAGAAATTACCCAGCCTTTAGTTTTGTTAACCTTGTGTTGTGTGAATTCATCTAGTTGTTGGTCACCTTCGTTACTTACACCATGTTCATTTTGTTTATGTTATTTGCACCCCCCTAGTTGTAATTTCTTTGATTGCTAGTTAGTGTCAAAAAACAACAAAAAAAGGGCGAGAAAGATTAAAAAAAGAGAGAAGGAAAAGAAGTTGAAAAGTGGTTGTGTTGCGGAGCACGTAATCGCAAGTTTCAAATTTATAATCCTGAGCTCTTGGTGCAATCAAACAGTATCGTTTTCATATCCTTTGCAAGGGCGACGACACTAGATTTTTAGTTCCCCCCTCCTTGTTCAGCCCTCCAAGCTCCACCATAACCTATAGCCATACCTTTTGACTTGTAATCCTTTCGACCACAAGATCACAACCGTGGTACTGCCACCTTTTGCACACTCGTGACCCTTGAGAACGAGTAAGACATTGGTAAGTAAGAGGTGAGATTGAGAGTTTCCACAAATTTTATCTATTCCACTACTTCTTGGCTTGCTCTAACATGGCAGGATCTGATTCGAGTGTTCGCAGGGGTAATCATGGAGTAGAACCCCCAGTTGAACATGCCGAGTTGCGATAACTACAAAACTCATTGCTGCAGGCCATGGAGAGGATGTTCAATGAACGTCTCCCTATGGCGGGTGGTAGAGCTCCACAACAACAAAGCTCTGCCAACTCTCAGGAAGAGGTTGGTGATGAGATTTTGGTGGGAGGTGCTGAAGATGAGTTCGATGATCACTTCAGAGAGGGTCACAGTGGCAGTAGCCGTGCTATGGTGCATGGTCATAGCATGGCCACCCATGATGGGTGACATGGAGGAGGTGCCCGCGAGCGAGGCTTTGGCCCTATGTGTACTTTGATGATGAAGTCCGACATGAGCATGACCTTGATGAGGAAGATGGTAACGAGAACCCTTTTGTAGAACCTGGGCGATATGGACAGCACGATGATCATCGTCAAGGTGCTACCCACGGAGACAGAGGACATGCCTGAGGTCGCCCTGATAGGGCTGACCCAGACAGCATTTCTCAAATCAAGTTAAGTGTCCCTATGTTTACGGTAGAGAAGACCCTGATGCATATCTTGAATGGGAGGAGCAATGTGACCAAATTTTCATAGTGCATAATCTTTCCGACTAGAGGCACCTAAACCTTGCCTCCATCAAGTTTTCTGGATATGTTCTCACTTGGTGGAATCAAATACAAGAGAATTAGCTTGTATTGGGGCTTGATCATATCAATATTTGGGCTACGATGAAGCAAGTAATGAGAAGGCTATTTGTGCCATCAAGCTATCAGCGCGACCATCGCAATAGCTTGCAGCACTTGAAACAAGGATCTAGATCAGTTGATGAGTACTATAAGGAGATGGAATTACTCTTGGTTCGTGCTAGGATCAGAGAAGATGCTGAATCAAAAATAGCAAGATTTTTGCATGGTCTCAATGTTGAGATTTCAGGTTTTGTTGAGATGTTCCCATATAATAATTTGCAAGATCTTGTTGACCAAGCCATGCGTACCAAGAGGAAGATTCAGCAAGAGGGTCATGGGCGGTCATACGGGAGCCGATCCATTTCAGTTCCATGGCGTCATCAACAGATAGGTATCTCTGTCACTAGTGGTCGATTGCAAGGATCCACTTCAAAATCTTCACCATCGATTCATGCTACAAAGCCAATAGTTTCTTCAGCTTCTTCACCTGCAGCTCACCAAGCTACTCGGCATCCTGCTGCAAGCATAGCAGCACCCTGTGTTGCATCGACTGCTACATCCTCATCTCATAGCCGAGCGATTGTGTGTAATAAGTGCAAGGGCCGTGGGCATATTGCTGCTGAGTGTCCTAGTAGAAGGACCATGATTGCGAATGAGCAAGGTGAATGGGAATCTGAAAGTGATCTGGATGAGGATAGTGCACAAGAAAAGGTATTGTGTAAGAATGAAAATGAAATTCAAGCTGACGAGGATGACAACAATTGCTTTATTTCTTGTCGGGTACTTAGTGTGAATGTGGTAAAAGGGGAAAATGGACAACAGCATAATCTTTTGCACACTCGAGGCATGATCAAAGACAAGCTATGTCAAATTATTGTTGATAATGGCAGCTGCAACAATATTACTAGTCAAGAGTTCGTTGAGAGGATGGGGTTCAAACAGCGGCGTCACCCTGCTCCATATAAGATGCAATGGCTTAATGATTGTGGTGCATTGTGAGTAAGCAACATTGTGACCATTCCATTCTTTATTGGAAGGTACCATGACTAGGTGGAGTGTGATATTGTGCCAATGCAAGCACGCCAATTGCAGTTGGGACGACCATCACTATATGATCATGATGTTCAAATTTGGGGATGAGCCATCAAGCTTGTTCTCATGTATAAAGAGGAGCATAATACCTTGCTCCCTTTAACACCAGAGGAAATCATAAAGGATGATTTAAAAAGAAAACAACAAGAAAGCAAGCACTACAGGAAAACGATTTGTTTTTGACGGTCACAAGTATTTTCGTCGGCCGAAAACAAGCCGATGTTATTACAAACATTATTTCGTTGGGCCAGACAAAACTGACGAAAATACCAATAGCTTCGTCAGCTCAGCCGACGTTAACACATCCATGCCCAATTTTCATCAGCCTAGTCGACGATAATAGAAGACGCAATGCCCTGCCCAAATTTTGAATTTTTAGAGAACTATTATCGTCGGCCCGGTCGACGAAAATAATCCCAAAAATAATCCGAACAGGCGTATGCTGGGCCCATAATATAGTTTCGTCGGCTCGACCGACGGAAATAACTATTTTCTCCGGCTTGGCCGACGAGCCGACGAAAATAAAGCCACGTCATCGGTCGGCTTTATTTTCGTCGGCTAGGGCTCTATTTTCATCGGCATGGCCGACGGAAATAAAGCCACGCCTGCAATATGTTTATGTTAACTCATCGCGCCCACACGCTCGTTCGAACCCATAGTACACCCATCCCCGACCACCGTGCTCACGCTCGGCCACGTCACTCCGCCAGTGACGATTCGGTCTTCCCGCGTGCCCCCACCTGACCACCCACCCACCCCACCGGCCCCGGCCACCCACCCCACCCGCACCCAGGCCCCTGCCGCCCCCCTTACCATGCCGTCGCCGGCCGCCACCGTTCCGCGTTCGTGCGGCCTACCCCGCTAGCCCTCGGCGATCGCGACGGCCCACTACACCACAGCACCTTTGTTGCAACAGACGGTCATTGGCAAAAGCTACGTCTTGATGTCACATAGTCATCGGCAATACATTTGCCGGCAGACATCCTATAGGTTAAAGTCCGATCGGCAAAGACTTTTGCCGCCGACTAAATATTAAACAGCACTAGCCGACTCCACATATAGCATTATTGCCGCAGACATAATTTTACCGTCGACATAGTTATTAAGCGGACATATAATTACCGACAGACATATAATTACCGACAGATTGTGTGTTGGCAATCCACACTTTTACCGATAGATAGTTCGATAGGATGCTTTATCCCGATTTAAAAAAAATTCAATAATTAGCTTGATCACTACTAGGACAACCATGGTACTTTTATACTTCCATTCACAAAAATATAGTAGCCTCAACCATGATGACATTATGCAACATTATAACCAGGACAACAAGATAGAGCTACAAAATATAGTAGCCTCAACCATGAGCAAAGACATTCAACATTACATTCATTAGCAATATATTTAGGGCCACAATAAAAACATCTAAGACATCAAAATAGGGTAGCCACATCCATAGTGATAGCTTGCAACCATTACAGCCATTGGCGGTATATTTAGGGCCACGATAAAAACATCAAAACTTAATTCTTAAAACTAATAACATCTTTGAAAGATTTGTTCCAACTTGCCATGGTCTTCCAACTTGCTATGGTCTTCCAACTTTATTTGCAAAAAGGAAATATGATCTTTAATCATAACACACCAAAGTATAATATTTTATCTAGAATTATGCAAGCTTGAAAGTTTCAACATAATAAATACAACAATGCTACTCAGTTTGAATAATTGAATAATTCTACGACTAAAGGGAAGAACAATGCTACTCAGTTTGATCTGAACAGAAGCTAGTAAGTCTGCTTCTTTTTCAATTCTACCAATGGTGCATCTCCCTTCTTTGCTTCTTTTTTTACTCTATTTTTGTATATATATACTCGCTAATTTAGGAGCAAAATTGTAATATGGACAGCATCACACAAAAGATATAACCGATGAGACACCTAGTGCAAGCGAAGTTATAACTTTCATGGGATCAAAGTTTTAAGCCAAAGCGAATAAGGGTTTTCAACTCTCTTTTTTGTTCTATTAGATGGGCAGAAAGTATGCAATGTGTACCACGATTTAATTGATCGTGACCAAACAATGACTTTAATGGATGAAAACTGAACAAAACTCACCTAAATAGCGGATTGAAAAAATGTGGCTAGTTTTTTTTTCTGGTTTGAACTATAGGACGAAAACAAACTATTGGAATTAAAGATAAATAATCCTACCATGTAAACTTAGCTCGATACCAAAGCGATATGGACCAATTTAAGTGAGAAATCAGTACATGGAGTTTTCGATCTTCACAGCGTAAGATTATTGGATAACTTGGTAAAATTGTGACCCGATAATGAGGAAGCCAACCATAGCCTGTTGTCTAAATAATCGCTAGTCCACAAACCAAAAAATGAAAAATAGCACATATCAGGTCTAACCAAATTAGTTTTAAAATTCATCCAGCCGTAGCCCATATATAGCATCCATACACACACATATACACACACTATTCATTAGCTACAAGTAGAATAGGATATTATACACCCAAGTTAGTAACATTTATATATATGGATAGTAAACTCTTCATCACAGATAGGTACTCCAAGCTTCTGCAAGTTCATAGCTGTGTACCATAATAGAGAGTTGTGTATGGCATGAATAAGAATCCAAGGTATGCAATGGTCTCTAAGTATGGCTCTTTTCTACTTGTTCAAAATACCTAACTTGTTCGTGCTACTAGACTACTAGTTAAGATGATTGTTTCGATGGGTGTCTTTGCTTTGTTCATGTTAAACTTTCTCGGGAGGTGAGAAGCTGCGATTATTATGATGCATGGAAAAGTACTTATTTATATACCTTTGTCTCGGAGGAAGATCGACTCTTGGTATCCTTCATCTACAAAAAATATCATTAGTTAGTAATTCCTCTTATCATCCAAATCCAATAAAAAAACTCTTTGTTAGATAAGCAAACAACCAAATGCACTAAAGCTTAAAACTCGCCTTACAAAAATTATGAAGCACAATAAAGTTCAACCTATTAATAACACCTTTAGGGTAATAGTAAACACAACGAGTTCAACCAGTTAGTAAGATGAGTAACTTGATAAACACAACTTGGTAGATTTTAACCCACCACAAACCTCGGGGAACCAAACATAAGAAAATCCGAATACAGAACTAAAATAATACGAGATAGGAAAAATGTGTCTCATCAAGGCACAAAATTAAGCAGAAAATATACTCACAACACATCCACCAAACATTGTTCCTCATCCAAAGACACGAAATTTATGAGAAAAATACACTAAAACATCTGCGATATAGCTCTTGTTTATGAATGTTCATCGCACAAAAGGGCCAGGCCACTCACGGAAGATTCTCAAAATCCATCTTTACAATAACCAAAGCATTAAATAATCGAAATGCTCAATATGCACAAATCACCACACTCGGGGATGATGTGGGAAAAGCTCGTGTTTGAACAGCTATTTGAGCTCTGATTGAGCCCATATCTGAGCTTGAATCCTTATCGAGCTTAGCTCCATTAGGCTAAACTATATACATATATCAAAATACACCATGCCTGAGCCTATTCAAGCCTACAAAATACTAACATAAATGCACATATATACGAGTTAGTGAGCACAATCAAGCTAAGCTTGCTCGAGCTAGTTTACACCTCTATTACTAAGGAGATGTAATGAAATATATTATTAGGACCTCAGTATTACCACAAAGAAAGCGAAAGTGCGAAGGACCATTTATATTTCCCAGCATATAAGCACTCACAAATGGATTCACAAGGCGTTAAATCAACATTTGTAGAAGCGCTCACTATTAAGACCAAATACATATAAAACTCAAATTCCACTTATCAACATTTAATCGTAGATGGACTTCGAGATAAAATTCGCCTCTCGCACTTCAAACACACAACTCCGGACATTAACGAGTAAAAATTTTAGTTCATGACGTCAAACTTACACTATTAGCGCATCTAGTGTAGCATCACAACATTATAACTTGACCACATACCAAATAAATGCAATAATCTACGGCAATGCTAATCTAAAACCAAGAAGCGAGGCCACCAAATATTACGAGGATGCGGCGGTGAAGTTGGGGTCGGGTCGCAGCCTCATCTTGGGGACGGCGGTGCCAACCAGATCTTGGAGGAGGCCACGAGGAAAGTTGGGGCTCATGACCACACGACCTTGAGGAAGACAGGCCGCCACAGATCTAGGCGTGTCCACGGTTTCGCCGCTTACCGCCGCCAGCAGCTTCAGCGATAAGCAAAAGAAAGAATATTTCCTGATATTGCATGCGATGTTGCCTCGATAGAGTAGTATTGCATGCAGTCAAAGTGATAGAGCCAATGTCATCTAAATCAATATGTGATTCTCAAGTTCACGGAATGGAGTTCCAATATGTAAGCAGTTGCAAGAATAAAGCTTATAAATTGTATTGTAATGAATTAAAGGGCATTAATGCACATCAAGAAGGAAGTACTGCACTAGTTGCAAAAGATCTTCTCTGAAACTACGTCCGCGACAATAAGCAACAAAAAGGCCAAAACATCTTGATTAGTGTTACCAATACCTCATGGGGAATAGTATAGCCATGGGGCATCTCTGGTAGGAACCACCCTTAAAATAGGAAAACAAGAATTCCAATCTCATCAATCGGACTAGATTTTGTTATAGAGCAAAGTAGATTGCCATAATGCCATTTGCAAATATCACCAACAGATGGAAAGGCATGAGTATAGTGGAATAATTGAGTCCTTGTGAAAGATGTCGATGGTTTTCATTATTTAACTTAGCCGTCAAGATGAGATTCAATGGTCGATATTGCTAGTTCTCATTCTCCTCTTTTAAGGGTGGTTCTCATCCAATACATTCCCACAAAGCCACATAAGCTAGCAATAGCATGACGAGGAAAAAACACATACCATGACAATGAACCATTGAGCCCGGTAACATCATTTGGGATAGAGTTGTTGGGTGCTTTTACGCAAGTGTAGCTCACCTTACTCTTCCTAGTGACACTGAAAAGATAATAAAACAAACTAGAAAATCGGGACAAGATACTAGGGATTTCAACTAAGGAGGATTTTTACAAGCACATAACCTTGAAGATCTCAAGCTCTTTCCCGAGTTGCTTGTCTTCGAGAAAATCCATCACCTCGATTCTTTTTTCAACACTTGCGAGCGAAGCATTTAATCTTCAACAAGGGCCATTCAATCAAGAAGGTGAACCTCCCATTGTACACATAAAGTCCGCATTAGACAACGAGGGCACATCTAAACTATGTACAAATGTCGATTGTAATCAATCGATGATCTATATTAGATGTACAACCAGCCCTAATTTTGTTACATGTCGAAAAATAAAAAAAGCTGAAGCATCAGTGGGTCTCCACCAACCTGTTCGCACTCCTTCCTAGAAAAGCAATACACAATCCAAGATTCGTTAGTCGGCTATGGTTCACTTATAAAATTTACGATCTCATCAATGACAACCTTTCCAAGCTGGTGATTTCTCATATACCTCTGGGGTGAACAAACATATTAAAAAACATTATAGGACTAGTTAAATCCAACTGGTGATTTCTCATATACCTACAGGTAATGAAATTTGTAGCATTAACATGCGATGATTAAAGCAAGGTTAAAAATTGGAAAGACTTTTGCGAAGCCCACTTTATCAGGGTGTTTCCCTAATTTTTCATGGGAAAGAATGGCGATGTACGAGAATAGGTTTTTACTTAATGAGTGTGGATTGTGGAAACTTCAGAGATAATGTAGATCCTCTAGTATCCAAAGAGCCCTTTATACATCATAAATCTAAAAAGTAGATGGTGCTAATGACCATAGAAAAACAATGGATATCTAAGTATGACTTAAAAATATGAGTCTATCGAGAAAATTGTGAATGAAATTTCTGAAAATGATAATGCTAGAAGTAATTATAGGGGCGTATCGAATAATGAGAATCTGTTCTCGTTAGGAAAAATGAGGAGGATTTGTATATTGTCATAAATCGAGATAATGAAAGAGTTACAAGCATCATAAATCAAGAATCGAAATTATCCACCACTAGAATCCGCCAGATTCGCCTCCTCGCAAACCCCAACCAACCCGCATATATAGAGGAAGTGCAGATTTGTTGTTGTTCTTGTTGCTTGGAGGCGGGCGCTTCACCGGAGAGCGGGAGGCTAGGGCCTCGTCGCGGTTGAGCAGAGCAGCAGCCGCCTCATCCTCTGCCAGATAGTCTCGCCCCAGAACACGTCCTCGTCCATCATGTCCTCCTCCTCCACAGGTGGAGGCGGCTAGTCTGCCGGGCATGGGGTGGGCCAGCTCCGCCTCCGCGGAGGGCGCTGGCAGCGCTCCCTTGCCGCCAGGCGCGTCATGAGCTCATCGCTTGAGAGAGGGAGGAAGCGGGAGCTGGAGGGACTGATCGATGTAATGTGTGTGAGCGAGAGGAGAGAATGGGGAGATTTGAGGCAACTTGGTTTTAACCTATGGCGACAAGGGCGCGCGGTGTGAAATTTGTTCGCGCGCCTAAATATTTTGCCGCTTGCCTAAATATTTTGCCGCTTGTACAGTGAGTTTCACCGACAGATAACGCATAAATGAGTTTCACCTAAATGTAACTTAGCTTTTAGGGGAGGAGGGGGTGCAATCGACGGTAGTTGGTAGCGTGGAAGTCAGTGGAGGCTGGTTCCTTGCCCGGTGTCGGCGCCTTGCTCTGACGGTTGAGGCTGACCAGGTGAGGCGCCAGTCGGGCGACGATGACCTAGGAAGAAGTGAGTGAGGGATGAATAGATGGAGAAAGAAGAAGGGGAGGCATTCACTTAGCTCGGTGGTGGGGTCGACACCGGAGGAAACGACAGGTTGGTGGATCTGGCGCGCTCGAGACGATGGCTGGCTCGGTGGAGAGGCGCAGTGGGGCTCAGAGCCGAGGCCGGAGGCAACAGCCTGCACGCGACTGTGGGGGAGGCGACAGAGAGCACCGGTGTTGGGAAGGCAGAGAAGCAAGCGGCGCAAGAAGGAGGAAGAAGCGGCGGCACTCGGGAGAGGAGATGAGTCGAGAGAGAGCAGAGGATGCAAAGCGGCGGTGGAAATGGGGAATGGGAACCAAGTAAAGAGAGCCGGTAGAGTTAGGTTAATTAAGGGGATGGTTGGGTGGGAACTGTTGGCCATCGGTCGGTCGAAATTTGAGCAGGTACTTCGGTGAAGTGAAAAGAAAAGAAAGAAAAAAAATAATAATAATAATATACAGTAAAAATAATATATATAAAAAGAATTATCAGATAAATAAATAAGAAAATATAATTCAGCGCCTATTTTTGTCGCCTTTTGTACATGAGTTTTCTTGACAGATAGACTTTTGAAGCAGATATCTTGTGAGAAAAATTTATCATTGCTTGACGAGATAGTTTGTCCCTACATATCAAAATAATTTCCAATGCACCATCTGACTCTAAAAGTATTATTGCCGATAGTTAGTCCGTCACCAAGTTTTAGCAACAGATAGTTGGTCGGTAATTATGTATTATTGCCGACTGATGTCTGACGCTAATTTGGTGTCATGGTGTTGTGGCCGCCCATGATGGTCCGTCACGCCGTGCTTTCGATAGCACACCCCCACCGAGCCCTTGGCACCCATTGCCACGCCCATCCCCGGCCATCGCGTAATGTTAGTATAAATTTTGTATAATTTTTGTTCATGTGATACTAGTTTGATGTTAGTATAATTTTTGTTAGTACAATTTTTTGTTCATGTGATGCTAGTATAATGTTAATATAATTTTTGTTCATGTGATGCTAGTATAATGTTAGTGTAACTTTTGTTCATGCGATGCTAGTGTATGTCATTGTTAGGGCATATGTAATTTTTGCTCACATCTGAAAACATATCATTTGTAATTGTAATGTTAGTATAATTTCCGTTGTTAGATAATCAGTTGATTAGAGTGATTGTAATGTTAGTGATTGTCATTGTAATATTAGTATAATTTCCGTTGTTAGATAGTGTTAGTATGTGTAATATAATTATTGCTTATTTTATTTATGTTCTGTCAATTCATTTGTCGAAAGGTTAATTTTACTTTTTCATATCACGAACATTTAACCATTTAATACACAGAAGTGATATATATCGAATTTAATTATTTTATACACACAAGTCACCTAACCTATCGTCACCCGTTTGGGAAGCGACACGTCACGGTTCACATTAAGTTGTGAGTTTTGTCATTAGGAATTGTCCACGATTTTGGGATGTCTAGTAATAAGCGGTTAAGCACAGTTTTATGACATGTCGTATAATTGAACAAAATTTGGCAGATGTAACCCGATTGTTCTCCGATGCACATCAACCGGTCGTGCATTAGGGAACAATGAGGGTTATCTTGTCGAAATTTCGTTGAATGTCTGGCATGTCATGAAAACCGGCTTAACCGTATATATTCTAGGTGGGTTTAGGATCTATCCTACCTAGATCTCTTGTTAGGATGTGTACCTCACTTTCACAATTATTCATGCATTCAATATAGCATACAAAATGGGAGATGATCGTAGATGGATGTACGATGGTTGGACAAGCACTGGGGCACACACACAAGAATGGATGGTTAAGACACATGGTTTTGTGGATCACGCTTATTCCTCGTCTCCTGGTGGCGGGTTGGCGAAATGTCCATGTTTTAGGTGCTGGAACTTTGCTCGACAGTCCAAGTCTTGTATGGAGCATCACCTATGTAAATATGGTTTCATGCCGGATTATCTCACGTGGTTCGAGCATGGCGAGTCACAAATAGGAGCGACATCGAATTATGTCAATCAATCAGATGAGCATGAGGATAGAATGGATGAGCTTGTCAATGATATTGCTCATCAGTTTGAGGATGTCCCTGGGCCAGAGGTTGAGAAATTCTTTAGGCTACTTTCTGTTTCAAAAGATTCTTTGCATGAGTCTACAGAAGTGACACAGCTAGGCACTGTGACGCGACTCATGGCTATAAGATCGAAGTACAATCTCTCTGTAAGTTGTTACAACGATATAGTCGATTTGATTTGTGATATCCTTCCAAAACCTCATAAGATGTCGAAGGACTTCTACCGTTTGAAGAAGTTGTTGGCCGGTTTGGGAATGCCTTACCAAAAGATTGATGTATGTGTTAACAATTGCATATTGTTCTGGAAGGAACACGAGGACAAGGATCGTTGTGTGTATTGCATGAAATCGAGATATATGGAGATAGTCAATGAAGAGGGGAATATGCAGATGACAACTATGCCAGTGAAGGTGTTACGACACATGCCCCTAATACCAAGGCTTCAACGGGTGTACCTATCTAGGACGATTGCGAAGCATATGAGGTGGCACAAGGAAGGTGTCCGTGAGAACAATGGGCTAATGGGCCATCCTTCTGATGCCGAGGCCTGGAAGGTGTTGGATCAATATGACGCAGATTTTGCCAGAGACCCCCGCAATGTGCGTATTGGGTTGGCGACTGATGGTTTCACACCTTTCAACACAAGTGCAGCCTCATACTCATGTTGGCCCGTTTTTGCAATTCCATATAACCTGCCACCTTCGATATGGATGAAAGATGAGTACGTTTTCTTAACCCTTGTCATACCAGGGCCTGATCATATAGGAAAGTACTTAGATATGTTCATGCAACCTGTGATCGATGAGTTGAAAGAGTTATGGAATGGGGCGATGACATATGACAACAACAAAAAAGAGTACTTTAACATGCGTGGTGCATATCTTTGGTCTATTCATGATTTTCCTGCATATGGCATGTTCTCGGGATGGAACACACATGGTAGATTGTGTTGTCCAATATGTATGGGTGACACAGATGCATTTCGTTTGAAAAACAGTGGCAAATTCTGTTTCTTTGATTGTCATCGACGTTTCACGTCTCCTAATCACCCGTTCAGGACATAGAGCAATGCTTTCCGCAGAGCGATGACCATTAGTAAAGAGCCACCGAAACGTTTGACCGGTCATGAGATTGTTGCTTGGCACAATAATTTAGTCAATACAGAGGATGGATATGAAGGGGTCAAAGATACACACAATTGGACACACATATCTTGCATTTGGAGTCTTCTTTATGCTAAATCCCTAATCCTCAGACATAATATTGATGTGATGTATCAGGAATGAAATGTTGCAGAAAGCATCATCAATATGATTTTTGATTTCAAAGACAAAACAAAAGATAATATTAAAGCACGTAAGGACATGGCCGAAATATGTAATCGACCTACCCTTGAGGTGAGGTCAGATGAAGCTAGACGGATAGGGAAGCCACGTGCTCCCTACTGCCTCAAACCTGCCGAGAGAAAGGAGGTACTTATGTGGTTGAAAAATGTCAAATTTCGATGGTTACGCAAATGAACCTAAGACTAAGCAAATGAGCATTGTAGCAGCAAGCTAAATGGTTTAAAGAGCCATGACTACCATATTATCATGGAAAGGCTACTACTGTAATGTTCCGTGGTTATTTGCGGGACAAAGTTTGGACAATGTTGTGAGCTAAGTTTCTTCTATAGACGGCTATGTGCTAAGGAAATAAATAAAACAATAATGAAAAAGTTGAATAAGGACATACCAGTGCTTATATGCAAGATGGAGAAGGTATTCCCACCAGGTTTTATGAATGTAATGCGACATCTATTGGTACATTTGCCATATGAAGCAGAGGTTGCAGGGCTTGTACAATACCGATGGATGTACCCAATAGAATGGAACCTAAAGAAACTTTGAGGAACTGTGCGTAACAAAGCAAGAGTTGAAGGATGTATCGCAGAAGCATTCTACCTTAAGGAGATATCGTATTACACGAGTACATATTTTGCAGATGAACACAACATAAATGCTCATATATCACGGTACCACACATCTGATGACACCCCTGTTAGTAATTTGAAAATATTCCAATGGAATGGCAAAGCTATGTGTAGTAGTTCTAATCACGAGCTGTCTGTGCAAGAATGGAATGCCGCGTTGTTGTATATGTACGCCAACATCGAGGAAATGGACAAGTATTTCAAGTAAGTACTTCCATTGAATATCCTCATAAATCTGTTGACACACAAGTATTCAATATTCGTTGAATAATTTGCAGGTTGTTTGACGATCAATACTGGAGATCCACACGACAACCTACCCCTAAACAACTTGACAAATTACGATGTCAGGGTTTACACGGCGGTCCTAGTTTCGTCGCTTGGTTTCAACAATATGTATTGTTCTCATAACACCTAACTATAACAAATTGTATTTAACTAATTCACTTAAAACACTTAACTAATATTACAGTGCATGAGGGAATGTGACATACATGAGGATGTACACCAATTATCACATGGAAGCACAACTGCAAAGAGTTATGGACGTTATGTTGTCAACAGATGGCGCTTTCGTTCCACCAAATTTGAAGCAAAACACCCACAAGCAGCCACAACAAATAGTGGAATTGTCACTAAGGCGTATGACGTGAATGGTCGTGCCACCGAGTTTTATGGCGTTATTCAGGACATAGTAGAGTTCAAGTTCGGAGGGGCGAAAGACTTCAGGGTAGTCTTCTTTTACTGTGATTGGTTTAGCGTTGATCCCAAGAAAGGAACAAGACATAACAACAAAATAGGGATGGTGGAAGTTAATCATGAGTCGCACCTTACAGGCTACGATCCATTCGTACTGGCGAACCTAGTTGAACAGGTTTATTATATGTCATATCCATGCAACAAGTCGTATTTGGCACCGTGGTGGGTTGTTCATAAGGTCAATCCTCCTGGCCGGTTGAACACCCCTAGAGATGATTGTTCTGTGGAAAATGAGATCGATAACAACGGTCAAGAGGCATACCAAGAAGGAGATTTACCCAACTCATTTGGAATAGAGACTGGGTTGGCACTTGATCAAATAGTGAAAATGCATCTAGGCCCCTCAATGATTTTGGTGATTAATGACAACAAGATTAAGTGACTAATGAGCTTTATGAGCATTGTGATCAGATTTCTACGCCCATGAGAAAGTCGCTTAAGAAAAAGAGGACCCTCAAATCAAAGGAGAAAAGGCATCGTTTAAACTCAACGGTTGTATATCTATTTTAATTTTATTTGAGTTTAAGGATGGCCGTACTATAAAGAGGGATGTGACGAGAAATAGCTTTAGAATGACAAAATGTGCTCAATGATGAATCATAGTCTCAAAATGAGTCAAAGTGTCAAGTCTTGGGGGCATTTTGTTCAAATCAGTTCGGAGTATCCGAACCCTAGTTCGGAATGTCCGAGTTGACCCCTCTGTTGGTCAGGCAAAATTGGGTTTGGAATGTTCGAACATGTGTTCAGAGTATCCGAGTGAACCCCCTCGGTTAGGTCAAGTTTATTTGGGTTCGGAGTGTCCGAAGATTTTTCGGAGTATCTGAACACTCGGAGTATCCGAAGTGTTCGGACTGTCCGAAGAAATGTTCGGACTGTCCGAACTAAGTTGCTCGATTGCCCAGAATGCATCCTGTTCGGACTATCCGAACAGACTCGAGCAGAACTAAAAAAACGGCTAGTTTTGGAAGGCTTTAAATACCCCCCAACTCCCACCTACCAATCCAACCTGTGCATTCAATTCATTTTGAAGAGCTCTCTTACTCTCTCAAAGCTAAAGTGTTCATCTCCCTCAAATCCTTGATTCTTGAATCTTTAGAGGGAGGTCAAGTAGAAAGATTGGTAGATCTAGAAGTGTTGATTCATCTTGAGCACTTGGTTCATCCTCACGCGAATTTCTCACCGGATCTTTTACTCTTGGAGGTTGAGGACTCCTAGATGGCTAGGAGTCGCCGGTGAGCTCCCAAGCTCGTGTGGGAAGCCGCCGGAAGTTTGTGAAGGTCGGATCCACCTCCGCAAGGGAAGGATTCAAGAAGAAGTAGGTGAGTGCTTTGTGCAACACCTAGAGGATTAGGGTTGAAAGAGACCCCGGCTTGGTGCCGCCTCAACGGAGACGTAGGATCCCCTCAAGGATCCGAACTTCAGGTAAAAATCGTTGTGTCTCTTTAGATCTTGGTTTTCTCATTTATCCCCTTTTGTGCTTGATTCAAATCTTTTGGGGATTCAAGTGTTTAATAGCCTCTTGTGGTAGATCTTGGTGGGATTTTATCTTCTGCAAGTATTATTAGACGAAATATTTTATTTGGTGCTAGCAACATTCTCTAGATTTGCTAGATCTACTTTCTAGGGTTTTAGAGCCCTAATACGTTCGGACTATCCGAACTTTGACTCGGACTATCCGAACCACTCAAACAGTCCGAAGTAAATTTCGGAGTATCCGAAGTTTAATTTCCGCAGTGATTTAAATTTGAAAAATGCCTATTCACCCCCCTCTAGGCATCATCTCGGTCCTTTCAATTGGTATTAGAGCCTATAATCTCCTTAGTTTGGCTTAACCGCTTGGAGAATCAAGATGTCGCTAATAGAAAAGAATGACGAAAGCCGTGACCAAGACAAAGCCACGGGCTCCGGAAAAGGGGTGGAGATTCCATATGATTATCCTTCCTTTGGAGTCTCAAGCTCCTCATTTTATGTTTCCGTGTCCTCCGGTGGAGCGCCTCACTTCGATGGCACTCACTATGCTGCATGGAAACACAAGATAAAGATGCATTTGAGATCGCTTCACCCTTTTATTTGGAGGATTGTAGAAACAGGTTTCAAGCCCGTTGATCCAAAGAATCTCACTCCCGAAGAAGACAAAGCTCAACATTTCAATGACTTGGCCGTCAATGCCTTGAGTGATTCCGAGTTCAACCGAGTCGATGGACTTGAAGAAGCAAAGGCAATTTGGGATAGACTCATGGTTACTCATGAAGGGATTTCAAGTGTCCGCCAATCAAAGATTGAGCTCATTATTGGTGAGCTAAGCCGTTTCACCTTGGAAGAAGGTGAGTCATACACAAAAATGTTTGACCGCTTGATGGTGCTTGTGAATCAAGTTAAGGGCTTGGGTGCACCGATCTTACCGACAAGGCCGTGGTGAAGATTATTCTTTGTGTGATCACTCCCACCAACCGTAATCTTGTTCAACTAATCGGGGACTGACCAAACTTTGACACGTTGACGCCTCATGATGTTATCGGTCAGCTAATGATGGATGAAATGATGATAAAGGAGGCGGAGGTTGTAGAAGAGCTCAAATCGGGAAAGAAGAAAGGCATTGCCTTGAAGGCCGTCAAGATTGTGCGCCAAGCAGAACAGAGCACTAGTGAGGATGAAGAATCGTGTGGCCCATTGACTAATGAAGACATAGCTCTATTCATAAGAAGATTCAACAAATTCTTCAAGAAGAAGAACTTCAAACCGGGAGGTTACTCAAAGAACTTTGAAAGCAAATCAAAGGGTAGACACTCTACCAGAAGATGCTATGAATGCGGTAAACCCGGCCACTTCATTGCCGAGTGCCCGCAAAAGGTGAAGAAAGAGGAGAAGCCTCATAAGAAAGACAAGTACCGGAGAAAGGACAAGGAGAAGAGCAAGAAGTACAAGGGCAAGGGCCATGCCTACATTGGAATGGAGTGGGACTCCGACTCCAACTCCGACTCTGACTCCGAGTCTAATTCCGACAATGAGGGTGGACTCACCTCCATCGCCATCGCTACTTCATCGACAAAGTCGAAGAGCCTCTTTGATAACTTGCGCGACGAAGATGAAGAAGCTCCGATGTGCCTTATGGTAAAGGGTCACAAGGTATCATCGAATGCCTCCACTCCCTCTATTGTTGATAATTGTCTAGATGAGTGCAATAGTGATAGTGATGATGATGATGTTGATACTACGTTCAAGTCCATGAAGGACTTTGACATTCATAAGTTAGATTTGCTTTTAAAGGATATTGAAAAATTGGAGGAAATTGTAGAACAAAAGGAAGCTACTCTCGAGGCTCAAGAGGATTTGCTCATCCTTGAAAATGAGAAAAATCGTGGGCTAGAGAAGAGCTTATCTTTTGAAAGAAAGAAAAATGAGGAATTGGTCAAGAGCTCAAAATTGACCAAATCCGAAATGACTAGTCTTGAGATCACCAACGCTTCACTTGAAGAGGAACTTGCTAAAGCAAAGGATGCTAGCAAGGCTCTTAAGTTGAAGCTTGTTGATCTCAAGAATAGCCCTCCTATCACCTCAACCATTAACTCAAATTCTTCATTACCTTCTACTAGCAATGGATGTGCTAGATGCTACAACGTAAATATTGATGCTTGTGCCACTAATCTTGAGGCTTTGCAAGTATTAGCTCATGAAAATGAGAAGCTCAAGGGAATGCTTGAAGATGGACTTCAAAAGTCCTACAAGGCTAGCAAAGGATTAGAGGAGTTCCTCGGTAAGCGCCAAGGTAACCTCATGAAACATGGGCTTGGGTATGTTCCACCCAAGGGCAAAGGAAGCCACATTGTGGTTGCTCCTTTGAACAAGCCCATCCACTTCGTTAAGGCTGAAGGAAACTCTAAGTATAAGGCTCACTCTACTTTCTTTGCTTCCTATGTACTCAAGAGAACTAGTCTCGGTAGAATAGTTGTTTGTCATATTGGGGGTAAGCCCAAAAATGCCTCTAATGTGCGATCGATTTGGGTCCCAAAGTCACTTGTCACTAACGTGCGCGGATCTAAACAAGTTTGGGTACCAAAGAGCAAAATCTAAATTTCATTTTGTAGGCCTACATCTCTGGTGGATCAAGTTGGATTTTGGATAGCGGATGTACACATCATATGACCGGAGAAAGGGCGATGTTCGCACACTTAGATGCCAATGGAGCAAATAGTGAAAGCATCATTTTTGGCGACAATGGAAATGGTGAAGTAGTAGGTTCAGGTAAGATTCTCATTACAAATGATTTTCATATAAACAATGTTTTGCTAGTTGAATCATTAAGCTACAATTTGTTGTCCGTTGCTCAATTACGTGAAGCGGGCTACAATTGTGTGTTTAGTGATAAGGGTGTGGATGTCATTAAGAGGGATGATGGTTCAATAGCCGTTAAGGGCCGTTTAAAGGGAAATCTCTATCTCATAGACTTTACTACGGATAGAATTAACCTTGAAACGTGCTTAATGGCTAAATCTAGCATGGGTTGGTTATGGCATCGCCGACTTGCTCATGTTGGTATGAGGAACCTTCACAAACTCATTAAAGGCAATCACATCCTAGGATTAACAGATGTTGTCTTTAAGAAAGATAGGGTGTGTAGCACGTATCAAGCCGGGAAGCAAGTTGGAGCCTCTCATCCCGCCAAGAACGTGATGACTACCTCAAGACCATTGGAGATGCTTCACATGGATTTGTTCGGCCCGGTCACCTACATAAGCATTGGAGGAAACAAGTATGGTTTAGTTATCGTTGATGATTTTTCTCGTTTCACTTGGTTATTTTTCTTGCATGATAAAAGTGAAGCCCAAGGAACTCTAAAGAAATTCATGAGAAGGGCTCAAAATGAGTTTGAAGTGAAGGTCAAGAGAATTCGGAGTGACAACGACACCGAATTCAAGAACACCGGTGTGGAGGAGTATCTCGATGAAGAAGGCATCAAGCATGAGTTTTCGGCTCCCTATTCCCCACAACAAAATGGGGTAGCCGAAAGGAAGAATCGTACCCTCATCGAGATGGCACGTACGATGCTTGACGAGTACAAGGTCTCCGACATCTTTTGGGCGGAGGCTATCAACACCGCGTGCTATAGTACCAACCGACTATATCTTCACAAGATTTTAAAGAAGACGGCGTACGAGCTACTCACCGGCAAGAAACCTAATGTCTCCTACTTCCGAGTTGTAACATCCTGAAAATTTTAAATAGTAAAATAAAAATATAAAAATTTGGAAAATGAAATTGAATAAAATTTTCCGTTAAAATTTAGAGAATGAATTAAAATCTATCCTTCATCTCAATACCTTGAAGTTCAACCTTATTCAAAGGTTGAGCTGCAAAGTAGAATTTACAAATCAATCAAAATATGAAAATGAATTTAAAATAAAATTCAATTTGAAATTTAATTTAATCCTGAATTTCCTTGAATTTTGATTCTTAAGAAATCCATTTAATATAAATTGGAATAATGGATAAAGAGAGGAGCAAAATGAATACAACAATAAAATAAATAAAAATTTTATACAAAACTAGGAAAACCCCAGAGGCTCATTTATAAATTTTAAAATGTCATATCAATCATTTTTGGGCGAATTAAATGCCATTTAATGAACTTTGACTAGCAATAGTAACAATGTCAGAATTAAATGAAAATATTCTTTCATCATTTCAATCCAAAAATTTTATATTATCTTTTAGAGGAATTAATGAACCTACAGTAAAAATATTAGAAATTAATAAATTATTTTGGAATATATAAAATTCAAAACAGAGAATCTGAAAAGTAGTACTTTGAATGTCGAATTTTTATAAATTCCTGAGCAATATTTTGAGCTGAAAATTTTACATAAGAATCCTTACCTCAAATAAATTTGAAATTTTTTTTTGAAAAAGTTATAAAAATATTTGAATTGTCTGATAAATCAAAATCAGAAAATAGAAACATGTGCACAGTTCCTTGTCAGAATTATTATAATTTATATGGATAACATTTTGCCCTAAAAATTATACGGTATGAAGATAAGTTCATGGTCATCACGCAATAAATTCAGCAATAAATTGGCATCATGATTACTAACTGATTCAATGAACTTACCATAGCTCTGCTTGCTGAAATTGCTAAGGACCCCAGTTCTCTCGCTGCCATGTGGGACCCGATCCCTGTGCAGGTCCACCAGCCAGCCTCTTCTCCTAGCCTTCTTCTTCCTCCGATCGTTGGTACCCCGAGCCAAGCCCTTCTCGCCGCACTGCAGCCGCGTAACACCTCTGCAACCAGTGCCTTCCAGCCAATCCGAGTCCGCCACGACGACTCCACGCGGCGGCCTCTCCCGTGTTTCCCGGGAACCATCATGCCTCCTCATGTGCAAGCCATAAATGCTTCTTGTCGCACCCGGGGAAGCTCCCATCCGAGCCAAGAGAAACCCGGCCGAGTTCACCCTTTCCCCGTGGCTATAAATGGTGCCCAGTGATCGCATGAGTCACTCTTTCAACCTCTTCCATCTCCCTCTTTCTCTCTTCCAGCCAAGCGCCCAAGGTCTCCCTCACATCTGCCATGGCCGAAAGTTTTTGAGCTAAGAAGTCGAAACTGAATTAGCCAACCTAGTCCATCATTTCCAAATTACATCAAGCCTTAGCATCACCAAGATACAAGAGTCAAAAGCCCTCAACAAAATCTACTTCTCTCCATGCGAAATCTCGCCACCACCGTAGCCCCTTCTTCCCCAAAACCGGCGCACGATGGCAGCTTGATCCCATAAGTCTCCGGCCGAACTAACCACTAAAATGGAACCCATGTGACACCTTGATGCTCAATCCGCTACCCATTCAAGCCGAGCTGCCTTCGTCTTCGTCTCCGGCCAGCCGCCATTTCCGCCACCGCTCGAGCTCGGCGGTAGCCCATCTCAGACCACCTCCGACCGAAGTGATTCCTCCCGTGGATGCGCAATCACTACTACAGAATAGGTCATCACTGCCGGTTCGTCCACGCCATTACTGCCGGTTATGGGCGCCGGCAGTGATTGGTCGGCGATGATACTGGGGTTATCACCGCCGGCTCAGAACCGGCAATGATAATAGATATCACCGCCGGCTCATTATACAACCGCAAGTGATATTGGACTATCTTTGCGGTTTACACTAGAATCGGCAGTGATACTCGATTATCTCTGCCGGTTCAACCTAGAATCCGGCAGTGATATATGTATATCTCTGCCGGCTTATACGAAGAACCGATGAGGATTGTATATCACGCCGGTTCTCGGACGAACCGGCATGACAATTAATTGAAAAATTTGTAGATGTATTATAGATTATCTACCTATGTATAAAATTGCGGGTTCAAATTCAATACATATCGGGACTTACAAAAAATTCTCTTTTTTTGTAAGTCCTCATATGTATTGAATTTGAACCTACAATTTTATACATAGGTAGAGTAATCTATGAAGTACATCTACAAATTTTTTCAGAGTTTTCGTGACTTTTATTAGTTGGTGTGCACGATGTGTACACGGAAGGCTGTGTGCACATGATATGTTGCCTTCAAATATATAGTATATAAAGCGTCGTTATATCATAATTAAAATATATTAAAGCATCACAATATTTATTTTTTACAATAGTCTGTTCACAAATGTAGTGTGAGTACATCTCGCTCACTTTTGATCGAGGTCGCCGTCAGAGAACTCGCCTTTGGATCGATGACCTGTTCACAATGAATCCAATGATATTCTCTTGAATTGCTAAAATTTCTTTTGACTGAATCGATTGGTTCTCATCTTGGAGAGCTGTTATGGAAGAAAAGAGAAATTTAATTAATGATGATAGATGTTAAATGAAAGAAAAGTAGGCATGAATGTGTAATTATATACCATGGCTTCGTTATAGCCGACACTCTTCGTGACAATTGCATGTAAATTTGTACATACGTAGTATGCGCATAAACTATTTCCCTGGTCCTGTCTCATGCATGGAAAGTCTGTTATTATTTTGAAGTTTGTCCTGTAGGGAAGATGCGGACCACCTTTCTTGCAATACCGTGCGAATGCGCTGTGAATGATTTTAAATAGTAATTAACCTTAAATACAATAGAATAAAATATTACTAGAGCAATAACGCAACGATCGAGTTTACCTGTTCATCATCTTCCAAAAATTATGTTCATACTCATCAAGTTCTTTTCTCATCGAGTCCAAGACAAAACCCTGCTCTCTTCTAACTCGATGACGAGGAGGACCCAGTGATAACTAGACATATATGTTAACATAGCCTATTAGTCCCACACCGTGTCACGCAAAAATAGTAAAACAATATTAGAAGTAGGGTAATACGTACTGAAAGTTATAGGGTACAAGTACGGAGGTTTTCTTTTTCAGCTTGTAGAAAGTCTTAAATAAATAGTCTTCAACAAACTTTGGGTTGTCACGGACGAATGTCTCGTTGACAAGCCCCGGATCGAGAAATCCTAAATCTTCATCCTTATTTCTTCTACATAGCTGTATCTCCATTCTACATATATAAAAAAGAAGTTAGACATACAGTTGAACGGTACAAGAATATACAATAATATAAATAGAGACTTACAAAGTCCACACCGACCCAGTGCCACGCCCGAGCATCCGCCGGTACAACATATACAATTCGCAGAACTCTAACTGAACATGCCATCCCCATTGTGAAAATCCGAATCTTTGTATTTCATCGAACGCCCACATACCCTTTTGGCATCGCTGCATGTATATCGATGGACGCGCCGCAATTTTGTTGTTAGGTTCTCAGAATCTTGTGGGGAGCCAAGCGGTTGCCCCAAAAAGTACTTCCGTGTTAGACCTAGCTCGTAATTACGACGTTGTTCAAGAAGATCTTTTGAGCTTGCGACATCGACGCCCAAAGACTAGCCATCTTCAAGTTTTGCTTTCGAGCTGCGCCGTAGTCCGACATTTCAAGGTCTGAAGCCCGCCTGTCTCTTTGGCTTTTGCCATACTCAAGAAAAACTTTTGCGCATTAGCATCGACTTTAGTCTTCTCGGGTGATGGCACCTTTTGAAGTGAGATGTTACCTCGCCTTCGCTTGCTTTTTGCGTTCTTCTTCAGTCATATCGGCAGGTAATTTCTTCTGAGGATGTGCTGACTTCACAGATGCCCGAGATTTGGTACAAGACGATGCGGACTTCCGAGATGGTGCTGATGTTCGATTCTTCTTATGTGCTGGCTGAGGAGTTGGACTTTTCATGGCTGGTGCCGGAGGAGGAGTTGGACTTTTTCTAGATGGTGCCGGCGGAGGAGTTGGACTTTTCCTAGCTGGTGCTGGCGGAGGAGTTGGACTTTTTCTGGATGGTGCCGGCGGAGGAGGTGGACTTTTCCTAACTGGTGCCGGCGGAGGAGTTGCACTTTTCGTAGGCGACAGGTCTGCGTGTGGAGAGTGCGGCTCATCATCATCGTACTTTTGATCTTTACAATCCCAGAAGTGCAACTAAACTGGTTTCACTAAATTTTGAGCTCGTTTAATTCATATTACGGTCTAAAGTAATGTGATTACTTAGGGTTATTAAGCTATTAAGATTAATATGCAAACCATGGCGAAGTGAGATTATCTTCTCGTAATAGAGTAGGCTATACTTTTGGGAGCACTACTTGGCTAATTTCATGAGTTTTACGATTTAGACGAGACATTATATCCATCATTGAAAAGGCTTAAAAGATCATATTGGTAACGATAAATCGGCCAAGATTCAAACTTAATTTTCAACTACACTATACATGATTCTTGATTCATTTTTCAGGTATTAGCAGAGTACCATCCTAGAAATGTTTTAAAGTTAGTTTGACATTATTTTAACTTTAATTGCAACAGATTATCTATTTACCTATTGTTATAATTAACATTTCCTTTCATTAAAAGAGTGCAAATTAAATCTTATCTTAAGTATTTTTACTAACATGGATCCTTACTGTTTTAGGAACCTATTACAAATTACATTATCATTTTGTGAGCCATTATGCTATTATTTTGTTAACGGCCATAACAAGGTTAATTAATGATTATGAAGCAAATAATTTAAACATGGTTCACAATTCGAAGATTTCTGCATATTTGAATATCTCAGGGTCAGATCCACCTATAAGAATTTATTTTATCATATTATAATTTACTATGCATAGATTTGCATTAAAGACCATAATGGGATACTAACCAAAGTTTAATTCGAATAATAATTTTGTAGTTCAGGAATTAAATACTTTTGCATATTTGGATTCTTATGGATTTTAAATGAATATAGAAATTTGACCCACTAAATTTTGATTATCATTTCAAAAGATATTCAAGATTGAAACTTATTCGGTTTCAAATTGAATTGGAAATTGGAAATGTGTTTTCAATCACAGGAGGCGCCTTTTACCATTTCACTGGAGTTTCTCCTTGCGCCACTGACTGAAGGGCCCCAATCGGCAGAGAGAGGAAGCAGAGCAGCGGCTAGGGCTCACCGCCGGCGCTACTCTGGTGGGTCTTCGGCGAAGGCGACGGCTTGGGAAGCGTCAGCTCGGCAAGGCGCATCCAGGGGAGGTGTCGATTCGTCGGAAGAGGGACCAGAGTTGTGCGCAATGAGGAGGGCGGCAACCATGGCGGTGACAAGCCGGAGAAGATGAACAGAGGCATTAGGGGTGGAATCGGTTGCACATTAAGCATCACGGGGTACTAGGGATTCCATTTTTGAGGTTTACCTGAAAGGAGAAACTTTGAGGAGCGCTGCCACTGAGCGCCGGTTTTGAGGAAGACGAGCTCACGGCGGTGACCCAATTTTGCATGAGGGAGCTCAAGTATTGTTGAGGGGTTTTGCTCAGTAGTGCATGAGGATGCTTCGGTTCAGAGGAATTTGGAATTGGTACTCTGGTTTAGCGGATTTGGATTTCGGGTTTTGAGCTCTAAGGTGCTTGGCAATGGCGGAAATGGGCAGCAATCTCGGTTGCCTGGTTGCAGAGAGGAGAAAGGGCAGCACGAAAGTTACTGGGAATGAGTCAAGGAAGTGGAGCTTCTCAGCCTTATGGCCGCCGTGGGGGAGCAGGTGAGGCCATTATGGCTCGCAGAGATGGGCAAGGCAGGAAGCAATGCTTGGTCAGAGGCGTCCGCGTGGAGGAAGCTCTCATCGAGGAAAGACGCTGGCGCTAGGAGGAGCTGCATGGCAAGATTTTTTGGGCGGAGAGGAGAGAGCGCGGGAAGCTTGGGCGGTGAAATCGACGCCGAACCTTGCGTGGCAGGTGATGGGCATGCAACAATGGCCCATGGTGAAATGAAGCATAGAGACGCCAAGTGGGGCCAAAGGAACAAAAGGGCCCTTGTCGTGAAACGACCAAGAAAATAAAAAGGATAGCTCTAGCTCAGCTGACTCCAGTACTGCATTTATTGGGCTGTCAACCTTGGGTAGGAAATTTTTAGACTTTTTGACTGGGGTCATTGGATAGATATTGATGTCTGGTTAAATTTTGAGGTAAAAAGGAGTTACCGAAAAATTATTATTATTCTTACAACAGTGACTGCTCCAAATCGTTGCTTCTGATCTTGATTTTTCTTTGAGAGTAAATAAAGTCTATTATTTCTAAAACATTGTTTTCCAGATGAATTTGAGTTAAGAATGCTTCTGTAAAACTTTCAGCTCAAAACCTTACTCCATTATTTAATAATAATTCTGACATTGCAGATTTTAGATTTAAGTGATATCTGTTTTTGAATTTTAAACGGCAATAATATTAATTATTAATTTTTGATATTTTTACCAGGGGATAAGTATGTTATGAGGAAGACATGATAAAATTTTCAGTGAGATATAAACTATTATTATTTTTGAAAAAAAAATTCTGTCATGTCACTGTTTTGAAGTTAAAATATGTCACTTCATTATTTACTTCTCTACCTAAATCATTAAAAATATTTGGACAGCTGAAAAGATGTGGTGGAGAACTCCCATAGTTTAATGGCATTCTTACTGGCCTTTTACTTTTATCTTTTACCTTTTTACTTTTACTCTTTTATTAATTTCATTTATTGGTTTTTCTTTTAAATCCAAAATTCAAGAATTATTATTATGGTTGAAAAAGGTCTTAGAAAAGATGGGAATTCAATGTAAGATTACCCTCTCAACTCATTTTCAAAGTTTGTTTATTTTGGACTAAAAGTTTTGATGTAGCAACTTGTCCTTTTCTTTTGGGTTGACAAATTAGAAAATGAAGAAAAAGATAATATTTAAAATAAAAAATCTTGGTTTTAGTTAAACTGTTTACTCAATTCCATCTTTGAAATTCAAAATTTTCCTTTTTACCATTTTTAAAAATTTTGGGATGTTACAAACCTACCCCCCTTACAAAAATCTCGTCCTCGAGATTTGCGGGGACTAGATGGGCTCATGGATTGTTTCCTCGGTGATGATTTAGTTATTTTCTTTTTGTATTGTCTTTAGTTCAGTTTTTTTATTAAACCTTTTTGTTGTCTTTCTGAGTTGATGTCCCAAGAATGTAGAAGATTTTTATTTAGGTTTCAAGTAAACAAATGAGGGACATTAACGCATTCTACATATCTCTTTTTATTGGTTAAGGTCCGCTAACATAGATAAGCTGGTTCAAGGAGAGGTATGGAATATGTTCGAAGAAAGGATGTATAGCAACTATAGTTTTTCTGGGAAGGACCAAATGTCGACATCGAGGAGGGTATTCAAATACAACGGCTAATTTGCGTAGGTCAATTTGAGGAGACTGAGAATCTCTTTATTCATTACATCCAGTGGATATATTGGTGGACTAGGTCACATGCATCCTATAATCATGTTTGTTGAAATGCTGAGATCGGGGAAGGGTGGTCGGATGGGGTTAATCCAGGTTACAAGGTAGGCAACATTCCGTTCATTAGGATATTAATTTAAGATTGGTCTTTACTTGGATTAGGTGATTGTCAGATAGTTTATAAGGCAACGTTGCGCTCCTTAAAATTTTATTAATTAAGGTTTCTTATTAAGTAGGGTTGGCACATTGTAAATTTTCAACCGAAGGGTTTAGTATTTACGAGAGTAACCCGAGGAGCACTACAGAAGATCTTACAATAGAACTCCAAAACACAAAAGATCACTTACTCAACCAATACATAGGGAGCCTATAATTACTTTTTAGCTACGTATCTAACGTATTTGGCCTAACAAGGCTACCTCTAATGCGGACACAAAATGGGGACCCTCTCTTCATTCTTAAGGCATCACTTGCAGCTAGTTCACGTGAAGTCGAGACAACAACTGTCCTTTTTCATTGTCACGCGACTACTACTAGTTATTACCGTCATTGTCGCTCTCTTTTCCCTTATTCCTCCCCGCAACTAATGTGCAGTGATTTTTCTTTTCAAAAAGGCAAATAAAAGAATTTGGAAAATAGATAAGGTTAGTTTTAATGCATAGGTACATCATGAGGAGTACATAGAGCATCAAGGATTACGAATGACCCAAAAGGAGAAAAGAACCATGCAGGCTAATCAATTATACTTCCAAGGATTGTTAGATCGAGAAGATCCGAAAAGGATTTTCGAGGAGATTTGTAAGGACTTGGTTGCAGCTATTATAGATCATGGTTATCCCGAGATAATGACTGCGTCAATGATAAGTTAGCATGCCTATGGGGAAATTGGGAGATAACACTTGATTTCTTGGACATAGTTAGTGAGTACCTGAGTTACATAGTGATAGATCGACCTTGAGTTACTCCTGTGATAGATAGTTCTCAAGATCAGGCTTCAGATCGACACCAAGTAGATTTGAGACATGATATATCCATTGAGATCTTGATTTTAGAAGGTTAATAGAAACATGAGTTAGTTAGATCTCACATAGATAAATTGCATGATAGGTCGATACTTTTCCATCTAATGATTCATGGACATAATGATCGATTGGATGACTCATGGGCATATATACAGACTTGAGGATCCATAGACATAAAGATCGATTTAATGATTGTTAGTAGATCAATGATATAATGATAGATAAGAGGTCACACTTGCATAGGTCAAAAGAGGAAGACCAAGATTAAGGATCATAGTTAAAATGATATGAGAAGAATGAAAGGCATTATCTAGACATACTGATATGATATTTCCCATGCAATGAGCTGCACTTGATAATTATGGTACACCAGAGAAATTCATATTCTTTATGGAAGTAGATGTATATGGGAGGATAAAACTGATTCCGTAACGATTTACGTGATGAGAATGATTTAACTTGGGGAAGGGTATGCGATACATCGGAATGATTGAGATGGAAGGTAGGATGCATAAGAACTAGAGTGAATCGAGAGAAAGGCAGAAAATGCATCTCAGGGAGAGTATATAAGTACGATGACAAATCTGAACAGCTATACGGTTGTTGATGAGATCACGTTGAAGATGTATTACAAACGCAACATGGAGGTCAAAGGTGGTTGATTCAAATTGGTCATTCGTGTTATGAACAAATTTTGAAAAGGTTACAGAATTTGGAACCGTAGGTAGAAAGAATAATAGTGATAGTGAATCAAAATAGAAAAGAAAATTTTGATTTGAAATAGAGGTAGGGAAGAGTTAACATGCATAGTATACATTTTCTTTTTAAACATATTATAGGAAACTTTGAGTATTTTTTTTATAGATGGACACAAGCTGCACACACATCATCTTAATGGGATAGCATTTGTTACAGCTTGGGCCTGGCAACAAAATAATCAAAGATAGCTAGGGAGAGGTGCTAAAACAGAAAAACTGTGATGCTAAAGGTTCTGTCCAGCTGGTTTGTGGAATTTTTAGGTGCTGCTAAATAGTTGATAAAATTGCGAAAATTTTTGGGTAGCTTTCTGGAATAGCTATGCACCCATGGAAAAATTTTCGAATTTTTTTCACTGACAAATTTTCCTAGAAAATTGATTAGGCAAGGTTCTGTCCAGGTTAATAGTCATGCTGCGCGTACTATCCCCTTTTTAAAGTTCTAACCTTCGCTCCTTAGGTTAGTATTTCACAAAATTCTACAGACTTAGTCTTGACCTAGTGATGACCCATTTCAAAATTTTAGTGAAAATTTTCTATGTCTCTAAGTTGAACAAACAAGAGCCTAAATTTCCTTAACCTTACATTTACTTGCGGCCTATCTTGTTTTTGAAACAGGGCAAGGTTTTAAAAACTTTCGCCTCCAAATGAGACGGTGCAGAGCAAGGAGAGATTACAGATCTTCATACTAGCCCTATTGAATTTTTATGTTTTGGTTTTACCACTACAAAACTTAGTCTCCATCAATTTTGAATGGCATAAGAAGTAGAGCAAAGCTTTATGGTGTTGTTTTCTAGAAAACCAATTTTTGAAGCTTGAGATGAGCTCAAAATCTTTTGAAAGGTAGGATGAGAATGAAAACCTATGAAAGAGATAAGGATAGCATTCTACCTTTTTAGAAATAACTTTTATAACCAAAATAGTCTTTTGAGAGAAAACATTGTCCTTATCTATCGACCATGCTAACTAAGTCTTTTCCTACAGTCGTATGGGCTCTGATACCACCTCTTGTGGGCACCCGGAAATATGAATCGATTCCTCACACGTGCGCTGGACTTAGAGGTGACACCCATACTCCACTTAAGTGTATGATCACTGCCACTCAAAAGTCCCGTGCATGGAGTATTGACTAAATGGCCCTCACTCAAACAAATATGAGCCACATAGTCGCACCGTACACACTTACGCGTCCATAGGAGTATCGATTCCATTCCGAACAACTATACCGGGATTGAGACCAACTCATCCACGCATAGCATTCGCCATCCGTCTCAGGACCTTGGTATCGCCCGCACTCTCCAAGGGGAGCACGAGCAATAGCCAAAGAACAACGGTCGCACGAGTGTATGCATTGATGGTTGATGACAATTCCAGGTACCCGGATATGTGTCTAGTGCTAGTTCCCAAGATTAACGCCTAGCACCCACATATCCTGCATTCGAGATGTATCGCAACACATACACACATGAATCTAAGCAGTTGGAATAGCATAAACAAAAACTAAAACTATTACAACTACTTACTATTACAAGTAGTGGCCGACCGGCCAAATATTACATGTCAAAGAGTAAATTGCAGCGGAATTTAAACATATACCAAAAGTAGGACAGCGGTATGTCCATCCAATAACCCAAAGGCAACCGACTTGGAAAAGCCCAAGTTCATCCATCAACATCATTGTCGGACCCCGGAGTAAAGTACGTGTCGTCGGGGCGTTCTTCCATACCGTCGTCTATATTGTTTAGATTAAGCAACCGTGAGTACACGTATGTACTCGCAAGACTTTAGTGTATGGAAATAAAGTAAATGCAGGGCTATAACAAGGAATTAAGCTTCTACACTAGTCTCATTTCAGCATAAGGCAGATTTTGTTTGCAAGCAAAAGATTCATAAAACGGTAACGAATTTGTAAAGAGCATTTAATATGAAGCTAAATAACAGTAAGTAGAGTTCATAGATGACATTTCACAGCCCTCCTTGGTTGTGATCAACAAGTAAAAACAGCCACCAATGGCTTCCCAATTCACCAACTCAATCCAACACCATCTTCCAAAAGTTTTAGCAAAAAACAAGACTATACTTGACATTATTTTCCCAAGTTGCTCATGACCGCGAGCACGGCTAATTAATTAGATTTTAATCTCTGCAGAGAGTGTACACTTTACCCACATGACACATTCTAGCAATCAAGTCAACCATGCCTCGTGATACTCACCGTACCCGATTTGCTAGATTGTGACGAAACCATTCTAGCAATCATGGCAACCAAGTCATAAAACGGTAACGAATTTGTAAAGAGCATTTAATGTGAAGCTAAATAACAGTAAGTAGAGTTCATAGATGACATTTCACAGCCCTCCTTGGCTGTGATCAACAAGTAAAAACAGCCACCAATGGCTTCCCAATTCACCAACTCAATCCAACACCATCTTCCAAAAGTTTTAGCAAAAAACAAGACTATACTTGACATTATTTTCCCAAGTTGCTCATGACCATGAAAGCACGGCTAATTAATTAGATTTTAATCTCTGCAGAGAGTGTACACTTTACCCACATGACACATTCTAGCAATCATGTCAACCATGCCTCGCGATACTCACCGTACCCGATTTGCTAGATTGTGACGAAACCATTCTAGCAATCATGTCAACCAAGTCATAAAACGGTAATGAATTTGTAAAGAGCATTTAATGTGAAGCTAAATAACAGTAAGTAGAGTTCATAGATGACATTTCACAGCCCTCCTTGGCTGTGATCAACAAGTAAAAACAGCCACCAATGGCTTCCCAATTCACCAACTCAATCCAACACCATCTTCCAAAAGTTTTAGCAAAAAACAAGACTATACTTGACATTATTTTCCCAAGTTGCTCATGACCGCGAGCATGGCTAATTAATTAGATTTTAATCTCTGCAGAGAGTGTACACTTTACCCACATGACACATTCTAGCAATCATGTCAACCATGCCTCACGATACTCACCGTACCCGATTTGCTAGATTGTGACGAAACCGTTCAACTAGTTAAAGCCTAGCCTTGCACCAGCGACAGTGATGTTACACCCTTGCCACAGTTCAGGAGATCCTGAACCGATGGTGCCCCATCGTGAACTCTCCCCATGGCAAGGCATGCACCGTTGTATTGGAATGCTTGGGCCCCAACACCTCGGTGAAGGGAGCACCTAGAACGACTCCAGTACATCGGATCGTCCATACTACTTCGGCCTACCAATGTGCAAGGCTAAACTCTAACCAATCTAGTGAGTTTAGGCTATTCCATACTAGCACATGTGGTTGCACCAAAACACTTAGGTGATAGCATCAAGTTCGGTCCTTAATTGACCCGAGCGAGGATCTCCCCCTAACTACGCGTGAGGTCCATTTCACTCCTCAAGTTAAGTAATAACTCGCCCGCGTCTAAATCATAAGTTTGAGTTGGATTTTTCATCAAATTAAGTGGAAACCGTTCCGTGGTTCCATCCATTTAAACAAAGTTTGCTCAATGTAGTTGAAACATCTCCCATCATTTTAAAACCGATCTAGTGAGCAAGTCTAAGCATGAGCATAAGATAATTCGCGAGTATTACCCAGGTGACATCAAGTATTGTCTACACCATAACTAGGTTACAACGGCAGTGAATCAAATGACAAGGTAATGGTAATGCATACAATTGGATTTAGCTACCGATTCCCACAACATAGCAGTTTACAACATACAAGCATGCATATAGTTTGATAAAACAAAAATAACATTGCAAATATGGGATCAAAATGGTCAAAGGAGGTGCTTGCCTGGTTGCTTTTCTTCGGGAATATAATCTGGATCGTAGTCGATGTCTTTATCGATCGAATCCGAAATATCGTCTTTTACGCGTTGAATAATAAGAACCGAGACAAAAGCAAACAACATCGAATCAAATGGGACAAAAAGAAATCAGATAAAATTTACCAAATTAAATCTTACCAAGAGGGTCATGGTGGATTTTGGGTTCTTGAATTATCGTTTGCTTAGCAATATTATTAGTACTTAGTTTACGTGCGGCTTTTATCATGAATGGAATACTTTCATTCACCGATTTCACGGAACTTTAGTTGTGAACACACATAGGGTTGTTTACGAATTCAAGAGGTTACAATTGTGTGTTTTAGTGTTTATAACTTTGAATTCAAGATGCAAAAATAGTTTGGATTGATAAAAGCAAAACATTCACTAAAGGTTTGCTTGAATAGTGCTTAACTTTAAGTGTTCATGCTTGGGAGCAATTTTTACAAGTTAGATCTGAAATTTAAAGTTATTCGCTGTTACTATATGGTCATAGAATGATTTCTTGCATTGCGGCAACATTGGACGCAGACTTCTACTCTTACTATTCACATAGTACGGTTCCGACGATATTATCATTTAGGGTTTTTACGTTAACATATTTTATTTGATAAGTAGGTTGTAATTAAGATATTTTTACATAATTTGGTTGTGCATATATTGAACTAGGTTTCTGGACCAATTCCCCTAAAGTTTGTCTTTAGACGAGCTATTTTATATGCCGCCGAAGAGGCTTAAGTGATAACGATTCTGTGCTGTTGTGATCATTTGGGGTCTTTCTTGCGATTGGATTAATATGCAAATGAAGTTATAATTAATATATTTTTCCAGATTAAGGTAGAGTATATATCAGACAATGATCCTAGGCTATTTTCTTATAACTTTTTGTTTATGTGTGATATTTTACAAGCTGACGAAAAGGCTTATATGACCACACTTTTAGCGCTATTGCGGTTCAGTTTTCTTTCTTCAGTTGCGACTACACCAAAAGGGAAAATCTAACCATTTTTCAGGGGTTAGTAGAGAATATCCCTAAGAGTGTTTTAAAGTTAATTCCATGATATTTCTCATTTGTTCAAGGCATTTTTCGTATAAATAGTTATTTAGGCTTAATATGAGCTTAACTCGAAGTTGATCAAACTGATGTTACTTTTGTATGGCAAGCTAAGGCATATCATTTTAAGGTCATAGAAGTTGGTTTTGTCGAGTTTAAGGTCTATTCGCTAAAGTTGCGACCAAATGAACGTTTTGCGCGTTGAATGTCCGATTACCAAGTAGCTAATGCAAACAAAGGTAAAGTTTAAATATTTTTATATACTTTTGATCTTTACAATCCCAGAAGTGCAACTAAACTGGTTTCACTAAATTTTGAGCTCGTTTAATTCATATTACGGTCTAAAGTAATGTGATTACTTAGGGTTATTAAGCTATTAAGATTAATATGCAAACCATGGCGAAGTGAGATTATCTTCTCGTAATAGAGTAGGCTATACTTTGGGGAGCACTACTGGGCTAATTTCATGAGTTTTATGATTTAGACGAGACATTATATCCGTAACACCCCAATTTTTGCTTTTCTTGCATTTAAATGGTATTTTGAATTTTTGGGAATTTCTCGAATTTATTTGGATTTATTTGGAATTATTTGAATTTATTTTGAATTAAACCATTTATCAAATTAATTAAATAATGGAAAAGTTAAAATAAAATTTTGCTAGAAATATTTTATTTGAGTCACAAATGTCTTAAAATATTTTTGGGAATTTTTCCGAATTTTTCGATATTTTTAATGCCCCAAATAAATTATTTTATTTTCGAAATATTTTTAATCGGAAAAGGATTAAAAATCCCGTGAACAAGATCGGGCCGAGATCAGGCGTCTGCTCGGAAACCCTAACGCGGCACCGTTAGATCTCCATCCAAGGGCCCACGTTGCGCCACGCCGACCAATCCTATTCACCACGGATTCCACCGCCGCTGTGTGGGCCTCGGTCTCGCGCTTTCCACGGACGCCGAGGGGCTATTTAATGCGCCGCCACCGGGTTGTGATCCCCACCTTGCGCCGCACTCCGTCTGCACATTCCACGCCGCCGAGACGCCGCCGCCACACGAAGCTCGCCGGTTCGAAGTCACCCGCTGAAGTTTTTGCGCTGCTCGCCGCCGGTCACTCTCGCCGCCGCGTGCCATCCCGAACTCACCTCGTCGTGCCGCCGGAAGCATCACTTTTCACGCCGGAGGAGCTCGGAACGCCACGCCACGACGTCGTTTTCCCCAGCCCGGTGAAGCGGCGCCGACCGCTTCCACCGAGCCCGAAGCTTCCACAACCGTCCGATCACGCGTCAACGACCCGACTTCGCCACGCCGCCCGCAAACAAGAAACCTCACCTTATAACCTCGACCGTTAGATGCAACCGAGGGCGGCCAGTAGTGCCACGTCGCATTTCATCAGGCGCCATCACCGACGACGCGAACCCACACGCCGGCCGCAGCTCGGCCTTGCATCAGGCGCATGTGTCGCCGACAAGACAGTTCGCATGTCACCAGACCGGACCGGTGACATCATGCCGACGCCACGGTGGGTCCCACTGCCGCTGAGTTGATCGAGTCGTCTTGGCCGACGCCAAGACGGAGCCGGTCGAGGCTGACGCCGGCAAGGCCACGTGTCACCGATGACGCAATAATTAATTTTCCGAAAAAGAAAATATTTATTTAATTCGGTATATTGATTTTAAATATATTTTGAAACTTCAAATGCTTATAACTTTTATGCTTTTTATCTCGATTTGAGTGATTCCAATTTCTATAAATTTGTAAAATTGTGATCTTTCTGTTTATGAATTTTAATTGAATTTTTGAGCACTGTTTGTCTACTGTTTATTTATTTTATTGTTTTATGTTTACAATACGCGTAGACGTTGAAGTCCCCGAAGGTTTCGAGGGAGAAGTTCTGACCCAGGAGCAAGCTCAGGAACCAGAATCAGTACTTTTTGAAGGCAAGTTGTGTTTGATCATGTTGAACCTATCATAGTAAAATTATTTCGATTTAATTTATTGCATGCTAATTTAGTAAAAATTGGTTTGAATAAATTCTGGGATTAGTTAAATGCCTAGTTGTTGTATGCCACCTTGTCGTATATAATTGTATGCCATGAATCATTTGTCACCCTAGGTTGTGGATTAATAGTTGGACATTAATTTTTTGCCGACATGGGTTGAGTAGACCGTAAGTAGTATGCTTAGCCCTGCCACGTGGATATTTCATGATTTTGGAATACCAAAGTTAATATTGACTTAATGAGATATGGAACGTATTTTGTGGAAGAGACATGTGTTGTTGAGTTGATGATGGCACGTGGTGCAATGGTAAAGAACCGGGGTGGGAAAATGATTTAGACTGAGGCTTGTGGCAAGATTGTTTCTGGTGGGCCAAGAGTGGCAACTGGGCGGTCGTATTTGGTTTTTGTTGGTTTTGCTATGGAGAATCATACTTGGTTAGTCTTGCCTCGGTCAACTAAGGACTTAACCTTGCGAGCATTTGAACTGAGTCTTTCATACAACCACAAGCTCCGTAATGGGACAGAGCCTAGCCGAGTAAACCGGGAAATCTATTCTTAGTCTCGTTCGTGGTGGTGGGGCCGGAGGAGCGGGTGAGAACTCACATGGCGCAAGAGGGGGGCCCTGGGTGTGGTAACCATCCCTCCAAAGGTTGAAACCTTAGCGGCAAGATCGGGTTTAGACGGAACTTTGGAAAGGCTTTGTTACGGTTATTTTCCTTGGTGGTATTTGATCGTATCTTGTGGGTAAAGTGTATAACCTCCGCAGAGTGTACAACCTATTCAATAGCCGTGTTTCACGGTATTGAGCATCGCCGGTGATTACTGGCCAAGGGTTAGATTTTCATGAAAATGACTTGTTTATGGAAAATACTCGGGTTGATGATGATAAACTTGACTTAGGATGGAAAATGATTTATGATGAAGCTATTATTCCTACTACTGTTTTACTGCTTTGCAATCTATTACTGTTTACTTGAAATGCTGTACTGCACATGAACCATAGCCTATCCTTTGTACTAAGCCATGCATGTAGAATATTAGAATTGCATTCTGTGCATGACTTGCTGAGTGCTCAAAGTACTCACCCCACAACAACACAACTTCAGTTGAGGAAGAAGCAACCCCTGCTCAGGAGGAGGAGATACAGGAGGAGCCTACGAACTAAGGAAGCGAGCCCAATCAGTTGCCTGTGGCAAATTGGTTGGCGCCACGAGTTTATTTTATTTCCGCTGCTTTTGAATATTTTAATAAGTCTTAAGCTCATGAGGCGATTTTGTAACTTGACCATAAGGTCAATCAACTAGTTTGAGTATTTAATTAAAGTACTTATTATTTCGCTGGTTATGACTGTGATATATACCAATGTTGAGATCGGTGTGCACTAGCGTGATCCTCGACTAGTGCTGAATACACGAGGGTCCGGATTAGCACATTCGGTCCCGACAGAGGTGGTATCGAGCCATACCGATCGTAGGATCGCCCTTAGTTAGAATGGTCGAGTGAGGATAAAACTATTTTCTAAAAAGTTAAAATATGCCAAGATGATAATGCAATCTCGACTTACCCCTTCTCTCTTTTCATACCCCTTGCTGAATTTATCACGTCTTCGCTTTGTTTTAAAATATCTGAGTTTCACGTGAGTGTCCTTTGGCAGATGAGGATGATCCACTCTTTTGGTGAGCGCACTGGAGGGTACGCCATGAGCTTTGTCTTATGATCTGTTGCTTGAGGTTAGGACAGCCGATCTACCGGGGACTCATCAGAGATCGGGCAGATCGATATTGCCCGATGTCACTATCACGGTTTATGCTCGGGATAGGGCGAGGGCGAGTCGTCCCATCCGCATCACTGCCAGGAGGTCGTCATTTGATGCTGGGATCCAGGAGACATCGCGTCTGGCGATGAGGCAGATTGCTCGTACCTACCCCAGGGAGTTGGATGGCACAGTGTTTCGTCACCACCCACGCAGAGACACTCGCTACAACCGAGAGCCCATAGAGGAGGAGGATGCCACGATCACCCACGGCCGATATGTCATCGCCAAGAGGATGCTATCGACGAGACGATTCAGAGGCAGCAGAGGTCTCGTGGACGAGTTCACGCAGTGAGGGCTCATCTGCTGTGACTTGTGAGTACTTGGCCCACTCTATCCAGAGGATTGGGAGCTGGAGACAAGACTATACGGACCAGAGCCGAGCTAGTGCTGGAGCTACACGACCTGCACCCGGAGGAGCCACTGGCAGAGCCGCAGCGAGAGCTGGAAGTGAAGTCTGAGCTGGAAGTGAAGCCCGAGCCAGTGGAAGTGAAGCCGGAGCCAGTGGAGGTTGAGCCCGCGTAGGAAGAGCAGGAGGCCCAGCCAGCTGCGGATCGTTGGGATAGGTTTGTACCAGCACCAAAGACACCGCGGTGTATCCACCAGAAGTTCGGTGGGGGTTGGCTCGAGGAGTGAGCGTTAGGATTAGCAGTTGAGACTCCTGCGTTGAGTCGCGTCTTGGAATAAGAGTAACCCTTAGAGGCGTTTGACTCTAGAGTGTTAGCTTGATTTGCTTCTTTCATGCTTGAGAATGATGGGTATGTGTTGCATGGCCCCTAGGCATTGTGAGCAACCATACCTCGGTATTAATAAAGTAATAAAGTTGGATTTTGCTATTTCACCTTTGACCCCGCATAAGTATTCTACTACTTGTCTATTCTCATTTCCCTCTCATCTCTAAACCATGGAGTAATCGGCAGATGGTGAACACCCGTGGAAACCAAGGAGGAAATGGAAGTGGTTCACGCTCAGCTGGAAACACCGATGACGGAGGACAAGGACCTCAACCAGCACCGCCAGTTGATATGCAGAATTTTGGAGCCTTCCTTGCGGCACAGACTCAGCTAATGCATGCCATGATGCAAGAGATGCAAGCAGTCACCGCCAAGCCGCCGCCGCCTAAGTTAACCAGTCAACCCAAAGGCAGAGGCCACACTCGAGGCTGTCCGAATTCATGAGGACACGACCGCCTACATTTTCTGGGAATGCCAACCCATTGGAGGCAGATGATTGGCTGAGGACGATAGAGAGGAAGTTGCACATTACTCAGTGTGAAGGAAATGAGAGGGTACTCTATGCCTCTCATCAGCTTGAAGGAACTGCCGCTGAATGGTGGGAAAACTATTGCGCTGCTTCATGAGCACCCACAGACATCACCGGGAGGAGTTCACAATTGCTTTCTAGCACCATGTGCCCGAGGGCATAATGGAGCTGAAAAGGAAGAGTTTAGGCATCAAGCAAGGCGATACCAAAGGTCCGAATATCTGAATAAGTTCACGATGGGCACGCCACGCACTCGAGGACGAGCAACGGATAAGGCCAGCAGCCTCGATTCATGAAAGGACTGAACCAGGTTGCAGTGGGACTCATAACCCACACCTTTCCGGACTTTCAGAGCTAGTAAACAAGGCAATCGATATTGGAGGACAAGCGCAAGGAACCGGAGGACAAGCCGAAGCGCAGGATGGCACAAAGAGAAGCACGCCGGTAGTAGCGTTTGAGGGTTGCACCAAATCAGTTCTTCAGATTTCAGCCAAGGAATGTGATGACGACGCCGCCACCAGTACCAAGACCTACCGGACAAAATTTCCAGACACCAACACCAGTTGGGAATGCAGCTGCAGGGAGCCAGCAGTCGGCTGTGAGATGTTGTTACGTCTGCAACGAGCCGGGGCACTTCGCCAATTATTGTCCTAAGAAGGGAGGAGGAGTGACACCAGTTCGCTTCAACCTTGGAACTACTCCAACGAAGACACCTGCGGCTGGAGCAAGCTGAGGAGCTACGCAATCTGGAGCTGCCACACAGACTGTGGTAAGAGGTAGAGTGAATCATGTTACCGCCGATGCAGTGCAGAATACATCGGACGTCGTACTGGGTAAGTTACTCGTTAACTCAGTACCTGCAACAGTTTTATTTGATTCTGGAGCTTCACATTCGTTTATATCCCGGATTTTTGCTGTGAACAATGGGTTGAAAATGGTGAACCTTAGACATGTATTGCTAGTACAATCCCCGGGATCAGAACTCCGATCTGATGTAGGATGTTCTGGGGTAAAGTTGCTTATAGATGGGACAGAGTTTCTAGCAAACTTAGTGGTGTTAGATACCCAGACCCTAGATGTTATTTTGGGAATGGACTGGTTGTCTAAGCACAAGGTTGTATTAGATCAGAGACGAAGAGTCATATCACGAGAGTCCTTGTGGGAGAAAAATAGAGTTTCAAATAACGCTGCTCAGATGGACAGTTAATGGTCAATAGTATGAAGACCGTCAAGATAGAAGATGTACCGGTTGTCGAGAATACCCGGATGTATTTCCGGAGGATTTACGGGATGCCACCGACAGTGACATAGAGTTTGTAATCGAGTTAGTATCGGGAACGCCCGATAGCTAAGAGACCTTATCGGATGTCAACCGATGAAATGGTCGAAATGAAGAAGCGATTGAGGAGTTATTGGATAAGGGATTTATTAGACCTAGTTCGTCGCCATGGGGAGCACGGTGCCTGTTTGTCAAAAGAAGGATGGGAGTTATCGGATGTGTGGATTACCGAGCTTTGAATGAGGTCACTATAAAGAATAAGTACCCACTACCCGTGATTGATGACCTATTTGATCGCTTGAGAGGAGTGGAGTTTTCTCCAAGATCGACCTCGATCGAGGATATCACCAAATGAAGATTAGATCGAGGATGTGCCAAAGACCGCATTTTCGCCAAGATATGGGCACTACGAAGTTTACGCTATGTCTTTCGGTTTGACAAATGCACCGCATATTTCATGAACATGATGAACAAGGTTTTCATGGAATACCTGGATAAGTTCGTTGTTGTGTTCATAGATGACATTTTAGTCTACTCCAAGACGAGAGAAGAGCATGCCGAACACCGAAGCTAGTCCCGAGAAGTTAAGAGAGCAAAGAACTTTTCGCTAAGTTTAGCAAGTGTGATTTCGAAGAACAAGGTGGAATTTCTTGGACATGTGATGACCGTGAAGGAGTCATGATGGATCCAAGTAAGGTGGAAGCAAGTGTTGCATTGGGAGCCACCCAAGACGGTGACTCAAACCGTAGTTTCTTGGAATGGCGGTTATTACCGCCGATTTATTGAAGGATTCTCAACGATTGCGAGACCTCTTACGCAATTATTGAAGAAGGAGAAGAAGTTTGCATGGACGCCGGAATGTGAGCGGAATTTTCAGGAGTTGAAGAAACGCTTGACAACGGCACCAGTGTTAGTTCTACCGGATTTAAGCCAGAGCTTTGAGATATACTGTGATGCATCGCGCCAAGGACTAGGATGCGTGTTAATGCAGAACAGAAAGGTCGTCGCATATGCATCGATGCAGTTGAGGCCGCATGAAGAGAACTATCCGACGCATGATCTGGAATTAGCAGCCGTGGTACACGCCTTGAAGTTATGGCGACACTATTTAATTGGGAACAGATGCGAGGTGTACACGGACCATAAGAGTCTTAAATATATATTTACACAGTCGGACCTGAACATGAGACTGAGGAGATGGTTGGAATTAATTAAGGATTACAATCTGGGGATTCATTATCACCCTGGGAAAGCCAACGTGGTGGCTGATGCTTTAAGCCGAAAGAGCCATTCGGTGAACACGTTGGTGGGAGAAAACCAGGTGGAGTTATGCAAGGAATTTCAGAAGCTGAAGCTGGAAGTTGTACCCAAGGGATTTTTAGCCACACTAGAAGTGAAGCCTACCCTGGAAAATCAGATTCGTGAAGGACAGAAGGACGATGTCAAGATTCAGAGGATTAAGTCTAAAATGGAGGAAGGTAGGGCGAAGGATTTCAAGCTGGATGAGCAAGGTACATTGTGGATCAAGAACCGCATTTGCGTACCGCACAAGAAGGATCTGAAACAGCTGATTCTGGAGGAAGCTCATGACTCCAAGTACTCCATTCACCCGGGAAGCGCTAAGATGTATCAAGACCTGAAGGAAAGATTTTGGTGGCCAAGCATGAAGCGTGAAGTCGCGGAGCATGTCGCATTGTGTGATATATGCCAAAGAGTCAAAGCAATGCATCAAAGGCCAGCAGGACTACTACAGCCACTGAAGATACCTGAGTGGAAATGGGAAGAAATCGGAATGGATTTCATTACCGGTTTACCAAGGACCCAGACAGGGTATGATTCTATATGGGTTATAGTGGACCGTTTGACAAAGGTTGCCCACTTCATACCGGTGAAGACTACCTATTCGGGGGACCGCTTAGCGATTTGTATATGTCAAGAATTGTATGTCTACACGGAGTTCAAGAAAATTGTATCGACGAGGTACCCGGTTACCTCAAGATTTTGGGATAAGTTGCATGAGGCTTTAGGGACTCGTCGAACTTGATAGATCGCATATCACCCACGCATGATGGGCAAACGGAAAGAGTTAATCGACATCGAAGACATGTTGAGGGCATGTGCATTGGCTTATACAACCTCGTGGGACAAGTGTTTGCCAGACGTCGAAGTTCAGCTATAACAACAACTACCAGCAAGTTTGCGAGATGTCGCCATTCAAGCGCTATATGGAAGACCTCGGAACGCCGTTGAACCGAATGAGACCGGAACGCCATATGTTTGGGCGGATATTCTTCGAGAAGCCGAAGAACAGATAGCCATGATCAGGGAAAGGTTGAAAATAGCACAATCAAGACAGAAGAGTTACGCTGATAATCGCCGCAAGGATCTAAGCTTTGAGCCCGAAGATTTTGTGTACCTCAGAGTTACCCCACTCAAAGGAGTTAAGAGGTTTCACACCAAAGGGAAGTTAGCACCAAGATATGTTGGCCCATTCAAGATCCTAAGTCGTAGAGGTGAAGTAGCATATCAGCTGGAGTTACCGCAGTCCTTAGCAGGTGTGCATGATGTGTTCCATGTGTCACAATTAAAGAAATGCCTCCGAAAGTGCCGTAAAAGCAGATAGAGTAGAGTCACGAGTGCAGGAGGATTTGACTTATAGAGAGTACCCGGTGAAGATCTTGGATACGATGGATCGAGAAACGAGAAATAAATCGACCCGCTTCTGCAAAGTTCAGTGGAGTAACCACTCCGAGAGCGAAGCAACCTGGGAGCGTGAAGAAGACCTAACGAAGGAATTCCCCAACCTATTCCTTGTCACTCAATCTCTAGGGTCGAGATTCGTTAATGGGGAGGTTTATAACACCCCAATTTTTGCTTTTCTTGCATTTAAATGGTATTTTGAATTTTGGGAATTTCTGGAATTTATTTGGATTTATTTGGAATTATTTGAATTTATTTTGAATTAAACCATTTATCAAATTAATTAAATAATGGAAAAGTTAAAATAAAATTTTGCTGGAAATATTTTATTTGAGTCACAAATGTCTTAAAATATTTTTGGGAATTTTTCCGAATTTTTCTCGATATTTTTAATGCCCCAAATAAATTATTTTATTTTTGGGAAATATTTTTAATCGGAAAAGGATTAAAATCCCGTGAACAAGATCGGGCCGAAATCTTGGCGTCTGCTCGGGAAACCCTAACGCGCGTAGCCGTTAGATCTCCATCCAAGGGCCCATGTTGCGCCACGCCGACCAATCCTATTCACCGCCGGATTCCACCGCCGCCGCCTGTGTGGGCCTTGGTCTCGCGCTTACACGGACGCCGGGGGCTATTTAATGCGCCGCCACCCGGTTAGATCCCACCTTGCGCCGCACCCGTCAGACATTCCACGCCGCCGAGACGCCGCCACAGACGAAGCGCCGAAGTTCTCGGTCACCCACGAAGTTTTTGCGCTGCTCCGCCGCGGCCACTCTCGCCGTCGCCGTGCCATCCTCGAACTCACCTCGTCGTCGCCGCCGAAGCATCACTTCTTCACGCCGGAGGAGCTCGGAACGCCATACGCCGCTGCCGTTTTCCCAGCTCCGGTGAAGCAGCGCCGCCGACCGCTTCCACCGAGCCCGAAGCTTCCATAAACCGTCCGATCGCGTCAACGACCCAGATTTCGCCACGCCGCCCGCAAACAAGAACCTCACCTTATAACCTCGACCGTTAGATGCAACCGAGGGCGCCAGTAGTGCCACGTCGCCGCTCATCAGGCGCAGATCACCGACGACGCGAACTCACACGCTGGCCGACTGGCACAAGATCAAGATCAGGCGCATGTGTCGCCGACAAAGACGGGCCCGCATGTCACCAAGACGACCGGTGACGCTATGTCGACGCCACGGTGGGTCCCACTGCCGCTGAGTTGACCGAAGTCGCGGCCGACGCCACGATGACGCCATGCTCGACGCCAAGACGGAGCCGGCTGTACGACGCCAAGAAGGCCACGTGTCACTCTCGGTGACGACACGTGTCACCGATGACGCAATAATTAATTTTCCAAAAAGAAAATATTTATTTAATTCGGTATATTGATTTTAAATATATTTTGAAACTTCAAATGCTTATAACTTTTATGCTTTTAACTCCGATTTGAGTGATTCCAATTTCTATAAATTTGTAAAATTGTGATCTTTCTGTTTATGAATTTTAATTGAATTTTTGAGCACTGTTTGTCTACTTTTTATTTATTTTATTGTTTTGTGTTTACGATACGTGAGACGTTGAAGTCCCCGAAGGTTTCGAGGAGAAGTTCGACCGAGAGCAAGCTCGGAGCTAGAATCAAGATTTTTGAAGGCAAGTTGTGTTTGATCATGTTGAACCTATCATAGTAAAATTATTTCGATTTAATACAAATTACATTATCATTTTGTGAGCCATTATGCTATTATTTTGTTAACGCCATAACAAGGTTAATTAATGATTATGAAGCAAATAATTTAAACATGGTTCACAATTCAAAGATTTCTGCATATTTGAATATCTCAGGGTCAGATCCACCTATAAGAATTTATTTTATCATATTATAATTTACTATGCATAGATTTGCATTAAAGACCATAATGGGATACTAACCAAAGTTTAATTCAATAATAATTTTGTAATTCAGAATTAAATACTTTTGCATATTTGGATTCTTATGGATTTTAAATGAATATAGAAATTTGTCCCACTAAATTTTGATTATCATTTCAAAAGATATTCAAGATTGAAACTTATTCGGTTTGGAAATTGAATTGAAATTGAAATGCGTTTTCAATCACAGAGGCGCTTTTTACCATTTCATCGAGTTTCTCCTGCGCCATCGATCAAGGGCCCCGATCGGCAGAGAGAGGAAGCAAAGCAATGGTTAGGCTCACCGCCGGCGCCATCTCGGTGGGTCTCCCATGATTTTTGAAATTTTGGGATCTCACCGCCATAAAGTGAAGGAGAGTCGTCGCCACCGCTGGCTCGGATTTGTCGGGCGACAAAACGGGTGGCGCGAATCGGCATGTGGCGGCGCCGAGGCGTGGAGGATTGAGTACGCATCGCAAGGCACGAAACGGGTCATGTGCAAGACGGCGTGGAGAGAGGAGAAGTTAGTGCGGTCGATATATGTGGTCCACTGTGGTCCTCTCAATGTACGTGTGTTTTGGATAAGGTTAAGATCATTATACCGATGATCCATTATCGAAACATCACCGACCGGATCGATGCCTCGTTCGACTTCGGCAAGGTGGATGGTCCCACCGAGGAAAAAAGAATCGGATCATCTTGTCTAGCGGTGCAAAGACCCAGCGAGTCACGATAATAATGGAGGGCGACAATACGAAGACCGGACGATCCAGATAGGAAAAGATAAAGACGCCTCGAATGCGGACGACGGAGGCCTCGGTTAAGATTCACATACCGACGTCCTAAGTCGAGAAACAACTGCATCGGATTATTGTCCCGGACGAATAGTGCTTGGCTTCTTCGCCTTTGTTGGTTTTCAATTTACGTGATGATCCGCCTAATAGCTAATTACCTACCGCATTCATCCTCGCACTTTCACGCAATGCTTTTACTCAATTCCAATAAAAATATAAGTTCTATTACATATTAAGTTTTTACACAACGTGTCCCTATTTGCCTTTAACAACTTTTTTTCGACACAATCATCACGCATATATGGCATCATTGAAATATCGAGGGTTTCTTCTACAAGTTTGATCCTTTCCTGATCTCCGAAAGGCGGTAGGTCGTCGAACTAATTGTATTCTCGCTCACAGTACATTGTCAACTCCAACGATCCTTTGTTTTCCGGAACAACTATGTTCCTTTTCTTATTATCGGGTCATTTATGTAGAAAACTTATGTAGACTTCGTAAGCTAGTATCCAGGGTCAGCTTTTGGTCCAAGATTGTTGAGGTCTACAGCCAGAACCCATAGTTGTCCACCTCCACACCATTAGGATGTTTGACCTGGGCTTGCAAAAAATGTGGATTTGCATATCCCTTCCATAGTCGAAGTTCCCAAATTTCTTCAATGATTCCATAGTAGGTGTTCTTCTCCCTCGTCGCATCTATGGCTTCTACCCGAACGCCAATCGCTTTTGGGCCATCGCCTTCTTGTCCTTTTGAATGGTATAACACGGTACCCATTGATGTCATACGCTAGCCATGATGTTACCGCACTTGATGGGCCATGAGCCAACATTTTCAATGTTTCGCTTTCTTCGCCCTCACCATCCGGTATGTTTTGGTTCTTGAACCATGTGGTAAACATGCGCTTATTCTCTTCAGATCCAATCAACTTGGCCCCGGATTTTCTCTTTCAAGCTCTTCCTGTGTTGCTCCACATACGGCTCCACTATCTTTAGTCAAGTAAGACGGTGAAATGTGCTTGGTCCACATTCTTGTACTCATGGTCGATGAATCTTTTCTTTCCCTTAGTCCCTTTACTACCAACCTCCCTCATGTCGAGGGACAGCACACCAATCGCCTTTCCGTGGGCATGAAGTAATCCGCGCAACACTCGATGACTTCCTCAAGATTGTAGCCCTCAATAATGGAACCCTCCGAGTAAGCACAATTCGTTGTAAGCTCTTAAGCAAGCCCATCCACCTCTCAAATGGAAACATCCAAGGTAAGAATATCGTCCCAAGACCTTTACCTCCTCGACACGGTGAACCAAGAGGTGCGGCATGATATCGAAAAAGGATGGAGGAAGCACATCTCAAGTTGGTTTATAGTCTCCACTATGTAGTTCTCGCAGATAGCTCAACTGCTCATCATCGACACTTCGTGAAATCGCATTGCGTAAATGACATGCCTGTGATGGCCACCTTTACAAATGTTGAGTTGATACCCCGATTGCAATTGGGAGAATTTAGGTCATCATGACGGGCGCCGTGAGACTTCATACCACTTATCTTTAAATCTTTCATCGATACTAGGTTTTTGATGTTGGATGAATAACCGACGGACTCAATTCCTAACGTAAGCACTTGCACATCGATCTTTTCTCCTCAACTGCCGAGAGTAGCTCTCCGGGGAAGGTAATACTTTCCATGTGTTCTTTCTTGAGGGTGCGTTCTTTCCCGATTTTAAGTACTACTAAGTCTTTACGAGCTTTAAGACCATCCTTTGTCTTGTAATCGAATGTCCAACAAGAGACCTAGCACGCCACGACATTCTTTATGACATGCATGGCATCGATGCTATGGCGAATTTCCAAGTCCTTCCAAGAGGGCAAATACTTGTAGAAAATTGACATCTTTTGAACAGACAACAGCGGAGGAACCTCCTCATCGGTATTCTTCCTCTTTCGACCCTCTTTGGCCCTACATCGGCTTCTTCCCAAAACCACCTTGATGTTCTCGACCATTTCAAACACTTTTTCCCGCTTATGGCGCTTTGGAGCCACACCTTCTCAACCGTATTGTCAAAATACTTGCCCATCTTGCGGTATTTGTGAGCTAAGAAGAAACGGCGTGCCGCATGTACACTAACTTCGTGAGCATGGAAGGAACGTCGATACGCTTTCATCCATGCATACTACACAAGCCGTCTTCCCTTTAATCAATTCGATAGGGCTAGCGGTATGGGTAATCACCGATGGTAACAAAAATAATGGCTTTTAGTGTGAAGTATCGTTGTTGAACCGATCCCACACTGACCCCATCGTGCCACAACATGGCCATATCTTCCATCGCTGGTTCGAGAAACACATCAATATCTACTCCAGGCTGTCTCGAACCTTGGATAAGAATGGACAACATTAGGTACCTTCTCTTCATACATAGCCATGGAGGAAGGTTGTAAATGGACAGGACTACTGGCCAAGTGCTATGTGTGGCATTCCATTCACCGAAAGGATTCATACCATCGGTACTCGGCATAACCTTACATTCCCGGTTCGCTGTCAAATCTGGATACATGCGATCAAAATTTCTCCATTGTCTACCATCTACCGGGTGTCGAATCTTTCCATCTTTTTCGCTTGTCGGAATGCCAACCCATTAGTTCGAGTCCCTCTCATTCGAAAGTACAAACATTTCAGCGCCAATAACCGCAAGTACCACATCACCAACGCAGGATTCTTTTCTTCTTGTCCGTGCTCAAGACTGTCATCTTCGTTATTACCAAGAGTACTATTCTTGTTCTTCTTATTCTTCAGAGTGCTAGGTGAAGAATCATCATCGTCAGGAGAGTCATCATTCTTCTTATACCGCTCGCCTTTGCACACCGCATTGATCCAAGTCCGTGTAATCTTTACTAAGAGGATACAAGTGGTTCGGACATGCATGTATCTTTTGCACATCCAATGACATCGGAGTGATAAGCTTCTTCGAAATAAGTGCTCGTCGGCAAGGTGGGCAATCCATTAGCCTTCGAAGTATTTCGCCAAGAACCTCAACAGATCGGTGAAACTCTTGTCCGACCATCCATTGCTAGCCTTCAACCGTAGAAGCATCAAGACCAGATGCAACACCAGAACTCGAGGACAACCCTTGATTCCTCATATAACGCATCATTCGCCGCTTTGTGTAACGATCGACATTATCTAAACCGTCATCTCCTTTAAAACTCGTGGTTCGCATGGCGCAACATTTCTCTACATCGCCGATGCGACCATCATCTAGCAAACGAGCATGCACGTGAGCTTCATCTCCCAAACCATCGCAGTCGCCCGCCAGACTTCGATCATCCACGAGATCGGATCAACATCATCGGTTGTTTATGGCGTACGCTGTTCGCCATGGTTGGACCAACATGTGTAATCCTCTATAAAACCTCTCATGATCGTGTGTTGTGATTACACTTAAATCTCCCCACCCTACATTGTTCTTACAGCCTTTGCATGGACAAAGTATTTCCGCTTCTTCTTAGTCCAAAGCGCCCTTCGAGCGGCTTTAATAAAAGTTTCGAGCTCTTTGAGGAATACACCCTTATTTCTTGGGGCATTGTACATCCATGCCCTTTCCATCTTGAACCTGAAATAGAAAATCAGATTGAAATGTCAATTATTTAGATAGAACTTTAACAAGAGAACCCTAAGTTAAATACTATAAAATGATTTTATTAAAATCACGAAAGAATGTAAGGTCCTCTCCCTCTAGATCTAGAGAGGGGGATCGTTCTCTTCCTCTAGAGAGAGGGAGGGATACAAGATCCGCTTCACGATCTAGAAGGTGAGGGCTTCAACGGAAAATTAAATTAGTCCAAGGACACTCAATTCGCTGGTTTTGGTGATGTGTCTATGACATGTGGGTCCATCTCGAGTCTATGACAAGAGACCAGGTGTCAAAAAGTGAATTACTTAATTTTAAAGAGGGCGCCAATCTCCGGCTTCAACCCTCTCCCATGCACATTCTATCTACACTACATCTTCCTCTCCACAAGATATATAAACCTCTACAAATGTCGAATGAGATGCTCTTACCTTAGAGAGTTAACTATTCCAAGGATTTCAAGTTCAAAACCTAGCTCCCACCTTGTTTTCACAATTTTGGGGTCACCGAACCGCCGCAGAGAACGATCTGCTCAGAGCTTTAAAGCGAAGTTTCCACAGCGGCTCCCTAAGACAACGGCTCGCAGAAAAATAATAACGATCAAGCAAAAAAAGACTAACGGATGATCCACAAAGGAAAAAAGAACCATACCGAGTATTTTTCGGACGTTGATTTCTCGTGTAGTGCCATGCTGTAACGAACGGATGATCCAGACGTCAATAAAAACTCATACAGAGTATTGCTCGGACGTTGATTTCGTGTTTTGCGTGTATTGTAGAACAAAGGATGATCCTACGATATAAAAACGCATACCAAGATCTCCTTCGCACAAGATATGCATAAACATTTACAAAATTTGGACAGTGCGGTTTGTTTAAGAACTATGCCTTTAAAGACTTAACATCACCACAGGGGTTCCTTTAATTAATTAGGATGTCAATATAATTAACTAAGGTCGCTTGCTTAACGTATCACTGTGGAAATCGCGATTTCGCATGCTTCAGAAGAAAGCTTACTGTAAAGATCGCCTCTTCCCCAAAGTGTTCCTTAAGAGAGCTGCTCGAAGAGATATAGTTGCACAAAGCTGCATCTAAAGGGCACCGCCTGTGAAGAGATCAATATTTTCACAAATGGCTTACGAGAGCCGCTGTGAAGATATTTTTACACAAAGTGTTCTAAACCCAAGGACCGCGATCATCATTTGAGGCGGCTCTCCTTTAATCCGCTGTGGAAAGAAATCCTTGGTGTCTAGGAAAATCATTTCGTAGTAGTGAGTGTAGCCCAAGGGCCCCAAAGGAGAGCTTTGTCCCTAACACCGCACTGCCCAACACCGCTTTTGAAGTATTCGTAAGCTTCCTTTAGCTTGTCCTCGCTGTTCAAACATTATTCTATTGCCCTCGCTGAAGGACCGAATGAGGTTTCTTCTTCGCTTTGAATTGGCCATGAGGTGGAAGAAACGTGTTGGCGCCCCCGCTTGATTTTAGTTAATCTTGCATGCCGCCTCGCTTCTTGATTTTTGTATTGCCGCCAAAGTCGAGCAATTTGGTTTTTAGTGTTTTCCGAGTTCTATTTCATTCTCGCGATAGCGAGCGCCTCTTGTGAGCATTCTAGTATCGTGAGCGTGACTTGTATCGTAGCCGTTTGAAGAGCAATGTTCGCAAAGATTTTTCCTCCAACTCTTTAGAGCCTTAGCCGCTCTGCTCATTTTGGCGCATACCGCAGGATCGCATCCGGTGTGGATAGGTTGATTCCGTGATTCTCTACCATTTCTCGAACCCCTAAGATGGACGCCCAAAGAAGCTTCGGGTTTAAAACCTCTAAAATACTCAAAGCTTGCGCTCCTTGCATAAGGAGGGCGGTGATCCGATGTCATAGTTGCTAGAGCGCATAGATCCGATTTGGGAAAGCCTCGTACATTCTTTGTAGCCGTGAAGCGGTCAATTTTGTCATGGTGGGTTGTTGCTGCTCATTTGTCCATGTGAATTGGCGAACCTGGAGGTCCAAATAAAAGTTGCATTTTATTGATGGAGTGGTTTAAGCTGCCTCATCATACTTCTATTTATCGAGCCTCTATTCTTTCTCTAGCTCGCCTAATGAGGTTGAAGTCCCTAGGATCAACCATCTCGGAAGACCATTTCACTCACTCTTCTAACTCAAAGGAGAAAATATCTTTTGTCCTCTTCGCTTGCGTGCCATAAACCCAAAGAATATCCCATGTCACCTCATCATATCGTGATGTCAAAGTCACAGTGATTGTATTGGGGGTGATTCTGGTATTATTGAGGTCATATAGATCATTCCAGACTACCAAAAGGATTCCACCCGAGGTGCCATTGGAAGGTATATAGACTGACTGGTTGGCCAATCTCGCACCCAGGGTTTCATTTAGCAAACTTGTAGCCCAATTTTCGATTTTTGTTTCCTGAAGACAAACAATTGTAGCGCCAGTTGATCGGATCAGCTGCTTGGTGCTCTCTCTTTTTGCCGGATTGTTTAAACCTCTGACATTCCATGACAGAATATTACACTTGGCACACATTAGACACAAATAACTCCACTTCATTAAAGGCTCTGTACAAATAGTTGGGGTACATAACACATACTGCACCACTTCATAAGGCACCAACATACATGACACATTGGGCGACATTCCATCGTGCACCAGCAACCATAGACTACCCGTAACCGGATCAAGAAACTAAGATTACAAAGATCGATAGCGGCTAAGTTCATCATAAGCCCCTAACACAATAGTATCCGGATCACCGCATTACCAATTACATCAATTAAGCTACCATAGTAATTAAGGGTGTGTCCCTAGCTAATCTTGGGCCGCCTTTGATTTTGCGACATCTCATCTTGTTGCATGAGTAAAAACAACCTCCTCAACAGTGGTCAAGATCGATAAAGCCTTCCAATCAACCGCCACCCTTGAACCTCGACTCGCCAATTGATCGCCTTCCAAATTAACGTCCACCCTTGATCCTCGCCTCCCTTTACCTATTTTCTTCTCCCCTTTGCGCTTGATGTTCGTCTGGTTCACCAGCACGAGTATTGCCTCCATCTGTTCCTTGCTTATTGGTCGCTCAAGTAATCGGCAAGTCGCTCAAAAAGATCATTATGTGAGTGAGCATTATGTCGTTGATTTTGTTGTTCCGTGGGAAAGGTCTTTAAGCTTTGATGCAAGCAATTTTGGGCTAATGTAATTGCCCCTTGTTGGTTCCACTCGCTTAGCTTTAGCCGCTAATCTGATGCTTTTTCTTTGGTTGAAACCTTGGAAGTTGAACCTTTGTTTTCTCAAATGTAGTTTAGGTGATTATTTAGGCATGGCGGGTTTGTATGATAGGTGGATGAGGGTTGTGTGAGACCTCCAAAGATGAAGTCCTCTAGATTGACTTGAGTGAGGGCAAGAAGTTGTGGCGATGTTCGGTGTAACCGTGTTGGTATTTCGGGAGATCATCCGAGTTTCCCAAGTGTTGTTGTTGGTACATCCTCCGATGTCGAGTTTCCTGTGGATTTTCCAGCTTATTGTGGCTTCATTCTCTGTGGATTGTGTAGTTATATTCTTTGGAACTATTGTTTGAGGTGCTATGGCTAGAAGTGTTTGGGAATCTCGCACTACTGGTCGCTAGTGTATTCATGCCCCACTTGACTTGGCTCAACTCAGAAATGGCTCATTCCAAAGATGTCGCTAGTTGAAATTGAACAGGTAGTCTAGGTTGTCAATACTGGGGATCCTGCCCCATTAGACGATTTTGATCTATGCACTATTCAGAGGTAACTTCAGTCTGGGGGGTAGCCGGTGTTGGTATTTCTGGTAGATCATCTGGAGTTTCCCCCCTAGTGTTGTTGTTGGTACATCTTGAGGTGTTAGTGTTTCTGGTGTGGATTTCCCAACTATTGTGGCTATATTCTCTGTGGATTGTGTAGCTATATTTTGTGGAACAGCTTGTTTGAGGTGCTATGGTTAGTAGTGTTTGGGAATCTTGTCTCACTGGGTTGCTAGTGTAAACATTCCCCACGGATTTGGTTCAGCTTGGGAGTCAATAGACTTAGTGCAATGAGGATGCTCTGCACCAGACCTCTAAGTGGGTCATTCCAAGATGTAGGTGCTGAAATTGAGCAGTAATGCAAAGTTGTCGACATCGGGATCCTTCTCCACTAGGCGTATTTTGGACTATGTATCGCTCAGAGAATCTTCACCGTTGTCAAGAGCCGAGAACCGATCGAGAGCTTTGTGGATCCTCCGAATAGCAATGCCCAATTGGGAGAATTGAACAGACGCGCGAGATGAAGCCAATCCTTTTGCTCGTAAATCACCTTGTGTGCCAACAAGAGAAGCATGCCGACAACTTTCAAGTAAGTGCGAGCATTATTAATTTGATTTACTCGCACTTCCATCCGCTCCCGCCGATGGAGTCCTTCTTCTTCTTGATCTCCAACAATGTTCGCAATTCCTCAAGCCGCCCGGTGCTTGTTGTACTCCCGTACAAGTGGGTCGGCGAAGGTGACCCTTTTCCTGCTTTGCTCCAGCTCCATCTTCCTTGGCCTCTGGGTGTTCTTGCTCATGTGCCACAAAGACTGCTGGGGTTCAGAGCTCTTGCCGAACCTTCTTGAGGTCGAACCAAAGAAAGCCACGCCAGAGGCGCTTATGGCGCTTTCAACTCCACCTCGCAGCTTGAGTCGCGAACCCAACCGACACACCGCGGTGTTCGCGTGTTCGGCGACGGTGGTCATCACGATTGTAGTCATCATCGCCTTGGTCATCGAAGCGGCGGTGTGTCAATTGTCGACTGCCTTGCTCGACCGATCCCTTCTCCCCACTTCATCCGGCCACCAGTAGCTCCATACGAACTCTCTCGGCCGCTATGCATTCTGAGGCCACCGGCTCCCTCTGCCCCCGGAGGAAGGTGAGATCTTCAACAATCTCCAGATCATTGCGAGGTTGTAAACTTGCCCACGCTTCAAGCTCTGCTGGCTCTACATGTCGGGTTACCACCGCGAGAGCAGACATTGGTTGGAGGGAGTTCCGGTCCTGCTCCATGACCTGCCAAGGAGACTTCTTCGATATCACACGGGTCGAGCACCAAGCCCATGTGTCAAAGGACCTTGTACGCCCCTCGCTCGGTGCTTTCTCGACGTAATGAATTGCACAACTTTTTCCCCAAAATCCTTGCCGCCACCTCTTCATTCCAACAATGCATGGGACACCTTCTACCCCGACCTTCACATGGAACTCAAAGTTGACATTTGTATGCCTCGCCGCCGCATCAGCCGAAAGTGGAACTCACGACCCCAGAAGAAACTACAACCGAAGTTCACCACCCTCCTTCGCTATGCGCTCGGAGAAAATGACTAGGAATTGCTCGAGGAAGTGCTTGAGAAGTTGGAAGTCGCCAGGCCGAGGTTGAAACGGTCCCAAGCATGTCCCTACTATGAATGATTCCACCTCATGGTCAAGGTCGCCGAACCAATGCATGCTGTTCCTTGGCCGATGAGCAAGTCGCAATTGCTTGATGGCCCCTGTGGCGTAGATTGCACCGTAGGCCCTCACCACTTAGCCCTAGGGTCACCAGGTACTCGCCATTATTGACATTCCTCCGAACAACTTCACAGAAGTTCGGAGTTTGAGGAGGAGTTTTGGAGAGTGGCGCACTCGGGTAGACGTTTGCTGTCGGGCCTTGGGTGCAAAGTATTTGAGCCGCTTCGAGGATCCTCCTTGGGCATTCAATTGCCCTGTGTCAGAGCAGAGGCAACGCCATTTCTAATCGCGTTCTCGCAGGTTTACCATATGGTCTCGTGCTAGGCGCTTAAAACATTTCCTTTCGCCGCTGAAGAACGCCACCATCGAAATGATGGCGTGGTTGGTCCGAATTACCCCGTGGTGATGAATGGACCTTATTTTTCCTCCACCAATGCCGAAGCTTTGACCGTGTCCATGCGCCTCGCATCTTGGGTTGGCACACCGGGTATGAAGGTGCTTCGATTCTCGCACCGCCAGCGTGGTTGATTTCTTCGCCGAAAGGTTCGTGGATCACCGAAACTCGCCGCCTATCTTCCCGCAGTGCTTTGAGCTCGATTTAATTTACCCTGCTGTGGAGGCGTGCTCCTCTTCTTGAATCTCTTTCGCTTTAGTGAGGCCGAATTCGAGCCCGCCAATCTTCCCATGAGATCTCGCCATGAATGCGCCTTGCACCGTAGTCTTCATGCCTTTACTTTTGTTGGAGATGATCGCTTGTTCCGCTTCGCCTTCCTTTCCTCTCGCCGCGGATTCGCGGATGAAACTGCTGATGGATCTTCGACACCGTGCTCATCTTCTGACACATTCGACATCTAGCTTCCTGCGGGGACTTGATTGGTTGCGACATGGGCGGATCTTTGAGTGATCTGAACCTTGTGCTGCTGCCTTAATCTGCGGCCCCAAATCAGCAGCCCTAGAATCGTCTTCGTCTCTTACATCACCTGGTACTACCTGGCCTTGCTCCACCTGTGGTTTTCGGGTCTCCTTGTGCCTGGGAGGTGATGGATCTGCAAGTGGAGAACCTGGATCTGGGTTTGAATTGGCTGATTTGCTGGAGGAAAGGGCTGGATTTGGATGGGCGGGTGGTGGCTGGAGCGAGGGGGAAGAGGCGGTCGGGAGCGAGGGGGGCATCGCGAGGCTCTCCTGTATCTTGAGAATTTACAGAGCCTGATGATGGCTCGTTTAAAGTCGTGAGCTCATGATCAAGCTCGAACTCGAGGGCTTGCATTCAGCATTTTTTACACCCCTGTCCTCCAGGGCGCCTATTAGAAGTTCCTGCTTTTTTTAGAAGGAGCAGCAATATAGAAGTTAGAACTGGACTGCTGTACCGGACCTACTGCTGCTCCAATCCCATGCAGCCTGTTGCAGCTTGCGGCCCATCCAACGACCCCACAACACAGAAAATCTATTGACTACTGCGGGCTTGCCCATTTGCCACGAAGAAGGCCTGATAGGGTGGCACTGACTGGGGCTTCTGTCCAATTCCATCGCGTCGCACTACACGGCTCCACGCATTCAGGTGCGCGGCGGCGCGAGTCGTCGGAGCCTCGAAGGGCGGAGCGTGAGTGCGTGACGTGCGCACGGCTCAGCATGCGGCCGACTGGTGGCCGCACCAATGGTACGCGAGGGTTCCTAAGTCTCACGGGTAATTACTCACTGCAGCGGGGAATCTGAATTACGAAGCTGATTTTTAGTTCTGTTGAAATTGTGCTAGGGAGCTCATGTAGATGTGCATTGGTATTTTGTTGTTTCCATGCGGAATGACCTCCTACGGCTTGCTACCAAGGAGATTGTTGTAGCTAAGATCCAACATAGAAAGAAGTCGAAGGTTTCCCAAGTTATGGTATGAAACCCTCGAAGTTATTCTCTGCTAGAGAGAACCATGTCAACTGTGTAAGATTGCTAATTGAGGGTGAATTGTCCCGATGAAGTTATTTTTTGCTAGAAGGAGCTCTGTCAGCTGTATAAGGTTTCCCAAGCTAGGTGGTATGAATCCCTCGAAGTTATTGTCCGCTAGAGAGAACGATGTCAACTGTGTAAGCTTCCCGATAGAGGGTGGAATTGTGCCGATGAAGTTATTTTTTGCTAGAAGGAGGTTTGTCAGCTTTGTAAGGTTTCCCAAGCTAGGTGGTATAATACCTGTTAACTCATTTTTCGCAAGAGAGAACGATGTCAACTGTGTAAGATTGCCAATGGCTGGTGGAATTGTCCCGATGAAGTTGTTCTCTTGGAGATTTAACCTTTGTAGCTTTATCAGTTTCCCAATCCACTCTCCAGTTGTGCCAGTAAGATTGTTTATATCTAGTGAGAGTTGAATTAAACCATGAAGTCTTCCTATGCTTTGTGGAACTATTCCAGATAGGTTGTTTCCACCCATCAGCAGATATTGAAGATTGATCGACAGGTTACCAATAGAATTTGGTACGACTCCCTGTAGATGATTATTAGCTAATGAAACCACCTCTAGGAGACTACAATTTGCCAACGCATGGAAGAATGCCCAGCCATCACTGTCCCTAGCTTCAAGCTTATTTCTTTCAAAGTTTAGACTAGTCAACCATGAAAGCTTTCCAAAAGAGCTTGGGATTTGGCCAGTGAAATAATTTGATGGTAGATCTATTTCTTCTAGACCTGAAGCATTTCCTAGGGAAGCTGGAATTTGACCGTCGAACATGTTTCCCCCCAACTCTAGAGCTTGGAGATTAGGGAGGGCATCACCAATGTTAGATGGCAATGCGTTGCCCAGTATATTGTATGACAAGGATAATTCTTGAAGCGAAGACATATTAGAGAGAGTTTGTGGGATTCCACCAGATAGACTGTTTTCGGCTAGGTACAACCGCCCTATGTTTGGCATTTGACAAAGCTCGTCAGGAATTCGTCCGTTCAGTTGATTTTCTGTAAGAGAGATTGCTTCTAAAGTGGTGATGTTTCCGAGGGCTGGCGGGATGATCCCAGTGAGATTGTTCCTGTAAAGGCCCAGAAGTACTAGCTTGGAAAGATTGCCTATGCTAGGAGGAATCACACCCATTAGCAGGTTTTTAGAGAGATCTAGCTTTTTTAAGTTTGAACAATTTGTAAGTGTATCGGGAATAATTCCGTGCAGAAAGTTGACTTGAAGAACAACGGTCTCCAAGTGTTGGAGATTGCTAAGAAGAGGTAAAGGGCCAAGGAAGTTATTTTTGGAGAGGTCAAGCTTATTAAGGAATGTTAGGTTTCCAACAGACGAGCTAATTAATTTGTCCCGACAAGCTTTGGCCGGTGAGGTTGAGTGCTATGACGCGCCACGGTCTTGTCAAGCTGCAGTTCACACCGTTCCACCTACAGAAGTGGATGCTGGTGTTCCAAGTGTTCAAGACTCTTTTTGGATCACTGGTGATACCCTCCTTGAAGTCTAGTAGAGAGTATAAATCTACGCTGTTCTCATGGACGGTTGAGCAATAGACGTTTCCAATTCCGTAACACAACAGCAGTAATGCCAATAGTATAAGCATAGTGAGTGTCGCCAACTGTTTGACACACATAAGACCCACGGTGCCTGCAAAAATATAAGACCATAAACATTGTGGCATACTATGCTCACCGCAGTGCTATGACCAGTTAAGACAAGTTTACAATCCTATCAAATTCACCTGCATCCTGTACAAATGTGTTCTACTAACAAGGAGCAGTAGTAAGTTATTTAAAGCAGAAAGGCTAAACATTGTCAAAGTTAAGGATCTCTTTGATTCGCAGGAATTTTAGATGATTTTTGTAGAAATTTCAGAGAAAACATATTAATTTTTGTAGGAAACGGGAAAAAAATTCCAGACCCAACACTTCAACCCAGCATTAAATAATGCAAGCCCCACAGCAAGTAACAAGCCAAAAGATAAGTTTAAGTACCAACGAGGAGGAGTGAAAATAAGGCACCTCTGCCTGGCCGGAGCGCAGAAAACGGCAGCCTTTTCTGCTTGGTTATGCCGGGTGGTGGTGTCGGAACTTTGAGCTAGATGGTCAGCTGGCTCAGGACCCAGGGGATTTAAAAACGGCTTTGCAGCGTCCTTAGACTATCTCCAGCGGTATCCCTTCAGCCTTCAAATCCCTTCGCAGACAGATCCCAAGCACATCCGCACACTCCCGACTATATGGCCTTTGCTTGACCGCTGCTTACAGCGGAGACCTTGACCCCGATCAAACTTACTGCTGCTAGTACTATTCATCTCCTCACCCACCGCTGCTGTTGCTGTTTGAGCTGGACAAGATTGTTGCGGGATGTCCGGCTCTGTACTCTTGAGCCGGAACCGGACAGAGATCTTTCTGCGCTGATGTGCGACTCGTCTCGGCCGGCTTCGATGCTGACAAACTTCCGCACATGGATCGGTTTTCCGGTTCAAGATTCTCCTTTTTCCAAATGCATTTCGATTCCTTGTGATGACCGTGCTTCCGGAATGTATTGTGTGGGCATTGTTCGTTCATTGGTTTCCTTTGACAGAGTAGCGGGTCGAGTAGTTGTACGTATTCGATTTGGACAAGCATACTACTAATTTGCAATGCCGTCCTTCATACGATTGTGCCGATGGGTGGACATCATTTTTTTAAGGTGGGTGAATATCATTTGAATTGGAGAAATATCTAGCAAGAACCACCAATTCGGTGAAAGGGAAAATTTAGTTTCTGTAATGGAAAACGTGTGTAATATCGTTTTTGCCATCGAAAATCTACTCATTTCATTTTTACAATCCTTCCATCGGTGTGTATCTCATTTTTTTTTCCACTCTGTCCAATTTTTCATGAAGTCAAATGATGTTTGACCATTAAGAAATATGACAAAAAAATCAAAAAATAGAAAAGTTTTATGCATCCTGTTATTGTTTTACTTACTCTCCTTGTCTACTTATCCCAAAACAATCAAATTTGAGGTTGAGTTTACTATAAGTTTATAATATTTCAAGAACTGCTGCATGCAAATACAAGTCATCGTATTATAGTACGTATCAATCAAACATTTTTAGATTTGACAATTAATATATGAAACAATAAATAGACTGACCTAAAAAATTATCGGTATTATTATATTCGTCATGAAGTATATTTTTATAATACAATTTTTTTTCTGATTTCTAACAACATTTCCGCTAGAAATTCAGAATTTTTCCCTATTGTAGCCCTCGAAAAAAATCTATAATTAGCCCCTATCGGATTTTTTTTGTAAAATTGGCCCTCGGACCAGCAAACGCCGCACACGGGGTGCGCGGTATTTGGGTTTGCAGCAGACGGTGAGCGCTACAGTGCCACGATGGGACACGTGGCATTCTAGTGCCCCCACTTAGCTTAATTAATCAAAAAAATAAAAATGCCATGCAGTGGTACTGAAGAGCTACATGCTAAGTACCATTGCATGGTATTGTAGCACATCTTTTAATTTTTTTATGCGCTTAGCGGAGGCTAGTTCTACAAAAAATACATTATAATTTTATTAGGTTTTATAAATACATTATAATATAAAAAATACACTGCTAGTTCTAAAAATCGCACATACTACTACAAATATTTTGAGGACCCATATTGTGCGGGCCATATTCTATGTGGTGCAAAATATAACACAATATATTAAGGAGCCATATTCTACGGCCCTAATTATCGTCAACAATTTCGCAGTCCACCATCACAATAATTCTCATGAAATAATAATAATATTTTTTGTGGACAATATTTTCTATTAGATCTATTAGGATTTATAAATATATTATAATAAATTACATTATAACAGATACATCATAATACATTATATATAATTTTATTAGATTTTATAAATACATTACAATAGAAAAACATCATAATTATTGAACCTAATAAACCTAATAAAAAATATTGCCCTTTTCAGAACTAGCCGCCGTGCGATTTTTTTAGAACTACCTGCAGAACTTTTTTTTCAAAACTAGCCACCGTGCGATTTTTTTTCTATTATAATGTATTTATAAAACCTAAAAAATTATAATATATTTTTCTAGAACTAGCCTCCACTCAGCACATAAAAAAATTAAAACGCCTGCTACAGTACCATGCAGTGGTACTGTAGCATGCAGCACTACAGTGCCATTGCATGGCATTTTTATTTTCTTTTTCGAATTCACTGAGTGAGGGCACTGCAATACCACATGTCATGACATAGCATTGCAGCGCTCCCCTTCCACTGCAAACCCAAATGCCATGCATCCTGTGCACCGTATTTGCAGGCCTCGGGACCAATTTTGCAAAAAAAAAAATCTGACATGGACTAAATCTAAAAAAAATTTGGAGGGTTACAGCAGTGAAAAATTCAGAAATTGATGGTCGAAGTGATACTTTAGAAACCGTGTCAATACACAAAATGTTCTCTATCTGAGAAATCGAACAAAGCATAAGCCAACATGATTTTCACATGCTGGTGTTTATATAACAGCTATACCTCTGAATACAGTGTATTGTTCAATCTCTAGGGATTGCATAATTTCTTTGGGTGTTTTATTTGCACACACGCCACTAGGCTGTACTGTTGGCCCACCTTTGGAATCACATATACTAACAAGCTGAACAGAACATCTATACGTTACTAGAGAGCAAGTTGTACAACATCGGTAGTAGTGAGCTTGTCCACAATTGCTGGAATCTTCGACCACGGAGAAACCGTTTCGCAGAATATACAACCGACGCGCACGGGACGAATAGTGAGGCTCCGGAAGCATGCAGCACACTGTGCTCAACAACTCATATGTACGTACACGTGAACGCGCAACTCATCCCCAAACCACGAGCAGCCAGTAGCGGCCGGCCTCCGTCCTCCGGGCGGAAAGCGGGCAAGCGAACAACGATACAGGTTAGAAACAATCACTGTTCGCACTACTACAGAACCGGCTACTAGTAGCGGTTCAGAACCCTTTAGAAGCGGTTTTATAATCGCTTAAGCAATCAAGGCGATACCAGAGGTGATCACAAGCGGTTTCGATCCGCCAGCCGTGGCACCGTAAGGTTGGGAAGGTGTTCGGGAGGGCCATGGAGCCGCCACGTGGAGATTCCACAAGCTGTTCGCTTTACAAACCGCCAGGAGAAGGATATCCAAGCGGCCTGCCTTACAAACCGCTTATGGAGAAGGATATCTGTGCTGTTAGTCTTACTAACCGCCAGGAGAGTAAAGACTCTACAAGCGGTTGAGTCACCAACCTCTTGTGGAGAGAGTTTTCGATTATATGTATTTTAGAATATGTTCTACAAAGGTTTTTGTATATCGCTTTTTACCATAAAATTAAATATGAGGGGAGGAGTTTTTATGCAATTAAATATATATGGCATATGCATACTCATACACATGTTCACAAGCTAGCTAGCTCACTACACTAAAAAAATGAACTTAATAGTGTAAAAATGGACAAGTACATAGACGCAACCAACGCTATAATTTTGAATGATGAAAAAATGATTATCGAACTCATTTCTTGCATGCGCCACTTTTTTTTCCTTGGTCGACATGGATGTCGCCGCAGCTCATCGGTGTCCAACTCGAAACCTTACGGAACTCGCCATTTCGAGATACAACCTCGCCGACAATGAAGCCGATGAGTTGTTCTGGAGTGCGCAAGACCGGTGAGGCGGAGCACGTTAACGTGCTCATCGATGTTAATGACAATTAATTGCTGAAGTATATAAATATCCGATCACATGCAATTAATTAAAATGTAAGTTGTAGCAACAAATTGACATGCATATACTAACCTCTAAGATAATGTTCCAAATTGCCGCCATGAATAAAACTTTGAATATAGTGGAACACGAGTAGCCACATAAGTTGTTTCCACCGCCGGGCGCTTAACCTTCAGGGGAGAAATTTCGAATATCGATGAAGAACCGATATGGCGATGTATATTAATAATAGTTTTGTAGTACGCACTGAAAGTGCTTACTATGACTTCAATTCTTTCTCGAATTCTCCTTTTGCTTCTTCTTGAACTTTGCAAATGTCCTGCTCAGACGCCAATGAACCATTGGTATTTTTGGACCGGATTCCTTCTTGAGTCATAAACTATAATCCCGCCGTTGTCAAGCTCGATGACTAGAAGGATCTAGTGAAACCTATTCAGATATTGCAACATATGCGTAAGTAGCTACTCGTACTATCAATGGCTTAAGAAATACAAGAACAAGAGGTTTGTGAGAATACGACTTGAAGTTGAAGGGCGTATATGTATGGTTTGTAGTGTTGTTTCAACAAGGCATGCAAAAGGTATGCCTCAACGGACGATTTTTGTCGGTCGATGACCGATTTTCTCGCTGACAATCTCGGGTCGATGAAGCCAATGTTCTGCTTGCCCATCTTTACATCGTTGTATCTCCATTCTACATAAGAAGGATAACTAAGTTAATTAGATTTTCAATTTTGTGGTGCGGAGGAAGCAAACGGTAAACTTAGTAGATCGACACTTACGCATACACCAAGCAGACATGAAAGACACGCTGACCTCGCTCCTTGGTACACATGGTACAAGTCATCAATTCCACCATAGTTCTCGTGTTGTTCCCATGAAGAAATACTCATCTTGGAAACGGAGGAGGAACATTTTATATCCTTTAGATGCCCTTTTCCATGTACCATTCATGCATTTGACGATCTTGGTTGGGAGATCTTTTATATCCTTTGGATCAATTAGCTTTGTCAACTCATACTTCTATTTGATTGGTGCCATTGGAATATCCTGGTCTAATGATTTGAGTCCCGCCTCCTTCAGAATGCCATTTTCTCAAGTCCTCAAGACTCATCGATCTTCCACTTTCTTCTTCTTCCCGCCAAGGAGCCCATGTATTTTTAATCGTAGCCTTTCATTGTCCTTTGTAGTCGCCATCACAAAGGCGGTGCTGCTCCGCATGACCGAAAGTGTTTCACGCTTTTTTATCTATTTTAAGCTTGGCTCGCTTTTGGGCGAAGTCGCTCGCCACATCCGTTTTACGGATGCAATTTAGCTCCTCCGCAATGATCATATGGCCTCTTTGGCGGTTGTTTTGACATTCTCTCGTCACGGATGCCGATTTCGTGGGAGGAGGTGCTAGTGGGATCTCCTTCGACATCGAGCTTCTTCCTGGGAGATGCCGGAGGCGCAGGACCGGAGATGTTGGGTGCTTTACTTTCAAAGCGGTGGCGTGGCGGCGGGTCGGGCTTTGTGGAGCGGAGGTGGAGGAGGCGTGGCTCGACCACCGGGAAGCATTCCGCAAAGCGACGCCGGAGGAGTCGTGGGTTGTCGATGGAGGAGGCGTGCTTGCTCCTCGAGCTGCTCAAATTGCGGGCCTCTTGTCGGAGATATACCTCCACACCATCCGAAATATGATGTGCTTTTTGCGCCAGAGGATGAATGTGCCATGGAGGGCCTGCCCAAGCTTTGTCACGCTGTCGCCTCAAAGAATCTCGAGCACGAGATCTTCAAGCCCCCCACCACCTCTTCCACCGTGACCTTCGAGTATCACGACTTTGTCGGAAGGCTTCTTGTTAGGTCCCTGCTCTTTCCGGATCGGGTGGCCGATGAGGTACCGGGTGGATACACAAACACATATAATATGAATGATTTTAGAATAATGGGTGAAACCTATTCGTAATGGGTGAGAGTATACCCTAAGATTAGTGTTAACGGCCTCATCGACAATAGCCGCAAGAAGACCATCGTGATGTTCGTGATCGCTGTTAATGGCCTCATGGCTAAGATGCTACCCAAATGCAATGGTCTCGAATATCATATTTTCCGCTTCATCGAAGCCGGGTCACCACGCCTTGGTGTCGCCATCTAGAGTAGAGCACATCTCGAGGCTTAGATTATATATGAAGACAAGGTTGTTGAGAACAATTCGAGTTTGAAAGCATAGTTTAAGATCGACAGAATGTGTTTGTGCCTCGATGAGATCACATTTCACATAGACTTACACATTTCACATGATACATATACAATTGACAATTCACATATACTTGTACATTTCACATAGACTTACACATTTCACATGGTACATATACAATTGACAATTCCATATACTTATTTGCTAATAAAAAAATATGATTCATTTATTCACACATGATTTCCACTACTGCACCGGAATGTCGCCGATGTTTCTCCACGCGGCCAAGTAACATGGCTCGCCATGCTGTCGGCTGGCGCTGTCGCTAAGAGCCCATCGGGCGATATTAGGTGCCGACTCGGAGAAGGTGTCAGTTCGAGGACCAAAGACTGCAAGTTCCAAAAGCATGGTCGCCAAAGAAAGCATACGATATAATTCGTGGAGAAGACCGTGAGGTGACGCGGTTTGGTTGACAAGGAACCGATTGCTCGCTTTTTGTGTAATAGACTATTAACATTCTAGTCGGGATTTATAACCATATTTTATTTTTGAAAATCATATTAGTGTGGAATAAGAATGATTCATTATTTGTGTATTCAAAGAAATTTTATCGAAGTCCTTATCTTCATCTCGACCAAAGATAGCGATGATACGATTATGTCTACATCAAGGCGGTGATACGCGATTATGTCTACATCAAATCAAGGGACCAAGTATAACATGAGACCGCAACCCGTGAAGACCGAGCGACACCGACTATGAGAAGCAAGGCTGTTTCAATCAGCCAAAATCATCTAGAACCGTGAGAAGCAAATCACATATTGTATGTAACAACAAAAAATTACAATGCTAATCACGATATCAAAGGCCTACAAATTGACATGTGCAATCTTCGTGATACAACATTCAAAGATCCACCGACATAAGTGTGTTAAAAGCATTCATACAATGGATGATTTTTTTTCCAAGCAATAATCCGTGATCCAAGTAACAATCCCCATCGATTAAACTACAACCATCATATTGATTCGAAGTTAACCAGAATTAACCCAAGAGTAAATTCACTCCAACTAGACAATACTCCTAAATCAATCCAAGTAATCAATATCAAAGTGTCAATCTCTCATTGTACCAAAGAATTGAATAGCAACCACATATAGCTACAAAGAGTGTAGCACACCAAGCAAGACCGATAAAATGCAAACTAACTACAGAGCAAAGTTAGCTCAAGACTAATCGATTCTCGCACAAAGATCAAGATCAATCCATACCAAACCTGTGCATTCATAAGGGTACTTCAAACCAAAAATTCACAAAGAACTTATAACTACTGTTTCTTCCAATACATGATTTTTGCAACAAGATTTCCTTGTATTGTGGACTAAAAATCTGAATAAGAATTTCAAGAGGACTATAAAAATCAATAAGAATTAACAAAGAACTTATAACTAATCTCACTTTTAAAGCTGTAATTTTAGCAGCCATCACAACTTCAGAGGCAAAATACGTGATCCAACAGATGCTGGTCTAATAACCAAGGGCATGCTCAAGATCCCACCATGCATATACGGCAAGAACGCATGTAAAAGTCATTCACAAGATTTCACCGAACACCTTGTGGGCATAAAAACATAGAGAGCAGAGGGGGCGTTTACGCTGCATCTAGGATCTCCGGGTGGAACGGCGTCTCGGCTGGCCGAGCGGTGGCAGAGGAGGTCCTTCGCGAGGTGGCGCTTGCGCTGGGTCTCACTTGAGGCGGCACTAAGAAAATTTGGGGTGTGAGGAAGCGGGGACTTAGAAAATTTGGGGTGTGAGGAAGAGCGGCAAGATCAACTTTATATAGGGGGTCTTCTACAAGCGGTTGGTAATAACAACCGCTAGTAGTAGTGATCTACAAGCTGTTGGTATTATCAACCGCTAGAAGAGGACTTCTACAAGCGGTTGGTATTACTAACCGCTTGTAGAACGATGGACAGGCGGTGTGGGAAAGGCCCTATGCAAGCGGTTGGTATTATGAACCGCTTGTAGAGCACCCTTGTACAAGCGGTTCGTAATACCAACCGCTTGTAATAGTGCTGACAGTATAATATTAAAAACAATACGGTGCCTGTGTAGTTCGACAAGATCTCTTCTCCCTTGGCTAGCGCGTGGCGCTTGAGTGTACGGCTCGACCACCCCTGTTCAACCGCCACGCCTTGCCATTCTTTTTTATTATGGTTTCTACAAGCGTTCTTACTACTAACCGCTTAGTTGGTATTTTCACAAGCGGTTCTTACTACGAACCGCTTGTAGAAGTTGGTAGAGCTTTAAATTTTCTAAGTCCACGCATGCACTCTCCCACACCTTCAAATTTTCTAAGTCCCAGCGCCCTCTCTGTCAGACGCTCCTTCCTCGCTCTCTGCTTTCATGCCCACAAGGTGTTCGTGAAATGCCCACAAGGAGTTTTGTTGATATATTCATGTTGGAGTAAAGAAAAATATTGTTGATGGTAATTTGTTTCACTCTTTGAAGCAATTAATTCATGTCGACGGCTTCATCAAATGGCTAGACGAAGAGACAACTAGAGGCATTATGATGAAGCTATCGTGTCCTCGCGCGAGATCCTCAGAATGTGTTCACCTCCCATACATCCAAGAATCCATCCCGAGTGTTCATGAAGTGTTCGAATATGTCGGTAAGTTTTTGAAGTTATTCATTTGTTCATATTCCTTGACTTTCACCTTCCGCTCCATTCTTTCTCGCTTGAAGGGCACAAGATGTCCATATTGGCAAGTAATGATAAAGCCACCATAGTCTTGAAAATCTTGCAATGCAAATTGTCTGCATTACAAGAAGATTTGTCGCCAATGGAGAGTTCACAGATCCCATGTACTAGTGTCTAAAAGAGGAGAGATGCACATTTGGTCGCTTCTGATGACAACAAGAGTATTAAAAAGCTAGAAGAAAGGATGGAAAGAGTAGAGGACATGCTAAAGAAATTAGTTAATATAGCTATCATTGTAATGTTGCTCCTTTTAGTTAATATAGCTATCATTGTAATGTTGTAAATTTCACACTGCTTTTGGGGTTTTTGTATGGGAATTTATGAGCTAACTATGCTAAGCTGAATTTCTCTTTGTATGGTAAAATTTATGCAATTCTTTCATAGAGTGGATATAAATTTTCAGCTTTGTTCTCATTTTAAAATTTGTACAAATGGTTTTCGTGCTTTGTTTTCATTTTAAAATTTGTAGAAATAATTATGTACAAGCAATGCTAAACATCAACATATCAACATGATCATATGGAATAATTTGTATACAAGTAGTACATCTTAAGTCTTCGCTTTACAATTGTTCCTTCGTTATGATCGTGACGTATGTAAGGAGCATCGACATCATCGCCACGCAGACGCTTATGTCGACATCAATCGTAAAAGGAGGGAGCTCGTCGAATCGACCATACTCTTCCTCGCCGGTGACGTTCTCAACTCCTACAATCCTTCGCTTGCCTTGGAGAACCACATGTCGCTTTGGCATTACCTTTTGCTTGTCCTTCGCTTTTAGGTTTGCTTGACATGTCCATTACATAGAAGACCGGATCACATCGTCATGAGAACAAACGGTTCGCGCTTATAGCCGACTTCGTGAGATCCACGGTTGTCATGCCGATTTGTCGACCTTCACACCATTTGGAGTCACTTGACCCATTGGCACTTAAATAGAGGGACCTTCAGAGGTCCATAGTCGAGCTCCCATATTTCTTCTATGAAACCATAATATGTGTCCAACTCGCCATTGTTGTCTTGGGCTCTATACTGACATCACTGCTCGTTGGTGCTCCTATTATCCTCGATCCGTGTAGAATGTGTAACCATTGATCTCATACCCTTGAATGTCACGATTTCTTGTGATGGTCCCCGAGCCAAGCGCTGTAATAGTTCATCGCTTGACCCTTCCTCAAGGATGTACTTCAGAGCCACCGCCGAAAGAATCCATGTGCTTCGTGGTTATCCAACTCTCTATCTTCCCCGTGAACTCACGGCGAGGACACTCTTGTGTCAAGGACATAGGGGCGACTATAGTTGATTGCTTCGTAATGTTGAAATGTGCTTGCTTGAATGCAACAAGATCATTGCATGCAACCGATTGCCTTCCTATTGTCCCTTTGCCCCGTAGCCTCCCTCGTGTCGTGATATGGGGACGCCGATAGGATTTAGATCATTCATGTAATCCACACAAAACTCTATCACCTCCTCCACACGTAGCCCTCGGCAATGCAACCTTCCGGACGCGAACTGTACACGGACGTATTTCTTGAGGACACTCATGTACCTCTCGAAGGGAACATGTTGTGCAGATACACGGTCCGAGGATACCTATCTCCTTCACAAGGTGAACGGTGAGATGAACCATGATATCAAAGAATGCAGGAGGAAAGATCATCTCGAGGCTAACCAAACTTTGTACCACATCGCCTCCAACTTAGGCGCTTTAGCTGGTTCGACAACCTTCGCGAAATGGCGCTCAGAAGGAACATAGCTTTGTGATTGTCCTCGCACCCACTCGGCAAGATACCTCGGATACCAATGGAGCAATCTGGTCATCAACACAAGGCGCCATGGGATTTTAGGCCTTGGAGTTTGTTCTCTTTCGTGTTTACGAAGTCTCTTTACATTTGAGGAGTATCCGTAAGGACCTTCACACTGCTCAAACACTCAATCATGCTTTTTTCTCTTCTTTGCTTGGAGTGTAGCTCGCAGGATGTAGAAAAGTTGTTTTGTCCCTTCTTTGTTTTTCTGATGTAGGTCACTCCTCACCTCCATGTCTTCAAGGTCCTTCCGAGCTTGCGGTGTATCTTTCGACGCCATACATATCTATGTAGCCTAGTAGGTTCAAGCAAACATTCTTCGTGATGTGCATGAAGTCAAGCGAGTGACTTAACCTCCAAAACTTCCCAATACTACAGTCCCAAAATATTGATTTCTTCTTCCATGTGGGTGCATGACCATCCTCGCTCGACATGTATGCTTCCAAGACCCTTCCCAAATACTACTTTCAGATCCTTTACCATAGCAAACACAAGTCGCCCATTACGATGCCGAGGCTTAACACGAATCTGCTCTCTGCTAAATTTATCGCTTTTCCACCTCAAAGCATGACTGCCAGAAGAAATCCTGCGGTGGCCCATGTACACACACTTCCGAGAGTTTTTCAGTACATGCAATCCGTTTCATCTATGCATCGGGTGCGTGCTTTAAACCCTTTGATGCTTGGACCTGACAGTTACCGAGAGCAGCCAATCGTTGATTGTTACAAACAACAATGCACGCAGTTGAAATACTCTTTTGTACTCATCCCAAACCCGTACACCATCCTCCCACAACTTCACAAGGTCTTCAACCAATGGCTTAAGGTACACATCGATGTCATTTCCGTGTTGCTTCGGCCTTCGATCAACAATGGCATCATGATGTACTTCCGCTTCATGCATGTACCATGGAGGAATGTTATAGATGCAAAGCGCCACAAGCCAAGTGCTATGGATGTCGCTCAACCGATCAAAGGATTCATCCCATCGGTGCTCAACCCAAACCTTATATTTCGACCTCATTTGCAAAGTTCGTAAGCCCGATCTACTTTCCTCCATCGCGAGCCATCCGCAGGTGTCTAAGCATCCCGCCTTCCTTACGCTCTTCTACATGCCAACGCATCATCTTGGCATGACCTTCGTTAGCAAACAGACGCTTCAACCGGGGATCACAGGAAATACCACAATACTTTGGCGGAGTTCTTCTTCAGACGATTCCCATCTAATTCACCGATCACACGCAGCACCTTATACCGGATTCTTCGCACACGGACAAACCTCCAAATCGGCATACTCATTGCGATATAGGATACAATCGTTAGGACATGCGTGTATCTTCCGTACTTGCAATCCTAAAGGGCAGAGGACTCGCTTCGCTTCATCGTGAGATGCAGTAGAGTGTTACCTTCCGAAGCAACTTCTTTACGAGTGATAACAAACCATTGAATGCCTTGTCCGACACACCGCTTGTGGCCTTCCATTGCATGAGTTCTAGTGTAGTACGCAGCTTTTTGTGGCCCCGTCTACGCTTTGGGTACAAAGCGCTTCTATGGTCCTCTACCATGCTCAAACTTCTTGTATTGTCTTTCCTCCGTGAACTCTCCTCTCCATCACGGAGCATCCGATCTAACTCATCATCGCCAAACTCGCCGATCAGATCTTCCACGGACCCGTATTGAGTGGTGTCCCATACCGCTGGCTCTATCTTCCTCTTCTTCGCCTTCTTCATCGCCTTCCGTCAATCGCCTGCTTTCTCCATGGTGGGTCCAAGATGTATAGTTTGCAATGAAACCTCTCGTGATCACATGGCTCATAACCATCCATCGCTCGAGTGCTCCTTCTCATTCTTGCAATCTACGCACGGACAACGATGAAGCTTCTCGAGGCAAAATGCAACGGCGGCCGAGAAACTCCTTCATGCCATCTCTCGAACTCTCTTGACCGACGGTCCGCATTGTACATCCATTGCCGGCTCATCTACACCAATAAAAATAATAACAACATCTATCACTATATTTAATTAAAGCTAACTATGTCTAATAGTTTTGTATTTTTAATCATTCTCGCATTCTTTCAACTAAAGCCAACTAATTATTTCTAATCCTCGCTGCATTTTTTAAAATAAAACTAACTAATTGTTACATGTTCATGCAAACCTTTTCTATCATTCCGCATTTTAATTTTACTAAATAAAAATTATTATTTACCTTGTCCCCACCTTTCTAATTTTTCATCGTTTCACATTTATTGCATTTCATTCCATACACCAAACAATATATCACCTTAAGAACAAAAAATAAGCCAACAATGTAAACATGTACACTAACAATTCCCACAAGAACAAAACATGATTTCTCAACATCCAATGCACAAAAACATCAATATATAGGTGAGAAGGATGTCAAGAACATGTTACTCACCTTAGGAACAATTAATTGAGCTAATTGCCTCAATTGAAAATTTTGGCAAGACTCTCCCCATGAATCGCTCTCGCCCACCACTCCACTGTCCGGCAAAGGCGAGCTCGGGAGGAAGATGGGGTTTAAATGCGCTGGCGGGAAGGGGTCTACAAGCGGTTCTAACCACGAACCGCTCGATCCTCACTTATAGAAGCGGTTCGTGTCTCGAACCGCTTAGATCTCTAGAAGCGGTTCTAGACACGAACCGCTTTAGAGATGGGACTCTGTAAGGGGTCTGCCTCAAAAACCGCCTAGAGACCCCTCCGCCTCCCTGCTGTGCCACTTAACCGCTTAGGCACGAGAGCACAAGCGGTGCGCACCTAACCGCCAGATAGACCGTTGTGAAGGCCGGTTTCAGAGTAGTGTCGGATGAAAACTACGCCGTCCAAGATATGGAATGCGCTTGTGCGAGGGCGCTCAACAAAGATTTGGTCGGCCTCAAAGACGAGACCATGATCGATCCATGTGCGGTATGTCCTTGGCTGCGCACCTAACTGCTTGGATGGGTTCAAAAGATCGACGGAGACCAATGATTCGCCGATAATGGTCGTGGTCGTGGCCGAGAACGCCCAGAGAGACAACTCGGCTCGGCGGAGCGCGAAAGGTTCAAAGACAACCATCGGAATCAAATTGATAGATAGATCACCTTGTTATGGTTCGTAAATAAATTATCAAATGATTGTGTCGTGACCAAAACTATCCAAATTTTCGCAACTAGATACTAAAATCAATATATTTATATATAAATATAAAGTTGTAATTGTTAAACTACTAAAATGCATATGATGAAAATACAATTTATTACTTAATTCTATATATACATATATTTGTATATATGTGTATAATTAACTCGACACCATGTGTAACACCCTAACACTTCATGTACTCTAGATATTACCACTATTTATATTTCTCTTCACTTTACCATAATTTTAACCACAATTTCAACAAGCATTCTAAAACAATTATCACTTCTACTAAAAAATATTGACAAGAATTTGCATGACCACTACTACCGAACATGTGATTACTATCGGGTCCACATCGGCATCATCACGGATGTGGACCCAAAGACAACCTAAGTGGCAAGTGATAGTCGAGATTATCATCGCGGGATGTAAACCGGCAAGGATAATCACTATCACCGCCGTTTATACCTAACAACCGGCAAAGTGATAATAACTATTACTACCGGTTCATACCGCCAACCGCAAGGATATTTATTATCACCGCCGTTATTATTTACAACCCAGAAGTGATAGTAACTATCATCGCCACATTTTCAATAATATCCCAAGTTGATAGTATCTATCATCGCCCAATTTTTATCAATATCCTAAGAAGTGATAACTACTATCAACGCCTTTTTCTTGTTAACCGCAGTGATGGGTGTTTTAAACCTTTTGCATATATATTTTTGCAAGATATGTTGTAGCATGTATATATATTGTACAAGAGATGTATTTCAGACGCAGATAATGCTAGTGCACAATAGTATCAGCATCACTAAAGTGTAATTGAAATACATTGAAGCATCATAATATTTAATTATTACATTGTTCATTCACTTTGAAGCATTACATTGTTCATTCACAATTGTTGGCATGTAGACATGGTCAGAAAACTCGCTTCTTCGGTGGAGAATTTCTAATGATGAACCCAGCTATCCGCTTCTTGAAGGGCATTAATTTCGTGGTCGAGCAGTTCTTTGCCGTGCCTCGCTTGACGCTACCAATATAGGAGAAATTGAAGCATTAATTAGTGTCATCGCTCTTTATAAAGAAAAGTACGGTCAACATGTAATGATCGATATACCAATGGCCGTTGTAGTCCAGATTGTCGTTGATGAACGATGTGGATATGTGTCATTGCGTAGTATCCACATAAATTGTTCCTTGGGGTTGTTTCTGCATGGAAAATCGGTGTGTATTCTGAAATTTTTCGTATGGACGATGCCGCTTGGTCTTCTTGCAGATTTTTTGTACACCTGCTCATGGTTTCGAGTAGTCATTAAAATTAATTAGGTGCAATGGGATGGAAGATTATTAGAGCAATAATGCAACGACCGAAGTTTACTCCGCTTAGCAAGTCTGTTAAACTGTGGTATTCGCTTGTTCGCTTTCTCATTGAGTCCAAGATGTTGATGTTGCTTTCGCTTAACATGAAGACAAGGACGATCCAAAGGAAAGTCAGCAGGTCAATTAGTCGTCACATTGTGTTGCGATCAAATATGAGAGACTAGTAGGCAGGAAACACGATCGAAGTTGTAGGGTAAAAGTACAAGTCCTTGTGTTGTAGCTTTAGCAATACTTTGAGTACGCACACCTCAACATCATTTATTGTTCTTGGATCTTCAATAAGTTTGCGCTTGACCATGCCCGGGTCCAGAATCCTATCCTTTCATTGTTGTTCGCTTCTAAGTGTCATTGTCTCCATTCTACGTAAAAAAAGAAGTCAGACCATATGTTTAAGAGTACGTGAATATACATCATGAATTATGCAAGAGACTTACAGAGTCCATATTCTTAATATAGACACGTCCAGAGCGTCTCGTTGGTACATCTAATATAGTTCCATGTGTTCAACCCAGAAAGAGTCGTCATTGTTGTGAAAGTCCATATCTTTGTATCTGACGGGGAAAGCAACGTTTTGTGTCTTTTGGACATACTGCAGATACCATTCATGTAGATGCCGTAATTGTGTGGTCAGTTTGACCTCCTTATTTGGATGCAGAAAGCTTCCCTGCTAACAAATGGCCACTTTACAGTGCTCACGCTCTTCAAAGACCACTTTGGCTTCCAAAGAATAATGCTTACCGCCATCTCCTTTAGATTTCTTCCTAGAGATGCGATCGTAGTATGATAGTTGGCTAGGTTGAGGAGCTTCAGTTATCCATCCTGCTTTGTTTAACCTTCGCTAAGTCCAGAAGAAATCCTGCTTTGCGTGTTCGATTTCAATCTTAGTGTGGTGGCGCTTTCTTGAAGTGCTCTTCTACATGGGCGCCTACTTTTTTTTTTGTTTCTTCTTGGTCATTTCATATGGTCGCTTGCTAAGAGTTTTGGCTAGCTTCACAGATGACTTAACTTTTCCCTCGACCGTAGAATGTTCAGATCGCGGTGCTCTTTTGGTCGTCTTGTGGCGCTGGAGCAGGAGGAGTTTTCTTGGGTGACGGCGGAGGAGGAGGACTTTTCCCGGTGGCGCTGAGCAGAGAAGGAGCTTCTTCGATGACGCCTAAGAGGAGGAGGACTATTCCTAGATGGAGACTCGCCTCGTCATCGTTGTTAGCATCATCGTCGTTGTTATTTTCTGAGCCAAACTTTATATAGCGCTTATGCCACACCATGAATGTGCCCATGCTTTGTCCAAGACTTTGCCCTCCTCGCTCGCGATCTCAACCTCCACTTTGCAGATTCGCCAACCAAGTGCCAATCGCAACTCTGGCGTATCCTCGAGGAATTGGGCGGTTATGCAATATCTGCCCCTCGTTGCATGGCCAAGCCATCCCTTCAGCCACCTTGACGGTAATGTTCGCTACGGGCAGGTGCAAACTGCAGCGTGTCGGCTCTATGATTTTGTCCACGGGAAAACTACACGCTGAGTCCTCTTGAGGAGGAGGGATAGCGGACGCTTGGCTGCTTTTGAGAACCCCGGCGGGACTTGCTTCACGTGACTGACGTTCGCTAAGGACCTTTGTTACCATTTCTCGATCATTTTCATCTCGTTGTTCAAATTCGACTTCCTTCGTGCATCCGGTCTTCTATTTCTCGTATACGCTCATCCAACCGTTTTGTCCGGATTTCTTTGGTCGCTTGTACATATAGGCATCCTCTCGAATGATGCTTTGTGGCACCAACCCAACCCCTCTCGTGCGTAATTGTGGTGCTCCCTATTGCCCAAGGCGCTGTTAGCTCGCTATCCTCCTTCAAGGTGAAGGAGCCCCAATAGCTTCCGAGTGGGCATCTTCGATCTTCTTTGAGATTTCTCGCCTTTTTTCGCTTCGCTTAAGCCGCCATCATCCGACAGAGTAGCTCCTCGCAAGCGCCTGCTTCGATCTTGGGGCCATATGAGACGTCAGAAGAATAACTCCACCAAGTGTTAGCCGTTTCTTCCTGCATCCCACTTGGGTACTTTCTTCACGAGCCACCGTGCCCAGCACATGGGGGTAAATGTTCTTGTCCGAATTTGTTTTGTTCTCACGGGTCGATAGCCCTGGCTTCATCGATTTCTTATATTGCTTGAATTTATCCCAAAATTGTCAGAACCTCGAATCTATTAAAATCGTGTTTGATCCTTCTTGACGATTCTTATTCAGCTTTTGTCTTCCGCTTCCATGCGCTCCTATAACGCTTAGTGCATGTTTCCGCAATTCCAACCGATCTTCGGGAATCAAACTTCATTGTCAACTCGTCTCACAATGTTTCCTTCATGTCATCGGGAACATACGACGGAGAATCGCTACCGACGTGTCCATGATTTGTAGATGATGGGCACATTCTCTCTAGCCAAGACCTCGTGATGTCAGTCCGATATGGCCCAAGCAATGACGCTGGTATAGCCGGGTTCTCCGACTGCATTTAAGCTCAACTATCACCTTCGCTCACCAGGCGCATCTTGCCGGGACCTCATCCGCGACACCGGCTCGGTGCACTAGATGTCCGACCAAGATTTTTATTGTTTCATTAGTCGCTTGGCTCGCTCTAATTTCATCGGAAGCATATCCTACTAAATAATCCTAGTAAAGACTTACCTCATGTACATTTGTTGCCCTCGACTTGTTCCAAAGTTGAGGAACCTATCGGCTTCACTGGCTTTGGTCCATGGGCCAAAGGCCATCCCGCACTTGTCCATTGTGAGAGGCCATGTGTGGCAAGTTTTCTAGAATTTTAAATTAACAAAATCATGAGATGAATCTTCGCATATGTATCGATTCTACGGCAACCTACTTTCGTGGACAGAGGGAGCAGGTAACAAAGAACATATACAATTTCACATATACTTACACATGATACATATACAATTGACAATTCACATATACTTATACAGATCACATATACTTACACATGATACATATACAATTGACAATTCACATATACTTATTTGCTCAATAAAAAATAATGAATCATTCTTATTCCACACTAATATGATTTTCAAAAAATGAAATAAGGTTATAAATCCACAACTAGAATGTTAGTAGTCTATTACACCAAAAGAAAGCAAAGCGATCAGCTCCTTGTCAACCAAGCACGTCACCTCGTGGCCTTCTTCACCTAGCTGTATCGTATGCTCTCCTGGCTAGAAAGCATGCAAAAGGGACGGAGAAGCCCAGGGGTGCAAAGAATTTACCTGGGTCGCCAGCCTCCGTCTCGCCGAGGGTCGTCAAAGGTCTTGTTGCCCCGATGCTGAGGGGGCGCCTCGCTTGCGCGTCCTCGCGACCCGGGATCTCAAAGTCCGAGCCGGCCTAAATCACCCACATACGGGGCCCGGCTCGAGGCCCTGGGCCGAGGAGTACCCAAGACTGGCGGGCGGCCGGCACAAGGCCTGCAAAGCAGGAAAAGCTCGTCAAACCGCAAGGCACATGAGCTCAAGCTCGGGGGCTCGACCGGTAGGATCCTTACCGTGGCGCGGTTCCCCCACTCAACATGAGGCTTCTTCACCTCCTGACGGCTTGCCGTGGCCGAGGGGGCCTCTTCCCTTTTCTGCTCTTGCCCCGCGCAGCGGAGCATCCTCCGGTCAGGTCAAACAGCCCTCGATGGTCCCGAGAATTTGCGTGGGTCGAGGGATCTTCGCTAAAACAAGACCAAGGGTAAGGTCGGACGGCCACCTCGCCTTCCGGCGGCACGCTCTTCGGGACCGGATCGCCGAGGGTGTATCCATGCGCCACTTCCCGAACATTTCAACATCCCGCCGGAGACCCGTGATTCCTTCGGTGCCGCAAGAACATGGGCCGCGTGAAAGGTCAAGGAAGGATTTCGAACAGAAGTTCCAAGGGCGGAGGCCTTGCCTGTTGGGCCTTCACGAGTGGGGTCGTCGCGCCCCGTAATCTCGTAGAACGGATGCTCCCTCCTCCGCAGAGGGGACACCCGGTGCCGCAGAAGTCGACGGCGATTGCTCGCCGGTGAGGCTACGCGCTGGCGCAGATATGTATGGCGGCGATGGCCTCCTCACAACCTCCAGATCGTTGGGCTCGGGGTCTCTTCTGACGGACGGGCCTCAGACGCCGTGAGCCCCTGCTCCCTTTCTTTAGGTAAACCACCGCCGCCAAGGACCAAGTGAGTCCCGGCGGCGACATCGGAAGAGCCATTTGACCCCGGTCCAAGTCGAAATACGCACATCCGACCACGGGTCCTTCCCGAACGGAAGAGGGAGTAGTAGCTAAGAATAGCGAGGGGGGGGAGGATTCTGTGAATCCTCGCACGATGGGAAAAGATGGCGAGCGAAGAATGGAATTTGGTACAGATTGATGAGCTCTATTTCGCGAATCGAGAGGACGTCCGCCACTTAACTCACTCTCCGGCGGTCCGCAGTTAAGGAGAGCGTAATGCTCTTGCAAACGATCTCATCATCCTCGGGCGAGGTTCGGTCTCGCTACCAAAGAACCGCCATGTCACCGGGTCCACTATTCCTGTGGTCTCGAGCTCTTTCATCCTCGCGACGATGTGGTGCTCCTTCCAAGCTTGGTCATGGCGTGCAAGCGCTTTGTTCGAGGGGCGAAAAGAAAGGGCCTTGCTCGAGCGAAGAGACTTGGAAGACAGTGGCTAAGAGCGGAAGATTTTTCCGATCGGTGATGAGGCGCTGGTCTTAAAGACCGCAACGCATCGAAACTCCAATCAAGGGCGCCCAAAAGACGTACAACCGTGATGTAACGGGCGCATTAAGGCCCGAGTCGAGACGCCGCCAGTGTACGCCAACCGCTCACACCTGCATCGACATCGAGAAGTCCGAAGGTCGCCAGTGTCGAGGCCCAAAAACTTGCTTCGCGGGTTCTCGCCCGACCTCACCAAGGAATCCGCACCTATGAAGGTTTTCTCCGCTCGAGGATAAGGCTCGAGGTCGCCCCGAGGGTTTCTCCGACCCAGAGCCTCGGGGCTAGCCGACGAGGGCCGAACTCCATGACCGACCGGCGCGGCGTCAACGGATCCCCACGCCGGAAGGCCCCGACCATGACCTGGTGCATATCAAGCGCCGACCTAGAGCGCCAGGACTCCGAGCTCGACCCGCCGACCTCAAGCTCGGGCGGATCTCGCCAAGCCTTGGTCCACCCCGATTTCGGATCTAGCGTCCCGACCCATGGTTACCAGAGAACGGGTCGTGGGGATGACACAGGAGTGCGCAGCAAGTCCGGGCAGTTGCCGTCGGCCCTCAACGTGTATGAGGACCTCTTCCCGGAGATCTCGCCTGGCCGTTGCATACAGTGAAGTATAAAGATCATGGGCGCGCCGGTGCCAAGGGGGAGAAAGATAAGCACACACAGCAGCTCGAGCTAGGAACCATCATTACTGTCTTGAGTTGTAAACACTTCTCTGCACACCAATATAACAAGAATCACCGCCGCAAGGCGATCGGAGTAGAGCTATTACCTTCACAGGGCTCGAACCAAAGATAAACCATTGTCTCGAGCTCGTTGTCGCCTTTGCACCTATCCTCGACGCGCCCTCTTCCTCCGCTTGAGCTAAACTCGCCGGGTCCCAGAACGCATTAACCCCTACCTCATTTCTTGCGGTTGGCGATCCCGATCGTCGACAATCATATTATATTATGAATGAATACTTCTTCGCCTTTGATTGGTTTTTAATAGAATTAGCTTCGCGCAAGTTAATATCTATTGATTTAGGTTGCCAGCTTTATTTTCATGTTGTTTGAGAAGGTTCTGGTGATACAAATATTTTAACTATAGGTTTCGTTATTAGTATGGAGTTCGTTTAATCATATTATCTCGTTCAACAATCATAATACTCTATGTTATTCTGCTACTAGGATTAGTTTTCAGAGCAAAACGAAATAAGATTATTTCTACATATTATGGTAGTCTATATTTTGGAGAATGTTTCTAAATTTATCTTATGAATTTTAGTGTTTGGACGATATATTATATTCATTGTTGAAAAGGCTTATGTGGTATAAAGTTTGCGTTGTACGAAATCGGTGAGAACGGCGAAGCTTATGATTATCACTTAGGGTATTGAGTTAGCGAGATATATATGAATAACAAGTTGTATCTAATATATTTTTCTAGAATATGGTAGCATGAGCTTTGTACAATGCTTCTAAACTAGTTTTACTGATTTTAGCATTTATACAAGTTATTTTATTGGCAACAGAAGTAGTCTAAATGATCATATTGGTAACCTTAAATCGGCTAAGATTCAAACTTAATTTCCAACTACACTATATATGATTCTTGATTCATATTTCAGGTATTAACAGAGTACAATCCTAGAAATGTTTTAAAGTTGGTTTGGCATTATTTTAGCCTTAATTGCAATAGATTATCTATTTACTTATTGTTATAATTAACATTCCCTTTCATTAAAAGAATGCAATTTAAGTCTTATTCTAAATATTTTTACATACTTAGGTTCCTACTATTTTAGGAACTTAATATCAATTATTTCATCATTTTATGAGCTTTTATGCTTTTGTTTTCCTAATGGTCGATTAGGGTTTACTAGTGACCATAAAGCAAATAATTTAAAGTGAGTTCAACATTCAAATATTTTTGTATATTTGAGTTTACTATGGTTCCAGAGACACATTAAAATTTATTTAATGATTTTAGGAATTATATTTTCCATGTGTGCAATAATGTCCATAATAGTGTTCTTATCTCATTTGAAATTTTAATAATTGTTCTATGATTCAAGAATCAAATATTTTTGTATATTTAAATTCATATCAGTCTATTCATTGCATGAGTATTTATTTTCTTATTTTATGACTTACTTTGCACATATTTGCATTAAAGACTATATTAGTATTATAAACAAATTTAATCTAATTATTTATTCTACAACTCAAGAATTTAATATTTTTGCATATTTATATTCTTATTGATTTTAAATGAATATATAAATTTGTTTCACTCAATTTGGATTATAATTGCAGAAGATATTCATGTTTGTATAATTAATCCGGTTGGAAAATGCATTAGAAATTGTGAATACGCTTCAATCGTAAGAAGCGATTTCCCGAATGAACTGGAGACCTTCCCGAGCCACCGACATGAAGGGCCTACTCGACAGAGAGAGAAAAGCAGAGGAGGTTTAGGCTCACCGCGATCAGAAACCCGTGATCTTCGGGCAAGGCGAGGTCACCATGAGGAAGAGCTCGGTGAGGCGCCCTCCTGTCAGAATCGATTCTACTGGGATGAGCCGAATGAGTCGGGCGCCGAGCTCCAAGCAAGCAAAAATGGTGAGCTGTGGCGATCAAGATTCAAAGGCATGAGAGCTTGAATGGGTTCCAGCTTTAGCATCGCTGGCTACGGAACTCCATTTTGGTGCTTCTTCCGACCGAGAGAGGTCGGGAGGTCTGCCACTGCGCACGGCTTTGGGGAATATGAGCTCACGGTATGGCAACATTTTCCATGGAGAGCTCATGAAATTTTTGAGGGCTTTGGATCAGCAGGCTTGGTGATGCTCTAGCTCAAGGAATTTGGGAAAGAGTGAATGGATCACAAGAATTCGATTGAGCTTGAGCTCGAAGCTTCGTGAAAGCGTGAGGTAATTTGGGTAATCACACCTTAGATTGATTATCGTGCAGATTACAAATATATAGCCAAGCCTCTACCCGTATAGAAACAAACCGAGGGCGCCAAGATTACAGAGCAAAAATAGGAGATGCAACTCCTAAAGATATCCTGCTCAACATTCCTCGCAGCAGAACGCTTGCGGAACGAACGCTCATGCTGGACCTAAACCCGTGAAGACACTCGGCGAGGCCCTTGGTGAAGATGTCGGCGAACCGCGAGGTGGTCGGCACATGAAGGACGCAAGACAAAGACCGGGCGGCGACGCTGCTCCCTGGACGGTGAAGGTCGATCTCATGTGTTTGGCGCCGGTGCTACACCGGTTGGTCGAGAGATAGACAAGACTTACATTGTCACAAAGAAACAACCGTGGCACGCTAGAGGGGCCGTGGAGCTCTGCGGTAAGCCGGCAGCTGTCGCCGGGCGACACCGCGATGCACGGCACGGTACTCGCCTTCGTGGCCGAACGAGAGACGGCTCACGACGCTTGCCGGACCAGAGACGAGGCAATACCGAGGAACACGGATAGCCCGAGGTGGAGCGGCGGTGTCCGGCAGCCGCCCGGCCACGGTGTAGACGGTCAACAGTTCAATTGCCGAGGAAGTACGGCCGATGAACAAAGCCGAGGTCGTGCGGTGCAGGCAGAAGCGCAGATGCGCTTAACGGCGATGAGATGCGCCCTCGTGGATCATGCATGTAGAGGCACTGGCTGCACCGCATAGGTGATGTCCGGCGAGTGAACATGAGGTATCGCAAAACACCAACCAGTCGGTAGAGTGTCGAGTTTGGAACCGGAGAACTGCTTGAGGAGAGCTTGGCCTGTGTCCACCGGGTGTTAAGGTGGCTTGCACTCACCATACCAGCTGCTCCAGATCTCGAGAGGTATCGCACGGGAGAGGAGCATCCTGCAATGGCGGTAAGTAAATGACCCCAAGAAAGTGCTGAAGAGGACCAAGGTCCTTCATAGGGAAGGAGGCCTGCAGACAGTGCGGTGATGATCTGACGAAGAAGAGCAGCTTGTCGGCAACAGACAATGTCATCCACGAGAGCGCAGGAAGGCAAAGGTCGTAACCCCGCCAAGCACCTAACAGGAGGTGTCGGACTTGGCTTCAACGAAGCCCAAGGACTGCAGGTGAGTGGCAAAGCAACTGTACCACGCACGAGGAGCCTGCTTAGACCGTAGAGTGATTTATTGAGCCGGCAGACATGATCGGGTCGAGCCGGGTCAACAAAGCCGAGGGCCGAAAGAATCTGCTCTTGAGAGGGTGCCGTGCAGGAATGCATTCTTGACATCAAGCTGATGGACCGGCCAGTCTCTGGAGAGAGCCAAACTGAGGACGGTGCGGATGGTGGCGGGCTTGACAACAGGACTGAATGTCTCGTCGAAGTCAACACCAGGGCGCTGGGTGAAGCCGCGGAGAACCCAGCGAGCCTTGTACCGATCCAGTGGTACCATCAGACAGGAGCTTGTGCTTGAAGATCCATTTGCCGGTGATTTATGTTACGCGAGGCGGGCGAGGAACGAGAGTCCAGGTGTTGTTCTGAACGAGGGCCTCAAACTCATCGTTCATCGCCGCGCGCCAGTGCGGGTCATCGAGGGCGCGACGGTATTTCGAGGGCACCGGGAGACAGCGGTGGCATGAAGTAGTCGAGGTTGGAGGAAGCCACTCTTGGCACGTGTCGCGATCGAGTGGTCATGATTTACGGCGTGTGTCGGAATGGCGCCGACGGAAGGGGGGCCAGACTACCGGCGAGGACACGCAAGAAGGCGCAGCTGCCACCCAGAGGACCCCATCGCCACGGCAGGAGGCAGGCCTGGGCGGCCCACCAGAGAGTGGCTGCGGCGGTGGCTCAGAGATGACGGAGACGGCCCGATCGGGGCAGCCCAAAGTGAGTGAGGTGTCTGCCGGCGAGGGCGGCCTAGGCGAGCGAGGTGGCTCGGCCAGGAGGCAGCCCAGCGACGGGGTGGCCTGCCGGCGGCGACTCCAATGGCTGAAGTGCCCCGCCAAAGCAGAGTGAGGAGGCTCTGTGGTGGCGCGCCTGGGTGTCCGCTTGATGACCAGATAGAATCTTGACAAAGGAAAGTTATCTAAAAAATCAAGGTCGAATCGGGTGGGAGGCCGCCGGGGTGTTTCTGCAAAGGGAAAGGAGGACTCATCAAAGACCACATGGCGGGAGATGATGACACGGTTCAGGAGAGGTCGAGACATCGGTAGCCTTTGTGATCCGTGAGTAGCCGAGAAAGACACAGAGGACGGAGCGGGAGCAAGTTTAGGGCAGCGGTGGCTGATGTGTTAGTTGGGATAGCACTTGCACCTAACACACGATGGTGGGAATAAGAGGGCGGGCGCCCATATAGGGCATGGTGGGGAGTGGAAAACTGGAGAGTTTTTGAGGGATGGCGATTGAAAAGATAGGTGGCAGTGTGGAGTGCTTCCACCCAGTAGGGAGGGGGGAGGTGGCTTTGAAAGAGGAGGGAGCGAATGATGTTGTTGATGGTGCGCAAGACACGCTCGGCTTTGCCATGTTGCTGCGAGGTGTAGGGGCACGACATGCGGAGAGCAACACCATGCGTGAGAAAGAAAGTGCGAGCGGAGGAATTGTCGAACTCACGACCGTTGTCACATTGCACACTCTTTATGGTGGTGCCGAACTGGGTGGCAACAAAGGAGAAAAAGTGTGCAATAGTGGAGAACGTGTCGGATTTGAGACGGAGGGGGAAGGTCCACAAGTGATGGGAGCAATCATCGAGTATAGCAAGATAATATTTGAACCCGGAAACACTAGGCATCGGGAGGTCCAAAGGTCACAATGAACGAGGTCAAAATTATGCAAGGCGCGAGATTATGGCAGAAAAGGAAGACGGACATGACGACCGAAATGGCAAGCATGGCAGAGGTCGCTATGTAGCCCATTATTACAAGTAATAGCAGAAGAGCAAGCTAGCCAGGAGAGGGCTTCATGGCCGAGGTGTCCAAGGCGGCGGTGCCACAGCTGGGATGATGCGCTGGCGAGGAGGACGCTAGGTGTAGTGGTGGAGGCTGGAGGAAGGAGCGGGTAGAGCGAGCCGGAGCTATTGCACCTGCTGATCACGCGTCGGGTCCTGAGGTCCTTCACAGAAAAACCAAAGGGGTCAAACTTGACAGAGCAGTTGTTATCGGTTGTAAATTGACGAACAGAGACAAGGTTTTTGATGATGTGGGGGGAAACAAGAACATTGTTGAGTTGGAGTGAACTGATATGTGTGGAGCCGGTGGACACAACGGGGAGGGCAGAGCCATCCCCCACAATTATTGTGGAGGGCATGGAACTGGATGGGGGACGAGAAAGAGAGAGTATACCGGAGCTGGAGGCCATATGTGCTGTAGCACCGGAATCCATGTACCATTCACCCGTTGAAGGGGGAGCGAGGGTCATGGTGTTGAAAGCCCCAGCAGGCCTGCTGATCCCAACCAGCGCCGCTGTCCAGGGGCCACCGAGGTGGCGGGAGGCAGAGTCGCCAGAGGGGGCGGCCAGCCCATTCTTCGAGGGGCAAAGCTAAGGAGCGGCCAGCCGAGGGTGGCCCGGATACACCGGTCGGGCGACGGGCGGATCGCCGACGGCGGCGCCGCGGTCGGAGCGACGGGCCCGCCGAGGAGGGCATGCGGCCGGGAGCGGCGGCAGACGGCGGCGCGCGTCCGCCACATCTCGATCGTGTTTCGCCCATGGGTTGTAGAAGCTGGGCAGCGCCGGCGCGCGGAGGAGCGCCGGATGTGGGAGCGGCAACGCCGCCACCACCGCCACCACTCCCGCCCTTGTTCTTGCAGAAGGCGACGGCCCCCACCCGAGGTCGGTGCAGGAGGTGCGGAGCCGGCGGCGAGGGCCGTGGGAGCCAACGGGGCGGTACTGCAGGTGGTGTGGCGCGGAGGGAGCACTCCATGGAGAGCTCCTCGAGCCGAGCTCGGAGCGACCTCGGCGGCGAGGGCGGGCGCCGGGCGCTTGAGGTAGGGGCGAAGGTGGGCGAACCGGTCGTTGAGGCCGCGGAGAACGTTGATGACAAGGAGGCGGTCGGAGATCGGCTCATCGAGTTCGACGAGGGAGTCCGCGAGCGTCTTCATCCGGCAGCAGTAGTCCGCGACGGAGAGGTTGCCCTGTGACAGGGTGCGGAACTCGGTGTCGACGTGAAGGACCCGAGTCTCGCGGTTGGCGACGAACTGTTCCTCGAGGGCGAGCCAAGCGGCGCGACCGGACGGGTTGGCGGTGGTGATGATCTCGAAGAGCTCGGAGGAGACGGAGCCGTAAATCCAAGAGAGGACGTGGAGATCCATGCGGACCCAGTGGGGAACGGCCGGGAACGTGGCGTCGCACAGCACGTGGTCGGCGAGGGCGTACTTGCCGAGGGCGAGGAGGAGGAGACGGCGCCACTTGGAGAAGGACGGCGTGGCGAGGTCGAGCGTGGTTGGCACAAGGGCACGCACGCTGAGGATGCCGAGCGCCTGGGAGTGCAGGGCGGCGACGCTGGTGGGGTCGGCGTCCATGTTGGCGCTGCCACCGCCGGCCTCTCCGTGACGGCTTCCGGAGACGGCGTTATGCTGTCGACCGTATGCGCTGCGTGGCTAGCGACGCCGCCCCGAGCCGGGTAACGCGCAGCAGCGGGGCAGCGGCAGGCTCCGCCGCCGAGGGCGGCGCCGTCAAAGATCACGATGGAGCGCGGCGTGGCGGCCTCTGCGAGAGGCGGCGGGCTTCGGCGCATGGAGTTTCGGCTACAAGGCTGCCCATGGTGGCACGAGGAGTTAGGAGCGAAGGTGAGGAAGGATCTCTTGATACCATGAAAGCGTGAGGTAATTTGGGTAATCACACCTTAGATTGATTATCGTGTAGGATTACAAATATATAGCCAAGCCCCTACCCGTATAGAAACAAACCGAGGGCGCCAAGATTACAGAGCAAAAATAGGAGATGCAACTCTCAAGATATCCCTGCCTAACACTTCGCCCATGGCGGCAGGTGGAAATTTCTGCCACTCAAGAGGGGAGAAGATGGAAGAAGTGAAGGGAATGAAAAGGGCGACTCAAGTGATCATCCAAAGGTTTTTATAGTCATGAAGCTAGATGAATTCGCTTTGTTGAGTTCAGCTCCGATGGTGGCTTCACCGAATGGGACAAGAGGAATTAATGGCTGCACATGAGGAGGTATGATGGTTCCCGGGAAACACGGGGGAGGTCGCCGCGTGGAGGACCGGTGGTGAGCTTGGATTGGCCGGGAGGCACTGGTTGCAAAGGTGTGACGAAGCCACAGTGGCGAGCAGAGAAAATTGGTTCGGGGCTTCAATGTCTCAAGGAAGAAGAAGGGCAAGAAGAGAGGCTGGCGTGTGGGGCAGCACAGGAATCGAGACCCACATGGCAGCGAGAGGATCGGGGAAGTCTAGCAAAATGAGGAAGAACAGCAAGCTGAGTATAATGAGGTTCAATGAATCGGTTTCATGTCTCATTAATAATTTATGAAACTTTTTATGTAGAATTAATGAGTGATTATCTATACACTGTAGAAATTTCGGAGATAAATATTATTTACAGAATTTATAAAAATTCTGACAAGATGTTATGCACAGTTTTTAGTTTTCTGTTTTGGATTTTTCAGAGAGATTAAATCTTTTCAAATATTTTTGAAACTTTGTTTTTCAAATTCATTTGAGCTAGGAATTCTTATATAAAATTTTCAGCTCAAAATATTGCTCCAGGAATTTATAAAAATTCTGACATTCAAAGTACTAGTTTTCAATTTCTCTATTATTGAATTTTTAAATATTCTAAATAATTTAGTAATTTCTGTAATTTTTACTGTCGATGAATTTATGGTTTCAGAAGATAATATAAAATTTTCAGATTGAAATGATGACAGAATATTTTCATTTAATTCTAACATTGTTACTATTGCTAGTCAAGGTTCATTAAATGGCATTTAATTCGCCCATAAATGCTTGATATGACATTTTAAAATTTTTAAATGAGTCACTGAGGTTTTCCTAGTTTTATATAAAATTTTTATTTATTTTATTGTTGTAATCTTTTTGCTCCTCTCTTTATCCATTATTCCAATTTATATTAAATGGATTTCTTAAGAACCAAAATTCAAGGAAATTCATGATTAAATTAAATTTCAAATTGAATTTTATTTTAAATTCATTTTCATATTTTGATTGATTTGTAATTTTATTTTGCAGCTCACCTTTGAATAAGGTTGAACTTCAAGGTATTGAGATGAAGGATAGATTTTAATTCATTCTCTAAATTTTAACTGCAAATTTTATTCAATTTCATTTTCAAATTTTTATATTTTTATTTCATTATTTAAAATTTTCAGGATGTTACAACAATTCACCCTACTGAAATATACTTCTTATCTTTCCATCCAAGATGCGACGTCTTGATTGCATTCATTTTGCTGGCCACTTGCATCATGTTCAATCGTTCAGATGGTAACGGGCGCGTGCAAGAAAGTGCTACTTGTAGCAGAGACAGCAAGCATTGGTAGGTCGCATTTTCTGGTACCTTCCTTTCATGAGCTAAGTTCTTGCATTCTTCCACGAGATGAGCATCAATGACATGAAATATTTGATCTGGAAAGCTGTTGTCCACAAAGTTGATAATATCCAGTCCGTCCATGAATATAGGATCTGTCGGCCTTTTGCCTGTCAAAATCTCCAACAAAACTATCCCAAAACTACAAACATCGCCAGAATCATGCACAAAGTATAGTTACGTAATAACCACTTTTTGTCTGGAAAAATGAAGGTATGGAAAGTAACCAATATATACCTGGAGGAATGTATCCTATTGTCCCCTGCACACCAATAGAACTAACCGAACCTGCCCATGTTGACTGAGGATCAACATAAAAACGTGCAATGCCAAAATCTCCCAAAAGAGCATTCATATCATCATCTAGAAGGATATTGCTGGGCTTCAAGTCACAATGGACAGTGGGCCTCCCGCAGTCGTGGTGCAGATAATCCAGTGCATCAGCTACGTTGACAGCTATGCTTATTCTTTGAGTTAAGCCCAGACGTTTTGGAGCTTCCTCGTCCCCTTTCTGATGTAGCCACCTGTCCAGGTTCCCGTTTGGCATGAACTCAAAAACTAAAGCCTTGAATACCTTGCCTGCGTTATCTACCGTCGAGCAAGCAGTTTTGATAGGAGAAGATCATTTACAGAGGGAAGGATAGATGCATATATATATATATATATATATATATATATATATATATATATCCGTCCTTGTGGCCAAGGAAGAAGCGCAATGTAGGCTGTAGCTCGCTTCCATCCGTCACTGGGACGCCTTCCTTTTCCTTTATGAAACGGCCCTGCATTGCAATAAAGCAACAAGCACACAATCTGATCAGAGCAAGATTCAGTAATAAACGGTGCTGTCAAGAACTTATTGAATGCTGGATGATTGATATATTTCTTCAGGGCAAACAAAGTAACCACTCTTTTATTAGTAATTTGCAAAAGATTGAATCAGCGCTAAGGAAATTTTGACAAAATATCTCATACAAATTAAATTCAAAAGGATGGTCTTATTATTTTGGGCATAATGAATCTATGCCAAGATTACTGCCTCCAATGGAGGTGTAGAATCTAATCCTATTCTCTCCAAATGAACTCAACACATGGGTGGATTCCTATTCTAGTTCGTCAGTTGCTTTCCTAACTCCTAGAAGAGATTGTGTCATTGAGCTGAACACACCAAATCCAACCAATTAGACCCTGACTGGTTAGGAGTAATCACGATGAACTATGCAACAGTCGCACATGTTAAGTTCTAGCCGGGGATCATTACTGATGTATCAAGACATGATCATGCAAACTCTGAAATTCTGAATCTGAAGTCATGCCATTTTGCAGTTCAGATAGTGTAGTTCACACAATACTAAAACACTGTACTGGCATGAGTGCAGCGATGTAAATTACCTTCAAGCGTGGTCGCTTGAAGGCATTGAGCCGGCGAACTCGTAGCGGATCTGCCATGAACATCGGCCCTGTCGCTTCTCCTTGTATCGCCTCACCTTTTCCGCCCTCCACGCCATGTCCGGCGAGCTCCACATGCCCGCCGCTGGGTGCTGAGATGGCCCCACCTCCACAAAGACCTGCTCAAATGCGCGACCACCCGTGTCACAAGCGCATGTCCACAAACTGTACGGAGAAGACCAGGGGACTTACAGTGGTCGAGCTCCGGCCGGGCGCGACGAGGCTGCGGCGTCCGCGACGCCGCCGATGTAGAGAGATCCGCGACCCACCCAGTGGCAGGATCTCCTCGTAATCCGGCTTCAAGAAGAAGCGATCCAGCGGCACTACGGGAGGCGCCCGTGCTCGCCGCCGACGAGTAGGAGGACGACGTGGTCGCACTCGGCGAGGAGTCTGAAGACACCCACCGCCTCCCCGCCCCATCATCATTTCGTTAATCATGTGGCCAAGAAACACCAAATAGGCCAGAGAGGAAGCAGTATGGCGGGCGGCGCCGAGGAGAGGAAGCAGAGGCGGGCAGGCGACGTTAGCAAGGCGCAATGGAGTAGTCGGCGGATCACAAATATGGAGGCGCTAGGGCCGGGCCGGCTCTACAACCAAGTATGGTAGTCGATGTTTTTCTGGAGACTCACGCCACGAGTCGATGTTTTGTGAAGCAACGATGTTTCTCTCTCATTTTCATCTCTCTCCTCCACATCAGTTTTTTTACTTATGTGGCAATTTTTAGGGCCAGCAAGCAATGCCCATTGTATATGCCCTTATGGTATGAAACTCTCGAAGTTATTGTCCGCTAGAAGGAGATTTGACAGCTGTGTAAGGTTTCCCAAGCCCGATGGTATGAGGCCGTCGAATTTATTTTCTGCTAGAAGGAGGTATACCAGCTGTGTAAGATTGCCAATTGAGGGTGGAATTGTCCTGATGAAGTTGTTCTCTTGGAGGTTTAAACGTTGTGGCTTTATCAGTTTCCCAATCCACTCTTCAGTTGTGCCAGTAAGATTGTTTCCTTCTAGTGAGAGTTGAATTAAACCATGAAAACTTCCTATGCTTTGTGGAACTATTCCTGATAGTTTGTTTCCACCCATCAGCAGATATTGAAGATTGATGGACAGGTTACCAATAGAATTTGGTATAACTCCCTATAGCTGATTACTAGATATTGAAAGCACCTCTAGAAAACTACAATTTGCCAACGCATGGAAGAATCCCCAGCCATCATTGTCCCTAGCTTCAAGCTTATTTCCCCCAAGGTTTAGCCAAGTCAACCCTGAAAGCTTTCCAAAAATGCTTGGGATTTGGTCGGTGAAATGATTATTTGTGTAGGATCGAAATATACTAATGTAGCAATCAGAGGGGGGTGAATGATTGCGCGGAAGCTAAAATCAAATTTTTGAACTTTTCAAATACCCCAATTGAAACTCAAATTGCTTGAAAATCAGTTTATGCAGTTGGGAAACAAATAGACCAGTCTGGGCGACCAGTAGATCACTTGGGCGAGCAGTTTGGCACTTGGGCGAGCAGGTTGGGCGACCACGTGAACAGTTGGGCGACCACGCGCACAGTCTGGGCGAGCAGACCAATATATGTCCACTAAAATAGAAATTCCCAAAAATCCAGCCGTTGGATTAATACGAAATTTTAATTGAAGAAACTAGACTCAATTCCGCAGCTAACACAAAAAGAATCAAGTCAATCGGATCTATGGATCTAAAGGTATGTCCTTCGCAAGATGACTGAATCCGGGCAACCACGCGAGCAGTCGGGCGAGCAGGACATCAATCTGGGCGACCACAAATTACAGAAGATCTAACCATTGTATTGATGTGAAATTTTAACTATAGAAACTAGATTTAATTACAAATCAAACCCAATAAGAATCAATCCGATCGGATCTACGGATCAAAAGATATTACCTTCAGAAGATGATACCTTTGCAAAGAACCGAACTCCGTGATGAACTTCGTGGATCGCACGCGACGGACAAAACACCGAGAGGACTTCAGTTGTTATGGATCAATCTTCTAATCACCAAAAGCAAGATCATGTCCAGATCATCATCTATCTTCTAGTTGATGTGATGCATGCATGCACGATCAATCTTGATTTGTTTTCTTCACACTGTGCAGCTGTCAAAACTCACGCAACAAAACTCATCCACACAGAGATACTTGGATTGCAAGATTGATCTTTATTTCTTTTGTCTAAAGTACTCCCACACAAGAGTACAACCCTAAAACCTGAACGCTCAAAATAACCAGGAGACACCCCCCTACTTATATAGAGCAAAAACACAGAGATTGAATACAACTCCACTTCCAACATGGAAAGAGTTCGTATCTATCTCAACTTGGCCCAACATGGCCAAAACCAAAACCTTGCATGCATGATCAGCCCACCTGCTGCACATACGGACTAACCAGCCTTTATGTGCACGTTCTTCAGCCTGAACATCCCGCATGACATCCTTGACCACCAAGACCTCGATTCCTCCCTCGAACCTAGTCTCGAACCTCGGCCTCCATGAACCTAGTTCCGGTCCCACATCGACCACGCTCGCCTCGAGCAACACCGCACATGAAGTAACAAACAACGCGTCTCGAGCACAAGTCCACGACTTGACTCAAGATTATTCCATGCAACCACTCACACGAGTGCATTGCATTAAGCAAAACCATTATGCTATCCCCAGCATAATCAAATGAGCATTTGAGCACAAGTCCACGACTTGCCTCAAAAACAGTCCATGCAACCACTCACATGAGTGCATTGCATCAAACAAACTTCATCATGCTATCACCAGCATGATAAGCATATCACCATAGCACATGCACAAGTACCACACATGCCATAACCAAAATCACTTTACAATGCCAATATCACCATTCAACCAATTTTTCATCACATGATCTCACAATCTCCCCCTTGATGAAAACATTGGCAACACCATTTGGAAATGAACATTGGCATTTACCTTACAATATCAACACCATTTTTAAAAGAAGTAAAGTGACCAAAAGAAGAAGAACAAAAATCTCCCCCTATCTAAAAAAAATCTCCCCCTATCAAAAAGAGAAAACTCCCCCTAACAGAAAGAAGAAATGTGTGTGAATGTGCAATGTGTGACCAAAAATTTCTCCTTTTGATTCCAAAATTTCTCCCTTTGACAATGGATTCATCAAGAATGCAAAAGAGAGCAAAAGAGAAACTTCTCCCCTTTATGTTGATGTTCTTTTTATATGTAATCGAGCATTATGAATCATGCACAAATGTAACAACTTGATCACCAAGTCATGCTATCAACAAGATTTGCACCCTCAAATTTACACATAAACAATGTAGAGTAAGCATAACTAGAAATCAAGTACTATTAACGATTTTTTGCATGGCATGATCTCTTTCTCAACAATCTTAAAACCCGAAAACATTGAATTTTGTGCACTTTATTTGTGCTTGAAAAAAACTGATTCATTACTTTGATTGCAACAATAACAATTGCAAGGAATTACATGCACCATCACCCTTACTTTTCAACCATGCCAAGCAATCACAAGCTTAAGGTTTCATGGTTTCTTGGCCATACACAACTTCTTCCAAGTTCATATCAAAATGCAATGATAAGGCCTCAGAAAGAAGAAGTGCGACAAGACATGACCTTGTTCTTGCATTTATCAACAATCATTTTTGTTTTAGCACTTAGCTTTCATATTTAGCACTTTTCCGAGTAGGATCAAGATAGCTAAGAAAGTTCAACTATGACAATATTTAATTCAAGTTGTCATTCCATTTAAAAAGTCATAATATAAACTACACCATATATGTATAAACAGGAAGTTGCAAAGACCTTGTAGCATAAACATGGCTTCAAATGACATATGTGTATGAAATACAATGCTCAGTACTTTTACTGTTTTTCTTTTTTTTTTGTTTTTCATTTAAGAAACACACGAAACAAAAAACATGTTACACAATATTACAAAAACTTCAAAGAACTCCCCCTCAAAACAACCATCTTAAAAACCTTCTACAAGATTGTCACCTGAAGGGAATTATTTTAAAAACAAAAGACTGAAAGAACAAACCTCCCAAAAAGGCAACCGAAAGGAATTTTCACCAATAACCAATAACTCCCCCTCAAATGGATAACCAATGAGATCAACAGAGAGGAGATGATGATATACATGAGCTTGAGTTATCATGGTATGTTCAATTAAGCATAGTCATGAATCATGATAAGTGAATTCAAAGCATGAAAGGCATGATATAAGATATAACATTATTGAACATCCCAGAGGATACATATGAGCATATGAACAAACATCTCATCTAATGTCACAATTAGATATCTGTGAGTGTAAAAGACATGAGTGTAAAAATAGCTCACAAAGTAGATTAAGAATTATTGCACATGCCTCTTGAAAACCATCTCAAGAGTGAGAACTATCCAAGTCTTGATCCCATCTTGCAAAAGACCAAGATCCACTAAGCTTCTGTTCTCCAACCCACTCCTAAAAAACCTACATAGCACTAGGAGATGTCGAGGTCTTGGTACTGGGGTTAGAAAGAAAGCATTTAGGAATCCAAGATCGAGTCACACGATTTAGTAGGCATAACACGAGTATGCTTGTTCACAAAATCAGATTTGCCCTTTCCCGTGTTTCTTGCAACAAAAAGTGTTTGCATCACCCTAGGCACAAAATGAGGAGTGAAATGTGCCTTCCTGAAATTAGACCTAGCCTTAGTCTTCTCTTTCTTTTGTTGTTTGGCTAGTCTAAAGCAAAAAATCTACTAAGTGTCTATCTCTACCACAATGAGTACAAGTATACTTAACATGATGTTTAGCTTTAGTAACAGAAGTAACATTTGCATTCATCATAGTAGAAGATAACACACCAGCAGATTTGAAAACTGTTTTCTTAGGCTCATTTGCAATCTCAAGTTTTCCTCTTTCAAGTGTCTTAACAACAAGAGGAGCATGCGACTTATAATGAGCATAAGAATCAAAACCTAAACCTTTGTGATGAGTCTCGACTTTTGATTGATCCAAAATCATGTTTAGGTTTTTCTTTCCAAAGAGTGAACCGTTCTAAAGATTTTTCCAAATAATCAACCTTTCGAGAAAGAGTTAAACAGCTTATTACATGGAACGCCCACTTTTCCTTTCGCTTATGCACAAGTTGAGCATGAGGAACTTCATGAGTGAGCATAGCATCCGTCATTTGAGAAACCCTAGCATTTGCATCATGCAACTTCAATTCCAAAGATAGCACATTTAGAACAATGAGTTGTATCATGCAAATCAACAGTTGAACGACTAGCGTTTTAACATGTTTCTCATTTTCTTTCTTTTCAAAGATTGACTTGTTCTAACAAAGAAACATGTTCTTTCCTAAGCACAAGAAGCTCATCAGAATTAAGTCACATGATTTGCAAGCATCATCATCAGAATCAAAGATTTAAGTCTAGCAATTTCAGATTCAAAGATTCCACAAGAACATCATGTTTCTTAATCTTCTTGTCGCTTTGTCAAGCAATTTTCCAAGACGAGCAACAAAGAATAGCTAAATCATCGAAGAGGGTTCTATCTCATTGAAGTCATTGCCATGATCATCCTCGGTGAAGCTTTCATCACTTTTAGCCATGAGACACAATCCTGTCAAATCATGCTTGCTTAGAACTATTGTGTCATCCTCACTGCTCTCTGAATCCACATCACTTAAGTTCACTTGTTCAAGAGCGTAAAGAATCCGATGAACAACCTTTTGTTGATGAAGCTCTTTTCTTTCTATCACTTGGTGAAGATTTCTTCTTTTCTTTTCTTCGTCATTGTCCTTCTCCTCCCTTGATGCTTTACCCGCAAGCTTAGGACAATTTGATCTAATGTGATTGAGGTCACCACACTCATAGCATCTTGGAGGGCCACCACCAACTCTCTTTCTCATTCTCACATTCTGCAAAGCTTTGTTAAACCGAGAAGAGAGTAGTGCCAAGTCTTCTTAGGAAATTCTTCGATCTGTTCATCAGTTAGTGAAGACAAAGAGGACAAAGCAAAGCTTGAAGAAGTATTGTTCATGCTAGATTGTGAAGTCAGTGCAATTGATTTATGATCTGTCTTCCTAGCAAGAACATCCAACTCATGAGTTTTTAATCTAGAAAACAGTACATCTAAAGTGAGTGAACTCATGACAGTGGGTTCTCTAATAGATGTAACTTTCATCTCTCAAATAGACATGTTTAATGCACCAAGCAATTGTCTAGCATTTGTAGCCTCATCAAAGAAAACTCCAACAAAGACGTAAATTGCTAAGAATTTTATTGAACCTGCAAAGAAATCATCTAGAGACTCACCAGCTTCATCTCAAATCGCATGTATTCTTTCTTATAAATATCTTGCCTAACCTCTTTGACAGTGTTAGAACCTTCATGATAATCACAAAGAGATTTCCATACCTCATATGCGACTTTGAGATGAATCACATGATCAAAATCACTTCTTCCTAGTCTTTGGATGATCAAATTCCTTGCTTTGTCGTTTGCTTCAACATGTGCTCGATTGGTGTCATTGATCGTGATCATTCTCGTGAACATTGTATGGCTTGTAGACCTTTTCCCAAATTGCAAAACCCCGAGCTTGAATATATGCCTCCATCTTTACTTTCCAAAACTAAAAATCAACACCATCGAAAACACAAGGTTTTGTCGAATACCTATCCATCGCTACAATTTCTTATCACCGTTAAGATTAATTAGAAAACCTTTGCTCGATACCACTTGTAGGATCGAATATACTAATGTAGCAATCGAGGGGGTGAATGATTTGCTGAAGCTAAAATCAAATTTTTGAACTTTTCAAACACCCCAATTGAAACTCAAATTGCTTGAAAATCGCTTTATGCGCTTGGGAAACAATAGACCAGCTTTAAGCGACCAAGAGATCACTTGGGTGACCAGTTTGGGCACTTGGGCACCAAGAGAGCACTTGGGCAGCAGTTTTACACTTGGGCGAGCAGTTGGGCAACCACGCCAAGACATACCAAGCGAGCAGACCGATACATGTCCACTAAAATAGAAATTCCTAAAGATCCAGCCGTTGGATTAACATGAAATGTTAACTGAAGACACTAGACTCAATTCCACAGCCACCACAAAAAGAATCAGATCAATCGGATCTACGGATCTAAAGTTATGTCCTTTGCAAGATGACTAAATCCGGGGACCACGCGAGCAACGGGCGAAAGCAGACATCAACTGGGTGACCACAAATTACAGAAGATCTCACCGTTGGATTGATGTGAAATTTTAACTGTAGAAACTAGATTTAATTATGAATCAAACCCAATAAGAATCAATCCGATCGGATCTACGAATCAAAAGATATTACCTTCGCAAGATGATACCCAGAAGAACCGAACTCCGTGATGAACTTCGTGGATCGCCGCGACGGACAAAACACCAGAGAGGACTTCAGCTTGCCACGGATCAATCTTCTAATCACCAAAAGCAAGATCATATCCAGATCATCATCTATCTTCTAGTTGACGTGATGCATGCATGCACGATCAATCTTGATTTGTTTTTCACACTGTATATGCCAAAACTCACGCAAGAAAACTCATCCACACATAGATACTTGGATTGCAAGATTGATCTTTATTTCTTTTGTCTAAAGTACTCCCACACAAGAGTACAACCCTAAACTCGAACGCTCAAAATAACCAGAGACACCTCCCTACTTATATAGAGCAAAAACACGAGATTGAATACAACTCCACTTCCGACATGGAAAGAGTTCAGATCTATCTCAACTTGGCCCAACATGGCCAAAACCAAAACCTTGCACGCATGATCAGCCCTGCCGCACATACGTGACTAACCAAATTTTTATGTGCATGTTGTTCAGCCCGAACGTCCCGCATGACTTTCTTGACCACCAAGACCTCGATTCCTCCCTAAACCTAGTCTCAACCTCGATCCTCCATGAACCTAGTTCCGTCCCGCCATCGACCACGTCGCCTCGAGCAACACCGCACATGAAGTAACAAACAACGCTATTCGAGCACAAGTCCACGACTTGACTCAAGATTAATCCATGCAACCACTCACACGAGTGCATTGCATTATAAAACCATTATGCTATCCCCAAAGATAATCAAATGAGCATTTGAGCACAAGTCCACGACTTGCCTCAAAAAATCCATGCAACCACTCACATGAGTGCATTGCATCAAACAAACTTCATCATGCTATCACCAGCATGATAAGCATATCACCATAGCACATGCACAAGTACCACACATGCCATAACCAAAATCACTTTACAATGCCAATTTCACCATTCAACCAATTTTTCATCACATGATCTCACAATTTTGTAGATCTATTTCTTCTAGCCCCGAAGCATTTCCTAGGGAAGCTGAAATTTGACCCTCGAACATGTTGTACGTCAAGTATAGCAGTCGGAGATTCGGGAGGGCATCACCAATGTTAGATGCCAATGCGTTGCCTAGCATATTGAACCCCAAGGATAATTCTTGAAGTGAAGACATATTAGAGAGAGTTTGTGGGATCCCACCTGACAGATTGTTTTCATCTAGGGACAACTGCTCTATGTTTGGCATATGCCAAAGCTCGTCTGGAATTCATCCGTTCAATTGATTTTCTACAAGAGAGAGACTTTTTAAAGTGGCGATGTTTCCGAGGGCTGATGGGATGATCCCAATGAGATTATTCCGGGAAAGGTTGAGATATACTAGCTTGGAAAGATTGCCCATGCTAGTAGGAATCATACCTGTTAGCTGGTTTTGAGAGAGTTTTAGATATTTTAAGTTGGAACAATTTGTAAGTGCTTCGGGAATATTGCCCTGCAAAATGTTGCCTTGCAGGTCAAGGATTTCCAAGTGTTGGAGAGGGTCAAGAAGAGACAAGGTACCAAGGTGTGAGGACCCGGATTACCAAATCCGAACCCTCCTGTGTTTCAACCGCTACTGTCCAGAACAAATGAAGCGACACAACAGACAAAGGATGATAACACGTATATATCATAAAGTTCATAATAGTATTAAGCAAAAGAGTGCAACAACATCGTCACATTATTACAAGTATGAAGCCTTACGGCTGAAGTGTAAAGGTAGCAGAGGAAATGTAGAACAAAAAGAGCCAATCAGCTAGCCCACAGGCAACCGACTGGGGTACGCTCCCTAGAAGATCGTGTCATCCTCCTCCTCAATGTCTTCAAAGACAGATGTCAAACTACGGATCACAAGCTCTTTGTTCACCCTTCTCCCATCATCCGCTTGATTGAATAAGCAACCTTCAATGAAAAGCGGGGTGAGTATGCAACATACTGCAAGTCTAGGAAACTTAATGCAATTATCTAGATGCATGGCTTAAACAAAGGAAGCATATAGGGTCGATTTGCATAAAGCTTAAATTGAAACTTAAATACGTAGTGAATTCATAAAGCAAAGATTTCACAAAATGTAAATAGCATAAATAATTTAAATTGAAGTATAACAATCTTCCAGGTTCCAACTACCTGGCTGGCTCCAACCGCCAAACTACATCCGGGAGCTCTAGCCGCTCGAGGATTCCCAAACCACATTTTCATGTTCAAACCAAATCCATCATTTTCCATTTTAAAACCCAAAACCGTAAAAATCTACTATGTGAAAACGCTCCACGCTGTTCCTTATCCGTAGGCACGGCTACTTAAGTAGTTTTTTAAGACTGCAGAATGGTACACTTTACCCACACGACATGATCAACCCTTTGCGCCATGCATTTACACACTTCCTTTGGTGTGTCGGCAGGAGATCATGACAAGGCCTTTACAATGCATATACCGCTATCGACCGGCCGCTAAGGTTTCACCGTTAGGGCATCCCACCCAAGACAGAAGCCCTCTGCGCCTTGCAAGTACCATCCCAAAGAAACCGCACATCCAAATGGCGGTCAAATAACGATACATGCAAATTACTTAGCCAGTCGCATCCATATAGACATGTGGTTGTATCAGATAGCATGGCCCATGGTAACACACAACGGTCCTTACTTGACTAGGGCGACAATCACATTCCAAACATTTTGTGCATCCCGCACCCGCCATTCAACCAATCCGCCTTGGCCTAAATCAGTTTTCACCTTTTAATTTCAAATTAATACCGCAACACCAATTGCCATCATTTTTCACAATTCAATTTACATCAAAATGAAATCATTTCCATAATGGTAAGGTACCGACGTGATTCAAAGATTGGCTAAGCAATTTCTACCGCTCCCATAATACCAAAAATGATTATTATTAATAGTACTTAATTTTTCCTAGGGTGACAATGGTTAACATAATGAATATCAATGTGACATAACAATGTGGCATTTATCTAAGCATTTAAAATGGCATTAAAATACCGTACGCAATTAATAAGCATGCAATAATTAAAACAAGATAGCATTTCATAAATTTTGGGTTCAACATGGTCAAGGAGACTTGCCTCCACCCTCTACAGCTGCTGCAACCTCTGCTGAAAGCTCCTCCCGCTCAACCGGCGCGTCGTCTACACGCGAAACACGCAAATCGAGACAAAAATAAATAAAACTGAAAATAAATAAAATTCAAAAATTCACAAAAATGATACCAACAGATAGATCTTGATTTTATATGAATTTAGAAATTTGAATCGTTCGAATCGGAGTTCGAACGGAGGAGAACGGAGCTTCCGAAGTTTTAAATGGGAGAAAATCAGAAAAATGCTAGAGGGTGACACGTGTCGCGCTGTGATTGGTTGATTTTCGGGTTTTTCGGATTTTTCAGCGATTAAACGAAATATTCGTGTCGCTGACATGCGGGGTCCACCCGGCAGTGTCACTGTTCACGGTGTGTCAGGGTGAGGTGGCGCACACATGGCGTGACATGGCTGACACATGGCGCGACGTGGCACACACGTGGCATCCACGTGGCGCTGACGTGGCGAACGGGGTGGGTTTTGCTGACGTGGCGGTGACGTGGCCGACATGTGTGCGGGTGGTGATGACTTGGCGTGTACGTGGCTCACATGTGGCACGACGTGGCTGACATCTGACGCCACGCAGCAGATGACTCGGCGACTACAACGGAGATGATGATGGCGTGGCGTGCTGGTGCGGACGTGGCGCGACATGGTACGACGTGACAGTGAGGTGGCACCTACGCGGCAGACACGAAGCGCTGACGCAACAGCCACGCGAGCGTTAGGGCCTGTGTGGCGTGCACGGGGCGACTCCGTGGAAGATGACAAGGCGGACGGCTCGGGAAGGGCTTACCGAAGAAAATAGGGCACAGATCTGGCCGTTGAAGAAGGATCCGACGGCGACGGCTGGTGACGCAGGTGCGACGGCGAGGCACGGCACAGACCCGCCGGACTTGGAGAAGACGGCATCGGAAACGGCGAATCCGTGACAGTGCGAGCGAAAGAATTAGTGATTCTGGTAGAGCTTGAAAAGATGGACTCGATGGCACTAGAGATGGAGGCGGAGACTCACCGGAGAAGAAGAACTACGGCGGAGAAGGCTCGGTTTCACGGCGGAACTTCGGCGAGGTGGTGCACACGGCTGGAGTCGTCTCCGCCGGCAAAACTTGAGGGGAAAGGGGCGGCGCGGAGTGGGGAACGCGGCACGGAAGCCGGAGAGGCTTTAAATAGCCTAGGGCAACGGGTACAAGCGCGAATTCCAAAGTTGGTCGCGCGGTTGGACTGTGCACGGGCGGCGGCGCACTTGGGGCGACGTGGCGTCACGGCAGCCGCGGGATCGGCATCGAACGGCCGACGGAGAAGAGTGCATTAGGGCTAGGGTTACTGTGGGGTGGCGGCGCGATTTCGACCGTAGGATCGGAGATCGACGGCTGCGACGCGCTAGGGTTTTCGGGAGTTTTGGGCCGGACCGGAGAACAGTGTTGGGCCGAGATGATGAATAGTTGTTCGGCCCGATAAGGATTAAAAGATTTAGACAATTAAATAAGATTCCAGAAAATCCGAATAAACTTCAAATAATTCAAATAAATAGCAAATAAATCCGAAAAATTCCTCAAAAATACAGAAAAATCATATAAATCACAAGGAACCCAAATAAAACAAGAAATAATTAATTTGAGGTATGGAATAATCAAATTAAATTCTTGTTGACTTTAAAAATTCAATTTAAGCTGTATTTAATTCGAGAAAATTTTTCCGGGTTCAGATTTTGAAATTCAATCCAAAAATTTTAAAAATGGAATGTTACACAAGGAAGCTATTATCGGACAGGTTAAGCTCACGAAGGAACGTAAGATTTTTGAGAGAGGGGTTGATTTGGCCTGCCAGGCTTAGGCCAGCGAGGTTGAGCGCCGTGACGTGCCATGGTCTTGTCGAGCTGCAGTTGACACCATACCACCTACAGAAGTGGGTGCTAGTGTTCCAACCGCTCAAGACTTCTTTTGGATCGGTGATGCCCTCCTTGAAGCCTAGCAGTGAGTGCAGATCTGCGTTGTTCTCATGGACGGCTGAGCAATAGATGTTTTCAACACCATAACACAACAGCAGTAGTGCCAATAGTATAAACATAGCGAGTTTCTCCAATTGTTTGACACACATAAGGCCCATGTTGCCTGCAAAAATATAAGACCATAAACATTGTGGCATATTACGCTCACCGCAGAGCTACACCGTCTCTATGCTGTGACCAGTTAAGGCAAGTTTACAATCCTATCGAATTCACTTGCAACCCATACAAATGTGTTGTACTAGCAAGTAGCTGTAGTAAGTTATTTAAAGCAGAAAGGCTAAACATTGTCAAAGTCAAGGATCTCTTTGATTCGCAGAAATTTTAGATTAATTTTGTAGAAATTTCACAGAAAACAGATCAATTTTTGTAGGAAACGGGAAAATAAATTCCCAGACCCTAACATTTCAACCCAGCATTAAACAATGCAAGCCCCACAGCAAGTAACAAGCCAAAAGAAAAGTTCAAGTACGAACCAGGAGGAGAGAAAATAAGGCACCTCTGCCTGGCCGGAGAGCAGAAAACGGCAGCCTTTTCTGCTTGGTTTTGCCGGGTGGTGGTGTCTGAACTTAGAGCTGGATGCTCAGCTAACTCAGGCCCCAGGGGGTTTAAAAACGGTTTTACAGCGTCTGACATCCACACACTCCGACTCCCTCGCCTTAGCTTAACCGCTGCTTACAGCGGAGAGCTTGTATCTTGTATCACTTTGTATCTTGTACCTGTGATATCTGCAAAAAGGGAACATATGAGATTAAACAATCTATGTTTCTAAAAAGGTTTTGTATTTCTCGTTCAAAGTTAATAAGCTTATATCACTTTGTATCTTGTTCCTGTAATGTCTGCACAAAGGGAACAGCTGAAATTAAACTATCCCATGAAATGTAAGAGTGTAAACTGTAAACATAACTTAAATACCATTTGATGAAAACAAAACTTTATACTTGAAAATGTTAAAAAAAGAAGCTTCTGTTGATTTTGGTGTCGAGCTTGAACTTTAATCAGGCTATCCTTATTTCCTTTTTTAAAAAAATCTTCCTTTCCTTATTAGAACAAAAGAAGCAAGGATAAGCCATTTTCTAGCATCTGCCCTCAGTGCTATTTTTTTACATATGTAATATGTTTCTACCTGATAATGCTTCTTCATTTGCTTGTGATTCTAGAGAATCGTTGGTGCAGAACAAGGCACAAGATCGTAATCCTCTCAAACTCCCGAGTCATCGTGAGGAAGAGAAAAGGCCTTTCCAACAGGTAATGCGATATTTTATTTCATCACGATATTTTTCCTGCTATGCCGCACTAAATCAAATTAAATTTTGCCTTCCAAACTACCCTCGGGGCCATAAAAAATTTCAGTCACTTGTAAATGTGTGTGATACCTTTTATTTTGTGTTATGCTGGCACTAAATCAAACTAAAATATTTTCTTCTGACCTATAAAATTGCTCGATTACTTGGGAATGTGTATAATATCTTACCATCTGATTATCTGTGACCAGTACATCTGGTCTACTTTCTTAGACAAGTGCCTCGCTATGTTCAATCAAATAGTTATTTCCTTTCACCTTGTAGATCCTGGCCGATATGTATTGAATTAATACTTTTGTTATGCGATATAAGTCCAACACTTCCTGTGTTGAGGAATGTTTTTCTTTTTTAACAATAGCAACTAAGTTTTGTCCCAAACAAGTTGGGGTAGGCTAGGAATGAAACCAATCAAAGTCAATGCAAAAAGTAAACATAAAGAGCATTCCACAAAGAATAGGCATCATAAAATCAGCAAAAAGTAAACATAAAGAGGTAAATTTCCTATTTATACAAATTGAGCACTTACATTTGATTTGTCTGTCATAAACTTTTTGATTCATGTTGGTCCTAACACTCAAATTTCCCATCCGGTGATCTGTGCTTCAAAAAGAGATGCTCGTGTATTTGTTAGCTGTATTTAATTATGTGGATCAAAATGCCCGAAGTTATCGCCATCAATAAAACATGCTAGCCGATGAATTTGGGTAAAATCTGAGTTCATTGTCAAGAATTGAAACGCTAATGATGAATTTGGGTTGAAGTCCTGGAGACCAACCCCGCACCTGACCCAATAATGGCCAACTGCATGGAAGAATGCAAGGACTGGTTAGTAGAGAGAGAGTATGGGTCAAAAATTGAAACTGTAATTTTAGTTATGAGCCCAAATGATCAACTGGCCTTTCGTGCTGAAATATAGTGTTGTCCGAGATTGTTCTGTGTGGAGTTCCCAGGATTAGGAATAGCCAAAACTTTTACCAGGGGTGCCAAGTTTTGCCATTGTAAGTGATATAATTGCTGTTTGAAGTTGAGTGGTTACCAATTTCCCATAACAGGATAGATGAGCATGACTGAGACCCAGGGTGTAACATCCCAAAATTTGGGTTTTCAAAATTTTTATTTAATTAGCATTCCAAAAAAAAAATTTACATCAATCTTATTTGATTAACGAAGCTTAATTTAGAATTTTCTAAATCTAAAACAATTTAATGTGCCTTCTGTGTGCATCAAGTAATTTAAAACTTAGTTTTTACTGTGTTCTTTGTATATCAGGGAATTTCCCAAATTTGAGATTTGCTAAAAACTAATTAAAATTATTAATTTAAACATTTGGATGTTAATTGGATTTTTATTGGATTTTTGTTGGATTTTTAATTTGAATTATTAATTGTTCGGGCAATTCTATATCCAAATTCCAATTCAAACCTTTCCTTTGAAATTCCATTTAAATTCAAAATTTGGATTTCCCTTGGTGTTCCAGTTAACCCGGTATCCATATCCTTCCGAAATTGGAGTTCTATCTTTTTCCGTCTGCAAAGTCAGAATTTCCATTCCGGTCTTTATTCGAAATTTCACCCGAGTTTCAAAATACTCCAAAAATCTCAAAATTCATAAAATTAGGTTCCAAATATTCTAAAATGATTTTGGAAATTTTTCCAAGATTTATAGAATCCCTTTGGTATTTTATCTCTTACGGTCTTTCGTTAAATCCAGTATATTCGTCCCGGAATTGTCTAAATTCCAAAACTCATATAAATTCAGTGAAACTAATTTTATTGGGTTCCAAATAATCTCTAGTATTTTTAGAAATTTTTCCAAGATTTTTAGATCATTTTTACTATTTTATTCCTCGCGCTTTTGTCGCTTCATTCTTCCAACCAATGACAAAGCGACACGTGGCCTTTCACTATTCATCTTCAACCTCCAGCAGCAGCTACTGTTCACGCGTAGAGTCCCCATGCTGGCTCAATTTTCAAAACCCCATATCTCTTAGCATACTGCACCAAATCGCGTGAAATCTGAAGCGTTGCGACTGCGTCATAATGGGGAACAAGTTTCAAGTCGTTGCCCGTCCTGGATTCGTGCGTAGCAGCAGCAATTAAGTGTTGAAGGCAATTCATTGGTCGGTCAATATCTCGGGCTTCTCTCCACCTCTCGGGGTGTGCGAGTACTTGAAATGTGCGTCTTGATGTCCTCTATCCCATGCTCACCTTGCCCAGTTGCTGCAGCATCGTTTCCCCTTCCAAAACTCGAGAAAACCCGACGCCGGCGTCCTCCAAAGACACCGACGAGCCATCTCTTGCTCCGGTGAGTTTCCGGGTAATCTGACCGCGTCACTTTGTGCCTTTTACTTCCGTGATCACAACCATCTGGTCGGACTTGATTTTCGTTGCAGTTTGCCCCTGAATTTCGAGTTTGTTCGTCGTCGGTCGTCGCTCCGTTCGTCGTCGATTCCTCTCAAACCGGTAATCCCCAATCAAATTCCTTTTAGATGTAGCCTAGTATGACCTTGCTCTACGCCGTGCTCTCGCTAGTTTTGAGAAATTCCGCGTTCTATTGTGTTTTTGGCCGCCATGCCATCCGTGCTGCTTTTGGTCGCCCGGCCGTCCATGGCGCCATGCCTAGGCCTCCCCATGGTCGGCCGACGTGCCCATGAGCATCCCTCACCTTGCCGCCCCATCCCACCCCTTGGTCAGCCTCCCGCCGCCGAGCACGCCGCCGCCATGTGCCTCCTGTCCGACTGCCGCCGCCATGCCACCTTCATGCGCTATCTCGCCCCGTCCGACCACCCAGCCCGCCTCCTCACTTCGCGCGCTTCCTCGCGCTCCCGACCGCTCCCCATGCCACCACATCGCTGGCGCACCGTGCGACCTCACTGCTATCGCCCCGGACGCCGCCAATGACGCCCTGCCCTCCGCTCGCCGAGCCGTTGCTTGCCTCGCAGACAGCGCCGTCGCCTCGCTCCATTTTGTCACTCCCCATGCGCCGCCATGTCCCCAAGCTCGCAACGATGGAGCAAAAGCTTCTAACCGTGCTCAGAAACGGCACTGTAACTACAGTGCGATTTCTTATTTTCGATTTTTTTCTAGTCAAACTTCGCTTGATCCGCTTTCCTCCATCCGAACTCGAATCGAGTGATTCAAATTTCTAAATTCATCTAAATTCATCCTCTATCTGACAGTATTTTAATTATAATTTTTAGTTTCTGTTTATTTTATTTTATTCATTTGTATCTCGCCTAAATCATTGTCGCTTTTGCGGTCAATCGCTTCTAGCACTCCATTCGCCAGCACAAATTTGACATATAGTTGCCATGTCGTGACCTCACCGCCCTATCTATCACCGATGGTCGCCACCTTGTTATTTCATATGCGCCCCGTCATCGCTTCGCCGTTAACGCTTTCGCCGTTAACGCTCCACCATTAACGCCCCATCGTTAACGCTCCATCGCTAACGTTATCATTAATCTCCGCCGTTAACGCTTTGCTCTCATCGCAGCGCAGCATTCAAGTAAAGGCCCTAGTGCGATGTCATCATCTTTTCTATCGCCTTGATGTGATCTAGCCCTATCACCTTGAGTTTAGCTCGTCTTCTTATCATCGCCGCCTTGTCATCGCCGAGGCTTTCCATCGATGTATGATCAACCCTGCATCAAATCCTAGACCGACGCATGAGACCCCTCGTGTCGATGCCTTCTCTCCGTAAACCTTAATCTTCTAGAAACTGCTCATGGACTTGGTCAATAGACCATTGGCCCATATGTCACCCTCCCATATCAAACCCTAATCTCTCTCTCGATCACTCTATCTATTCCATCACCAACAAAAGTCAACTTTGAGCATCGCTTAAGTCCACCGTGAACTAACATATCTTTATGGACCCGATCTATAGATCGAGGGCCCATATGTCCATATCTGCCCAATCGAGCTAATTTGTCTCGAAGGATATTCCCTAGAATATACTTCGTTCCTCTCTAACTATCAGTCGTAACCTTCTCGATAAATCTTCTGAAAGCCTGTTCTCTTTCATCCGATCTTCGATCAAATCTTTTCAAGTTCCTAAATTCAATTCCTTTCGCTCAAGACCAATCTAATCTTAATTTGGAGTTTATTTGAATTGCCTTTTGAGATTTGTTGTATTTGTGCTTCTTTGTCGTTAGACGGTCGCCCGGTTACCCCAAGTAGTCAAGGACGAGGAAGTCAAGCATTCGATTGAAGAGCCAAAGGTTGAGGAAATCAAGGTCAATTAAAAAGAGTAAAGAGCGCTTTATAGCAAGTGCCGTGCAAGTCGTGCTTTGATCATATTGCTCCCGCTTTTACAAATTTACTTTGATTCAAATTATTGCATGCTAGTTCAAGATTAAAATGAATTAAATTAATTTGGGAATTAGTTATTCAACCCAATTGCTAAATATCACCTTGCCATGATTATTTGTATGCCATAATTCATTTGTCACCCTAAGATGGTTGATTATTAGTTGGTTGTTATTACTTGCCAACATGGGTTGGTTAGGCCGTGTATAATTGCTTAGCCATGCCACGCAACTCATGTCTTCTAAAAATAAAAGGATAATACTGATTAATGGATTATGAAATGTGTTTGTGAAATGGTGTGACGTGTTGCCACACGATGATGTTGATATGTGGAACCAGAGTGGTTCTACATGGATGTTGAGTTGTTGTTGGCATTGTGTTGCAATAATCAACCTGGGTGGTAAAATGTTTTAGACCGAGGCAAGTGGCAAGAGTGGCATTGGATATGTCACTTTGGTATTTGGTGGTGTTGTTGGTAAATTATGAGATGGTACTGTTGGTGAACTATGTGATGGTTTTGTTGATGAATTGTTTAGGTAGTCTTGCCTTGGTCACCCTAAGGACTTAACCTTGCAAGCCTTTGAACTGAAGTCACTCAGACAACCACATGTCCGGTATGGGATGCACCTAGTTTAGTAAGATTCGATATCTCACCTTTGATACTCGGGGTGGCGCCACCGAGGGTGATCAGATGGGGAGCGTACTGCTACGGCTTGGTACCCATCCAACGGTGTTCGCCGGTCCTATACTTCACTCAGAGTGAGGGAAGTGATAGTGAAGGCAACACGGAGAGGTTCCTAGGTTGAGCTAGAAGTTTCGAAGGCTTTGTTATGATCGCTCATTCAGATAATCGTTGTATGGCGATTCACTACCGACGTGGTGAGTTGATTGTATCTTTTGGGTAAAGTGTACAACCTCTCGCAGAGTGTAAAACTATTCGAATAGCCGTGTCCGCGGTATTGGACATTGCTCGGGATTACAAATAAGGGTTAGAGTTTTGAAAATGAAATGAGGTTGGGAATGTGGACATTGTGATATGGAAATTGGTTAAGGATGAGAAATGCTTTACTTGAGAATGAGTTCGAAATTTATTATGGATATTACTTGTTTTACTGCTTTTCAATCTATTTATGATATCCATTTGGAAATGCTGCTTTATTGCAAAAGAACCATTCAGCCATTCCTTTGGAATAAGCCATGCATGTAGTAATAGAATTGCATTCTGTGCATGACTTGTTGAGTACGGTTGTGTACTCACCCTTGCTATTACAAAACATCATCAGTTGAGGAGAAGTCTTTGTCTTCGAAGAAGGAGAAGTTCTGCAAGAAGACGAATATCTAGGAGTTGAACCTTGTCAAATGCCCGTGGTATTTAGATGGGATTCACCGACGCTCTTCGTTCACCGCTATTCGCTTTTACTCGAGTTGAAGCCATCTAGGCTTCACAATTGTAAGTTGACCTTAAGGTTGTTCAACATATTATATTAAAAGATGAATACTTTATTTATTATTCCGTGTATGATTGTGATATTCATCTTTGTTAACTGTGGGCACTAGCGATCGATCCGGGACTAGTGCCGAAAACACGAGGGTTTCCGGATTGTGAATCGGGTCCCGATGTACATGGTATCGAGCATACCGATCGTAGGTCTTGACCCTAGATAGTTTGGCCGTTCTTTAGAACTTCAAAATTATTTTCTAAAGAGAAAATTTAACTTGAAGAATAACAAGTTCTTGACTTATCTTATTCTTCCATTCCTTTCCCTTTTGCTGAAATTTCTATCTTTCCTCACCGATTTAAGTTTGAAAATCTTACCTCACTGCCTTGAATAGATAACGATGTTTCACACTTTAGGAGAAAGCCCTTGATGCCGCTGTGAATCAAGATCGTGAAGACAGGAATCGTCGAGCTCAAGGAAAGAGTGCGATGAAGTATTTTAGAAGGTAGAAGAACCAGGCCGATGAAGTGTTCAAGAAATTCAAAGAAATCGCTGCTTGAGTAGTCAAGTGAGACTCATGTGAGAGTCGCGTCTGCCTAAGTTAGGAGTGTTACCCTTTCTAGACGTTAGACTTGTGTGCTTAGGGTAATTTGGTTTTCTGTTTGCTGAGTTTGCAGTATGTGTTGCATGGCCCTTAGGCTTTTATGAGCAACCATACCAAGTTATAAATAATGATTGTATAATTCGAGGTTTTGGGTTAAGCCTAATCCCCATAATAGTTCTTGGATACTTATCTCTGCTTTTCCCTCTTGCCTATTAACCTTGATCAGCCAACAAATGGAGAAGTTTTCAAAGGATGCCTTTGGCAAGATTCCCAAATACCCAAGTCGATTCAGATGTTGCTGCCAAGATCGTTGTTAGAGCAGATGTTGACCAAAAGCAATCTCCGCCCATCGATTGAAAATTCGACAATGCTTCTCGGTGCAAGTTTGTAAAGTTCATAGAAACCAAGCCACCCATTTTTGAAGAATTCACCTCCCTACAAGGTACAGAAACCTGGATTCAAGTCATGGAGAAGAAGCTATCTTCCATACAGTGTGATAATAAAGATAAGGTTATATATGCCACCAGTCAGTTAGAAGGTGCAGCATTAGCTTGGTGGAAAAGCTACCGTGCTATCCACAGTAAGGATCAGACTATCACTTGGAAGGAATTTACTACTGCGTTCCGTGAGTTTCATACTCCGTTGGAAGGTGCAACCAAGTCAAAGGAATATGCAACCCCTGCATACCACAACCAATCAGGACGTTGTTCCTTAAAGTGTTGCCAATCAAGCAAATCGGAGGATCGTGCATGTATCTGTTGTGGAGTAATAGGACATACCTCGGACGAGCATCATATCAATTGTTCTAGTTGTGAAGGGAACCATCCTCTTGAAGAATGTTCAAATGATAAGATTACATGTTTTCTTTGTGAAAGCCAAGATCATTGCCCAAGCCAGTGTGCTATGTATTCAGTATTGACCTCTGCAATGCAACGTCAACAAGATAATTTCCGAGCCATTGTGGTTAAGGAGTTAGCAAAGAAAGGCATGTTGTCATCTACTCATGCCTTGTCACAGGAGCAGTTAAAGGAGAAATACCATGAATCTAGCAATCCACCTCAGAAAAGAAGCAAGTCAAAGTCACCAGAAGTTGTTTTTTTGTGGTAAACAAGGTCACTATGTCGATAATGTCCCTGTACATCAAGCATCCACTTTACCTTCACCATTCCAAGTCGGGCAGTTCAAGCGTAACACCAAGATCGCATGGTGCAAAGAACAAAGAATCGATTATGCTATGCTCGCCAGAAAAGAGGTCACTTTGTCAAGCAATGCCCGCTCAAATATGAAGAACCTCGTGAAATTGAAATAGTCCTCGGTTACCTCAGAGAGCCCGAATTGCCAAGTATGCTCAAGCAACAATAGAAGCTGGTTGTTCCAAGAAGCAGTTGAAGAAAGGACGGTTGACTGATGAAGCTACCGATAAGTTTCAGAAGCCATGACGCCATACTCTAGTCTATAAGAGTAATGTCAAGGAATCCTCCTAGCAATTCCTATTTGTGGGATAAATGTACCCAGAATTCTAAATCAAAAGTATTAATGGCAATAAAGGATTTGATACGTCTTTGAGCATTCACTTTACCAGACAATGTTTATGTGTATGTTGGCCACAGAGCTTGAATTCTCAGTAATGTGGTGTAGAGACAAAATTTGTTGATTTAGCATATTGAAGATCAGTACCCTTACTTCAGTGGTAATTGAAGCATTAATTCGCTATGGAAAGAATATCTAGCTGATATAGAATTTCCAGCCGCTACTCGAGAACCAACTCAACCAAAATGATATTCAATCTTTGATCAAGACCGCAGAACAGCAAGTTGCTTTCGGCCGTCGAGCACCTATCCGAATTTGACCCAAGAGAAGGATGTTATCCATGGTTGACCTCAAGCAATCCCGCTAAGTGTGCAGCTTGATCGCAAGTGCAGAGAGCCTCAAGGTCGAGTTTCCTAACCTATTCTTTAGTCACCAATCTCTGTGGGACGAGATTCTCACATGGGTAGGTTTGTAACATCCCAAAATTTGGGTTTTCAAAATTTTTATTTAATTAGCATTCCAAAAAAAAATTTACATCAATCTTATTTGATTAACGAAGCTTAATTTAGAATTTTCTAAATCTAAAACAATTTAATGTGCCTTCTCGTGCATCAAGTAATTTAAAACTTAGTTTTTACTGTGTTCTTTGTATATCAGGAATTTCCCAAATTTGAGATTTGCTAAAACTAATTAAAATTATTAATTTAAACATTTGGATGTTAATTGGATTTTTATTGGAATTTTAATTTGAATTATTAATTGTTCGGGCAATTCTATATCCAAATTCCAATTCAAACCTTTCCTTTGAAATTCCATTTAAATTCAAAATTTGGATTTCCCTTGGTGTTCCAGTTAACCCGGTATCCATATCCTTCCGAAATTGGAGTTCAATCTTTTTCCGTCTCTCAAAGTCGTAATTTCCAATTCCTGCCTTTTATTCGAAATTTCACCTGAGTTTCAAAATACTCCAAAAATCTCAAAATTCATAAAATTAGGTTCCAAATATTCTAAAATGATTTTGGGAATTTTTCCAAGATTTATAGAATCCCTTGGTATTTTATCTCTTACGGTCTTTCGTTAAATCCAGTATATTCGTCCCGGAATTGTCTAAATTCCAAAACTCATCTAAATTCAGTGAAACCAATTTTATTGGGTTTAAAATAATCTCTAGTATTTTTCGGAATTTTTTCAAGATTTTTAGATCATTTTTACTATTTTATTCCTCGCGCTTTTGTCGCTTCATTCTTCCAACCAATGACAAAGCGACACGTGGCCTTTCAATATTCATCTTCAACCAGCTACTGTTCACGCGTAGAGTCCCCATGCTGGCTCAATTTTCAAAACCCCATATCTCTTAGCATACTGCACCAAATCGTGTGAAATCTGAAGCGTTATGACCGCGTCATAATGGGGAACAAGTTCCAAGTCGTTGTTCGTCCTGGATTCGCGCGTAGCAGCTGCAATTAAGCGTTGAAGGCAATTCATTGGTCGGTCAATATCTCGGCTTCTCTCCACCTCTCGGGCGCAAGGCGAGTACTTGAAATGTGCGCCTTGACGCCCTCTATCCCATGCTCACCTTGCCCAGTTGCTGCAGCATCGTTTCCACTTCCACAACTCGAGAAAACCGACGCGGCCCTCCAAAGACACCGACGAGCCATCTCTACTCCGTGAGTTTCGGGTAATCCGACCGCCACTTTGTGCCTTTTACTCGTGATCACAACCATCTGGTCGGACTTGATTTTCGCTGCAGCTTTGCCCCGAATTTCGAGTTTGTTCGCCGCCGGTCGCCGCCTCCGCTCGCTGCCGATTCCTCTCAAACCGTAATCCCCAATCAAATTCCTTTTAGATGTAGCCTAGTATGACCTTGTTTCACGCCGGCTCTCGCTAGGTTTGAGAAATTCGCGCTCTATTGTGTTTTTGGCCGCCATGCCATCCGTGTTGCTTTTGGTCGCTCCGGCCGTCCATGGCGCGCCGCCTAGGCCTCCCCTGGTCGGCCGACGTGCCCATGAGCATCCTCACCTTGCCGCCCTATCCCACCCCTTGGCCGCCTTCCCGCCGCCGAGCACGCCCGCCATGTGCCTCCTGCTCGCTTACCAAGCCGCCGCCGTGCCACCTTCATGCGCTTATCTCGCCCCGTCCGACCACCCACCCCGCCTCCTCACTTCACAAGGCCTCCTGCGCCTCCCGCCGGCCTCCCCATGCCACCACATCGCCTGGCGCACCAGGTACCTCCGCTATGCCCGGACGCCGCCAACGACGCCCTGCCCTCCGTTCGCCGAGCCGTTTGCTTGCCTCGCACCGCGCCATCGCCCTCGCTCCATTTTGTCGCTCCCCATGCGCTGCCATGTCCCCAAGCTCTGGCAATGACGGAGCAAAAAGCTTCTAACCGTGTTTATAAAACGAAGCACTGTAGCTACAGTGCGATTTCTTATTTTCGATTTTTTTCTAGTCAAACTTGCTTGATCCGCTCTCCTCCATCCGAACTCGAATCGAGTGATTCAAATTTCTAAATTCATCTAAATTCATCCTCTATCTGGCAGTATTTTAATTATAATTTTTAGTTTTTTTTATTTTATTTTATTCATTTGTATCTCGGTGTTAAATCATTGTCCGCTTTATGCGGTCAATCGCCTCGGCAGACTCCATTCGCCAGCACAAATTTGCCATGTAGTTGCTATGTCGTGACCTCGCTGCCCTATCTATCAGCCGATGGTCGCCACCTTGTTATTTCATATGCGTCCCGTCATCGCTTCGCCTTCGCCGTTAACGTTCCACCATTAACGTCCCATCGTTAACGTTCCATCGTTAACGTTTCGTCATTAATCTCCGCCATTAACGCTTTTGCTCTCATCGCAGCGGCATTCAAGTAAAGGCCCTAGTGCGATGTCATCATCTTTTCTATCGTCTTGATGTGATTTAGCCCTATCACCTTGAGTTTAGCCTGTCTTCTTATCATCGCCGTCTTGTCATCGTCGAGGCTTTCCATCGATGTATGACTGAACCCCAGACCAAATCCTAGCCCGATCGCATTTAGACCCCTGTGTCGATGCCTTCTCTCCGTAAACCTTAATCTTCTAGAAACCTGTTCATGGACTTGGTCAATAGACCATTGGCCCATATGTCACCCTCCCATATGAAACCCTAATCTCTCTCTCTCTCTCTCGCATCAGCTCTATCTATTCCATCAGTCAACAAAAGTCAACTTTGAGCATCAGTTTAAGTCCACCGTGAACTAACATATCTTTATGGACCCGATCTATAGATCGAGGGCCCATATGTCGCTAATTTGTCTCGAAGGATATTCCCTAGAATATACTCCGTTCCTCTCTAACTATCAGTCGTAACCTTCTCGATAAATCTTCAAAGCTCGTGTTTTCATCCGATCTTCGATCAAATCTATTCAAGTTCCTAAATTCAATTCTTTCGCTCAAGACCAATCTAATCTTAATTTGGAGTTTATTTGAATTGCCTTTTGAGATTTGTTGTATTTGTGCTTTTGTCGTTAGACGGTCGCCCGTGGTTACCCGGTAGTCAAGGACGAGGAAGTCAAGCATTCGATTGAAGAGCCAAAGGTTGAGGAAATCAAGGTCAATTAAAAAGAGTAAAGAGCAGCTTTATAGCAAGTGCCAGCAAGTCGTGCTTTGATCATATTGCTCCTAGCTTTTACAAATTTACTTTGATTCAAATTATTGCATGCTAGTTCAAGATTAAAATGAATTAAATTAATTTGGGAATTAGTTATTCAACCCAATTGCTAAATATCACCTTGCCATGATTATTTGTATGCCATAATTCATTTGTCACCCTAAGATGGTTGATTATTAGTTGGTTGTTATTACTTGCCAACATGGGTTGGTTAGGCCGTATAATTGCTTAGCCATGCCACGCAACTCATGTCTTCTAAAAATAAAAGGATAATACTGATTAATGGATTATGAAATGTGTTTGTGAATGGTGTGACGGTTGCCACACGATGATGTTGATATGTGGAACCAGAGTGGTTCTACATGGATGTTGAGTTGTTGTTGGCATTGTGTTGCTAATAATCAACTGGGTGGTAAAATGTTTTAGACCGAGGTAAGTGGCAAGAGTGGCATTGATATGTCACTTTGGTATTTGGTGGTGTTGTTGGTAAATTATGAGATGGTATCACAGAACTATGTGATGGTTTTGTTGATGAATTGTTTAGGTAGTCTTGCCTTGGTCACCCTAAGGACTTAACCTTGCAAGCCTTTGAACTGAGTCACTCAGACAACCACATGTCCGTATGGGATGCACCTAGTTTAGTAAGATTCGATATCTCACCTTGATACTCGGGTGGCAATACCGAGGGGTGATCAGATGGGGAGCGACTGTATACGGCTTGGTACCCATCCAACGGTGTTCGCCGGTCCTATACTTCACCGTGAGTGAGGGAAGTGATAGTGAAGGCAACACCGAGAGGTTCCTAGGTTGAGCTAGAAGTTTCGAAGGTTTTGTTATGATCGCTCATTCAACATAATCGTTGTATGGCGATTCACTACCGACGTGGTGAGTTGATTGTATCTTGTGGGTAAAGTGTACAACCTCCGCAGAGTGTAAAACTATTCGAATAGCCGTGTCCTCATGTATTGACATTGCTCGGGATTACAAATAAGGGTTAGAGTTTTGAAAATGAAATGAGGTTGGGAATGTGGACATTGTGATATGGAAATTGGTTAAGGATGAGAAATGCTTTACTTGAGAATGAGTACGAAATTTATTATGGATATTACTTGTTTTACTGCTTTTCAATCTATTTATGATATCCATTTGGAAATGCTGCTTTATTGCAAAAGAACCATTCAGCCATTCCTTTGGAATAAGCCATGCATGTAGTAATAGAATTGCATTCTGTGCATGACTTGTTGAGTACGGTTGTGTACTCACCCTTGCTATAACAAAACATCACCAGCTTGAGGAGAAGTCTTTGTCTTCAAGAAGGAGAAGTTCTCGCAAGAAGGCGAATATCTAGGAGTTGAACCTTGTCAAATGCCCGTGGTATTTTGATGGGATTCATCGACGCTTCTTCGCTCCATGCTGCTTTTTTTACTCGAGTTGAAGCCATCTAGGCTTCACAATTGTAAGTTGACCTTAAGGTTGTTCAACATATTATATTAAAAGATGAATACTTTATTTATTATTCCATTGTATGATTGTGATATTCATCTTTGTTAACTGTGGGCACTAGCGATCGATCCTCGGGACTAGTGCCGAAAACACGAGGGTTTCCTGATTGTGAATTCGGGTCCCGACACAAGGTATAGTCCCGAGAAAAAAAAAGATTATATATTTGAAATCAGAATGGAAGTCATTTACTGCTCATCTTGTACTCTACAGATTAATTTTCCTTATTTCATTCTTTTTATTTTTTGGAGGGTGCTAAATTACTTTTTTTATTGAATTAATATCCATATATTCATCTTTTCTTGTGAAACTACACAAGAAGGAATATTGAAGAAAAGGAAGGTGCTCTGACCATTTGAAAACCAAATTCAAGTAATACAAGTAATGAACAAATAAGGCAAATGATATCTATTTGGCCATACTTGATGTGGAAACTCACCAAGGGTTGCATGCGCCTTTTACCAATTGGATACCTGTATGGATTTGGTGTTTGCATTGAAAAGGCAGTAAACCACAAGATAAAGCCGGATAATAGTCAAGTAGAGAATCCAAGGTGGAAGCAATAATAGCTAGGGAGCCACTCCGTATTGAGGCATAAACTTTATCTCTGCTAGGAAGTTTTCTTTTTTCATGTTACAAAAGAGCAAGAACATACAACAAACCTTGGACATTCCAGGAAGGAAACCACGATCTGTCAGTGTGTCCATTTCATTGAAACCTTCTAACATTTCCAATTGTTGTTGGTAGTATTTCGCCACCACATCTCCGTGGCCTTGAGTCAGAGATAGAACTAGAAATCAGAGATTAAGAGATTGGACTACAACAATAAGGTCCAAACAATTAGACAATACTATGTTTAGTAGAAGTCCACAACAAAGAATAATATTTGTGCAGCAAATATAAAAACATATGCCAACAAATAAACATGAGGTGTTTGTTTAAACATGGAGTGCAATAAACATGGAGTTATAGAAGAATTTCAACAAAGAAATGTGTCACAGGATGTGTTTGTTTAAACATGGTGCAATATTCATCGGTATCTGCTTGTTTTACAAGCAAGAGTTCAATTTTCAATAACCGATGGCGCCAACCAATATCAATCAAAGAGTTCCATTTTTCCTATGAATCAAAGAGGTCCATAGCGCTTTACTTCACCTCTTCTTGGAAAGGGCTCATAATTTTTTCTCTTAATATAAGTCATCATTGTGTGCTCAACTCATAATTCTCTTCAATCCTAACAAATTCACAGCTTGATTCATGATCCGACAAATGCCCGAAACCATGTTGTCAGCAGGAACCGCTCACAACATCCTCAAGAAACCATCCGAGAGGCTCTCAAAGTTATTCTTGGTATCCGCAAATTTACATAGATTTTTTGAATGTTACAAAATTGCACCGCACCATTCTAAATATCTAACTCCTCATGTTTCATTCAATTCAGATGTAAGAAATCAACCGCTGCTCATTCATCGCAAGAGAGGCAAGGTAGGCCTCGATCAATTTTGCATTGTACAATTCATATCTCCCAGCTTTGTTAAAAACTTTGGTCGCTTGGAATTGGATAGTTTCTCGACACTTTAATGTTTCAAAGATCGATCGATGCGCTGGGGTGCCCGAGAAAGTCGCAGAAGTGGTGCTTGTCTTCGCCTTCGACGAGTACCAAGACTTCAGAAAGCAAGGCGAGAAGTACCGATCAAAGATTCATGGAGCTCTTTGACACATCAAGCCTCGACGATCCGACGGCCTCACAACGTTAACCCAAAGTGAGTATTTATTCATATTGGTTGTCAATATGTTCTTCTCATCTTATGTTGTTTGAATCTTGAATTATTTTACGTAAAGGAGGCAAGTTGAATTTGCTAGGATTAGTGACAAGTACCTTGATAGAATTTCGTAATAGTCTCCGCTTTTTTTGCCCTTATGCATATGTCTCAATTCGTAGAGAAAAAGGAAAACATACTTTCATGGACCCAAACCAAGTCACGCAGAAACTGCAGTGCTCGTGCATGCCTTTTTTATATTGAATGACTTTTTTGTAGTGACCGATAAACAAATTGAAGACGTTAAGATATGACAAGTGTTTGGATGAGAGTGAAGGTAAGAAGAATATGTTGCGAGATTGTAAATTTTGATATACACTCATACATTCGACTTCTACCACAATTCTTCGGAAAAATTTTTGTAATCGGGAAAGATAAATGTTTGATCTTGTAAAACAATTTTCTTTTATTGCTTACCTTTATGTTTCGTTACCAATTTTATTTTTCGTAGCAACGCACGGGCATTGAACTAGTACCTAATGCACAATGCCGTCCTTCATACGATTGTGCCGATAGGTGGACATCTTTGTTTTTTAGCTTTTTTGGATCACTTGGATATTTGCCACTCCTCAATTTGGAAATTCGATGGCCCATACAAAAAATGCCCACTCCTCAACTTGGCAATTTTTGTATGGGCCATCGAATTTCCAAATTGAGGAGTGGCAAATATCCAATTATTCTTTTTTTTAAGGTGGGTAAATATCATTTGAATTCCACAAATATCTTGTGCGAGGGCGCCCAACGGCATTTGGCTGGCCTCAGCACGAGACCATGATCGATCCATGCATGTGCGGTATGTCCTTTGGCTGCAGACCTAACTGTTTGGATGGGTTCAAAAGGATCAGACGGAGATCAATGATTCGCTGATAATGGTCATGTCGTGCCGGAGAAATGTTCAGCACAACCACTGGAATCAAATTGACAGATAGATCACCTTTTTATGGTTCAGAAATAAATTATCAAAGGATTGTGTCGTGAACAAAACTATCCAAATTTTCGCGGCTAGATACTAGAATCAATATATTTATATATAAATATAAAGTTGTAATTGTTAAACTACTGAAATGCTTATGATGAAAATGCAATTTATTACTTTTATATATACATATATTTGTATATATGTTTATAATTAACCGACACCATGTGTAACACCCTAACACTTCATGTACTCTAGATATCACCACTATTTATATTTCTCATCACTTTACCATAATTTTAACCACAATTTCAACATTAATTCTAAAACAATTATCACTTCTACTAAAAAATATTGACAAGAATTTGCATGACGATAATAACAAGAACAATAACGAATTAAACCTTAGAACAACGTGCCCAAGCACGCCCAAGTCCATGCACTTGGGAACGCCAAGTCTTTACACTTGAGTACGCCCAGATCACATGCGTCCGATTTTTGGTGACGATAATAATCAATAATATATAGACAATTTATGGAGAGCGCCGGCTGGGTGGGGGAGGGGGAAGCAAATGGTGGTGCTGGCGGCGGCGACGCCGAGGCGGAGGCGAGGAGACGGGCGGGTTGGGGGTCGGGCGGGAGCGGGCGAGCGAGCCGGAGGTATTTCAGTTGCTTGGGATGGGCACGTATGCATTTTGGTGGCTATATATAGCTTCACTTTCAATCCACAGTGAAAAAAATATGGGACCTTTTCCAAAACTAAAAAACTTTGAGAGTTCACATGCTTCGCAGCTTGTTAATTTCTCCGTAAATGGTTGGGCTGGTTAGTGCATGGGCCATGGGTGGATCGATGAGCCTCCCACCACCACCAAAAAATGAGGTAGTACGCGATTAAAAGATTTGCAATATGATGCTGCATTAAAAACATTGCTTTTGGGAACATGTTGTGCAGTATTGAACAGGCTGTATAATTAATGCTTAGAGTATGTACAATAAGGACATGTACAACAGTAATTAATGAGCCGTCTGCAAGTTGCCACGTAATCTTTATCATCTTATATAGCATAGAATTAATGAGGAGAGAGGCGCTTGCCGTCTCTTCGCGAGAGGACGGCAGTGGCCCATGCTCCGATGCAAAACGATGGCTCCATCGCCCGTTGTAGAAAAGAAGCCGTCTATATACTTATGCTTGATCACGGTAATTTATGGGCTCATGCATAAATTAATTAGTTTATAGACTGCCTGACAGACAAGCCATTGTAGAAGTTGTCTGTTTTGTTGTCTTTATGTGACATGGCATACACTTACAGACAGCAGCTGTCTAGACTGTTGTACATGCCCTAAGACTACCTCAGTTTACTATTAGTATGTACATATTAATCTTGTCTTATGTGAAATAGTAAGAAAAGAGAAAAGAAGAGAACCGGCTCTTATTTAGTAGCCAGCATCATATAGGAAAATAGATGCTATCGTCGGCTAAAAGCTAGTGTCGAAGCTAGCACGAGCGACCTTTAGTGTTAAAGTTAGTGTTTTGCAAATAGCCACAAATATGAAGTTAGTGTTGAATGCCAAATTAAATGCTTTTGTATTTCTCTAGAGACAATCTTTAGAGATAGTTATTATATAAGTTGGCTTTATTGCTTATTCTAGATGATATGAATTCTTATGGAGTAAGGAGTGAATAACTTTGTTATTGTACATGTAATATACAGAAAGGCAATCACTACAGAGGATCGGTATGCACAAGCGGTTCGAAATCGCTTTCGTAAGCGGTTTTAGAACCGCTAGGCAATCATGAAAGTGATACTCCGCTTCGGTATCACAAGCGCTGTGGTTGATATTTCCACAAGTGGTTGGTGTTACCAACCGCCAGGAGAGGCTAATAAAGACATTGCTTTTGATTATATTCAATATAGAATATGTTTTAGAGGGTTTTTGATATAGATTTTGACAATTAAAATAAATAGAACTACAGAAGTTTTTGACATAATAATTAAATATATATTATTCATGCGCATCATTCAGATAATTACGTGTTCATTTACAAAAAATACTAACTTAATAGACTAAAAATGAACAAGTTGATTTAACACATGAAATAATAAGCCACTTTTACAAGTTTCAAAGAATAAAAGGGAATCTTGAGCTCATTTCTTGCGTATACGCTTTTTGTGCCCTTGGTCGACGTTGATGTCGGCTTCACCTGCTTTTATTTCAGACAAGGTCTCCAACCATTTGCGTGGAACTCGCTTTGGTGGATACAATCTGCCGACAATAAAGCCGATGAGTTGTTCTGGATTGTCGCAACCCGGCGGCGGGATCACGCTTTGCACATCGATGTTAATGACAAAGCGGAAGTAAATAAATCTCGACATGTAATTAAAGTGTAAGTACTAAGAAATTGACATGTTCACACTACCTCGGCGTTGGTTGTTTGCAGACATCGCCTGGGTAATACTTTGCATATAGTGGCACACATAATAGCCACATAAGTTGTTTCCTTCCGTCATTGTAGAATCGCAAGAAATTTGAAAAGAAAACAATTATTGGGATGAAAACTGTTACGCATATTAATATTCTTTAATACGCATCGAAAGTGCTTATTTGTACATCAAATTCGCTCTAAATCTCCTTGTTGCTTTTTTCAAACCTTATGTAATGCCCCGTGTTATGCGTTAGTATGAATAGTAATTATCGAGTTGGAATTAGCAAGGTATTTCAATATATATAATAAGGAAAACTATCGTATATATATGTGCTATATAATTGCTTAGCATGTCAATGATATATTGATATTTTTCCACCGAGTCCTTTTGAGTCTTGAACAATGATCCGCCGCTTTCAAGCTTGATGACAAGAAGGATCCAAAGGAAACCTATTCATGTATTGCAACATATATGTAACTAGCTAGTAGTATTATCAATGCCTTGGAAAAGATAAGAACGGAGGTTGTATATATATGTACCTGGTTGAAAGGCGTATATGTACGGTTTGTAGTGTTGTCCAAGAATGCATCGAGAATGTAATCTTCAACATCCTTCTTGCTGCATCGAGATATGACGCACTCGTTAACAATCTCGGGTCGATGAAGCCCACGTTGAAGATGTTCTTTTCTACATCGTTGTATCTCCATTCTACATAGAAAGGTATAAGTTTAAGAGTTGCAATTTTATTGTACGAGGAAGCACACGGTAAAGGTATGAGCTTGACACTTACAGCACCAAGCAATTTCATGAGAGACACGTTGATGACGCGGCATGGTAAATATGGTAGAAGTCGCTTAATTCGAGCCATATGTTGTTGGCCCCACGATAAAAATCATCTTCTTTGATACGGAGGGGAACATCGTTTTCCTTGAGCGGACTCGTCTATGTACCATTCGTGAAATTGCCGCATCTTGGTTGGCAAATCCTTTATCTCATTAGGGTCAATCAGCCCTACCAACCGATATTGCCATCTAACCTTTGCCATTAGAAGATCATCTATTAATCTAAGAGCCGCAACTGTGGAACTCGATTCCGCCTCCTTCAGAAACCTCTCGAGGTTCTCCGATCTTGGTCTCTTCTTCTTTGCCGCCGCCCGACCACGCTTTTATTCTTCGTAGCCTTTATTATTGTCCGCTCATAGTTGACGCAAGACAGTAATGGTTTTGCACAGATGTCGTGAAGTGTTCCGCGCTTTTGGATCAATTGTTACCTTTGGCTCGCTTTTTTGTAAGTGTGCAGCCAATTGCCAGGACTGCCACTCTCCTCCTTAGTCATATCATATGCCCTCTTTGGAGGTTCCTTTATCTTTGTCGATCGGCTGACTCCACCTTCTTGGGAGCAGGAGGAGCCTTTCTACTATCGAGCTTTTTTCTGAGGAGGTGGTGGAGGCGTGGTTTTCCGGGGGTTCATTTTGTTTGAGATGGTGGTGGTGGAGTAGGGCTTCACAGGAGCGTGGTGGAGGAGGCGTGCTCGCTTTTGCCAAGGAGGCATTGCGTGGAGGTGACGTTGGAGGAGGCGTGGGTTGCCGTGGTGGAGATGACACCTCCACACCATCCGAAAATATGATGTACTGCTTATGCCAGAGGATGATATTGTGGAGGGCCCGTCCAAGCTTGGTCACATCGTCGCCTCCAAAGAATATCAAGGTGAAGTTCTTCAACCGCCAAGACTCCTCCACCGCGACCTTCGAGTAACCCGGGTATCTCGCTGCAAAGGAACGTCTCGCCCTGCTTCCACCGAAATGCCATGCCGTAAGCCACCTTGATGGAGAGGTTACACGATCAACGTAGCTCACACCGGCGGCGAACCCTTATGTCATCCACGGATAACGGGCCAGCAAGTTGTCCGCTCAGGCCCCTGGACGCTGCAGCTACTCCACCGGTGGAGGGCCGATCACGAGATCCCACCGATTGCTCTGACCTAGTCCCTGCTTGCCGAGGGCAATTTGTACTTGTTGCGCAACTATGTTGCCGATGCTAGCCTGGGTTGCTCGAAGTTCTTGTTCCAATTGGTACATTTTATATGATTCCCTTGTTTTGCTTCTTTGCCGCTCCTCAGACGATGTGCATCCTTGGCGAAACCGCATTTCCACTGCCAGATGCTTGCACATACCTCGTGTCCGCCTCGTGCTAAGGGTTTTGAAGGGCATGTAAGCTCGCATTCTCCTGCTCTGTCACCAACGCATTCGCCGAGATCGCCGACAAACTTGTACAACCTTTGACCAGCCTCTTGCACTCTCGGTGCCATCACCAAGTCGCCATTATCCGAAAGGCTCCCCATGACCCATGAACCAATTGCGCAGCATTCTTCCCCCTCATGGGTACCGTGTGACGCCCTTCGCCATTAATTCTTCTTCCCGCTTCTACCATTTCTAAGACAATTTTGAGGTAACCACCGTGCCAAGATGGTGGTGGTATTTCTTCATCCGTGAATTGGCCTTGTTCTTCCGACTCATGTCCGCCTTCACCGACAAATTTGTACTCCTCGAATGCTTCCTAGTGATCCGCTAGTTTAGGAAATTGGTCAAGTTGGGTCTTTCTCCTTCGACATACTTTATGTTGAGAGACGCCTTCCACGCCTCAAACATTGTTGCCATCTTCTTCAGAGTGAATTTCTTGGCCTTGTCTTTGGACCCTTGAGGAAATGTGAAATTTTCCTTAATATCTTGCCGAGCAGTCCTGGTAGCTTGAGGAACTTCGCCCATTTTTGATGCTAATTGGGACGTGATCCTCACGTGGTAACCACAAGTGTTGTTGTACGCCCAACCGCCGAAAGAGGGGCCACCGCATCCCTTCGTTGTTAACGCCAGTAAACACGCGGCTTTGTGGATGGCTTTTGTTAGGTCCCCGATGCTTGGATTGGTTGCTCGATTTACGGGCTTGAAATACACAAACATATGTATAAACGTGTCGAGTGTATTATATTAATGAATCGCGACATTAACATGTCTCACGATTACATGAACATCGCGACACTAACCCTCGCCGAACCAAGAGCACGGACTCAATGCTCCATATTAATGGCTTCATCTACCGCAATTTCAATGGCCTCACCGAACCAACGTTAGCATCACCTTCGATGCTACCCATGATGGAGTCCAAGAAGAACTATTCTCCTCGTCGAAAGTAGGGTCACCACGCCCGGTTATGCGCCATCTATCCTAATTCAAAAACATTGACATAAATATCATATTACTTTGAAACAACTATATTACAGACACAACACAAGCATATTGTAACAAATTCTTTCTCTCTGCACTCACAAAACAAATATAATATTATTTCGACTTGAAAATATACTAACACATTTCACATGATACATATACAATTTGACATTTCACATATACTTACACATTTCACATGATACATATACAATTGACAATTCACATATACTTATACATTTCACATATACTAACACATTTCACATGATACATATACAATTGACAATTCACATATACTTATACATTTCACATATACTTACACATGATACTTATACATTAGAAAAATTCACATGATACATATACATCTCAAAATGAAAAATTCATATATTCTTTAGAATATTATTGTTTATTTGAATTTTATTCAATGCATCATTCATTATTCCGCATCACCTGCATGCTTGAACTGCAGGGTTTCTAGGACCTTCTCCAACACTGCACTGGCGTCGCTGGAGAAGGTCTCAAGGCTTGACCAGCCCTCGAAGTTCAAGAAGCATGGTGCAAGAGAGCGACAGACACTGAGAGGCGGTTACGAGGTGGCGTGGTTTGGTTGATATGGAATGATCGCTTTGCTTTTTTTGGTGTAATAGACTACTAACATTCTAGTTGTGGATTTATAACCTTATTTTATTTTCTCAATATCATATTAGTGTGGAATAAGAATGATTCATTATTTTTTATTAAGCAAATTTATCGAGTCCTTATCTTCATCTAACGAGCCTCTGTAAATAGTAGTGCCATAATTTCAGGGATATCAATCTGGAATAAATTCAGATAGTAGCTAGTTATTTTTTCACAAATTATACTTGAGTACTTCATAACTAGAGAATTCAAGACAGTTTACTATGCATGAAAGAAGTGCTTCCAAAAATACCGTGCATACTATGTGGCATCTGTATCTGTATATGGCATCACAATCACGAACATATTGGATTGTTGTAAATATTGCGGTATTAACAATTTTATCATGACAATCATTCCAAGCAAAATAAACAGCCATGAGATAACATTGTCATTTAAGCATTAATAGTGCTCAAGTTGTTATTTTTGTATTGTTCTCAGATGACGGGTTGCCTTAAAGGCCGTCCTTGTCACAAGGGACAAAGATCACTGACCTATTTATGACAAACTTATTGAAAATAAACAATATTTCAATATTCTAACAGATACAGGAGAGTAATCAATTGAGAACTGACCGCTAATATATATATCTAATGATCAAGTATGCAAGAAGCAGCTGACAATAGAATGAAACAAGATGATTTCAACACTAACAATTAAACTACTCAAGTATATATCAGTTGAAATTGTTGTCACAAAGGTCTCACTAATTCCCAATCCTCATTGAACAAACAACTACCACTTGCAAGGTCCCCAAGTCTGAAAGACTAGCCCCTTTGCAAGACTCCAACAGTAAGGTAATCACAGAGAGTGCTTTGTCACCGAAACCCTGGTGGGCATTTCACCGAACACCTTGTGGGCAGCCGAATTAGAGAGGGAGGACGACGGCGTGCACAGATATACCTCGGTCCTCCGAGGTGGAATGGCGGTGTGGCGGCGGCGAGGTGGCGGAGGCCGCGTCGGCGAGGGCACCCGCGCTGGGGTCGAGTGGCGGCGGGATGGTTGGAGTGGCGCCGGGATGGTTGGGTGGCGGACGAGGGCGATGGCATTGACGAGGACGGCGGCGCGGGGTCTTGACGGAGGCGGTGGCGGTGAGACACAGGAGGTCTGGAGTCTGAGAGCAGGGACTTAGAAAAATTTGGGGTCTGAGAGTGCGGGGACTTAGAAAATTTGGTCTCTTTACCTTATACAGGGAACTCACTTCTACAAGCGGTTTTTACTACCAACCGCCAGGAAGGATTTCAAGCGGTTGGTATTACAAACCGCTTGTAAAATATATCTACAAGCGGTTTTAGAACCAACCGCTTGTAGAGGAGGACTTACAAGCGGTTCATATTACCAACCGCTTGTAGAGTGCAAGCTACAAGCTGCTATTAATACCAACTGCTTGTAGAAGTGCTAACCGGGTAATATTCAAAAGAATATAGTGCTCATATCGTTTGATAAGATCTCTTCCTCCCCCCTGGCTAGCGCGTGGCATTTGAGTTTGCGGGCTCGTCCACCCCGGTTCGAACCTCGCTCGCGCCCCCTTGACATTCTTTTTTTTACTGTACAGCTTTCTACAAGTGGTTGGTATTATCAACCGTTTGTAAGATTAATATATACAAGCGGTTGTTAGTACCAACTGCTTGTAAAATTAATGTCAGAATTTTTAAAAAAGCTTTTAGAACTTTAGTTTCATTCCATAATTTTTAAAAAAGCTTTTAGCACTTCAGTTTCATTTCAGAATTTTTAAAAAATGCTTTTAGCACTTTAGTTTCATTCCATAATTTTTAAAAAAGCTTTTAGCACGTTAGTTTCATTCCATAATTTTTAAAAAAGCTTTTAGCTCTTCAGTTTCATTTCAGAATTTTTTAAAAATGCTTTTAGCACTTTAGTTTCATTCCATAATTTTTAAAAAAGCTTTTAGCACTTCACTTTCATTTCACAATTTTTTATAAAAGCTTTTAGCACGTTAGTTTCATTCCAGAATTTTGGCACTTTACATTCATTCCAAATAAACACTTCATACAGTAGAAGACCCGTGTTACATATACGTAGTTCATACAGTAGTGGTACATCTTAAGTAGTAACGTACTTTGTCTTTACAAGTGTTCCTTCATTATGATCGCGACGTATGAAAGGAGTATCCACGTCTGTGTCATTGAGGAGGCTTATGTCGACATCCACAGCGAAAGGAGGGATCTCGTCGAACTGACTATACTCTTCCCCGTTTGTGACATCCTCAACTCCAACAATCCTTTGTTTGCCTTGGAGAACCACGTGTCGCTTTGGCTTAGTACTACAATCTTTCTGCTTGTCCTTCTGCTTCTTAGGTTTGCTTGACATGTCCATTACGTAGAAGACCTGTCTCACATCGTTCGCGAGACGAACGGTTCGCGCCTATAGCCAACTTGCGTGAGGTCCACGATTGTCATACCGTATTTGTCGACCTTCACGCCGCTTGAAGTCAGTTTGACCCATTGGCACTTAAACAAAGGGACCTTCAAAGGTCCATAGTCAAGCTCCCATATCTCTTCTATGAAACCATAGTATGTATCCACCTTGCCTTTGTTGTCTTCGCGTCTATACGGATACCGCTATATTCGTTGGTGCTCTTGTTATCCCGGGATCCGTGTAGAATGTGTAACCATTTATCTCGCACTGCTGAATGTCACGATTTCACTAGATGGTCCCCGAGCCAAGCATTGCAACTGCTCATTGTCCGACCCTTTCAAAAGGTCAGTACTTTTGTAACCAAGCAACCAAAGAATCCATGTGCTTCAGTGTTATCCATCCTCAAACCTCCCTGAAATCGTATGTAGAATACTCTTGTGCTCAAGGACATACAGGCACTACAAATGATTGTTTCAAAACCGTGAAATGTGCTTGCTTAAATGTAAGAAGATCATTGCATGCAATTGCTTTCCTTCCTAGTGTCCCTTTTCCTCGTAGCCTCCCCTCATGGCGTGATATAGGATGCCGATCGGGTTTAGACCATTAATGTAATCCACACAAAACTCAATCACCTCCTCTGTCCCATAACCCTCGCAATGCATCCTTCCGGACGAGAACGGTTATGGACATACTTCTTTAGCACACTCATGTACCTCTCGAAAGGGAACATGTTGTGTAGATACACGGGTCCGAGAATACCTATCTCTTTGACAAGGTGAACAGTGTGATGAACCATAATATCAAAGAATGCAGGAGAAAAAATCATCTCAAGACTAACCACACTTTGTACCACGTCATCCTGCAGCTTACTTAGTTTATCTGGGTCGATGACCTTCTGTGAAACCGCATTGAAAAAGAACACAGCTTTGTGATTGTCCCCTGTACCCACTCGGGCAGTATGCCTCTCACAGCCACTGGGAGCAACTGTGTCATTAACACAAGACAGTCATGGGATTTCATGTGTACGATTTTATTCTCTTTCATGTTTATGAGTCTCTTTACATTCGAGGAGTATCCGGAAGGGACCTTCACACTGTTCAGGAACTCTATCATGCTTTTTTTCTCTTCTTTGCTTAGAGTGTAGCTCGCAAGATGTAGGTAATGTTGTCCTTTCCCTTTTTGTTCGGGATGTAGGTCGTTCCTCAATTCCAAGAGTTTAAGGTCCTTCCGAGCTTTTAATGTATCTTTCGATTTTCCGTACATATCTATGTAGCCTATCAGGTTCAAGCAGACATTCTTCGTGATGTGCATGAAGTCAAGTGAGTGACGAACCTCCATGACTTCCCAATAAGGCAAGTCCTAAAATATTGACTTCTTCTTCCACATGGGTGCCTGACCATCCTCATTCTGCACATGTTTGCTTCCAGGACCCTTTCCAAATACTACTTTCAAATCCTTTACCATAGCAAACACACATGGCCCACTACGATGCTGAGGCCTTGCACGAGGGTCTAGTTGCCCGTTAAATTTCCTGCCTTTCTTCCGCAACGGGTGACTCGTAGGAAGAAACCTACGGTGACCCATGTACACAACCTTCCGAGAGTTTTTCAGGTACATACCGTCCGTTTCATCTAAGCACTGGATGCAGGCTCTATATCCTTTGACAGTTAAGCTGGATAGGTTACCGAGAGCAGGCCAGTCGTTGATTGTTACAAATAACAATGCACGTAGGGTGAAATACTCCCTTTTGTACTCATCCCATACCCTTGCACCATGTAAGGACCCGAATTCACCAATTCGAATCCACTGTGTTTTACCACACTAGTCCCAGGACCAATCGCTAGTGCACACAGCTTAACATCGGTAAGCATCATATCATACACAACGATAAGAATAATAAGACTTTATTTATCGAATATAACTAGTGTATGATCTTATGATCACTTACAACATTTCAGCCTCACGAGGCAATAGTAAGACCAAAGAGACAAATGCAGCGGAAAGTAGTAGAAAACGTAGATGTTCCATCAGCACACCACAGGCAGCTGACTAGGATTGGCCTAGTGACACGCGTCCACCTGAAAGTCCTCCTCCAATAATGACGATGATTTCCTCCACTGTTGTTGGTTGTTAAGCAAGGGTGAGTACACCAACACGTACTCAACAAGTTGTGCACAAAATGCAATTCTATCATAGCTATATGCAGGCTTATTCCAAAGGAAGGCTTATGGTTCATTTGCAGTAAAGCAGCAGTTCAAGAACACATATATTTCATAGATTGAAAAGACATTAAAACAAATAATAACAATAAATAGATTCCATTGTTTCTCAAATCAAACCCAAGTGTTTATCCTAAGTCAAATTCCACTATCCATATGGCATCCTGCCATCCCTTCCAGTTGTTCATTTTAATTAACTACCCCTTGACTGTAATTCTCGAGCATTGCTCAATACCGTGAGCACGGCTATCCGAATAGTTTGTACACTCTGCAGAGGTTATGCACTTTACCCACATGATACAACCATGCACCACACAAGTGAACGATTATAACAAAGCCTTTACAATGCATCCTCTTAACTTGATGCTACCCGCTAAGGTTTCAACAACAAGGGTTACACCACCACAACAGCCCCCTCTTGTGCCATGTGAGCCACCCCAAGCATGGACTGGTTACCACCACCCAGGTCTCACGCCACCACGATAGCACTCAAGTTAAGCATTTGCAAATTAGTCAGCTAGGCTGCCCCATAACAGACATGTGGTTGCAAGTTCGACTCAGGTCAAAGGCTCGCAAGGTTAAGTCCTTAGGATTGATTAAAGCAAGACATACACATACCCTCTGCTCCTCTGAGCCCACCCTGGCACACCTGCCCTTTCCACTTGCTTCAATCGTAAAGTGATTACCACCCGGTTGGTTACCAAGCACCACATGCTTCTCACAAATCAACATCGTTGTGTGACCTCCCCGCCACGACAACTCAATCTCTTTGTGTGACCACACATGACACACAAGTTAACATCATTGTTCCATATTCCATTAGTCAATATTAATACTCAACATTTCATGTACATGTGATGACGTAGCATGGCTAAGCATTTCTATACCGATCTAACCATCCATGTTGATTTCAGTATTAACCAACTATAATGAACCAACCTATGGTGACAAGTGGATTATGGCATACAAATAACAAGGTAGGGTGTAATTCAAAAGGGTACATTATCTAATCCCAAACTAAGTTGAAATCATTTGTACTCATAAAATATCATGCAATAAGGTAAATCCAAAATAACAATTTTGCAAACATGGGTGCAACATGATCAAAGCACAACTTGCCTTGCTTAAGCTCCTGGTATTGCTCCGAAGATTGCTCTTGAGATGATAGTTCCTCCTTCGAAACCTCGCTCAACTCAACGCTCACGCTAATCGAGAAGACATAGCAAATAAACACCAAAACAAAAGAACAAATGAACTCAAAAATTCAAATAAAAGCCACCATTAGAAAGATCTCAATTTTACAAATTTTTAGGAATTTGAATCACCTCAATCGGAGTTCATATGCAAAAGTTATAGCATTTTGAAGTTTTAAAATTCTTAAAAAATACTCTAAATTCATAAATTCCGAATTAACCGAATTATTTTTATTAAGAAAATTCTGAATTTTCCCGACCGGAACGTACGGACACTACGTGGCTTATTATGGACCCTTAGATATCAATCTAACGGCTCCGGTTAATTTGGTGATGTGGCACAATTTCAACCCTTGGATCTGCATCTAACGGCTAGATAGGGCTTACCCCTACGGTGCACTGCGCACTTAATGACGTGGCCCAACCTAGACCCTACGATCTAAATCCGACGGCTACGTTTTAACCAAAATACTTACCGGTTTGATCTGGCGTAGCTTAATCCCAATCGTCCGTTGTCAATCCGACGGTCCACGAAGCTCCCGACCGGCGAGGCGATGCGGCGGCGCAAGGCTACCGGACTTGGGGACGACGACCACCCGAACGGCGAACGAGGCGACTCCGGTGAGGAAGAAGTGGTGGATCTGATGCGGCGTGACACGGGGAGTCCGGATTTGGTATCGGTGCGACGGATGGAGCTTCGTCGACGGCGGAACACGGCGAGATCTTCCTCGGGTACTCCGGCGAGCTCGGAAATCTTCGTGGCGCACCCTCCAATGATGGCACAGCAGGGAAAGGACGCGGCGGCTGCAGTGAGTCTCGGGAAGGGGTCCGGGGCTCCTTATATACTCGGCTGGGCTTGCAAACCGAGGAAAGTCCAGCGGTGGCGGTGTCCGGATCCAAGACGGCGGCGGCGCTGAATCCCGTTCGGACACGACGACCGACAACCATCCGATCAAGATCCATTGGCCCGGATGAATTTAGGGTTTCCAATTATACATGCGATGATACAGGCCGTTGGATCTAAATCCAATGATCCGCATTAATCCTTAATAATCACGGCTACCAAGACAAAGAAATGGGCGGGCCCGACATCGTTTCACGCTAATTTCTTCGGAATTTCCGATTTAAAATAAATAAAGAAATTCATTTGATTTATTTGGGGTAGTAAAAATATTCTAAAAATTCCAAGAAAAATCTCAAAAATACCTTGAGACATTCTGGACTTAAATAAAATATTTTTGGTAAAACTTTATTTTAAATAATTCTTTTTATAACTACTTCTCAACAAAAGGCCATATTTAATAATTCAAAATAATTCAAATAAATCTCAGAAAATCCAATTAAATCCAGAAAATTCACAAAAATCATAATTTGCATTGAAATATTATTTAATAATTGAAAAGTAAAAAATTGGGATGTTACACACCATCGTCCCACAACGTCACAAGATCTTCAACCAATGGTTCCAGGTAGACATCGATGTCATTTCCAGGTTGCTTGGGGCCTTGGATCAACAACGACATCATGATGTACTTTCGCTTCATGCACATCCATGGAGGAATGTTATAGATACATAGTGTAACAAAGCCAGTGCTATGGTCAGCCGCTCAATTCTCTGAAAAGATTCATCCCATCGGTACTCAACCCAAACCTTATGTTTCTCACCTCATCGCAAAGTCCGCACGTCCGGCCGACTTTCCTCCACTGTGAGCCATCTGCAGGTGTCTAAGCATCCTGTCGTCCTTACGCTCTTCTTTGTGCCAACGCATCATCTCGGCATGCGCTTTGTTAGCAAACATGCGTTTCAATCGGGGGATCACAGGGAAATACCACAACACTTGTAACGACCCCCATTTTTAGCACGGATGCCAAAAATGGAAATCAAATGTGCTCACAGTACTAGTCCCTGGATCAGTAGCTAGCACGCACATTTCAACATTTGGAATCACAACCATACAACATATTAATTAAGCAGAAACGAATAAATACGAAGAATTATTACAACTCGAGTAAGCAAGAAGAAGAGGCAAAATCTCAGAGTGTGCCCAACCGAACCCGCAGTAACCGACGAGGCATAAATCCTTAGAAAGATCGCTTCAAAAAGAATCCCGCAACCTGCGACGATAAGAGACTCGAAGCCTCGCTAACTCGTCCACCTACATAATAATTAAGCAAGGGTGAGTACTTTACGTACTCAGCAAGACTTGAGCAAAACCTACAATACGTGCAGGCCATTTCAAAGGAAAGGCTTCTATAGTTAATTTGCAAAAAGCGAATTTGAATTTGTAAATCAAGTTATTTGTAAACGGAATTTGTAAGAGCATTTGATTGATAACAAATAAGTAAAACATAATAACACTCACAGTCCTCCATGACGTGAGCAACGAATCATTCAAATCCTGAAATCCATCAAAGTCAGCCCTTCGACATAAAGCACAATTGCAAAACAAATGGAACCAACCCTTTTGAAAATAAAAAAACATTTAACTCGTGCAAGTTCGCCAAGACACCCATGACCATGGTACGGCTAATCAATTAGATTTAAACTCGCAGAGGTGTACAATCGACCCACAAGACATGACCTTTTCTTTTTGCCACACGCTTCACATCCAATTGTAAGCGGTGGCGTAATGTTCATGACGAAAACCTTTACATTACCTAATTTAACTTTGCACCAGCGACGGGACGTTGAGCCCATACTATGATAGAAGAACTCAGAGCATAGAAATGTTGGAACTTCCCAAGTATGGCGTACACCGTTGTGTTGGCAAGTGTGACTCCCAACACCTCGGTGTGGGCACCCTGTCGAGAAAACCTTAAAAAGGAGAGCCCGCACTACTTCGGCCTTCCAAAATGCAAAGTTAAACTAGATAACTTAATTGGTTTAAGGCTACCCCATCCCAGCACTTGTGGTTTGTACGGATTTTCTTGGATCATACAACACGATGTTCGGTCCTTAATCCGACACGGGCGACACTTCACCCTACACTACGTGCACTTACTTTTGCACAACCGGCTATTGCCGATAATCGCCCGCATCAAACATAGTTTTATTTTGGGTTTTTAATCAAACTATCCGCAACCAACAGTGCCATTTCCAATGTTTTCCAGGAAACAATTTTAATCTGATCATTTACATCACTGATTCTAAAGCATGGCTAAGCATGAATAATATGAACGCATATACCCATGATGACATCAAGTAATGCCTATCCTCAATCTATGGTTATCAAGGCTCACATTTTCATAATCATCAAAGGAGATTCACGAGACAACAGGTATAACTACCAAACCATAATATAGCAAATTTATATAAAATAAACGCATGCATGAAACAATTTGATGCACAAAAGGAATATAAAATACTGGGATCAATATGGTCAAAGGATTGCTTGCCTTGCTTAATCATTGCTTACGGTGAAGACAAGGTTGCGATCGACGAAGGTGACGACGAAACAGCAACGTCGGGTTCTACACGTCGTTCAACGGAAAATACAGCAAAATACCAACTTCAATAAGGGCAAAAAGAAAGTAGATAGAAAGAACAAATAAAACTCTTCACAAGGAATAGGGATTGTTCTTTTATGAATTTATTAATCTTACTTTATGAATTCAAGATGCAAAGATTGGTTAAGATTGATAGAATTAATCACTAGCTGCAAGTTCATTGATTTTACTATGTACAGTGAGTTTTGCCAATCCTTATTACTTACGGTTTTTGCCCTATTAGGATTCAGATTCAAAGCAAGATGAAATAGGAATATTTTCTTAGATTACGGTAGATTATATCCTAAAGATCATTTCTAAGCTGTTCTTTACTAAATTCAGATTTAGATGAGCTGCTTTGCGAGTTAATGAATAGGCTTAAACAATCACATTGGACTATGAGCGATTAGTTCTTTATCTTTAATTGATTTTGCTTAGAATCAGCTTTACGCAAGATAGATTTTCTGATTTAGGCTATTGGCCTAACTTACATGATATTGAAGAAGGTTCTGGTGATACAAATAACTTAACTATAGGTTTCCTCATTTGCAACTACTGATTCGTTCATTCATATTACAGTCTAAAGTAATGTGGTTACTTAGGGCTATTAAGCTATTAAGATTAATATGTAAATCATGGTGAAATGAGATTATCTTTTCGTAATATCATAGACTATACTTTGGAGAGCACTACTAAGCTAATTTCATATGTTTTACGACTTAGACGAGACTTTATATTCATCGCTGAAAAGGCTTATGTGGCATTATATAGTTTACACTATTCGGAATCGGCAAGAATAGGAAGTGCGAGGTTAACACTTAAGGGTTTTGAACTAATAAGATTAATATGCAAACCTTAATGAATTAAGATTCTTTTTACCGAATATGGTAGTATAAACTTTGTACAGTGTTTCTAAACTAGTTTTACTGATTTTAGTATTTAAACGAGTTATTTTATCTATCGCTGAAATAGCCTAAATGATCATATTTGAAACCTTAAATCGGCCAAGTTTCAATCTTAATTCCCAACTATCCTATACATGATTCTGGATTCATTTTTCAAGCATTAATGAATACCATCCTAGAAATGTTTTAAAGTTGATTTGGCATTATTTTACCTTTAATGGCAATAGATTATCTATTTATTTATTGTTACATTTGACACTTCTTTATGATAACAGAATTCAAGTTTAACTTCATTCCAATTATTTTCACATACATATGTCCTCACTGTTTTTAGGAACTTGATGCAATTTACCATATTCTTTTGTGAGCCATTATGCCATATATTTTGCTAATGGCCATAACAGGGTTCATTAATGATTTATGAAGCAATTATGTTAAATTGAGTTCAACATTAGACGATTCTACATAGTTGATCTTATTCTGAGTCCAGAGGCAAACAAGAATTTATTTTGTAGTTTTAAAAGTTATATCTTTCACATGTGCCATAATGTTCATAATTAGTGTATTTGTCTCATTCTTGATTTCAATAGTTGTTCTATGATTCAAAAACTGAATATTTTTGTATATTTAAATCCATCCTGATCTTAGCATCATATTAATACTCATTTCACCATTTCAGTTCTTATTATTCACAAGTTGCCTTTAAGAACCATATTAGCATCGTAATCAAAGTTTAATATAAATAATTATTCTGCAGATCATAAATTAAATATTTTTACATATTTATATTCTTTATGATTTTTGATGATTATACAAATTTATTTTACTAGGATTGAATTAATATTTCAAAAGATATTCAAAGATTAATTATCAGCTAGTTGGAAATGGCTAAGAAATTAAAATACGCTTTACCACAGAGAAAGCGCCTTCTGGTTCAGGTCTTCTTCTACCTCAGGCCTTGTAACATCCCAGAATTTTAATAAAGCGAAAATAAATATTTTAAATTTGAAAATATTTATTTCTGAGTTTTCTTGCCATTATCGGATTTTATTTGGATTTCCTCGGATTTGTTCTCCGTATGGAAAATTCGACAAATGGAAATAAAGAATGAAAAAGAGGTAAAAAGGCAAAAATGTAAAAAAGTAAAAATTTAGAAAATTTGCCATGAGAACTCTGATCATTCAATCAAATCATTTTAGCTAGCAATTGAAATTTTATGCATAGAATAATGAAGAGATAAAATGGAAAGATAACATTTAAATCAAAATAATGTATTGTCAGAATTTTTATAAAATCCTGGAGCAATATCTTGAGATGAAAATTTTACATAAGAACAAATAGCTCAGAATAATTTGAAAAACAAAGTTTCAGAAAGTTATAAAAATAATTGAATTGTCTGCTAATTCAAAGACTTAATCTGAAATCCTGTGCATTGTACAGTGTCAGAATTTTAGTAAATAATCTACAAACTATTTCGATCTAAACTTTTTACTGGAGATCATCTACTTCCAGAAGAAACCACGCAAAAAGTATTAAAAATCTCTGACAAGGTTTAGCTGGTGGATCAATGCAAGTTCAGTGCACCCAGCTGGTTTCTTGCTCTCACTGCCATGCGGGTCCCAGTTGCAGCCACTCCAATTCTCTGGATCCTTCCATCTATGCCAGTGCAAACCCAAGTCGGTGCCTTAGGAGATCACGCCGAAGTCCTCAGCCAGATTAATTGCACCTTAGAAACCACCAATGGTAGTGCTCCACTTTCCCCTCCTCACTCCCCCTCAGTTCCCCTTCCTTTCCTCAAGCCTGTGGCGCTAGAACTCATCCCGAAGCCGCCATTGCCGAAGTCTCTGCTACTCGGGCGCGAAGGGAAATCCAAGCCATAGAGCCAACCAATTCCAAATTCCCTTGAGCAGGAGCATCTCCAAGGCTCAAGTATCGAAAGCCCTCAAGAAAACCTGGTCTCCTCCATGCGAAATGTTGTTGCCACGGCGCTTCTTCTTCTCCGTGACCGGCCACCGGGCGGTTGCCGCTTTTCTCGGCGCCGTTTCGGTGAAACCGAACCCCTCGCTCCACCGATGCTTTTAGTGCCACCGATTCAAGCTCTCATACCGTGGTTGCTTCCTCCACCGTCCGCCATTACCGCCGCTGAGCTCATTGCGCACACCAGATCTCATCTTCCGATCAAGACCACCCCGGATCGCCTCGCCGAGCCCTTCCACCCCATGCCCTCAAGATTCACGGACCTTCACGGGCGGCCTCGCCGCCAGACCCTAGCGATCCCCCTTTCGCTCTCTCTGGCGTGGGGTCAAGAAGTCAGCAGCCTCGAGTTGAAGAAGAGCAGAGCCTGTATATGCTTCCCAAACACCTAAAAACGTATTCCCTCTTTTCCAATCGAATTGAATATTCAAACTTGAGTATCTTTTACGCTTTTAATCAAAACTCGAGAGGACAAATTTGTATATTCATTTAAAATCGAAGAATCTAAATATGTAAAAATATTTAGTTTTTGAAGTATAGGATTTTTATTTAAGTTAAACTGTGATTATGGTGCTAATATGATGTTAATGAGAACTTGTGAATAATAAGCACTGAAATGGTAAATATTAATGTAATGCTAGGATCAGGATGTACTCAAATATCCAAAAACATTTGATTCTTGAGCCACAGAGCAATTATAAAGATTAAAGATTTGATTGAACTCAATTATGTATATTATTGCTCTGATAGAAAATATAATTCTTAAAATCATAAAATGAATTCTTGCTGTCTCTGGAATCGTAATAAACTCAAATATGTAAAATCATCTAATGTTGAACTCGATTTAACAATACTTGCTTCATAGTCATTAATCAACCATGTTATGGCCATTAGCAAAATATATGGCAAAGTGGCTCACAAAATGGTATGGTAAATTGCATCAAGTTCCTAAAACAAAGTGAGGCCACATGTATGTGAAAATAATTGGAATAAAGTTTAACTTGAATCCTTTTATCATAAAGAAATGGCAAAGGTAACAATAATCAAATAGATAACCTATGGCAGTTAAAAGCAAAATAATGCAAAATCAACTTTAAAACAATTTTAGGATTGCTACTTGCTAACAGCTGAAAAATGAATCAAAGATCATGTTTAGTGTAGTTAGAAACTAAGTTTGAATCATGGCCGAATTAAGATTTACATCATGGTCATTTATGCTATTTCAGCAGTAGATAAAATAACTCATCCAAATACTAAAATCGGTAAAATTAGTTTAGAAACGCTGTACAAAGTTTATACTACCATATTCTATAAAAAGAATCTCATTCCATCAAAGTTTGCATATTAATCTTATCAACCTAAAACCCTTAATCGTTAATCATCTACTTTACCTTTTGGCCGATTCGGTGAGTCTAAGCTTTAGTTGTCACTTAAGCTTTTTCGTCAGTGAATACAATATCTAAAACAAATCCTAGAACCTGTGTAACTAGTTTAGTAGTATTCTTTAAAGTGTAGGCCACCCCGTTATAACAAGATATTCTCATTTTATCAAGATTTGCATATTAATATTATTAGCTCAAAACCCATAAGTGATAACCTTTTATTTCGCTTTCCTGCCGATTCCAAACAGTGTAAACTTCGTAATGCCACTTAAGCCTTTTCAACCATGAATATATTGTATCAGCCAAAGCTAAAAATTTATGGAATTAGCTTAGGATTGTTATACAAAGTGTAAATCGTCATGTTATGAAGAACTAACCATATTCCATCATGTTTTGCATGCAAATCCTAATAGCCAAATAACCTTAAGTATTAAGTTTTCTGAATTTTATAATATGAATCGGTAGAAATGAAGAAGTCTATATTTAAGTCATTTTTATCACCAGAACCTTCTCAAAAATAATGTAAAATAAGCCAGTAGCCTACAATTGAAGATCTAACTTGGGCAAAGCCAATTCTAAGTGAAATCAAATTGAAGTAAAAGAATTAATTGCTCATGACCTTATATAATCATTTAAGACTTTTCATTTACACCCAAAGCAACTCATCAAATCCTGAATTTAGTGAAGAATGACCTAGAATTGATCCCTAAGATTTTCTCTGCATTCATCTAAGGAAATAATCTGGCTTTGTTTTGCTTTATCTCTAAATTCTAATAAAGCACAATCTATAAGTAATAAGGTATCAGAATGCATGCTGGAAGCAATAAGAACAATACACCTTGCAGCTAATGAATAATTGTTTAATCTAAACTATTTTTTGCGTCTTGAATTGTGAAATAAGATTAATAAATTTATAAAGAGCAATCCATGTTTCTTGTGAAGAATTTTACTTGTTCTTTCCATCTTTTCTCTTTTGCCTTATTGAAGTCCCAGATTTGCTTTATTTTCCGTTGATCGGCGTGTAGAACCCGACGTTGTTGTTTCCGTCGTCGTCGTCAGCCGCCATCCTTGTCTTCACCGTAAGCAATGATTAAGCAAGGCAAGCATCCTTTGACCATATTGAGCCCAGTATTTTATATTCCGTTCGTGCATCAAATTGTTTTGTGCATACGTTTACTTTATGTAAATTGCTATTTTGTGGATTGGTAGTTATACCTGTTGTCTCACGAATCTCCTTTGATGATTATGAAAATGTGAACCTTGATAACCACAGAATAGGGATAGACATTGCTAATGTCATTTGGGTATATGCGAACATATTTAACTTGCTTAGCCATGCTTTAGAATCAGCAATGTATATGATCAAATCAATATTTGTTTTCCTGAAAACATTGAAAATAGCATTGTTGGTTCTTGGTACTTTGATTAAAACCCAAAAGAAAACTATGCTTTGATGCGGCGATTATTGGCAATAGCCGGATGTGCGAATGGAATTGCATGTAGTGTAGGGTGAAGTGTCGCCTGTGTCACTTTAAGGACCGAGCAATGGGACGCTATTGATCCGAGATTTCGTGCAACCACAAGGGTGAGGATGGGTTAGCCATAGCTTGTTATATTAATTAGACATGGCTTTGTACATTGGTAGGCGGAGCTAGCACGGAGTTTTTCGGCGGGATACCGACGGGTATTCGGTCGTTCTACTTGCTAATGCAGCTGTACGCCTCGCCGTGTTTAGAAACGTTGTGTTGGGTGTGTGAATGTGGATCCACGGCTTGGGTGTGTGTTTCTAGTTCTACGGCGGGGTTAACGTCCCGGCTGGTCAAAGTCATGTCTAGGTAATGTAATGACTATGTATGGTCTTCTTGACGTCACACCTAAGGAAGTGTCGGGCAAAAGTTGATCATTCCTTGTGGGTAAAGTTGTACACCTCTGCGAGTTTAAATCTAATTAATTAGCGCTCACGGTCATGAGCACTTGGTGAAGTCATTCCAATGTTAGATGTTTATTATTTTCAAAAGGGCTTGGTATCAATTTGTTTTGTAATCGTGCTTTTTCGTCGAAGGGCCGACATTGATGGAATTTCAGGAATGTGAATGATTAAATCGCTCACGTCATGGAGGACTGTGAGTGTTACTTATGCTTTATTTATTTGTTATTAATCAAATGCTCTTATAAATTCCGTTTGCAAATAACTTGATTTACAAATTCAAATTCGCTTTATGCAAATTAACTGTAGAAGCCTTCCTTTGAAATGGCCTGCATATATTGTAGGATTTGCTCAAGTCTTGCTGAGTACGTAAAGTACTCACCCTTGCCTAATTATATTGTAGGTGGTTTAGAAAGCGAAGCTTCGAGGTTGTTCATCGCAGGTTGCGGGTTCTTCCTTGAAGCGTGTTCTATCTGGAGTTTATGCCTGGTCAGTTGCCTGTGGATTCGGTTGGGCAAACTGCTGGTTATTGCTTCTTTTGCTGCCGCATTCTCTGAGTTGTAATATTTATGTAATCATTCGTTTCCGCTTAATTAATATGTTGTATGGTTGTGATTCCATTTGTTGAAATGTGCGTGCTAGCTACTGATCCAGGGACTAGTGCTGCAAGCACTTTAGATTTCTATTTTTGCATCTTGTGTAAAAATGGGGGTCGTAACAGTTGGTGTCAGAGCTATACTGACCGTAGGATAAACCTTAGATAGAATGGTCGTTAGCATTGGAATAAGCAAATTCAAAATCTTACTTTCAAAAGTTACTGAATTTGCAAAATTGTAGACTCTGCCGTCCCTTCCTCATCCTTAAGATTCTATTCTTACCCTATATTCATTTTGGTTTGCAAACAAATTCCCCTTATCTCAAAAAGAAATTTTCGCTAGTGGTTATAGTCGCTGTTGTTTCTGGAGATGATCGAGACATGTTGCTGTCATCCTTCAAGCCGGCCAATGAGGTCTGCAACGTATGCGCCAACATCTCAGGGAAGTCAGACAATGCTTCGCCACTTTGACAAAACAGAAGCACAACTTGAAGATGCTACTTCACAAAGAAACAACTTCACCCACGGAAAAAGGGCAGAAGATTAGAATAACTTAGGACCTACCATAAGATAAGAATCCTTACGCGTAGCATATTATTCCGCTTTAATTATATAGAATAATTTATGTTGTCGTTATGTTTCGCTACTTGAAGTTGGTTTCTGTTTTGAATGTTGGGACTGATTTATATGTGAACTCAACCTCTCGGTTAAAGTTTCATAATAAATTGTCCTCGTGTATGAATATCGAAAACTCAACCCATAGGATAAATAATGAATGATAGCATAGTTTGTATCTTCCCTCCATAGAACTTTTATGAACCTACCTCCTCTCTGTACAGTTTCTTACCTATGTAACCATTTCTCAAAAATAAAACCTTATCAAGATTTGTAGTATAGTCTCTATTACTACTCTTAACTTTGCTTGAGATCACACCACTCACATATAAACCAAGTTTAAAATCTGATCAAATTAGTAGAACTTCTTTTTCGTATAACTTCTCATATGTGTAACCATTATGGATATTAACCTTTCTCAAAATTAAACCTCATCAAGACTAGTAATACAGTCTCCATTAATACTTATAGCTTTGCTGGAATCACATTACTCATATATAAACCAAGGTTAAGATCTTACCACATTAGTAACACTAAACTAGCTCAAGCTGCTTTAGGTTAACTAAAACATAATCTTTTTCACCAATAGCTCTTCACCATGCCTTAAAACTCACTTTATCGCCTTGCTTAGATTATATACCATGAAGATGAGCTTGAACCAGAAGGTTATATTCTTCTGAACAAAACCTTCGAATGAATGTTAAAACGAAAATTGAAAAAAAAATCGGGAACGCTATTTTCCAAAAAGAAAGGTAAAAAGAGTATATGTATAATTAATGTTACTCATAGCATCAGTTACACACACACTATTTTCCCGTCTATAGAATTTAATCTCCTCATCTGTGTATTCATTTCTCTATAGAATTTTCTTCTCTACTCCTAAGTTATTCTTTTAGTAATATTTCTCTCCCTGTCTTTTTGCAAAATGGAAATTTCCAACAAACTTGTTGAGAACAGTTTAAGTAACAAGTCAACATCGCCATGACGTCTACATCATCAACTTCAAGAAGATGGAAATAACGAGCTATACATTATTCTAGCTATATAGTACACCTTTTATACATAAATACATATGGCCAGTACAAATAAGAACCTTAGACACCCTTCCTATGTACTAAGTTAAATATATGTATAGTATTTCTGTGTTATTGAAATTTGTGTCGTAGATCTTTTCTATTGCTTTCGGGTTACTCTCGTGAATGTTAAACCACTAGGTTGAAATTTGCGATGTGTTACCTCTGCTTAATAAGAAAATTTTAATTAAGAAGATTTTAAAGAACGAAATGTTGCCTTATAAACCAAGCCAAAAAAACTACTTAACCCACATAGGAACTTTTCATAAAATAATATTTTAAAGAACGAAATGTTGCCGTAAAACCCAACAAAATTTCATCTAAATAGCTGTATTCTAATAAATATGGTTGCAGGATGCCTGTGACACAATACAATTCATTAGTACATCTACTAAAAGGAATAAGTAATAAAATCTTTAGCCTTATAACTGACCTTCAGCTCTCCCCGAATAATCTTGGTTAAAATGCATCCTTTTATTCATCTCAAACGTTTTAACATATTGTGTGCCTCTTCTTGTACAAATTTGTTCTTGCTAACGATTCTCGGTACAAATTGTTAACGCGCCTTATCTACGTTGCAAGAACCCAACCAAAGAAAAAAATGAATGCCCAAAATCTCCAACCTTGGCACTAATGTTTGCTGTAATCGAATAAAAGCATCATACACATACTTTTCTGCTCCATGACAACAAGCAACCCACTCTCTGTGTCTTGGCCAAAGCCAAACATCAACATTACATTGATTGCCCATTTGCTGCCCTTGCTCCTTTTCATTGCAACGGCAGTTACCCCATGTTATTTTCTTTGCCACGGCTATAGCTGCCAAAGTCATCAAAGTCATCCTCATTCGAACCCTATTGGTTACCATCACCCATAAGACACTCAAGCGCTAAGAAACGATAATCCCATCTAAGCCCAACCAAATCTTTGGTATTTAGTCAAGCACTTCCCTACATAGCAATCGACGAACTCCCCATTTTCCTTAAGTTCAAAAAATGCGCGCAAAAAACAAACTAACAAGAAAAACGACTACTAGTATCTATAACCGTGGTGCAAATGCTCACCATAATTGAACAAAATCACCAAATGCACACCCTTCATTTCTAACAACTAGCACAAAATATTTCCAACCTTGGTGTGGCTTTTGTTAGGAAAGAAAAGGGTTTAGATTAAAACCTACTTCTATACCTTATTTGGTACCTACACCTTGTTCTTTGAAATGTTGTTAACCCAATCGATCCGAAGATTATGCTCTTTTCGCTATGGAGAAATAGGCCATGTTTGTTGATGAAAGTGCAATCAATTGCTTTAGTTGTGAAGGAAATTATTCACGAAAATCGTCACCCATTTATACACCGATGCCACCATCCTTGTCTCTTGTAAATATCGCTGCCAGTTCAATGCCCCTTGATTCATTAGTCACCACTTCAATTCAAAGTGTCAATGAGAGAAATTCGATTCTTGATTGCTCAAGATTTGGTGATCAAAAGAGGAAGAAAACTAGCCATTCGTAAAAGGTCGCTTAAAGAATATACTAAGAAGAACAACTACCGTTTATAGCCATAATTATCCGTCGGGATAATGGTTCGATGATTTTCTAGAAAAATTCTAGTTATTCACCGTACCATCCCAACCGACCGTCACATATGTGAAACCGGTGAAAATAAACGCACACAAACTCCTCCGAGTTGGCGAAAATCTCACTCACCAACTATCGCCTTTGCTTTGATCTCAAATCGTTAGACAATGGCGATTAGCCATGATTCTTGCCATATATAGGATCTGGTCTTTCTTTAGTCGAGCCTAGGATTTGTATTTTTCTTTTCCGCCGCATGCAACCCTAGGCCGATTATTCAGAATGCCTTTCGCTATTTGTACCAATCCTTCCTCATGCAATTCAGCAAATCTGGTAGACATCCCCGCTATCACAAACGCTCGGTGCTTTCCTTGTTTTGCATCCTTGCAAAAATCCTCCTTCACGAATCTGCATGTGAAATGAACTATTGTTAGGTGAACTTGAAACTAGTTGTTGTCCTAGTCTGCTTTTCCTTTGAAAACAAATTTTGTCATCTTCGAGTGATGATTCCTTTCAAACTCTGTCATGCCGCATAGGAAATATCACTTAAGGAATTAAAGAAACAACACCTAGTTCTAACTACCTTCACTAAGAACGTAGTAAATATCAATTGCCAACGCCATGTTCCTGATTCGATAAAGAAAATTATTAGACTAAAGGATGTTCTAGAAAGCAACAAATTGAAGTTCACAAAATAATATTAAGCATACCCTTGTATCTAACAAGATACCATGAGAAAAGCGGGAATAATTCAGCTGTCACAAAAAGGAACCATGTTGCTAAACGACGTCTGCAAGTTGAACAAATATATTCTACAACCATACTAGAAATTTCATCAGCCGTATTATAACTCCAAGAGTAGAAGAAATACGATTTGAAGCGGATTGCTCAAGAATCGATTAAAGAAGAGGCGTGAACAAAGATGCTTGTCCCTAAAAGAATTTTGCTTAACTTCATTCTCCATCTCAATCACCATCTGCTCATCCCTCCAACAACACCAATGGATGCTTATCGATATGCAAAACCGAAAAGCCCATTTCATTTGTTTCTACTGTGGTAAACATGGACGTTACACCTATACTTGCCCAAGGAAAAGAAAATCAACCAGCTCTTAGACCTGCATTCAATCTGACACAAAATGGTTAATCCAAGTCGTTCAAGACAATTACCTAAATCGAGTCGCAAGAATGAAGCGTGGTGGGCCCATAACCCACATGTCCCAGGATCTGCGAACAAACAATTCCTTAGACATATATCAATCCAACTCAAAATGTCAATCCAGTCATTCATGGCATTTACCTACAACATGAATTCGCGGAAGAAGCTTACGACCTATCCAATGCAGTACTAGGTATGATACTTATGTATTTGAATCCTACTAGAGTTCAAATTTAATTCCAAGGTTAATTCCTCAGTTTTAGTCGCTTCATGATCATTTATTTTATAACATTAGCAAACAATCTTTCCATTGTTTCGAATAAAACGAACCACATCACCTGCATCAGCCGAAAATAACTTGAACACTTTACCAACATCTACCCAAGAACAGTTCTATTTCACCACGTCAAGGAAGACATTAGTAATTTCTAATTGTCTCAAAGACCTAGGAAAACATCAAGTACTTAGAACAACCCCGGCTTCAATATCAGGCTCTAAATATAGACATCCTTTTTCATGTGAATGCACCCGACACTTGTTGTGATATTGAGTACGTTCCTTGTGTATTCAATTCCTGCAATCAATCTTTTGATTCTGTACATTTCACTCTTTCATAGTTGCCAAATCCAAAGCAAATCAAAATTTTCTATCTACCAAAATGATCAAATGGATCAAATTATCAAATCACCTAATAATTCTCTAATCTAAACCCAATGCTTGAGTTATCTCCACACTGCTTTTAATTTAAAGTCAACCTGAAATAACATTATTTCTCAGCTCGTTTCACCAACTAATATCGAACTAAACAAATCAATCTATAATCTGAGTTAAATTATCGAAAGCATTCGATTAGAATCCTAAAAGAAGCTGAACGTCACACTCGTAATAAACCCCACAAGATGATCAAGATTCAGCGGAGCAACCATTCTGAAGAAGGAGTAACTTGGAACACGAAAAGACCGACTTAAGAAGAGGTTTCCCGACTTCTTTTAGAAATACTTTTCCTTTAGACCCGCCAAATCTCGGGGTCGAGATTTTTGTAAGGGGGGTAGATCTGTAACATCCCAAAATTTTAATAAAGCGAAAATAAATATTTTAAATTTGAAAATATTTATTTCGAGTTTTCTTGCCATTATCGGATTTTATTTGGATTTCTCGGATTTGTTCTTCGTATGGAAAATTCGACAAATGGAAATAAAGAATGAAAAAAGAGGTAAAAAGGCAAAATGTAAAAAGTAAAATTTAGAAAATTTGCCATGAGAACTCGATCATTCAATCAAATAATTTTAGCCAAGAATTGAAATTTTATGCATAGAATAATGAAGAGATAAAATGGAAAGACAACATTTAAATCAAAATAATGTATTGTCAGAATTTTTATAAAATCCTGGAGCAATATCTTGAGCTGAAAATTTTACATAAGAACAAATAGCTCGGAATAATTTGAAAAACAAAGTTTCAAAAAGTTATAAAAATAATTGAATTGTCTCCTAATTCAAAGACAGAATCTGAAATCTTGTGCATTGTACAGTGTCAGAATTTTAGTAAATAATCTACAAACTATTTCGATCTAAACTTTTTACTGGAGATCATCTACTTCCAGAAGAAACCACGCAAAAAGTATTAAAAATCTCTGACAGGGTTTAGCTGGTGGATCAATGCAAGTTCAGTGCACCCAGCTGGTTTCTTGCTCTCACTGCCATGCGGGTCCCAGTTGCAGCCACTCCAATTCTATGGATCCTTCCATCTATGCCAGTGCAAACCCAAGTCGGTGCCTTAGGAGATCACGCCGAAGTCCTCAGCCAGATTAATTGCACCTTGGAAACCACCAATGGTAGTGCTCCACTTTCCCCTCCTCACTCCCCCTCAGTTCCCCTTCCTTTCCTCAAGCCTGTGGCGCTAGAACTCATCCCGAAGACGCCATTGCCGAAGTCTCTGCTACTCGGGCGCGAAGGGAAATCCAATCCATAGAGCCAACCAATTCCAAATTCCCTTGAGCAGGAGCATCTCCAAGGCTCAAGTATCGAAAGCCCTCAAGAAAACCTGGTCTCCTCCATGCGAAATGTTGCTGCCGCCGGTGCGCCCTTCTTCTCCGTGACCGGCCACCGTGGGCGGCCCGTCGCTTCTTCTCCGGCCGTTTCGTGTGAAACCGAACCCCTCGCTCCATCGATGCTTTTAGTGCCACCGATTCAAGCTCTCATACCCGTGGTTGCTTCCTCCACCGTCCGCCTTTACCGCCGCTGGAGCTCATTGCCGCATCTGCATCTTCTCCGGCCAAATCAGCACCACCCCGGATCGCCGAGCCCTTCCTCCCATGCCCTCAAGATTCGCGAACCTTCACCGGAGCATCCTCGCCGGCCAGCCCTAGCGATCCTCGTTCTCTCTCTGGCGTGGGGTCAAGAAGTCGCGAGCCTCGAGTTGAAGAAGAGCAGAGCCTGTATATGCTTCCCAAACACAAAACGTATTCCTCTTTTCCAATCGAATTGAATATTCAAACTTGAGTATCTTTTACAGTTTTAATCAAAACTCAGTAGGACAAATTTGTATATTCATTTAAAATCCAGAAGAATCTAAATATGTAAAAATATTTAGTTTTTGAAGTATAGGATTTTTATTTAAGTTAAACTGTGATTATGGTGCTAATATGATGTTAATGAGAACTTGTGAATAATAAGCACTGAAATGGTGAAATAAATATTAATGTAATGCTAGGATCAGGATGTACTCAAATATCCAAAAACATTTGATTCTTGAGCCACAGAGCAATTATAAAGATTAAAGATTTGATTGAACTCAATTATGTATATTATTGCCTGCATAGAAAATATAATTCTTAAAATCATAAAATGAATTCTTGCTGTCTCTGGAATCGTAATAAACTCAAATATGTAAAATCATCTAATGTTGAACTCGATTTAACAATACTTGCTTCATAGTCATTAATCAACCATGTTATGGCCATTAGCAAAATATATGGCAAAGTGGCTCACAAAATGGTATGGTAAATTGCATCAAGTTCCTAAAACAGTGAGGCCACATGTATGTGAAAATAATTGGAATAAAGTTTAACTTGAATCCTTTTATCATAAAGAAATGGCAAAGGTAACAATAATCAAATAGATAACCTATGGCAGTTAAAAGCAAAATAATGCAAAATCAACTTTAAAACAATTTTAGGATTGCTACTTGCTAACACCTGAAAAATGAATCAAAGATCATGTTTAGTGTAGTTAGAAACTAAGTTTGAATCATGGCCGAATTAAGATTTACATCATGGTCATTTATGCTATTTCAAAGAAGAGATAAAATAACTCATCCAAATACTAAAATCGGTAAAATCAGGTTTAGAAACGCTGTACAAAGTTTATACTACCATATTCTATAAAAAGAATCTCATTCCATCAAAGTTTGCATATTAATCTTATCAACCTAAAACCCTTAATCGTTAATCATCTACTTTACCTTTTGGCCGATTCGTGAGTCTAAGCTTTAGTTGTCACTTAAGCTTTTTCGTCGATGAATACAATATCTAAAACAAATCCTAGAACCTGTGTAACTAGTTTAGTAGTATTCTTTAAAGTGTAGGCCACCCTGTTATAACAAGATATTCTCATTTTATCAAGATTTGCATATTAATATTATTAGCTCAAAACCCATAAGTGATAACCTTTTATTTCGCTTTCCTGCCGATTCCAAACAGTGTAAACTTCGTAATGCCACTTAAGCCTTTTCAACCATGAATATATTGTATCAGCCAAAGCTAAAAATTTAGGGATAATTCGATATATGGAATTAGCTTAGGATTGTTATACAAAGTGTAAATCGTCATGTTATGAAGAACTAACCATATTCCATCATGTTTTGCATGCAAATCCTAATAGCCAAATAACCTTAAGTATTAAGTTTTCTGAATTTTATAATATGAATCGGTAGAAATGAAGAAGTCTATATTTAAGTCATTTTTATCACCAGAACCTTCTCAAAAATAATGTAAAATAAGCCAGTAGCCTACAATTGAAGATCTAACTTGGGCAAAGCCAATTCTAAGTGAAATCAAATTGAAGTAAAAGAATTAATTGCTCATGACCTTATATAATCATTTAAGACTTTTCATTTACACCCAAAGCAACTCATCAAATCCTGAATTTAGTGAAGAATGACCTAGAATTGATCCCTAAGATTTGCTCTGCATTCATCTAAGGAAATAATCTGGCTTTGTTTTGCTTTATCTCTAAATTCTAATAAAGCACAATCTATAAGTAATAAGGTATCAGAATGCATGCTGGAAGCAATAAGATCAATACACCTTGCAGCTAATGAATAATTGTTTAATCTAAACTATTTTTTGCGTCTTGAATTCGTAAAATAAGATTAATAAATTTATAAAGAGCAATCCATGTTTCTTGTGAAGAATTTTACTTGTTCTTTCCATCTTTTCTCTTTTGCCTTATTGAAGTCTTGTATTTGCTTTATTTTCCGTTGATCGGCGTGTAGAACCCGACGTTGTTGTTTCCGTCGTCGTCGTCGTCAGCCGCCATCCTTGTCTTCACCGTAAGCAATGATTAAGCAAGGCAAGCATCCTTTGACCATATTGAGCCCAGTATTTTGTATTCCGTTCGTGCATCAAATTGTTTTGTGCATACGTTTACTTTATGTAAATTGCTATTTTGTGGATTGGTAGTTATACGTGTTGTCTCGCGAATCTCCTTTGATGATTATGAAAATGTGAACCTTGATAACCACAGAATAGGGATAGACATTGCTAATGTCATTTGGGTATATGCGAACATATTTAACTTGCTTAGCCATGCTTTAGAATCAGCAATGTATATGATCAAATCAATATTTGTTTTCCTGAAAACATTGAAAATAGCACTGTTGGTTGCGGGTACTTTGATTAAAAACCCAAAAGAAAACTATGCTTTGATGCGGGCGATTATTGGCAATAGCCGGATGTGCGAATGGAATTGCACGTAGTGTAGGGTGAAGTGTCGCCCGTGTCACTTTTAAGGACCGAGCAATGGAACGCTATTGATCCGAGATTTCCGTGAAACCACAAGGGTGAGGATGGGTTAGCCATAGCTTGTTATATTAATTAGACATGGCTTTGTACATTGGTAGGCGGGAGCTAGCACAGGTTTTCCGGCCAGATACCGACGGGTATTCGGACAGGTCTACTTGCTAATGCATATGCATACTCGCCGTGTTTAGAAACGTTGTGTTGGGTGTGTGAATGTGGATCTACGGCTTGGGTGTGTGTTTCTAGTTCTACGGCAGGGGTTAATGTCCCGGGCTGGTCAAAGCCATGTCTAGGTAATGTAATGACTATGTATGGTCTTCTTGACGTCACACCTAAGGAAGTGTGTCGGGCAAAAGTTGATCATTCCTTGTGGGTAAAGTTGTACACCTCTGCAGAGTTTAAATCTAATTAATTAGCCGCGCTCGCGGTCATGAGCACTCGGTGAAGTCATTCCAATGTTAGATGTTTATTATTTTCAAAAGGGCTTGGTATCAATTTGTTTTGCAACTGTGCTTTTCGTCGAAGGGCCGACATTGATGGAATTTCAGGAATGTGAATGATTCGTCGCTCACGTCATGGAGGACTGTGAGTGTTACTTATGCTTTATTTATTTGTTATCAATCAAATGCTCTTATAAATTCCGTTTGCAAATAACTTGATTTACAAATTCAAATTCGCTTATGCAAATTAACCGTAGAAGCCTTCCTTTGAAATGGCTCGCATATATTGTAGGATTTGCTCAAGTCTTGCCGAGTAACGAAAGTACTCACCCTTGCCTAATTATATTGTAGGTGGTTTAGAAAGCGAAGCTTCGAGGTTGTTCATCGCAGTTGCGGGTTCTTCCTTGAAGCGTGTTCTATCTGGAGTTTATGCTCGTCGGGCTTGCTGCGGGTTCGGTTGGGCAAACCGCCGGTTATTGCTTCTTTTGTCAGCCGCATTCTCTCGAGTTGTAATATTTATGTAATCATTCGCTTTCGCTTAATTAATATGTTGTATGGTTGTGATTCCATTTGTTGAAATGTGCGTGCTAGCCATCGATCCAGGACTAGTATTGCAAGCACATTAGATTTCCATTTTGCATCTGTGTAAAATGGGGGTCGAACAGAACTGTGACTTCCTGCCCATACGCAGAGACGAAGAATAGAGCACGGCTAGGGCTTATTGCGAGGGTGCTCGGTGATCTCCTGAATGCGACGGCACCGGAGGGAGAGCTCGGCGAGGCGCACTGAGGCGTGTCAATTCATCTAAGAGTTACTGAACAGAGCGCAATGAGGAGGGGCGGCGGCGTTGATGGCGACTCGATGGAGAAGAAGAACAGGGCATTAGGGGTTTGAATCGGTAACCTTGTGAGCATCAGGAGGTGCTAGAGGTTCCGTTTTCGAGGTTCACCTGAAGGGAGAAGGCCGGAGGAGCTCCGCCCACGGTGGCCGGTTTTGGAGAAGAAGGTGCTCACGGCGGCGGCACAATTTCGCATGAAGGAGACCGAATATTTTTGGGGGCTTTTGCTCAGTGGAGCTTGGGGATGCTCTAGCTCCAAGGGATTTGGGAATGGTTGGCTCTCTTGCTCGGATTTCGGTTTGCACTCGAGTTTAGAGCCTCAGTTCATGGCGGAAATGGGATGAGTTCTTGGTCGTCTCTACCGAGGAGGTGAAGAGGAAGTAGAGGGAATGAGAAAGAGCCTCATTGCGGACATCGGGTGCGTTTATAGCTAGGGATTGCAGCAATTGAGTGGGCTTCGTGGCGGTGATCGCGGCTTGGCGCCGAGCTTCGGAGACTTCGCCTCCAGTGGAACGAATCGGCCGGAGAGTTCTTCAAAGGAGCGAAGCAGGAATCGAGGAGGGCGATGAGTTTGGCAAATAGGTTCTGGGTCCATTGTCGATGATCGAGAAGTTCTCCATTGCGCCAACGAACGAAGTAGCAACGGTTGGCCCACACGTCGGTGACTGATCGAAGGAAACAGGGTGGCTGCGGTGAACTTTCCCCCCTCTCTCTGATTTTATTGGACTATCAGATCATGGTAGAAATTCATCAAACTTTTTGACCAAGATCTATGGACAGGTTTTGATGTCTGGTAAAATTTTCAGATTAAAATGAGTTACTGAGAAATCACTAATATTCTTTCAATAATGACCATTTGAATTTCTAGCCTCTGGCTTCGATTTTTATCTGAGATCAAATGAAGTCTATTATTTTTGAAATTTTGTTTTTCAAGAGGATTTGAACTCAGAATGCTTCTATAAAATTTTGAAGTCAAAATATGGTTCCAATATTTTATGTAAATTCTGACAGTACATTATTTTGATTTAAAAGTTGTCTTTTCATTTTGTCTCTTCATTTCTTTATGCGTAAAATTTCAATTTCTGGCTAAAATGATTTAGTTGAATGATCAGAGTCCTCATGGCAATTTTCTAAATTTTTACTTTTTACATTTTTACCTTTTCCTCTTTTTCATTCTTTATTTCTATTTGTTGAATTTTTCATACAAAGAACAATTCCAAAGAAATCCAAATAAAATTCAATAACGGCAAGAAAACTCAGAAATAATTATACTCCTATTCAAAATATATTTTTTTACTTTATTAAAATTTTGGGATGTTACAACACTTTAGCTGGAGGTCTCTTCTTCTTACGCTCCTCATCTATTTCAACTGGATCATCACGCTTCACCTTATACCGTGATTCTTTGCACACTAGACAAACATCCAAATCGGCATACTCATTACGATACAGGATACAATCATTAGGACATGCGTATATCTTCTGTACTTCCAATCCCAAAGGACAGACGACTTGCTTAGCTTCATATGTAGATTCGGGCAGAGTGTTATCTACTGGAAGCAACTTCTTTACGAGTGATAACATCTCATTGAATCCCTTATCTGACACACCATTTGTAGCCTTCCATTGCATGAGTTCCAGTGTTGTACGTAGCTTTTTGTGGCCCTGCCCATAGTTTGGGTACAAAGGAGTTCTCGTGGTCCTCTAACATGCTACCGAACTTCTAACTGTCTTTCATCTGTGTAGTCTCCTCTCCGTCACGCAAAGATCTGGTCTAGCTCATCATCACCAAAATCACCAAGTGTTTCTTCCACAGAACAGTATTGCGTGTCATCCGGGATACTGTTGAATCCATTTTCCTCTTCCTCGCCTTCTTCATCATCATCCTGGCTAATCGCCTCAACTTCGCCATGGTTGGTCCAACAAGTATAGTTTGGCATGCAACCTCTTATGATCAAATGGTTCATAACTTGCCATCGCTGGGAGTGCTCCTTCTCGTTCTTGCAATCTACACACGGACAACATATGAAGCTGCTTGGAGGCAAGAATGCAACGGCCAAGATCGAGAAAAGCTCAGACGCCATCAATGAACTCTTCCGAGCGACGGTCCGCATTGTACATCCATTTCGTTACAAAAATTATAATGTAACTTATAGTTAAATTTAAAAATCTAAAGCTCACAGCCACTTAAACCCAACAAAAAAACCTCCACCTACACCGTCATCCAATTAAAGACCTACCTTTCTAATTATTTTGTATCCCTTCCTACCTTTGTAATTATTTTTTATCCTTCTACATGTTTTTCTATTTTATTTCATACACCAATAATTACTTCCTTGCAATATTGTGATATTTAAGATTCTAAAGCTAACAACCACCTAGATCTAAAGCTTCCAATCACCTTTACCTTGTAATGTCATATTTTGAACTAGATGTCCACCCTATATCTTCATACAACAACAAAAACAAGCATAGAAAACAAATTTTTCATCATGGTGATCTTGCCTAAAAAGTTCAAGATTTCTCCACATCCATTAAAAAAATAGCAATCTCTAGGTGAGAAGGATGTTCACATGATGTTACTAACCTTGAAACACTTAATTTGGAGCTAATCACCCCCAATTAAAAATTTGGACAACACCTCCCCAAAAACAGTGCTGGGCCAGCTCTTCTATGTTCGATCGTACCTCTGCTGGCTCGTGGAGGAAGAAGGGTTTAAATGCGCTGCGCGGGAGGGCTTCCAGAAGCGGTTTGAGACACGAACCATTTCTGAATGTTGCGTTCTAGAAGCGGTTCTTGTCTCAAACCGCTTCTGAATGTTGCGTTCTAGAAGCGGTTCTTGTCTCAAACCGCTCGATTTTCGTAAGCGGTTTGAGACAAGAACCGCTTTAGAACGCAACATTGTAAGCGGTTCGTATCTCAAACCGCTTCTGAAAGCCCTCTCAGACCGTTGCATACGAACCGTTTCTGATGCGAACATCAAAACGGGTTCGCACTAAACCGCTTCTAATAGGCCGGTTGTGATGCCCAGTACTGTAGTAGTGAATTAGCGGTGCATCAGGCTTTCACCCTACTGAAGTATACTTCTTATGTATCTCTCCATCCAAGATGCGACGTCTTGATTGCATGCATTTTGCTGGCCACACTTGCTTCATGTTCAATCGTTCAGATGGTAATGGGCGTGCAAGAAAGTGCTACTTGTAGCAGAGACAAGAAGCATTGGTAGGTCGATTTTCGGTACCTTCCTTTCATGAGCTAAGTTCTTGCATTCTTCCACGAGAAGAGCATCAATGACATGAAATATTTGATCCGGAAAGTCGTTGTCCACAAAGTTGATAATATCCAAATTCGTCCATGAATATAGGATCTCGCCGGCCTTTTAAGCGCCAAAATATCCAACAAAACTATCCCAAAACTACAAACATCGCCAGACGCTGAAGCATGGCTACCTCCTCCGTACTCTAAATAAGAAAACATGCACAAAGTATAGTTACGTAATAACCACTTTTTGTCCGGAAAATGAAGGTATGGAAAGTAACCAATATATACCGGAGGAATGTATCCTATTGTCCCTCGCACACCAATAGAACTAACTGAACTCTGCCCATGTTGATCGAGGATCAACATAAAAATGTGCAATGCCAAAATCTCCCAAAAGAGCATTCATATCATCATCTAGAAGGATATTGCTGGGCTTCAAGTCACAATGGACGGTGGGCCTCCGCGATGCGTGGTGCAGATAATCCAAAGGCATCACCACGCTGATGCCTATGCTTATTCTTTGAGTTAAGCCCAGACGTTTTGGAGCTTCCTCGCCCCTTTTCGATGTAGCCACCGTCTGTGTTCCCGCTTGGCATGAACTCATAAACTAAAGCCTTGAATACCATGCTGTTAGTGATATGCCCTAGAGGCGATCATGTGAGATGATTGTATCATACGTCTATGTTCATGTACTAATCGGCCCATGAATAAATGTCACTCCTTTGTTTATTGAGTATAACTTAATTGTGAAACACATTGGTTATATGATATTATTCTAAACGATCCTCGGTCACATATCATTATGTGGGACAATAGTGATTTGACCAAGACATGTATTGATTGATGGTAATGTTTCACATACCATAGATATGGAGATATCAAATCAATAATGTGGGCACATGTTAGAGAACATGGGGTTGATAGACCCGCTCGAGACATCGATGAGATTGTTATCTTAGAAGTGCCATCGAGTGTAGTCTCGAGTGGTATACCTATACGATCCTTTGACCGAGATTCTTATTGATTCTCAAAGATGTGTAATTGTATACTTGGGGCTATCAAACGCTTCTCCGTAGCAGAGAGTTATAAAGGTAGCTTACGAGTATGCCATGAAACATGACGTGAGATATAAGAGATCAAGATGGAATTTGCCCTCCTTGATAACGGAGAGATATCTCTGGCCCCTCGGTGGATGGATAAGGAAAGTGCATGGCCATGCCAAAGTGATTAAAGTGTTAATCACGAATTATATCCATTACATTGACGAGTGAATGGGTCGAGCTATCACAAGGATGGCACGCATCTTGCCTTGAGCTTGACTGGTATCGCGTGGCAAAAGGATTGGTATATGAGTATATCATGGTTCAGCCGATACGATCATTCTGTGCATTCGGGGGACAACATATCCTGCTAGGAACCACTGTTGTCTGATGGTCTGGAAAAGAGGTTTCCAGGGCCATGGCTGTTTGCGCATGAACCTAACGGGTCACACACTTAACGGGTTGGATCATGTCTGATGGATTGGATCCATTAGTGGGTTTACACGGATTTGGATCCTCTGGTGTCTTAATGGATTTCTACTGTAGAAGATCCATTAGTGAGTCCTAGTGGGCTTCTATCTAGAAGGCCCGTTAGTGCACTCTATATAAAGGCGTGGGGTGTGCGACCATAAGGTTCTCCCCACCACGAAACCCTAGCCGTCGACCCCTACCCTCGCCAGAAACCCTAGCCGTCGCGCAGTGCTAGCTTGCATTACAAGACGGCGTTCCACCCTCGGACATGTGGATACCGAGAGGCGCCACAGCATCATCTCGGCACGATCGGCGATCGGTTTCACCCTCTCCAACTGTGCATGCACATCTTCATCCGCCGATCGCACACTGCTGGCGAGGAGACGTCAGGACTCAGCGATCACTTGACGAGCACTCGGGCGGTCCGGAGACCACTCGGCGAGCACTCGGGTGATCTCGCAAGCACTCGGCCGAAAGCGATGGAGTACGCTCGACTCGTCACAAGGCTTTGAGCACGCGGGAGGCTTCACCCACTCTACTTCGCCGCTAACGTGCTCCAAGGGTAATGCTCCATGATCTTTGACTCGCATGTATCCCGATTGAATGCGAGAAAATTTTGTTTTCGCCTAGTGTAGCATATGCGTTCTCCTTCAATGGTATCGAGCCGATCTTGCGTTGTCGTGGATCCGATGTCGCGCATATGTTGATATCTTCGCTTGATTAGTCACGCAGTTGATGTGATCAATCGGTATAGGGTTCATGAGGTACGAGTTGGTAGTGCAACGAGGCCAAAAAGATTAGTTCGTGCTTTATCTAGATCATGTTGCGATCGGTCCATACCATTTGAAACACCATCCGGACCTTCGTCATGTGCCATCTATGATATTAAGCCAACAGACGAGGCCGTGTGTGCAATCTTCTCGAGGGCCTCACGATTTGATGTATGAGTTGATGGTTCTACACGATCAAAAGATTAGTTCGTGCTCGTTCTATTTCATGCCAGACATTACCCCTACCGGTGGTAACACCATCGGGTAGTAGCTCGTCTTGAATAGATCGTGCCAACAGACGAGATCGGTGTGGTCGCCGCCTTCTCAAGAATCTTATGGAAATTGAGGCATTTTGATGGCTCGAATCGGTATGATTTGTTCAATCCGATTGAATTTCCATAGCGTTTTTAGAGATGTGATAGTCACGAGAGCGGCCGTTAAATAAAACTTGATTCCCATCGCAGGTAGAATACGATTCTGCGCTTAACTTGTTTTTGCAGGGAATAATGTGAATAGTATGGCTCCCATGTGTGTATGTGATGCATTAATGTAATTTTCATAGCCTGCGTGCTATGGTTAATTGCAGCTTGGGCTGCCATGTTATTGTATAACGGCCTGCGTGTCGGTTTGTGATGCTTGAAATCCTCATGTAAGTTGTTTACTAGCTATTAGACGTAGTAGCATGGTACTCGATCATGGAGGCCGGCTTCAAGCATGATGGCTCGGTGGACAGGAAGCGCGACAATAGGAGATTGGAGTGCTTTGGGCCATACTATTTCACATGTTAATGTGATTATCTGTGATGATTCCTGTCATGCTATTCTATCATGTTTGGTGGATATGATTGTCATGTTAGAATGGTTTCCCTCGAAAAATTAAGAGTTTCATGCCCTTCCAATAGCTGCACCTATAGAGATCTTGTACGTTGAATGGTAGTTTCTGCCAAAGCAGGGTGCCATCAACTTCCTTGATCAATAGGGTGGATGTCGGACATCCGCATGCATAGTATTGGTTTACTTATCGAAGCTATCAAAACGGTTTTGGGCTTCGGGGCATGGATGTTGGGAGCCGGGGCATTGGATGCCACCCAACAAACAAGAATCACATATGATGTGATTGGCAATGTTATGCCTACCTATGTTACTAGGGTTCTAGCGGTGATGCCAAAGCTCACTAGGACTTTAGTGAATATGGATCTTGTCCCACTGAAAGTCGCCAGAGGGAAAGTGACTTTAGTGGGAGTATCTTTTATTAAAAGGTTTAATAGAAGATTTACATGAACATTGTGCTAAGACTTTATGATTTATTTCATTGTAGATGGCACCTAGTACCGCCACTCAAAACACCGGTTTTAATTTGCGATCGATTCGAGAAAGAGAAACTCTTTGGAACAAACTTTATTGATTGGTACCGAAACTTGAGAATTGTTCTCAAGCAAGAGAAAAAGGAATATGTCATTGAGGAGCCATATCCTGAGGAACTAGCTGAGGATGCTACTTCTGGCGAACGACGTGCTTATGAGAAGCATGTCAATGATGAGGTTGATGTTGGTGCCTCATGCTTGCTACAATGAACTCGAGCTTCAAAAGCAATATGAGAACACGAATGCCTATGCTATGATCACAGCCTTCAGAGCATGTTTGAGAACCAAGCTAGCCGAGAGATACTCGATCTCAAAAGCTCATTTTATGCAAGCTAAGCTGAAGGTAGTTCGGTGAGTCCTCATGTGATCAAGATGATTGGTTACATTGAGAACTTGGAGAAACTAAACTCCCCTTAAGCCAAGAGTTGGCCATCGATGTGATTCTCCACGCTTCTGAAGCTTCGAGCCTTTCATCATGAATTTTCATATGAATGGCATGGAGAAAACATGTCCGAATCGCATGGGATGCTTAAGACAGCAGAGGAAAGCATCAAGAAAAGCAATAATCATGTGATGATGGTCCAAAAGGATGGTGGTAAGAAAAGGAAGCGGAGCAAAAGGCAAGGGTGTGGATACGATCCCCAACCCTAAACCTAAGACCAAAAGTGGTCCTATTGTCGCCGATGCATGTCACTACCGCCATAAGAAAGGTCATTGGCGAGGAACCGCAAGAAATACTTGGAGGATAAGAAGAATGGAAGTCTAGCTTCCACTTCGTATTAATGTTATAGAAGTTAATCTTGCTACTTGTCCTAATGAGTCATGGGTATTTGATACGGATCGATGATTCATGTTTGCAAATCGCTGCTGCAGGACTAAGAAAGACTAGAAGTTATGCAAGTGGTGAGGTGGACATTCGCGTCGGCAATGGCGCAAAGGTCTTTGCAATGGCCGCTATGCTTATCCCTTATCGCTACCTTCGTGATTAGTTTTGGAATTAAATAATTGTTATTATGTTCCAGCCTTGAGCGTAAACATTATCTCTTCTTTATGTTTGGAAGAAGATGGTTTTGATTTTGTAATAAAGAACAAATGTTGTTCAATTTATTTCAATGGTATGCTCTATGGTCATTGTCCATCATTGAATGGGCTATATGTGCTAAATCTTGAAGATAATTTTGTCTATAATGTTAATCTGAAAAGACTCAAAACAAATGATTTGAATTCGCTTATCGTGGCATTGTCGCTAGGCCATATAAATAAGAAGCGCGTGGAGAAGCTCCATAAAGATGGTCTTCTTGATTCATTTGATTTTGAATCATTTGACACATGCGAGCCTTGTTTACTTGGCAAGATGACTAAAACGCCTTTCACTGGTTCAAGTGAGAGGGCGAGTGACTTATTGGCCTTAGTACATACTGATGTATGTGGACCGATGAGCTGGGGCCAGAGGTGGATTTCAAAGATTTCATTACCTTTACCGATGACTTTAGTAGGTATGGCTATATCTATCTAATGAGGCATAAGTCTGAATCTTTTGAAAAGTTTAAAGAGTTTCGAATGAAGTGCAAAATCATTTGGGCAAAACAATTAAATTTCGCGATCCGATCGTGGAGGTGAGTATTTGAGCCATGAGTTTAATGATCATCTTAAGAATTGTGGAATAGTTCTCAATTGACTCACCGAACGCCTCAATGGAATGGGGTATCCGAACGGAGGAATCGAACTTTGTTGGACATGGTTCGGTCTATGATGAGTCAAACTGATCTTCCATTGTCATTTTGGGGATTTGCTCTAGAAACACATTGCTCACACTAAATAGGGTTCCATCAAAATCAGAGAGAAGACGCCATATGAGATATGGACCAGAAGCGCCCTCGTTGTCTTTTCTAAAGATTTGGGGCTGTGAAGCCTATGTAAAACGATATGACGCCCGATAAGCTTCACGCCAAGTCCGATAAGTGCTTCTTTGTGGGTACCCTAGGAAACTAAAGGGTATTATTTTTATAACCGAGAAGAGGGCAAAGTGTTTGTCGCTCGACATGGTGTCTTTTGGAAAAGGAGTTTTTCAAAAGGGCTAGTGGGAGCAAGGTGCAACTTGAAGAAATTCGGAAACATCTGAAAATGTTTCAGCTCCTACTAACCCCGAACGGAAATGCAAAATGTTGCGTAACCCGTGGTAGAGGCACCACCCCACGCAGTTCACGAGGACTAGCCATGCACCCGAGAGGTACATGTTCCTCACGACGGACAAAGACGACGTGTTGTTGTTGGACAACGATGAGCCCAAAGACTATGAGGAAGCAATGGTGGGACCGGACTCGGGAAATGGTTGGAAGCCATGAGATCTCAAATAAAGTCCATGTATGATAATCGGGTTTGGAACTTGGTTGATCCGCTGATGGGGTAAAACCTATCGAGTGCAAATGGGTCTTTAAGAAAAGATAGATATGGATGGAAATGTTCACATCTATAAGGCACGATTGGTGGCTAAAGGTTTCGAGCAAATTCAAGGTGTTGATTATGATGAAACTTTTTCACCCGTCGCTATGCTTAAATCTATTCGGATCATGCTAGCAATTGCGCATTCTATGATTGGGAATTGTGGCAAATGGATGTCAAAACGGCTTTCCTAAATGGAAACCTAAGTGAGGATGTGTACATGACACGACCTAAAGGTTTTGTTGATCCAAACGATGTTGGCAAGGTATGCAAGCTTCAAGTCTATTTATGGGTGAAGCAAGCATCTCGAGTTGGAATCTTCGTTTTGATGAAGCAAGAAGAAGAGTTTGGCTTCATCAAGAATGAAGAAGAACCTTGTATTTACAAGAAGGCTAGTGGGAGCGCACTTGTGTTTCGATCTTATATGTAGATGACATATTGTTGATCGAAACGATATTCCAATGCTTGAAGTCGTCCAATCTTATTTGAGAAAATGTTTCTCGATGAAGGATTTAGGAGAAGCACCTACATATTGGGCATAAAGATCTATAGAGATAGATCGAGAAGGCTAATTGGATTAAGCCAAAGTACATATATTGATAAAATATTGAAACGGTTCAATATGCGAGATTCCAAGAAGGGTTTCTTGCCAATGTCGCATGGTATTCATCTAAGCAAGACTCAAGTAGCTTCACACCGATGAGCAAAAGAAAATGAGTGTGATTCCATATGCCTCCGCTTATTGGATCCATCATGTATGCCATGTTATGTACACGCCAGATGTATCATATGCTCTAAGTGCTACGAAAGTGTATCAATCAAACCCGTGAAAGTCATCAGTAAGTGTGAAGAACATCCTCAAATACTTACGAGGATCGAGGACATGTTCTTGGTCTTTGGAGGAGAGGAAGAGCTAGTTGTAAAGGGTTACACTGACACAAGCTTCCAAACCGATAAAGATGATTCACGATCGCAATCCGGTTTTGTATTCTGTCTCAATGGTGGGGCAATGAGCTGGAAAAGTTCCAAGCAAGAGACAGTGGCTGATTCCACGACTGAGGCTGAGTATATTGCAGCTTCTGAAGCTGCAAAGGAGGCTGTTTGGATCAGAAAATTTGTTTCTGAGTTGGGAGTTGTCGCTAGTGCATCCTGTCCAGTGGACCTCTATTGTGACAATAGTGGTGCCATTGCACAAGCGAAGGAGCCTAGGTCTCACCAAAAATCCAAACACATACTCAGGCGTTATCACCTCATCCGAGAGATCATTGATAGAGGAGAAGTGAAGATTTGCAAAGTGCACACGGATCTGAATGTCGCTGATCTGCTGACAAAACCTCTTCCACAGCCGAAGCATGAGGCACACACAAGAGCCATGGGTATTAGATACTTGCATGATGCACTCTAGTGCAAGTGGGAGATTGTTAGTGATATGCCCTAGAGGCGATCATGTGAGATGATTGTATCATACGTCTATGTTCATGTACTTATCAGTTCCATGAATAAATGTCACTCCTTTGTTTATTGAGTATGACTTAATTGTGAAACACATTGGTTATATGATATTATTCTAAACGATCCTTGGTCACATATCATTATGTGGGACAATAGTGATTTGACCAAAGACATGTATTGATTGATGGTAATGTTTCACATACCATAGATATGGAGATATCAAATCAATAATGTGGGCACATGTTAGAGAACATGGGGTTGATAGACCCGCCCGAGACACCGATGAGATTGTTATCTTAGAAGTGCCATCGAGTGTAGTCTCGAGTGGTATACCTATACGATCCTTTGACCGAGATTCTTATTGATTCTCAAAGATGTGTAATTGTATACTTGGGGCTATCAAACTTCTCCGTAGAAAGGAGAGTTATAAAGGTAGCTTACGAGTATGCCATGAAACATGACGTGAGATATAAGAGATCAAGATGGAATTTGCCCTCCTTGATAACGGAGAGATATCTCCGGCCCTCGGTGTGGATGGATAAGGAAAGTGCATGGCCATGCCAAAGTGATTAAAGTGTTAATCACGAATTATATCCATTACATTGACGAGTGAATGGGTCGAGCTATCACAAGGATGGCACGATCTTGCCTTGAGCTTGGTGGTATCGCATGGCAAAAGGATTGGTATATGAGTATATCATGGTTCACCGACACGATCATTCTGCATTCGGGGACAACATGTCCCGCTAGGAACCATGTTGTCCGATGGTGCGGAAAAGAGGTTTCGGGGCCATGGCCGTTCTTGCATGAACCTAACGGGTCACACACTTAACGGGTTGGATCATGTCGATGGATTGGATCCATTAGTGGGTTTACACAGATTTGGATCCTCTGGCGCCTTAATGGATTTCTCAGAGAAGATCCATTAGTGAGTCCTAGTGGGCTTCTATCGTAGAAGGCCCGTTAGTGCACTCTATATAAAGGGGCGTGGGGGTGTGCAGCCATTAGGTTCTCCCCACCACGAAACCCTAGCCGTCGACCCCTACCCCTGCCAGAAACCCTAGCCGTTGCGCGCTTGGTGCTAGCACACCGGCGCACGGTGTTCCACCCGGGACGTGTGGATATTGAGAGGCGCCACAGCATCTGCCTCTCATACGATCGGCGATCGGTTTCACCCTCTCCAACCTGCGCGTGCACATCTTCATCCGCTGCATCGTGCACCCACGGCGAGGAGACGTCAAGGACTCAGGCGATCACTTGGCGAGCACTCGGGCGGTCCGGAGACCACTCGGCGAGCACTCGGGTGATCTCGCAAGCACTCGGCGAAAGCGATGGGAGTACGTTCGACCACGTCTGATTAGCGAGCACGCGGGAGGCTTCACCCACTCTACTTCCGCTGCTAACGTGCTCCAAGGGTAATGCTCCATGATCTTTGACTCGCATGTATCCTGATTGAATGCGTAGAAAATTTTGTTTTCGGCTAGTGTAGCATACGCGTTCTCCTTCACTTGCCTGCGTTATCTACCGTCGAGCAAGCAGTTTTGATAGGGAGAAGATTCCGATGCTGAATGCTTCTCAGTGCTTCACATTCTTACAGGAAGCTTCTCTCTGCTCCTCGCATTTCAAGGTTGAAAACCTTCACAGCCACTTCCATTTTGGTTTCCTTCAACTTTCCTCTGTACACCGAGCGTAACTTCCTCTCCCAATCAGGTTGGATTCGAGAAATCCTTTGTTGCTTGAGCTAAGTCCTTATAAGTAACTTTATCAAAATGCTCACCAAAAGGAGGTGTAAACGTAAATACGATCTTGCTTGACGTCTTCTTCCCAAGGAGTAAAAAGTAGACCAATAATACGAGTGACATCAAGCCAAATATTGGTATCAGATTTTAAACAAATTGTTTACTCTTCGAGAAACAAAGATGGCATGAAGGCATATGCAAATCCTTGTTTCCTCCAAGATAGTCCCGAATTTCCATCGAGTGAAACAACTGATGGATTATCGAATACACCACTTCTTGGTATTTCTCCTTGAAATTATTGTAAGACAGGTCTAGTTTAATGAGGAACTTCAGATCATTTAGACAAGCTGGTAAGGTCCCCGACAAATTGTTGTGGGACAGATTGAGCAGTGTCAAGCTCTGAGATTGCTGAAGGTGGTGAATGTTTCTGTAAGAACATTTTGGTCCATTTGAATGCTCAATAACTCTTGGCATTGGCCCAAGGTTTCGTGAATTTCCCACTAAATTTGTTCGATGAAATTTTTAATGCGGTGAGTTGTTTGAAGTTACCAAACTCCACAGGTATTCTACCATGGAGATTGTTGCAGCTAAGGTCCAACTTCACAAGTTGTGAAAGGCTTCCCAAGCTCGATGGTATGAGGCCGTCGAATTTATTTTTTGCTAGAAGGAGGTATACCAACTGTGTAAGGTTTCCCAAGCCCGATGGTATGAGGCTGTCAAATTTATTTTTTTCTAGAAGGAGGTATACCAGCTGTGTAAGATTGCCAATTGAGGATGGAATTGTCCCGATGAAGTTGTTCCCTTGGAGATTTAAACGTTGTAGCTTTATCAGTTTCCCAATCCACTCTTCAGTTGTGCCAGTAAGATTGTTAAGTTCTAGTGAGAGTTCAATTAAACCATGAAGTCTTCTTATGCTTGGCGGAACTATTCCTAATAGTTTGTTTCCACCCATCTGTAGATATTGAAGATTGATGGACAGGTTACCAATAGAATTTGGTATGACTCCCTGTAGCTGATTATTAGATATTGCAAGCCATTCTAGAAAACTACAATTTGCCAACGCGTGGAAGAATCCCCAGCCATCACTGTCCCTAGCTTCAAGCTTATTTACCGGAAGGTTCAGCAAAGTCAACCCTGAAAGCTTTCCAAAAATGTTTGGGATTTGGCCAATGAAATGATTTTGTGATAGATCTATTTTTTCTAGACCTGAAGCATTTCCTAGGGAAGCTGGAATTTGGCCCTCGAACGTGTTGTTCCCCAAGTATAGAACTTGGAGATTAGGGAGGCCATCGCCAATGTTAGATGGCAATCTGTTGCCCAGCATATTGGACGTCAAGGATAATTCTCGAAGCGAAGACATATTAGAGAGAGTTTGTGGGATTCCACCTGATAGATTGTTTTTGTCTAGGGACAACAGCTCTATGTTTGGCATATGCCAAAGCTCGTCTGGAATTCGTCCGTTCAATTGATTTTCTACAAGATAGAGTTTTTTTAAAGTAGCAATGTTTCCGAGGGCTGGCGGGATGACCCCAGTGAGATTGTTCCGTAAAAGGCTCAGAAATTCTAGCTTGGAAAGATTGCCTATGCTAGGAGGAATCACACCTGTTAGCAGGTTTTTAGAGAGTCTTAAGTAGGTTAAGTTGGAACAATTTGTAAGTGCATCGGGAATAATCCCCTGCAAAAAGTTGCTTTTCAGGTCAAGGATCTCCAAGTGTTGGAGAAGGTCAAGAGGAGGCAAGGTGCCAAGGAAGCTATTATAGGAGAGGTTAAGCTCACGAAGGAATGTAAGATTTTCAAGAGATGGGTTGATTTGGCCTTCCAGGCTTAGACCAGTGAGGTTGAGTGCTGTGACGCACCATGGTCTTGTCGAGCTACAGTTTACACCGCTCCACCTACAGAAGTGGGTGTTAGTGTTCCAAGTGCTCAAGACTCCTTTTGGATCAGTGATGCCCTCCTTGAAGTCTAGCAGTGAGTGCAGATCTACGCTGTTCTCATGGACGGTTGAGCAATATACGTTTCCAACTCCATAACACAATAACAGTAATGCCAATAGTATAAGCATATCGAGTTTCACCAACTGTTTGACACACATAAGGCTCATGCTACCTGCAAAAATATAAGATCATAAACATTGTGGCATATCATGCTCACCGTAGAGCTACATCGTTGCCATGCTGTGACCAGTTAAGGCAAGCTTATAATCCTATCAAATTCACCTGCAGCCTGTATAAATGTGTTCTACTAACAAGCAATAGTAGTAAGTTATTCAATGAAGAAAGGCTAAACATTGTCAAAGTTAATGATCTCTTTGATTCGCGGGAATTTTAGATGAATTTTGTAGAAATTTCACTGAAAACAAATCAACTTTTGTAGTATACGGGAAAAAAATTCCCAGACCCTAACACTTCAACCCAGCATTAAAGAATGCAATCCCCACAGCAAGTAACAAGCCAAAAGATAAGTTTAAGTACGAACCAGAGGAGAGAAAATAAGGCACCTCGCCAGGTCGCGCAGAAAACGGCAGCCTTTTTCGCTTGGTTTTACTCGTGGTGGTGTCTCGAACTGTGAACTTTGAGCTGCATATGCTCACCGCCTCAGCCCCGGGTTTAAAAAAGCAGTTTTCTGGCGTCCTCACGACCACACACTCAGACTCTCTCGCCTTATCTTAGCTTGACTGCTGCTTACGGCGTAGACCTCGACCCCGAGTCCTTCAAACTTACTGCTGCTAGTAATACTAGGCACGTGGGCACAGCGCACGCCACGCCACGCTGCGTTCTAAGAATTTGACAGAGAAAAAATAGATCAATAGATAATTTTCGGAAGTTCTGGATAATTTTCCGTCAAAGATAACACGTTTAAAATAAACTGTGTAAGCACCGAAGGTACAATGCAAAAAATTGAGTGCTTCTTTGTACAAAATAATGCACTAAAAATAGTTTTTGAAAGCTCTAGAGGGTCTGTGAAAAATTTGAGTGGCTCTGCGTAAAAAATTGGGTGGCAGAAAGTAAACAGGAGAAGTTTTGAGGGTCTTCTAGGGAAAAGATAGAGTATCGCAAAATTTTATGTTTTTTTGGGTTTTCGGGAAAATCTTCAGGAAAAAATGGTCACCCTAGTAAAAAAAATTTTGAAAGCTTTAGATGGCCTATGAAAATTTGAGTGACTCTTCGTAAAAAATAGGGTGCCAAAAATCAAACAGAAAAGTCTTAAGGGTCTTTTAGGGGAAAAATAGACCATTCTTTTAGTGGAAGAATAGACCATTGAGAAACTTGTTGCCCTAGAGAAAGCTGACGGGTTTTTTACGGGAGCAATGTCAAGATACATCTAGGGATCGAACATGCGCAAGAACTTTTAGTTTGTCGAGAGAGGAGTGATGAAGGAACATACTTTGAGGAAAGTGAGATCGTCAGTGAGAGGGCATAAGCTGGAGGCAAGTCTAGTTGGCTCTGTGGAAGTTTGCATTTCTGAAGGCACACAAGGAGCGAGCAGTAGGACGAGGAAAAAGTAGTGCTTCGCTTCAAACTTAAGTAATCGAAACATACAAGCTAACAGAGACGGGTGTGCAGTTTACCGCCGAAGATAAGCCGATATAAAGCAAACAAATGAATAACGGTTGTACAACTGATACTAGAAAGGTTTATACAGTGGGAATACATTTACATGGGGGAATGCTGCGGATCATGGAGATGAAACCTTATAATCTCCATTGTGTCATGCCGCACAGAGCAAGCAAACCTTTAAAAGGAAAAGATCCACGCAACAAAAGAAAAGCAGACAAGCTGAAGTAGCATCTTCTTCTATGTCTGTTTTTTTCCACTAATATCCATTAATTAGGGACCTAAGATATGCTGTACACCAAAAGATGCAGTCACAAGAGAGAATGTTCCAGTGTTATCCGCATCAAAAAAGGTAGCTATCTTCGCAAGGGACGATTTGCAAGTAAGAAAAGGCGGATTGGGAGGATAGATCGCTAGAGCTGACTGTAAGGAAACAATTGAGGAAACAATGTAAGTGAATGCGATGATAAATGAGTTTATCTGTAATTGTACTATTGTAAACGGGGACTACACAATAGCATACCTTATGTTATATATCGTTTTTTCTGTCGTAGGACAGTTTTTGCTGTCATTCAATACGCTAGGCAACGCATTGCCATCTAACATTGGCGATGCCCTCCCTAATCTCCAAATTCTAGACTTAGCGAACAACACGTTCAAGGGTCAAATTCCAGCTTCCCTAGGCAATGCTTCAGGTCTAAATGAAATAGATCTACCATCTAATAATTTCATTGGCCAAATCCCAAGTTCTCTTTTTCATAATGAAATAGATCTACCATCGTGGGATCATGTCATAATGAAAACACTTTTTCATTGGCCAAATCCCAAGTTCTCTTGGAAAGCTTTCAGGGTTGTAGCTCAGATGGTTGGGTTGCTCAGGCTCAGCATCGAGACGAGAGGTCCATGATTCAATTCCCTGGCCGGGCACATTTTATTTTGGACCTTAAGGCATTCAAAGTCTAAAAAAATAATGTTTACATAGCAAAATATTAAATCATGTAGCTCAGTTGGTAATTGATATTGCCCTCCGTTGGCTATTTGAGGTATCAAGTTCGATCCCTCCTTTCCAAAATTTTATAGTGAAAATTTTAAAAATTGTTTCCTTCAAACTAGAATTCAAGCCCAGAATCTCCACTACAGGAAAACGTGGTTGATTCGTCGGCCAAAACTAATTTCGTCGGTCTTGAAGAAGCCGTCGAAAATAGGATTATAAATTCGACTACCAAACTAAGCCGTCGAAAATATCGATGTAATTTTGTCGGCTCTAACTTAGCCATTTAAAATACGTTTTTAATTAAATCGGCCAAATAAACCGTCGGAATACTAAGTAATTCGTCGGTTTTAGCGGGCCGTCGAAAGTATTCAGAATTAAATCGGCCAAGGAGCCGCCGAAAACTTAATGAGACCTAAAACCGTCTTGACCAAAAAAAACCCTCACGTGCAAATCTCGCGCCGCCGCCGCCTCCCGCCGCCCGCACGCCGCCCGTCGCCCTCGACGCCCCGCCTGACCCAAACTCCGCCGCCGCCCCTTCGCCCTTAACGCCGCCCTTCACGAACGCCGCTTTCGCCGCGCCGCCCAAACTCACGCCGCCGCCGCCGCCCCGCCCCATAACGCCGCCGCGCCGCCGATGCCCGACGCTGCCCCCGACTTCGCCGCACTCTCGCCTCCCCTCTCGATCTAAGCGAAGCGCTCCATTGAGGCTTCCAGATCGCCTTCTCTCCACTCCGGCCATGGCGGCGACCATCCAGAGCGTGAAGGCCCGCCAGATCTTCGACAACCATGGCAACCCCACCGCTGAGGTACACGCAGCTTTAAGCGGCGAGCTCGATTCGTCTGTCTAGCGTGTCGTGCGATCCGATCGGCTATTCCGCTGTACGATCCGGAGCCTGGTGGTTTGAGCGATTTGGATTTGGGTGGCCTTTTTCGTAGGGTGTCTGGTAAATGTGCGTCTGACGGCCTACTAATTCTAGTGTTTTGAACGGTATGATCTATATCTGTGTAGCCCGATTTGGTCACGCGTGGGTGGATTGTGCCTGCTTGGTTTGTTTTCGTTGGTTGAGTCAACGTTGGCTAATTTCTCGCTCTTTTTAGTGTTAGCGAGGGCGCGTTAGGCATTACATGATTTGGTCTCTTGCTCTGTGCCTAGTGAGTAGTCACATGCCACCGTATCGATGGATTATGCTTTAGTGTTGAATTTTTTTCAATAATCTTAACAATAGATCGTTGATTTGAACATATTTCTGCGATCGATCTCGTGTTGCCTCATCGTTTGGTTTCCTTTTGGACTAGCCTGAAATGATAAGTGTTACTTACAGGGTTTTAAGATCCGATTCGATCATAGAGTTATCACTTCATTCATTTGTTCCAGTGGATGAAAATTGAGAATCATTGCTGCAATGAATTGTCTTATAGATAAACCTCGACGTTTTTGCTGCCAAGTTGGCGTTTGCTGCTCTGATGGAACATTTGCGAGGGTGTTGTGCCTAGTGGTGCATCAACGGTGGGTCGTTTGTTTATCGCGATTATATTTATTTCGTTATGGTTGTAGCCTTGCTATATTGAATGCTGCTTGTTTTGTTAACATTTTGCGCTTGTGATGTATAGCGCTTTCTAATTCAACCAGATAGTGAGTTAATCGATATCAGTTCAATGCACCAACTAACTTTGTGTCAATCCTTTCACTTGTGAGAGGAATGCTAGTGTTTTTGGAGAGGAATGAGAAGAATGACCTATATATTCAGTTCATTTGAGAGAATAATTAAGAGGCCTTGTGGGCTTTTGCATGTTCATTTTTATGCACAGAAACGTATGTTCCGGTCTGAATTTAGAGGGTGGAGTTTGTTTCTTATGAGATTCACAAAAGTTTTAGGTGGCTGTATAATGTGATAGAAATTGAACTTTGGTTGTTTCTTCCTATGTTATAGGTGTATATGAAGCTTTGGAATTGAGGGATGGAGGCTCTGATTACTTGGGAAAGGGTGTTCTCAAGGTTCGTCTTAATTTAATGCATTCCTTGTATGGAACTTTTTCAGTTTGTTGTGATTTGTATAATTTCTTTGTGGTAGTGTGTAATCTCCATCGCTTAGCATTTTGTTTTTATATTTCGTATGAGAAGGATCACAGATACAGTTATAACCTATAAGAGATCTTTTCTATTACATTTTTCTTTTACATATTCTTTTCTGTAGCCGATCACATTTCTTTTTGGCTTTCTAACTTTCTTGTCAGATCCCACTACTTTGATGTTGTCACCTGTGATGTAAAACATTCTTTATGCTGCATTACTTGTAGCCATATAACATATAGCTTTCCATTATAGCTTTCAATTTTGGCTGTTCTTTACAAGCACTAGCAAAGTGGATTATTTAATTGCTCATGCAGATAAGCACTGTCACTGTGCCACCTTATTATATTCTATATTGTAAAGATTGTGAAATGATCACCATAGAAGTACTTATATCTGGTATCTCACAAGCAAATTTTTTCCCCAACTGTATATATTCAAGTATTAATAATTTTGAGCTGTCACTTACTGTGTCGGGACATAATTACAATGCAGTTAATTTTTAGTACTTTATGCCATCATGATGAGATAAAATTATCATGTGTAACTGTGTTAGCTACTCAATTTAACATCCCTCTTTCGTCATTTTGTTCTATTATACGTATAGATTTTGAACATTTATTTCTGTTTACCTTAGCATGTTTATACGCTTTTGTGTTCTTGCAACAGGCTGTTGACAATGTGAACTCTATTATTGGGCCAGCATTGATTAGCAAGGTTTGTGTTCCCTACTACTGTTATTCTGTGTATGGTACAATATTAAAGTCATGGTTCTTTACATGTTGTATTGGCTTTGCAGGACCCCACGGAACAAACTGAGATTGACAACTTCATGGTTCAGCAACTTGATGGAACCAAGAATGAGTGGGGTTGGTGCAAGCAAAAGGTATTGCTTGGTGTGTGGATGTTGTTGTTGTTGTTGTAGTTACTACATAAACTGCAAGTATTTCATTGGCTAATTGCCATCTGACGATTTGATTCTTTGAAATTCAGCTTGGTGCTAATGCTATCCTGGCTGTTTCACTTGCCGTATGCAAAGCTGGATATTTCCCTGGATATTTGAACTTTGAAGTCTGCTGTTACTGTTAGTATTTCTTGCATGTGCATAGGCATAGGTGACAAGAATTTTGTTGTTTAGTCTGTTTTACATTATCTGCATGAAGCAAATTAAATTATGAATTTTCTATTTCACCTGCTTCTCTATTCTTTCTATGGTGCAAAGTGAACTATGTATTTTCTAGCTCACTTGGTTTTGCTGTGTAAACAGAAAAAAGGAGGTGAGCTACAAGATGAATCAGAAGTTCCAGGGTAACATGCAAAAGTATTTGGTTGATGGGTAAGTATTTATCAACTACTTTTGTTGAAAATAACATGGATGATCCTTTCTCGTATTTTGAGCTAATTGCTTCTTTTCTCAAAATTGTTATGATGGTATTGGCATGTGGTTTCTTCATCTTATAGAGTATGCACCACTTAAGATTGTGAAGTTTAAACAAACAGGGCCATAAAGTCGTTAAATCCTGGCAAATTGTTTTGTAAACTTTTCGCCTCTTAACAAATGTTCTCCTTTTTAATTTCACTTTCATACGAATGAGTAACTGTAATTTTTGAAGTGTTACTGCAGTGAGTAAAGGGGAGTAATTACTTGCGTCAATTTTGCTGTATGCTGATGTAGTGTAAAGCACATGAAAAAGCTATCATGTTTTATGATTCTAGTTATCATTTGTAATGTCTTGTGCATAGGCTTAACTGTTTTTTTCCCTGGATGGTTTGAATTGACATCGACTTGCAACTGATTTCATTTGTTAGTCCGTGCGTGACATTTACGCTTATTGACGAGATATGTATGCGTGACATAATAGGTTCAATATACATACAATTCGATTTTTTATTCATTGAGGCAGCAATTTTCTTGCGTAGTTAGACTTCTTTCTCGCCTTGGTTGATTTATGCTTGGATTAGTCTAGTTCTGAAGGTTACATCTACATAATCTTTTAGTTGTATAGAAGTTTTACGGAGAGTTTTGGTGTGATGTTCTAATAAAGGGATCGTCATTGTAACATCCCAAAAAAAAATTTAATAAAGTGAAAATGAATAATTTAAATTTGAAAATATTTATTTCGAGTTTCTTGGCATCATTGGTTTTTAATTGAATTTCCTTGGAGTTTTGCATTGCATGAAAAATCAAATAAAGAGAATTAAAGAATGGAAAGGGAGAAAAGGTAAAAATATAAAAAGTAAAAATTTAGAAAATTTCCATGAGAACTCTGATCATTCAATTAAATCATTTTAGCCAGCAATTGAAATTTTATGCACAAAATAATGAAGAGATAAAATGAAAAGATAACTTTTAAATCCAAAATAATATATTGTCGGAATTCACATAAAATAATGGAATCACAAATGGAGTTGGAAATTTTACGTAAGCATTCTGAAATCAAATCCTTTTGAAAAACAAAATTTGAAAAATACTAGACTTCGATTGATCTCAATCAAAAATTAAAATTCGAAACGAAATTTAATCGGAGTCGCCGACGTGTGGGCCACTCGTTGTTTTTCCGTTCCGTTGGCACATTGGAGAAGTTTGCAGTCACTGACAATGGCCCCAGAGCTTGCTGCCGAACTCATCGCCTCAACCCCGTTCGTTCCACTGGGAACTCTCCCGAAGCCTGGAGTACAGCCCACTACCAAGCCATTCATTGCATCTCAGAGACCACCAGACGCAGTGCTCTACTTCCCCTCACTTCTTCCCTTGTCTCTCCTCAAGCCAGCGCAGGAAATCCTCTCCACATCCGCCATTTCCAGTAGCCCCTGGAGCTCAAAATCCCATCGCAAATCTTCTGAGTTAGCCAGCCATTTCCAAATCCCCTTTAGCCGGAGCATCACCAAGCCACTAGCATCAAATCCCCTCAAAAATATCCGAGCTCTTTCATGCAAGAAACCGCTGCAGCCGTGCGCCCCTTCTTCCCCAAGTCCGGCCGCCGTGGGCGAAGCTTCTCCGTCCATCTCCGCTTCGGCTAGCAGGTGAAATCAACTCCTTGCTACCCCGTGATGCTATACATGCTACCAATTTGAGCTCTCACACCTTGCTTTCTTCTTTTGACCTTCCGCCATTGCCGCCTCTCCCGAGCTCGTGGGCGTCTTTGCTTGATGCCTCTTCCACGAATCGACTTCATCTCAGACTCTCTTGACGAGTGATTCTCCCCATGCCCTCGCATTCGACGGAGACCCGCCGGAGTACCCCTTGCCAGCCAGCCCTAGAAGCCCTCATTCTCTCTCTCTGCAGGGGGCAGTAGTCGAAGCTTCTGTAGAAGAAGCCTGAGCCAAAAGCCGCCTCCTTCTGATGGAAAGCGCCTTTTTAGTTTTTCAATAAATCTTAGCACATTCAATTATTATTAACTTGTGCATTCTTACTCAGAAGTCAGTGAAATAAATTTATATAATTATGCAGAATCAGGAAGATTATATATTTGCAGAAATATTAAAAGTTTGAACTGCAAAACAATTAATTGAATTAAACTTTGAATATAACCTCAATATGGCCTTCATATTAAATCTGTGAACAATAGGTCAAGAAATAATAATATAAATTTGTATATGATGCTATGATCAGGATGAATTTTAATATATAGAAATATTCAATTTTTGAATCATAGAACAATCATTGAAATCAAGAATGAGACAAATACACTATTTATGAACATTATGGCGCATGTGAAAGATATAGCTTTTAAAACCACAAAATGAATTCTTGTTTGCCTCTGGAATCATAATAAACCCAAATATGTAAAATCATCTAATATTGAACTCAATTTAAATTATTTGCTTCATAATCATTAATTAACCTTGTTATGGCCTTTAGCAAAATATTAGCATAATAGCTCCTAAAATAGTAATAATACTTTGAATAGGTTTCTGGAATTAATAGAGAACCACTTATGTGAAAATAATTGGAATAAAGTTTAACTTGAATCCTTTTATTAGAAAGAATTGTTAAATATAACAATAATCAAATGGGAAACCTATTGCAGTTAAAAGCAAAATAATGCAAAAATAACTTTATAACATTTCTAGGACGATACTCTGCTAATACCTAAAAAATGAATCAAAGATCATGTTTAGTGTAGTTAGAAACTAAGTTTGAATCATGGCCGAATTAAGATTCCCAACTTGGTCATTTAGACTATTTCAGCAGTAGATAAAATAACTCGTCTAAACACTAAAAGATGTGAAACTAGTTTAGAAACACTGTACAAAGTTTATACTACCATGATCTGTAAAAAGAATCTTATTCCATTAAGGTTTGCATATTTATATTGTTAGTACAAAACCATTAAGTGTTAACCTTTTGTTTCACTTTCCTGCCGTTTCCGAATAGTGTAAACCATATGATGCCACTTCAGCCTTTTCAACAATGAATACAATGTTGCGTCTAAATGCAAAATAGTAAGATAATAGCTCATCAACATTCTATGATATTTATACTATCATAGTATGTGAAAACATTTCAGTTATCATCTTCTTCACATATAAAACATATCGTCGCAAGTACCTTAAGTGATAATCGTTCACTACACATGTTCAATTCGATTTCTTGTAAAGTGAACTTTGATAATATATTAGCATTTTAAGCAATAAATATAATGTACCAGCTAAAGCCTAAAATTTATAGAATTAGCTTAGGACTGTTATACAAAGTATAAATCGTCTTATCATGAAGAAATAACCATATTTTACCATAATTTGCATATTAATCTTAATAGCTGAATAACCCTAAGTAATCACATTACTTTAGGCCTTAATGCGAATGAATAAACTTTAGGTAATAATGAGGAAACCTGTAGTTAAGTTCTTTGTATCGCCAGAACCTTCTCAAGCATCATGGAAATGTTATCAGTAGCCTAAATCAGAAGATCTAACCCACGTAAAGCTAATGCTAAGCAAAATCAATTAAAGATAAATAACTAATCACTCATAATGCAATGTGATCATATAAGCCTTTTCATTAACTCGTAAAGCAGCTCATCTAAATCTGAATTTAGTAAAGAACAGCTTAGAAATGATCCTTAGGATATAATCTACCGTAATCTAAAGAAAATATTCTTATTTTATCTTGCTTTGACTCTGAATCCTAATAGAGCAAAACCTGTAAGTAATAAGAATTGGCAGAGCTCATATTATGAATAGTAAATCAATGAAACCTTACAACTAATGATTAATTCTATTAATCCAAGCAATCTTTGCATCTTGAATTCGTAAAATAAGATTAATAAATTCATAAAGAGCAATCCCTGTTCTTGTAAAGAGTTTATTTGTCTTGCTATCTATTCTCTTTTGCCTTATTGAAGTCTCTTATTTGCTTTATTTTCCGTTGATCGACGTGTAGAACCCGTCGTCTCTATCTTCTTCGTCGTTGTCGTCAGCCGCCATCCTCATCTTCACTGTAAGCAATAATTAAGCAAGGCAAGCATCCTTTGACCATATTGAGCCCAGTATTTTATATTCCTTTTGTGCATCAAATTGTTTTATGCGTGCGATTACTTTATGTAAATTGCTATTTTGTGGATTGGTAGTTATACCTGTTGTCTCGTGAATCTTCTTTGATGATTATGAATGTGTGAACCTTGATAACCATAGATTGAGGATAGGCATTACTTAATGTCATCTTGGGTATATACGTTCATATTATTAATGCTTAGCCATGCTTTAGAATCAGCAATGTACATGATCAAACCAGTATTTGTTTCCTGAAAACATTGAAAATGTCACTGTTGGTTGCGGGTACTTTGATTAAAAATCCGAAATAAAACTATGCTTTGATGCGGGTGATTATTGGCAATAGCCGGATGTGCGAATAGAATTGCACGTAGTGTAGGGTGGAGTATCGCCCGTGTCAGTTTAAGGACCGAGCAATGGGACGCTATTGATCTGAGATTTCCGTGCAACCACAAGGGTGAGGATGGGTTAGCCATAGCTTGTTATGTTAATTAGACATGGCTTTGTTCATTGGTAGGCGGGAGCTAGCACAGTATTCCATCAGTCCGCTTCGACGGGTTTCTACTTGCTAATGCAGCGTATGCGCCCGCCGTGTTTAGAAACGTTGTGTTGGGTGTGTGAATGTGGATCCACGGCTTGGGTGTGTGTTTCTAGTGTACGGCGGGGGTTAACGTCCCGGGCTGGTCAAAGCCATGTCTAGGTAATGTAATGACTATTTATGATCTCCTGGCTGGCCACCTAAGGAAGTGCGTCGAGCAAAAGGGTTGATCATTCCTTGTGGGTAAAGTTGTACACCTCTGCAGAGTTTAAATCTAATCGATTAGCCGCTACTACGGTCATGAGCACTTGGTGAAGTCATTCCAATGTTAGCTTTGGTATTTTCAAAAAGGGTTATTTTATAAGTTAGCTTACCCTCACAGATGACCCAATACTATACCATGTGGTTGCAAGTATTGGTATCATTTGTTGTGCCATGTGTTGGCAAAGAAGCTGGATATATGCCGCGTGCGATGGCAATGATTGATTAAATCGCTCACGTCATGGAGGACGGTGAGTGTTATCTATGCCTTACTTATTTGTTATCAATCAAATGCTCTTATAAATTCCGTTTGCAAATAACTTGGTTTACAAATTTAATTCGCTTTATGCAAATTAACTGTTGAAGCCTTTCCTTGAAATGGCTCGCATGTATGATAGGCTTTGCTCAAGTCTTCCGAGTACGAAAGTACTCACCCTTGCTTAATTATATTGTAGGTGGTTTAGTGTTTAAGCTTGAAGTTGTTCATCGCAGGTTGCGGGATCCTTTTGCCGCGGTATTTCTAAGGATTTATGCCTGGTCAGTTGACTGCGGGATCGGTTGGGCAAACTACGGTTATTGCTTCTTTCTTCGCTATGATCTACGAGTTGTAATATTTCTTTATATTATCATTTCCGCTTAATTAATATATTGTATGGTTGTGATTTCCAATTGTTGTAAACATGTGAGTGCTAGCTACTGATCTAGGGAATAGCACAGTAATCACATAGAGGTTCCTGTTCATCAGAACGGGGTCTCACAGAGTTGGTATCAGAGCTATACTGACCGTGGGATAAACCTTAGATAGAATGGTCGCTAGCATTAGAATAAGCAAATTCAAAATCTTATCTTCAAAAGATACTATATTTGCAAAATGTAGGCTCTGCCATTCTTTCCTTATTCTTAAGACCTTACTCTTGCCCTACATTCATTTTGATTTGTAAACAAATTCCCCTCATCTCAAAAAGAAACTTTCGCCAGTGGTTATCTTCGCTATTACTTCTGAAGATGTCCAAGACATGTCGCTGTCATTCTTAATGCCAACCTAAGAAGCCTACAACGTCAACGACAACCATCTCAAGAAAACATGCCACGCTTCGCCCTTTCTGACAAGACAGAAGCACAACTTGAAGATGCTACTTCACAAAGAGACAGCATCACCCGTCGGTAAAAGGCCGAAAATTAGAACAAATAAGGATTACTTTAAGACAGGAACCCTTACGCATAACATTTTGTTCTGCTCTAGTTATATAGAGCAGCATCGGTTGTTGTTATGTCTCGCTATTTGAAGTTGGGATTTTATTTCTGTTTGTCAGGACTGATTTATGTGTGAACTTAGCCCCTGGGTTGAAGTTTCACAATAAATTATCCTCATGTGTGCATATGGAAATCTCAACCCATAGGATAAATAGGCAAATATAAAACAGCTTATCCCTTCTTCATAGAAATCCTCACTTATGTAACCATTATAGCCATTAACCTTCTTAAAAATTTAATCTCATCAAGATTAGTAGTATAGTCTCTATTACTACTCTTAGCTTTGCTTGAGATCACATCATTTATATATAAAGCAAGTTAAGATCTTACCACATTAGTAACACCAAACTAGCTTATGTTGCTTTAGGCTAGTTAAAAACTGAACATGTTCTAATAATAACTTATAACCATGCCTTAAAACTCACTTTATCACCTTGCTTAGATTATATACCATGACAAGGAGTTGGAACTAGAAAAGTTATATACTTTTGGATAGAGACTTTCGAATGGTTGTTAAAACAAAAACAGGAAGAATTGAAAGTCCTGCTTTTCTAAAAGAAATATAAAAAGGATAGCATCAGTTATACATACACTCTTTCCCATCTATAGAATCTACTCTTCTTATATGTATACTCATTCTCTACTCCTAAGTTATTCTTTCTAGAAGAACTTCTCTCCCTGTTCTCCTGCTTAATGGAAACCACCAACAAATTTTCTGAAAAGAATTTTGGGAACAAGTCAACATTGTCGTGATGTCTACATCAACAATTTCAAGAAGATAGGAGTAACAAACATCACAACTTCTCCGACTTCATCGAAGCCTCGGAAGACTAATCCAGCAAGGGGTGCGAAGATTAAAAGAAACTTATCACTGAATAGTCTACTTTGAAGGACAATATTGTTTAAATTATACGCTATGCCAGTTATATAGTAAAACCTTTATACATAAATACATATGGCCAGTACAAGTAAGAACCATAGATGCCCTTCCTATATGCTAAGTTGAATATATATGGTTTTACTGTGATACTGAGATTTTGTTGTAGATCTTTTCTATTGCTTTCAGGTTGCTCTCGTGAATGTTGAACCACTAGGTTGAAATTTACAATGCGTTAACCCTACTTAATAAGAAAATTTTAATTTAAAAAGATTTTGAAGAACCAAACGTTGCGTTATAAACCACGCAAAAACTACCTCTTCCTTGTATTCTTTTTATGGCAATAACAAGGACTACCTAAGAAAATGTCGCCACAAGTTGCTGTAATCAATAAATTCTAATGCCAACCAATCTTGTCAAATCTATATGTCAGAGCTTAACAAATATCCTCATTTCATTCATGCCACATGCCGGCACCTCTCGCCCTCAAGATTCTCAAATAAACTGACGCCATAAAAACTACCTCTACTACCTTCGGGAAGTACTTCTACTGCAGAGTCTTTAATCAAACCCCTTAATACTGGAATGGAAGACATGACCATGAAGTAGTAGGTTAGTATAATAAAACTTTGTTATGACATAAGAAAATGTATAGTTCTTACATAATAAATAAAAGTGTGCTGCAATTTGATTAATTAAAAAAAATTCTGTCTATATTATTATTATAGGAAACTCTCGTAACGCTTAACCGATAGGTTAAAGAATTATAACGAGATGACCCAAAACCATATAAGGAACCCATAGTTATGAAGCAATAAAAATATAAGATATTATCATCGAAGTATAAACCTTCAAAAGATTTTATATATTGCACAACTATGGTATTGGTACAACCTTTCCTTTCATTCTAAATCCCTTTCTTATCCAAATTATCGTTCTGACATCCTTCCTTTAAGAATAAGTGTTAATGGACAGTCAGAAAACTAGAGTAGTACTGCAAAAGAATTAGCTACAAACCCTGAACATGGAAACTATGCACTGAACCCGTGTAAACCGAGAAATTGAGTATAAGATCACAGCCATGTTAGCATTCAATTGGAAGGTCAAGTTCTATCTCACTACGTGAAACAGTATGACGATACAAAATTCAACATTTTTCGAGAAACTGAACGTAAGAATTTATGCTAAGTATGCAGTTCGCGACATTGATATAGATGCCCCTGTTCATGCATACAAGTTTGCGCAAGACTTCAAGATCCATTACCGGCAACCGGATCGAGACATCAACAAGCAAGCAAACAAGCAATCGTCAAAAGTATTTACAACCAGCTACCATAAGAAGTTCCTCGCCGTTTCTTCTATCAATCCGTCATGAAGAGTTATATTTAGAAATTCCAAACCAGAAGAAATGAAATCCCTTACTATAAAATCTGAATGAGAATCTTAAATAAAAGACTTCTCTAGTTAAATAATAATTAGTTAACTTACAATCACATGAATCCTCAAAAATGTGATTAGAAACCCTGCAACCCTTATATGATAATCGATATTATAATTGGTGTTCTTTTGAATTCTTGATTCAAGAATACCTCGTACTGTCGTTCGGATTACTCTCGTGCATGTATGAACCTTTTGGTCGAAATTCACAATGAGTCAATCCTCGAAATGATAATAATAATATACATTAAACTTTTAAAGAACGAAATGTTGCCTTGTAACCCAATGTAATTCCATTTAAATAACCTTATCTTAATAAATATCGTTGCGGGATGCCTGTGACGAGATCCCTTAGTAAAAAGCTTGGAAGTGAAATCCTACCAGGCCTTCAACCTCGAAATGAAGATCATATTCCAGCTCTTGCCGAGAGAACAAATTGTTTGGATCAAAAAGCCCTCCTACATCCTATTTAATACCTAAGCATTGCTCCTTAGAGTATTGTCATTGACAGATCCGAAGCCAGCGCTTGCATTATTTGTGGAGAAATAGGTCACACCGATGATGAGCATCCAATCAAGCTGCTCCAGCCAGAAGGAAATCATTCTCCGAAAAATGTCCTATGGACAACATCACTTGCTTCCTTTGTGAAGGTCGAGATCATTATCCACCATGATGCTTCCTTGACCCATTAGTCACCGCTGCGATTCAAAGATCAACGAGAACAACTTCGAGCCTTAGTTGCTCAAGAGTTGGCAAATAGAAGAAAAATTGTGCAAGAAAAGGCACTTGAAGAGTCAAAAGAACAACACTTCAACCATGACAACCTCCAACCACAAAGTAATAAATGGCCACCACTATCAGCATGTTTCCTATGTGGAGAAGAAGGTCATTGGGCTAAGGAATGTTCTAAGAAGCAGCAAGATGAGATTCGCAAGGGAGACCGTAATGAGCATACGATTGTACCCAACCAACCACCGCGAGAAAAGCGTGAATGCTTCAACTGTTACAAAAAGGGCTACCTTCACTACTCTGCATGCCTCATCGCGACCCCCATCATCGCGGGTAGGTCCGAGCAGCAATGATAATATCATCACTTGGGTTCCAAATTCAACCCAAGAAGGATATTATTATCACCGGTTCAAACTTCAATCGGCAAGTGATAAGATTAGTTTCAATTTCTCGCGGCAATGGAGGTAATATCATTGCGGTTTAATAGAGAACGGCAGTGATAAGAAGATATTCTGCCGGTTTACATGTAGAACCGGTAGTGATTTATTATTGCCGGTTCTATAGTAAAACCGGCGTTGATAAGACCATTTTCACCGCCGTTTTACTATAGAACCGATAAATGATATTTGTTCCTCGAGATTAGTTGATGTAACATAATAAATATTGTAATTTATCTACGCATGTAACATATGAAAGCATAATTAGTTAAAAAAGCGAGCATATGAAAGCATAATTAGTTAAAAAAGCAGAACATATGAAAGCAAATTTGTAATTTGCGGGATATGTATTAATTAAAATAACATTTACAAAGCATATTTTGTTCAAGATTACATATTTAGTTCTAATTATAATAGTCTAATGGCGCGAAGCCCTATATCCAAAACTAAATCGTCGTCGTCATCTTCCTCCTCCTCCTCCTCCTCGTCCGGAGCTGCCGCTTGATGTCGGCGGTGCTAAATCCTCCTTCTCATCCGAATCCGATTCGGTGGCGGAGTTGGTCTTGCCCCAACGCCAGATTCCTCGCCGCCGTCGTTGCCGTCATCATTTGCCGTCGTCCTCCTCCTCCTTTGCCTCCTCTTCCTCCTCCTCCGCCTCCACCTCCTCCTCCTTCTCCTCCTCCTTCAGAGCGACGGATCGGTGGGGCTCACCAACACGTGCACGCTTCTTAGGGGTGCCATTGTTGCAACAAAAGTGGATTGTGTGGGAATGCAACAAGAGTGGATTGTGTGGATTGTGACAAGAGTGGATTGATGCAACAATACGGCATTATATAGAGGCGAATGGGAAGGGCCTTGATTGGCGAGGAATGTGAAGCGCAACGGTTGGCAGCAGAGGAACGAGCAAGCGACGGTTGGTGGCGCGGAGTTGAACGTTGAGTATCACTACCGGTTTGTATTACCAACCCGCAAGGATAATCGACTATCACCGCGGTTAATACCTATAGCCGGCGATGATATATTATCGCGGTTAATACCTATAGCCGGCGATGATATATTCTCGCCGGTTTAATTTATAGCCGCAGTGATATTTAATTTTACCGCGGTTCGTATATTCAACCGGCAAAGTGATATGTATTTTCGCGCAACGCAATTTTCCCTCGTAGTATGACCTTATCACGCCGGTTACGCATGTAAAGCAGCGATAAGGTATTTTCGCGTAATATGACCTTATCATCGCGGTTGTTGGCGAGCGGCGATGATAAGCTATTTATATAGCGATCTTCACGACCAAGCGCATTTCCTACGCGTAAGAGAGAGCGCTCTTTGCTCGGTGTATTTTTCCGGAGAGTCTTTGCCGAAATTTGGTGTCGATATTTTGTTCATATTTTTCATCGAATCGACATCTTCTCCGACGAGCAATTCAAAGAGGAGTCAGATTATCTTGGGGAGTTGTTTGAAAAATTGTATTAATTAAAATTTTTCGAGGTTCTTGACTTGATGTATGTTATATATGTCGTAAAATTTTACTTTCTTGAGTGCTATAGATGTTGATAATTGCTGATTGTACGGTGTGAGCAGTTTATGTCAGTCTTGCTCAAATTAAGATCTAGCTAAATTATTGAATAGATTATAATTCACGCCGATTTTAATAGTAAAGGATTGCTAGATGATCAATTATAAATAGTGAGAATTGCTAGTTGAATATTTAAATAATGGGAAATGGTAGATGGATTTTGCAATAATGCAAGTTGGAACATAAATAATTATTTAGAAATATATCCTTATATTCAATTATATGCTTGTTAATTTGTTGTAGATTAATTTAATTTAATAGCTAGCGCTACATAACAAAATGAAATGAAGAAATCTTCTAAATAAGTAAAAAATGCTAGATGGATATTTAAATAGTGAAAAAGGTTTGATGTATTATATAGGCAAAATTGCTAGATGTATTTGTAAAACTAATCATTTACAATTATATATTGTTATTCTACAAGAAATTCATATCCATTTTAGTGATGTAGTGGATGTTTAAGTAATAAAAATTGCTAGATGGACAATTATGCATAATTGTAATTAATTTAATTAATGAAAATTTGTTATATCCATTTTAGTGATGTAGTGGATGTTTAAGTAATGTAGTTTGATATAATTAACTGTAGATGGACCGAAGGTGGATGTATGACACGGACCGTCGTGGTGCAGAGTTCTTTAATGGTGTGACTTGTTTTCTGAATGCGGCTGCGGCACACAAGTCAAGAAACCTGGCGGACTATATGTGTTGTCCATGCGTTGATTGCAAAAATGAGAAGATGTTTTGTAACTTAGAGTCGATACGTGCACACTTGCTTCGAAGGGGTTTCAAGGCTGGCTATACCTGTTGGACTGAGCACGGTGAAGATGATATTATACATGAAGGGCAAAACATTGATGAAGATGATATTGTTCATGAAGGGCAACACATTGATGGAGATGACGGAGACAACGATATGACGGCGGTGGAAGATGCGTTCGTTGATACCCACGAAGATGATCTAGATCAAATGCTGCGTGATGGGGAGGGGGACTTCACGAGTGAAAGGGAGTTTCAAAAGTTCCAACGTATGGTAGAAGACTCTACAACGCCATTGTACCCGGCGCAAGGAGGAGCACGTAAAGTCGATACCGTGCTTTCACCATCGCAGCTTGAAGGCAAGCAATGGTTGGTCCGATAAGAGCTTTTCGAATGTTATGTCTCTTGGGGACTTGCTTCCAGAGGGTAACGTGTTGCCTTCAACTACGCACTGTGCCAAGCAGTTGTCCGCCTGCTGGGATTTGGAAGTACAAAGAATACACGCATGTCCAAACGATTGCATATTGTATCGCAATGAGTTTGCGTACATGGATGCTCGTGTTGTTTGCAAAGCAAAAGCGGTATAAGGGCAACGATTTAGCGATATCGAGAACGAAGATGTCGGGTGAGGCGAAGAAGAAGAGGTGTCCCGTAAGGTGGTGTGGTATTTCCTATAATCCCCGTCTGCAAGCGATTGTTTGCGAACAAAAGGCATGCCCAATTGCTACGATGGCACGCCAAGAGCGTAAGAAGGATGGAATGCTCAGACACCTCGCTGATTACGTGCAATGGAGGAACATCGACGAAAATATAAGAAGCGCTTTGCATATGATGTGAGGAATATAAGGTTGGGTTGAGTACGGATGGGATGAATCCTTTTGGCAACATGAGTAGTCGTCCACAAAGACTTGGCGGTGACTTTATGCATCTACAACCTTCCTCCTTGGCTTTGCATGAAGCGAAAGTACATTATGATGCCACTATTGATCCAAGGGCCGAGCAACCCGGCAATGATATCGATGTGTACCTCAAACCATTGGTTGAAGATCTTCTAATATTGTGGACCGATGGTGTGCAATGTATGGGATGAGTATAAAAGAGAAAACTTTATCCTACGGGCATTATTGTTTGTAACCATTAATGATTATCCCTCTTGGCAACTGTCGGGCCGACGACAAAAGGCTTCAACGGATCGCCCGAAGGCTCGGATGATCTGACTAGCCGGTTGGTCAAGAACAAATAGAAAAATGGCTTATATGCGGCATCGTAGGTTCCTCCGTAAGGATCACCCATACCGCAATAATAAGAGAGCTTTTGACGGGACAAAGGAGATCGCATTAGCTCAAGAATCGGTCGAAATGATATTTGCCGCTGTAAAGGACCTTACAATTATTCACGGAAGGGAGCGGCGGTACATCTATTCCGACTTCGGGATAAGGCTCCTTTGTGGAAAAAGAAATCAATATTTTGGATCCTACCTTATTGGCAAGCACTGGAAGTTCGACACGCAATCGGCGTCATGCACATAGAGAAGAACGTGTGTGATAGCTTGCTTGGTATCTTCTTCGACATACCGCAAAACGAAGATACACTTCAAGCAAGGATGGACCTCAAGATATGAAACCGAGGAAGGAGCCGCATCATGAAGAAATGGATCTGAGCAAAAAGTACCTTCCCCGACTCGCTACACTTTGAGCAAGAAAGAGAAAATTAGCGTTTGCGAATGCTTGCACGGAATCAAAGTTCCGTCTGGTTACTCTGCTAACATAAAGAGACTAGTCTCAATGAAAGACTTAAAGTTAATTGGTATGAAGTCTCACGATTGCCACGTGATGATGACACAGATGCTTCCAATTGCAATTAGGGGTTACGCTAGAGAAAGTGTCGTGCCCGAATTTTCACGGATTCAGCACTCTGTGTATATTGTACCGATCCGAGGATCACTGTACACACAGGGATAAACAAAGTTGAAGTACCACAATCATACACAATGAAATAATAATAAAGTACTTCAAGCATAATATAGTCGAGTTACATGACCTTATGGTCGCTTTACAATACTTCACACGCAGGCGATAAATATTATCGATTACCAAGTTCATTCGGAAGCAAAATACGATAAGCGGAACCATTCTTAGCCACAGTGCTCTTGAGTGCGGCTCAACCCCTTAGTTCTCCGGCCTTCGATTTAACTCTTCATTCCAAGCGGTACGGCTTCTTCTTCTTCCGAGGTTTTTGTCGATGCAAGGGTGAGTATACAACATACTCAACAAGTCATGCACAATGCGACTATTACTATATGCAAGGCTTATTCCAAGGAAAGGCTAAATGGGTTATTTTGCATAAAGCAGCATTTCTTTTGATAGGTAATCCTTATTAGATCGAAAGCAGTAAGATCAATATTATTAATAATTAATTTCTCAATTCTTTTCCAAGAGTTTGGCACACAGCCCTAATTTCATTCACTGATTTTTGGCACAATACCACCCATTCCACATTTTCGTTTTGAAAATCTAACCCTTGATTTGTAATCACCGAGCAATGTCCATTTCATGACTCGGCTATTCAATAGATTCACACACACACTGCAGAGGTGTACACTTTACCCACAGGATACGATGCTCACCACACAAAGCGATTGATTGTAACAAAGTCTTTCAGAGACTAACACTTAGCGATGATCCTCTCGATGATTGCCTTCCTAACACTTCCCTCACACAGAGCCAAAGTTTAGAACAGCACATACCGTTAGATGGGTACCAAGTCAGCACAGACAGTGCGCTCCCCGTCTGGTTACATTTACGTGTATTTGTCACCCCGAGGTATCAAAGGAAAGATATTAGAAACCTACTTAACTAGGTCCGTCCCATTCCGGCATAAGTGGTTGTACACGGAACTCAGCTCAAAGGCTCGCAAGGTTAAGTCCTTAATTGTCCCGCAAGACAACCATTTCATACATCTCGGCACAGCCTTCACAATCTTTTCATACATCCCATTGCCACATGTGCCCACTGCACATGACCTTCTTGCCACTTGCCCGGTTCAAATCATTTTCCCACCCCACTTTATACTTAAGCAACACATGCCATTTTCCACATCGGTTCATGAATAGCACCACCACGGTCACTATCCCGGTTCAATTCATGACATCATCGCATTTTCCAAAATCGTTCCATAAATGTTTAGTCAATATTCATTTGATATTTGAAAGTCATTCCACGATACAAGCAAGGCTAGCGACTAATCACGGTCTAGCCTCCGTGTTGGCATCATATTAGCATCCAACATATTTAAGCATCTTAGGGTGGACAGGGTTTGGGGCATATAAACATTTATAATCAAGGTGGCATAACGAGTTTGGCTTTTAACTACCATTTCCCAATTTAAACAATAATATTTGTACTTAACATAGCATGCAATAATTGAATCAAAATATATTTGGAAATCTAGGCGCAAGATGATCAAAGCATGACTTGCCTTCGAAGAGGAGTTGGTTCTGGTCGAAGGTCTGCGACGGGTCTTCAAACTCTCCCTCGACGAAATTCGGCAACTCGGGGTCTAGTCGATACAAGCAATCACTCAATAAACATACAATACAGACAGCAATATAAATTCTAAAAATAAAATAAAAATCACCAATAAATAGTTCACATTTTTACAAATTTTTGGGCACTGGAATCACTCAAATCCGAGTTAAAATGCAAAAGTTATAGCGTTTTCAATTTTGCTGAAATTCATAAAAGAATAAACTGATTTAATCCTCTATTTTCCACCGATTTTTCGGCTGATTTTCTCTCCGCGCGACACGTGTCGGCACCAGAGCTAACCACGTCGCTCACGGTCACTGACAGGTGGGCCCGGGTGACGTCGTCTTGGCGTCGACGCCAAGATACCGACGGTCCTCCCATCGACAAGTGGGCCCAACAATGCTGCTCGACCCACATATCGGCGGCCCGACACGCGCCGAGAACTATCCGCCACGCATGCACGCAATCCCGATCGTCGGATTCAAATCAGACGGCGCAAGTCTAACCGAGCGGTTTACTATTTACGGGACTACGTGGCGTTACCTTAGGCGTCGGATGAAGATCTGACGGCTGAGGTTGCACGCGAGGAGTCGAAGAAGAGACGGCGCTTCGTTGCGGAGTTGGGGAAGATGACACGGCGACGGCGATTCCGGCGCTCGTACGGGAGAAGTAACCACACGGATGCTTCTCGCTTGGGGAACTCGATGAGGGTCTTGACGACGCATGGGAACGATTTTGACGGCGGCAAGGGCACGGAAAACCGAGGCGAGGAGAGAGCTAACTACTGGCGAGCTATGCGCGTGCTACGGACGAGAGCTAACGAGCGAGAGGGGAAATGAGCGGGGTGAAGTGCTGCACACGGCCTACTTCACTCGCTTCGGACAGCCTCGAGACGCGAAGAAATCCCGACGAGGATCTGCGGCGCCAATGGCGGCAATGCTACACGATCGCCTCGCCCCGAGGTCGTCCGGTCATCGACCGTTCGACGGGAATCAACGGCGCGGATTGACGCGTCGATTAGGGTTTCAAGGTTAAGCGAGCACAGTGTTGGGCCGGCCCAACACTGTAGCTAAGGATTTTTCGGATTTTTCGAATTAAAATAAATGCCGAAATTCAAAGAAATTGTTTAGGGCACTAAAAATACCCGAAAAATTCTAGAAAAAATCTAGAAAATATTTCAGAGCATTTTGAGCCTAAATAAAATATTAGTTTTAATTTTTGACAATTATATTTTCTGGTATTAATTAATCAAGAGGAGAATAATTTAAATAAATGATAATTAAATCCAATAAATCCTCAAAAATTCAGATAAATCCAATTAAATAAAATTAAAGGCAATTAAAGGTTGGTAAATTCATAAAAATTCAAATAACTCCAAAATTTAAAAAAATGGACCAAAATTAGGGACGTTACAGAAAGTCCGAGACCCAATTATCAAGTTGTGTTTATTCTTCAACGCGATTTCACGAAGGCCATCGATCCATTAATACTAGACAAGCTGCAGAAGGCGTGGTTCACACTCTGTGCGTGCTTGAGATGTGTTTCCTCCATCCTTTTTGATATTATGGTCCATCTCATTGTTCACATTGTGAAAGAGATACGAATTCTTGGTCCCGTATTTCTACATCGGATGTACCTTTCGAGAGATTCATGGGGTTATAAAGAAATATGTTAAGAATCAAATCGTAGGAAGGCTGCAGATTGCCGATGGTCGGGGAACCGAGGAGGTCATTGAGTTCTGCGTCGATTATATGGATCTCAAACCGATTGGTGTGCCCAGTATCTCGGCATGAGGAAGGCTACAGGAAAGGACACTAGGCGAGAAATCGACGCGTACTAGCAATCTAGCTGCATTTACACAAGCACATTTCGCAGCTTTGGGACAATCGGTTGTGGTGGCCCCATATGTCGACATGCACAAGAACGCATATCCAAAACAAACCTGTGGAGGTCGAGAGGGTTGGCTCGCGAGAAACACAGAGATAATTCGGCGATTGGTTGTGTAGACACATGATGCGACTGAGACGCATCGGTGCACTCGGTTGAAATTGTTGGCTCGTGGACCGTCAACTACAATTCGGACATTCCAAGGATACGACATAAATGGTTTTACATTTTATACAAGAGCGCAAGATAAAAGAGCACCAATCAAAATAGCGGTATCCGTGATAGATGCCTATGACAAACAATGGAAATAGGCAAACCTACTACGGATTCATAGAAGAGATTTGGGAGCTTGACTATGGTCCTTTGAAGGTCCCTCTTTTCGGTGCCAATGGGTCGACTTCGTGGCGTGAATATCGACAAGTACACGGCATCACTACCGTGGACCTCAAACTCGCTCGGATCACAGAGAAGAACCATTCGTACTTGCTAATTTCAGGACACAAATCTTCTTTGTAACCCAATTCAGGCTAACAAGGAGCGCCACGTGGTTATTCAAGGAAAAGAAGGATTGTCGGAGTTGAGAATGTTGTCGACGAGGAAGAGTACAACCAATTCGATGAGCTTCCCCTTTGGAGAGGACGTTGACCTAAGTACCATGGAAGGCAAAGGCGAAGTTACATACATACCGCGCGATCATAACGAAGGTCGAGTCGTAGCTTAGTTGTAGTAATGAAATGTATGCTTTCTTTTGTATGAACGACATGTTTATTTTCTCATATGTAACAATTAATGTAATATATGCAATAATGGAAATTGAGGTTATGCTTTCTTTTGATCAAATTGAAAGTTTTATCGCATTTGGATTTTTGTGATTTTGATTGCACTTGAATTTGTTCGAATTTGTGAGATTTGGTGCAATCACCGTGCAATCCAACTAAGAAAAGTTTCCAAAATTCTGAAACAAAATCATGGATGTACATCTCATCTTACCCCATGTACATATAAAATTTCATGATCAAATTCGGTCCTATATTAAGAGCAATAAAAAAGACAAATTTTAACGAGAATGTGGGCAAAGAGTGATCCCACGGTTGTACAATGGACCGGCAGAGTATTCCACTATCACCGCTTGGTTGTACAATGGACCGCGGTAGTATTCTGACTATCCGCCGGTTGTATAATGGACCCAGTAGTATTCCACTATCCTTTGCGGTTGTATAGTGGATGGCGAAGAGATTCACTATCACCGCCGGTTGTATAATGGACCGGCAGAGTATTCCACTATCGCGGTTGTACAATGGACCGGCAAGAATATACTATCACCGCGGTTAGTATGACCAACCGCAGTGATATTCCACCACTATAAATAGAAACGCGCGCCTTCCTCTCATTTACCTTAGCCCTAGCAGCGCCCTCCTCTCGATTTCTTTACAATCGACTTGCTGACTCCAAGCCGCCTCGACTCGAACGCCGCTCGCCTCTGAGCCGCCAGCCGCGCCGCCTCGACTCCGCCGCCGTCGCCGCCTCGAGCTCCCCCTCGCCGCCTCGACTCTGGCCGCCGTCGCCTTCACCTCCCCACCGCCTCCACGCCGTCGCCTCGACCTCCCCACCGCCTCCCGCCGTCGCTCGACCTCCCACCGTCTCCCCGCCGTCGCCGACCTCCCACTGCCTCCCGCCGTCGCCTTGGTGCTGCTCTTGCGATGTGCGAATGTGGTTGTGCAGATGTGAATGTGAGATGTGAATGTGAATGTGAATGTGCATGTGATTGTGAATGTGATTGTGAATGTTTCAGATGTGCATGTGCAGATGCTAAGGGCGATCAATTCATTTGGCTTGGGGACCTAGCATGTGGGTATAGTGTTCAAGGAGGATTTGGGACTGCAATAGACAATTTGTGACAACTAACTGTGATGATTCTAGGGTTATCAATGAGATAGAGATTTATTCGTGATGATGATACAAATAAATGAGGCAATCGATTTTATTCTCTACTCTTGCTCGATGATGATACAAATAAATGAGGCAATATTTATCGCTAGTTAGTGAATCATTCTCGTAATTCAAAGATGTTAGATCATTGTATCAATACTTTAACTTGTTCTTTGTTCTTCATTTGTATATGTGATATGCTATCTCGAGAATAGTTCCTTTCATAACTTTGATATCCACGGACTAATATGGAACTCAATTCTCACCGGCTTGGCATCATCGTCAGAGGCAAAATTATTGCAATTTTGTTGTTCAAGAGCGTGTCATCCATAATTGAGTATTAGTCGGTCAATTTTTCTTAAACGGTCTGAATCGAATAGAGTCACTAATTTCAGATTGATATACCCTGTGATATATTGCTGAAATTTGGTGTTGGAGGGCTTCTTTGAAGCAACCCATCAAGTTATTCAATCTGAGAGCAATACTGGAAAAACCAAACATGAGTAGTATACTGTTCTGGTTAATTCATTTATTATCCATGCTGAATGTCCTGTATATATGTGTTCATATCATGAATCTATGTGATTATAAGCTTATACCTGTTGAATTCATGATCATTTCATATGTTCTGGACATTGTGGATAAGTTGTGCTTAGTCATATCTGGGTTAAGTATATGTCTCATTATGCTCATACTGCCCTTATTTCAACAATCTTGTATTGCATGACCACTTCTCTGTCTATATTTTGTTTAGGTCCTTAGTAGCACTTCTCTGTCTATATTTTGTTTAGTTCCTTAGTTCCTTAGTCTAATTAGTGTTCAATACCTGATGATGTTAGTAGCACTTCTATGTCTATACCTGTTGTCTATATTTCAAGATTCGCTTAGCAAATATTTAATGTACTGATCTGAATGTATGCTCAACTGAATATAATCTGTTAACAGTGAGCTTGATTATCAATTTTTGTAATGTGTATGTTAAGGTGGTAAGGGTTCGAAACTAAGGTAAGGTTGTCACAAATTAGTCTATTACTCGTCCCTTGTGGCGAGGAGGGCCTTTGGGCAACCCGACATCTGAGAACACTCAAAATAAACAAGTTGAGCTTTATGCTAGTTGCCTTGTGAATTCACATCTGCACATGTCTTGCTTTTGATCATTTTGCTCTGTGGTTATTTATATTGCAGCCAAAAGTAAACTTCAATTTGGTGCTTTGTATATCTTCTTGAAAGATGTATACATGTGTTGTAAATATTTGTTTCGTAAAGATGTATACATGTGTTGTAAATATTTATTTTGTGCCACTAATTGTAATAGTAAGTAGTTGTAGTTCATTTAGTTAATAGTTGTGCCACTAATTGTAATAGTAAGCAGTTGTATGAAATTTCAAGATTCATTATATACCGATAGTTACAAAAAAGAGAAAAGTCTGACAAGTTTATAGAGTTTAAACTTGCTAGAATTTTCTCTTGTTTGTAACTCTCGATATATAATGAATTTGATTCTACAATTTTATGTGTATGTATATTTTGTTGACCAAAAATGTGCAAGTCAAGAATCATGGGTGTCAAGAATAAGAAAGGAAGCCATGAGGAGACATGCTTGCTTGAAATGGACTTAGGACTTGGTTCTGTCTTTTTGTACCCATCGAGGTTTCCTTCGCTCCTCTTCTTCATTGATCATGGAGTCTGCGTGTCCAACTTTTCCAATGAAAATTTCATGTTCTATATCTTCATAGAATATGAAATTTTCATTGGAAAAGTTGGACACGCAGGACTCCATGATCAATGAAGAAGAGGAGCGGAGGAAACCTATAGACAAAGGGTACGCTAAAGAAGACACCAACTAAGTCCTAAGTCCATTTCAAGCTTAGCATATCTCCTCATGGCTTCCCTTTTCGCAAATTCTGACGCCTCGTGACATCCATGCTTTTGAACTTGCAGGGCTTATTTTTTTAAATCATTTTAGTGTGGAATATATTCTTAAGAATATATGAATTTTTTCATATTATTTTTTCATTTCGAGATGTATATGTATCATGTGATTTTTTCTCATGTATAAGTATCATTTTAAAGTTACATGTGCATATTTTGGATTGTTAGGAATGGCCTCGAATCGGGACAAGTGCCGAGGGAGTTCGCCCTCGAATGTAGACGGTAGGAGTGGGTAGCCCAAGTGGCTACTTGGACCTACAGGATATTGATATGGAGCAACCCGACGCCACTGACCATGGACCAAACCGACGCCTCGCTATGGGCCAAGTCGACGCTAATCGCCATGGACCAAGTCGACGCGACTAACATGGGCGAGGTAAAGTATTAGTACGCTAGAATCCCAAAATATTGTAGGGTCATACGACTAATAACAAGATCCAATTGTAGGCTCAAACGTCGGTGAACAAAGCCGTGCCAGTGTCGTGGTCTTAACAAGATGCCAAGGGCGTTCACAACATACTCCAGCTCTTAAGTCGGGGAACCTGCTATACCCGAAGTCGGCGTTGGCCAGACAGACAGCTGTGGAGTACTTGTTAGGGATAACGTGCCCATCATCTATAGATCATGGACCGCCGCCGAAGGTGATCAAGGGTTGTTCCCGATGACCAAGGAATCGCTATGGGGCAAGCTAAAACAAGTATTCCATTTCCAAGGGTCGAGTTGGTTGCAAAGAAACGTGCACTAGGTATCATGTGCACATGCCGAAGAATTGGAAGACTCAAATGAATAAGACCTATGTGAAGAAGAATGTCACGCCAAATTTTAACATGTTTCCAAAGATAAGAGAATTTTGGAAGGACTTTGTGGAGTACAGAATTCAAGAAGCCTGCATAAAGGAGTCAAGAACAAGGCAAACGCGGATAAGAATATCCACCTCACACACTAGGCAATCGTGGCTACGTGAAGAAAATACCATGGGATAGGCGCGAACAAGAGCTAATCCTCAAGGGCGCATTTCGCGACGGCCGAAGTTCATCGCACGATCAAAGCACTGGTTGCTTGGGAGGGGACTTCTATCTCGAAGATGGCAGCTTGAGCTCGAGAGCGATAGAGCCCGGAGGTGTCCTGAAAATATCGATGCTCACGTGGAGTCTTCCCAAGGGCTTTTCATCCGACGAAGGAAATGATGAGCCGATCTTGCTGCCCGGTAACAGAGAGCATCCTGGCGCACCGAGGAGTTGGTTTGGTGCCGTGGAAAGAAGGCTTCCTGATGACGACTTATGTACAAGCGGCGTAAAAGAATAGGAGAATATGAACCGCAAAGTCAAATACAAGATGTCTGTGTCAAGAGCGTTAGAGGAAGAGAGAGCGGTCGATCAAGTTGTGGAGCAAGCAAGAAGAAAGCTCTCACCACGACCGCCACTCGATGACCCTCCAACCTCGGCCACGGTGTTCTTAAGAGCAACAAGCGTCGCAACGATTCCGGAGAGCATCGACTCCATTTTCCAAAGGATGACATCACAGTAACCGACACTGCGTAAGCCTGCATTTGTCCGCGACATGGCATTACCATCAAGGTGGCTGATGGCGTGGCTTGGCCATGTGCCTCCTCGCAGTTCTCGTGACCGCCACCCAAACCACTGGGATTCTCCAGGTCGGCGAGACAAAGTAGTCCGACAATATCGCAAAATGGAGGTAGAGATTCCGGCGAGGACTAAAAACAAACTTGGAGAAAACGTGCATGGCTTTCTCGCGTGGCGCAAGAGCTTGATTATGTTCGCTCGGACGATGAGGCCGATAACGACGACGATGATGATGAGCCGACTCTCCACACACGCACTGTCGCCACGAAAAGTGCAACTCCTCCGCGGCACAGTTAGGACAAGTCCAACTCCTCCGCCGGCACCATCCACAAAAGGATCAACCTCCGCCGGCACCACCAGAAAAGTCCAAGTCCTCCGCCGCACCATCGAAAAAGTCCAACTCCTCCTCCCAAGACCACCAAGAAGGTCCAACTCCTCACCGCACATAAGAAGAGTCAACATCAAGACCATCTCGGAAGTCCGTGATCGCCTTGTACCAAATCTCGGTCATCTGTGAAGGCAACACACCTCGTAAGAAATTACCTACCGATATGATCAAGAAGAACGCAAAGAGCAAACGAAGGCCGAGGTAACATCTCACTTCCAAAAGGTGCCATCACCCGAGAAGACTAAAGTCGATGCTAATGCGCAGGAGTTTTTCTTGAGTATGGCAAAAGCCAAAGAGACAGTATGGCTTCAACCTTCGGAAATGTCTGACTATGAGCGCATATCCGTAAAGCAAAACTTGAAGATGGCTAGTGCCGAGGCGCCGATGTCGCAAGCTCAAAAAGATGTCTTTGAACAACGCCGTAATTACGACCTAGGTCTAAGCCGAAGTACATTAAGGGCAACCGATGGCTCCCCAAAAGATTTAGAGAACCTAACAACAAAATTGCGCGCGCCCATCAATATTATATGCAGCAGATGCTAAGAGGGTATGTGGGCGATCCCAAAGGAAATACAAAGATTCGGATTTTCACAATGGGGATGGCATGTTCGTTAGAGTTCGCGAAGTGTATATGTTGTACCCGGCGGATGCTCGACGCGCCATCGGGTCGATCGTGGACTTTGTAAGTCTCTAATTATATTATTGTATATTCTTGTACCGCTCAATCAGTATGTCTAACTTCTTTTTACATATGTAGAATGGAGATACAGTTATGTGCAAAAAATAAGGATGAAGCTTTAGGATTTCTCGATCCGGGGCTTGTTAACGAGAAACTCGTCCGTGATGACCCAAAGTTTGTTGAAGACTATTTATTTAGGACTTTCTTCAAGCCGAGAAAGAAAACCTCCGTATTTGTACCCTATAACTTTCAAAGACGATACCCTACTTCTAATATTGTTTTACTATTTTTGCGTGATACTGTGTGGGACTAATAGGTCGTGTTAACATATATGTCTAGTTATCACCGGGTCCTCCTCGTCATCGAAGTTAGAAGCTAGCGTGGTTTATGTCTTGGACTCGTTGAGAAAAGAACTTCGTGAGTATGAACATAATTTTGGAAGGTGATGAACAGTAAACTCGATCGCTATGCTATTGCTCTAGTAATATTTTATTCTATTGTATTTAAGGTTAATTACTATTTAAAATCATTCACACAAGATTCATTCAAAAGATTGCAAGAAAGGTGGTCCCGATCTTCCCTACAGACAACTTTCAAAGTAATAACAGACTTTCCATGCATGAGACAGACTGTGGAAATAGTTTATAAAGATACTACGATGTACAAATTTACATGCAATTGTCACGAAGTCTGCTTTACTATAACGAAGACATGGTATATAATTACACATTCATGCCTACTTTTCTTTCATTTAACATCTATCATCATTAATTAAATTCTCTTTTCTTCAATAACAAATAGCTCCAAGTCGAGAACCAATAAGTTATGTCGAAAGAAATTTTAGCAATTCAAGAGCATATCGCCGATTCATTGATTGAACATGTCATCGATCCAAAGGGCGAGTTCCACGACGGAAGCTTCGATCTAAAGTGAACGAGATGTACTCACACTACATTTGTGAACAGACTATTAATTGTAAAAACTAAATATTGTGATGCTTTAATATATTTTAATTATGATCTAACGACGCTTCATATACTATATATTTGAAGGCAACATATCATGTGCACACAGCCTTCCCTGTACACATCGTGCACACCAACTAATAAAAGTCACGAAAAACGAAAAAATTTGTAAATGTACTTCATAGATTACTTACCTATTATAAAATTGGTGTTCAAATTCAATACATATGAGGACTTACAAAAAGAGTTTTTGTAAGTCCTCATATGTATTGAATTTGAACCCGCAATTTTATACATAGGTAGAGTAATCTATGAAGTACATCTACAAATTTTTTCAGATCGTTGTCATCACGGTTTGTTCAGGAACCGGCAAGGATATACACTGTATCACCGCCGGTTCGTCAGATAAGCCGGCAGAGATATATATATCATCGCCGGATTCTAGTGTAAACCGGCAGAGATAGTTGAGTATCACGCCGGATGCTAGTGTAAACCGGCAGAGATAGTCTAATATCACCGCCGGTTGTATAATGAACCGGCAAGGATATCTATTATCACCGCCGCCTCTCACGGTAGTGATAACCCCAGTATCATCGCTGACCAATCATCGCCGGTGCCCATAACCTAAAGAATGGCGTGACGAACCCAAAGGATGACCTATTCTGTAGTAGTGCTTGCTAAGCAATGCCCCCAAAGAGAGCAAACATCTCTTAGTAGCATAGCCATGCCAGAAGTTGTCACAGATGAAATGATGTCTCCAAAAATAGGAGAAATGAAATCTGAAGCAATTTATCCAAAGGGTCAGATAAAGAAGAGGCGATTGAACGAAGATGCTTGCCCCAAGAATGATCATCTATCTGGTACACAAAACCGGAAGGCCAATATTACCTGTCTCCATTGTAGTGAGAGAGGACATTATGCCAACAAATGTCCAAAGCGGAGGCGGAATCTACCTTGACTTCAACCTCATGAAGTAATTCAGCAACTACCATGACGATCTCAAGAATTTGAAGGCCAATATCTGCCTAAGAAAAGTTCTACTTCCCCTCGTCAAGAAAGATATTAGTAACTTCTAAACTATTTTGGAGACCTAGAAAACGTTTAATACTCGGAACAACCCCGGCCTCGACGATAGGCTCTAAATGTAAACATATTCCTCATGTGGTTGTACCCGACTCTTACTGTGGTATTAAGTGTATCTCTTGTGTATTCAATTCCTGCGATCAATCTTCTTGACTTTGTATACCTCATTCTTTCATAATTGCTGAATCCAAAGGAAAATCAAAACCCTTTGTCTACTAAAGTGGTCAAATGAATTAAATCATCAGGATCGTCTTATAACCCTCTTGCCTCAACTCAATCCTTGAATCATCTCTATTCTGTTGTTAATCTATAGACAACTTTGAGCAACGTTTAATTTCGACTAATCTCGCCAACTATTGTTGAACTATACGGATCAACCGTTGTATTCCAATATCCTTCTGGATAATAACATTCAGTTCGTCCTAAATGAATCTAATAACGATACACCTTTTCTTTCACCTTCAGTATTCTAATCATACTGAATGCTGTTTTCTAAATTTGATTATCCATATTAACAATCCTGGGTTTTTAATCAAAAGAGATATATATGGTAACATCCCCCATCTACTTACACAAAACCTAAATAAAATTCTTCTCTATTTCTTCGCACATCAACTTGGAATCGCAAGCCGAAGGTCCAGTGAAGCAACTGCAATGAAGGCGAAGTGTCAACCAAACGACAAGGTCACTTCCGATAAGAATTTTTAATCTGTCTCATCCACAAGATTTGGCGGTTCGGGTATTCATTGTTTCCAAATTTGAAATAACTTGGTGCTATAATATATTAGGCCATATCGTATCGTCGAAGATGAAAGAAAAAGAAAAGCATATGAATTAGAGTTGCCATCTCAACTATCCATGGTTCACAATATCTCCCCTATATCGCAAATAAGGAAATGTCTTCGTATTCCTTCTAAGCTCACCCAGCTAAATAAAATCGATCTATAACCTGAATTAACTCATCGAGAGCATTCGATTAGAATCTTAAAAGAAGATAAACGCCACACACTCGTAATAAACCCCACAAGACGATCAAGGTTCAGCGAGCAATCATTCTGAAGAAGAAACAACTTGGAAACGAGAAGGCCGACTCAAGAAGAAGTTTTATGATTTCTTTTAGAAGTACTTTTCCCATAGACCCGCCAAATGTCGGGGTCGAGATTTCTGTAAGGGGGGTAGATCTGTAACATCCCAAAAAAAATTTAATAAAGTGAAAATGAATAATTTAAATTTGAAAATATTTATTTCTTAGTTTCTTGGCATCATTGGTTTTTAATTGAATTTCCTTGGAGTTTTGCATTGCATGAAAAATCAAATAAAGAGAATTAAAGAATGGAAAAGGAGAAAAGGTAAAAATATAAAAAGTAAAAATTTAGAAAATTTCCATGAGAACTCTGATCATTCAATTAAATCATTTTAGCTAGCAATTGAAATTTTATGCATAAAATAATGAAGAGATAAAATGAAAAGATAACTTTTAAATCCAAAATAATATATTGTCGGAATTCACATAAAATAATGGAATCACAAATGGAGTTGGAAATTTTACGTAAGCATTCTGAAATCAAATCCTTTTGAAAAACAAAATTTGAAAAATACTAGACTTCGATTGATCTCAATCAAAAATTAAAATTCGAAACGAAATTTAATCGAGTCGCCGACGGTGGGCCACTCGTTGTTTTTCCGTTCGCTGGCACATTGGAGAAGTTTGCAACATCGACAATGGCCCCCGAGCTTGTCCGAACTCATCGCCTCAACCCCGCTTCGCTCCATCGAACTCTCCAAGCTCGAGTATGACCCACTACCAAGCCATTCATTGCATCTCGAGACCACCAGACGCAGGTTTCTACTTCCCTCACTTCTTCCCTTGTCTCTCCTCAAGCCAAGTAGAAATCCTCTCCACATCCGCCATTTCCAAGAGCCTCGAGCTCAAAATCCCATCGCAAATCTTCTGAGTTAGGCAGCCATTTCCAAATCCCCTTTAGCCGGAGCATCACCAAGCCACTAGCATCAAATCCCTCAAAATATCCGAGCTCTTTCATGCAAGAAACCGCTGCAAACAGGCGCCCTTCTTCCCCAAGTCCGGCAGGGCTAAGCTTCCGTCCATCTCCGCTTGGCTAGCGTGTGAAATCAACTCCTTGCTACCCCGTGATGCTATACATCCTACCAATTCGAGCTCTCAGACCTTGCTTTCTTCTTTTGACCTTCCGCCATTGCCGCCTCTCCCCGAGCTCGTGGGGCCTTCGGTGCCTCTTCCGCCGAATCGACTTCATCTCCACACTCTCCTCGCCGAGCTGATTCTCCCCATGCCCTCAAGATTCACGGAGACCCGCGGAGTACCTCACGGCCACCCTAGAAGCCCTCTCGTTTCTCTCTCTCTGCGGGGCCAGTAGTCAAGCTTCAGGTAGAAGAAGCCTGAGCCAAAAGCCGCCTCCTTCTGATGGAAAGCGCCTTTTTAGTTTTTCAATAAATCTTAGCACATTCAATTATTATTAACTTGTGCATTCTTACTCAGAAGTCAGTGAAATAAATTTATATAATTATGCAGAATCAGGAAGATTATAGATTTGCAGAAATATTAAAAGTTTGAACTGCAAAACAATTAATTGAATTAAAATTTGAATATAACCTCAATATGGCCTTCATATTAAATCAGAACAATAGGTCAAGAAATAATAATATAAATTTGTATATGATGCTATGATCAGATGAATTTAAATATATAGAAATATTCAATTTTTGAATCATAGAACAATCATTGAAATCAAGAATGAGACAAATACACTATTTATGAACATTATGGCGCATGTGAAAGATATAGCTTTTAAAACCACAAAATGAATTTTTGTTTGCCTCTGGAATCATAATAAACCCAAATATGTAAAATCATCTAATATTGAACTCAATTTAAATTATTTGCTTCATAATCATTAATTAACCTTGTTATGGCCTTTAGCAAAATATTAGCATAATAGCTCCTAAAATAGTAATAATACTTTGAATAGGTTTCGGAATTAATAGAGAACCACTTATGTGAAAATAATTGGAATAAAGTTTAACTTGAATCCTTTTATTAGAAAGAATTGTTAAATATAACAATAATCAAATGGGAAACCTATTGCAGTTAAAAGCAAAATAATGCAAAAATGACTTTATAACATTTCTAGGACAATACTCTGCTAATACCTGAAAAATGAATCAAAGATCATGTTTAGTGTAGTTAGAAACTAAGTTTGAATCGTGGCTTAATTAAGATTCCCAACTTGGTCATTTAGACTATTTCAAAGAGAGATAAAATAACTCGCCTAAACACTAAAAGATGTGAAACTAGTTTAGAAACACTGTACAAAGTTTATACTACCGTGATCTCTAAAAAGAATCTTATTCCATTAAGGTTTGCATATTTATATTGTTAGTACAAAACCCTTAAGTGTTAACCTTTTGTTTCACTTTCCTGCCGTTTCCGAATAGTGTAAACCATATGATGCCACTTCACCTTTTCAACAATGAATACAATGTTGCGTCTAAATGCAAAATAGTAAGATAATAGCTCATCAACATTCTATGGTATTTATACCATCATAGTATGTGAAAACATTTCAGTTATCATCTTCTTCACATATAGAACTTATAAATCAAAATACCTTAAGTGATAATCGCTCACTACACGCTCAATTCGATTTCTTGTAAAGTGAACTTTGATAATATATTAGCATTTTAAGCAATAAATATAATGTATCGCCTAAAGCCTAAAATTTATGGAATTAGCTTAGATTTGTTATACAAAGTATAAATCTTCTTATCATGAAGAAATAACCATATTTTACCATAATTTGCATATTAATCTTAATAGCTGAATAACCCTAAGTAATCACATTACTTTAGGCCTTAACGCGAATGAATAAACTTTAGGTAATAATGAGGAAACCTGTAGTTAAGTTCTTTGTATCGCCGTAACCTTCTCAAGCATCATGGAAATGTTATCAAGAGCCTCAAATCGGAAGATCTAACCGCGTAAAGCTAATGCTAAGCGAAATCAATTAAAGATAAATAACTAATCACTCATAATGCAATGTGATCATATAAGCCTTTTCATTAACTCGTAAAAGCGGCTCATCTAAATCAATTTAGTAAAGAACACTTAGAAATGATCCTTAGGATATAATCTACCGTAATCTAAAGAAAATATTCTTATTTTATCTTGCTTTGACTCTGAATCCTAATAGAGCAAAACCTGTTAGTAATAAGAATTGGCAGAGCTCATATTATGAATAGTAAATCAATAAAACCTTACAACTAATGATTAATTCTATTAATCCAAGCAATCTTTGCATCTTAAATTCATAAAATAAGATTAATAAATTTATAAAGAGCAATCCCTGTTCTTGTAAAGAGTTTATTTGTCTTGCTATCTATTCTCTTTTGCCTTATTGAAGTCTCTTATTTGCTTTATTTTCCGTTGATCGACGTGTAGAACCCGTCGTCTCTATCTTCTTCTTCGTCGTCGTCAGCCGCCATCCTCATCTTCACCGTAAGCAATAATTAAGCAAGGCAAGCATCCTTTGACCATATTGAGCCCAGTATTTTATATTCCTTTTGTGCATCAAATTGTTTTATGCATGCGATTACTTTATGTAAATTGCTATTTTGTGGATTGGTAGTTATACCTGTTGTCTCGTGAATCTCCTTTGATGATTATGAATGTGTGAACCTTGATAACCATAGATTGAGGATAGGCATTACTTAATGTCATCTTGGGTATATACGTTCATATTATTAATGCTTAGCCATGCTTTAGAATCAGCAATGTACATGATCAAACCAGTATTTGTTTCCTGAAAACATTGAAAATGTCACTGTTGGTTGCGGGTACTTTGATTAAAAATCCGAAATAAAACTATGCTTTGATGCGGGTGATTATTGGCAATAGCCGGATGTGCGAATGGAATTGCACGTAGTGTAGGGTGGAGTATCGCCCGTGTTAGTTTAAGGACCGAGCAATGGGACGCTATTGATCCGAGATTTCCGTGCAACCACAAGGGTGAGGATGGGTTAGCCATAGCTTGTTATGTTAATTAGACATGGCTTTGTTCATTGGTAGGCGGGAGCTAGCACAGGTATTCCAGTCAGGTCTGCCTGACGGGGTTTCTACTTGCTAATGCAACGGTGTACGCCCTGCCGTGTTTAGAAACGTTGTGTTGGGTGTGTGAATGTGGATCCACGGCTTGGGTGTGTGTTTCTAGTTCTACGGCGGGGGTTAACGTCCCGGGCTGGTCAAAGCCATGTCTAGGTAATGTAATGACTATTTATGATCTCCTGGCTGGCCACCTAAGGAAGTGCGTCGAGCAAAAGGGTTGATCATTCCTTGTGGGTAAAGTTGTACACCTCTGCAGAGTTTAAATCTAATCGATTAGCCGCGCTCACGGTCATGAGCACTTGGTGAAGTCATTCCAATGTTAGCTTTGGTATTTTCAAAAAGGGTTATTTTATAAGTTAGCTTACCCTCACAGATGACCCAATACTATACCATGTGGTTGCAAGTATTGGTATCAGCTGTTGTGCCATGTGTTGGCAAAGAACTGGATATATGCCGTGCGATGGCAATGATTGATTCGTCGCTCACGTCATGGAGGACGGTGAGTGTTATCTATGCCTTACTTATTTGTTATCAATCAAATGCTCTTATAAATTCCGTTTGCAAATAACTTGGTTTACAAATTTAATTCGCTTTATGCAAATTAACTGTTGAAGCCTTTCCTTGGAAATGGCCTGCATGTATGATAGGCTTTGCTCAAGTCTTGCTGAGTACGAAAGTACTCACCCTTGCTTAATTATATTGTAGGTGGTTTAGTAAGCGAAGCTTCGAAGTTGTTCATCGCAGGTTGCGGGATCCTTTTGCCATGGTATTTCTAAGGATTTATGCCTGGTCAGTTGCCTGCGGGATCGGTTGGGCAAACTACGGGTTATTGCTTCTTTGCTGCTATGATCTCTGAGTTGTAATATTTCTTTATATTATCGTTTCCGCTTAATTAATATATTGTATGGTTGTGATTTCCAATTGTTGTAAACATGTGAGTGCTAGCTACTGATCCAGGGAATAGCACAATAATCACATGGAGGTTCCTGTTCATCAGAACGGGGTCTCACAGTCATGACAATAGGATGCAAATTTATGACAATATTTTTTTGCGAGGAAAATTTACGATAACCTTGACAGCATGTTGTCTTATGATAATTTAGTCTCGTGATAATAAATGTTGTTTCCGCTATGTCCTCTTATCATCAAACGGTCACATACCTATTATTACAGTTCTTGAGCATCTTGACCCATTTTTCCTTTTTTTGTTAAGACACATGGAATCTGAATCTTTGTGAGTGGGGTATTCTATTGCTGTGGGAGCCATAATTGCTAGATTTTTGGTGAATTTTCTAGGATTTTATATGTTTTTTAATTTTTTGAAATTAAAATATTATTTTCGTCGGCCAAGTCGATTTAAAATAAATATTGGCCGATTTAAAATAACTTCGCCGATTTAAAATAACTATTGGTCGATTTAAAATAACAATTTTTCCGATTTAAATTTCTGTTTTTTGGCGGTTTGGCCGATTTAAAATAGTTAAAAAACCGATTTAAAATATCGTTAATTTAAATCGGCTAGGCCGATTTAAAATACATATGCCACGTCAGCACCGAGCGTGGTTCGGGTGCATCGACTAGTAATTTCGACGGCCATGTAAGCCATCGAAAATAAATTTATTTTCGTGGCTTTTCGGGTATTTTCATCGGCTTTTGGCCGACGAAAATAATGCGGATTCCTGTAGTGCTCCTACTACCAGAGTAAAGACCAACCCGGTGAGATGACTTTCTTGCGATGGACTCATTCTTAGGCCATGTATGTTTGGATGGACTAGAGCTAATTGTTAGCTGGCTAATGGCTAGAGCTAATTGTTAGCCAGCTAATAATTAGTCCATCTAAATTAGCCCAGGGCTGTTTGGATACATGGCTAATGGTTGGGTTAATTTCTTTGAAAAGTCATGTATGCCTCTCATAATATGTCTGCCCCTCATAATGGCGAGGGTATTTCAGACTTTTCCCAGCGTGTTACATGCTTTTAGTCCAAATTAGCTCCCACCCACCAACTAATGGACTAATTGTTAGTTGAGGGGTTGGCTAAAAATTAGTCCACCTATTAGTCTTCCTGTTTGGATAGACTATGACTAATTTTTAGCCAGCTAACAATTAGTCTAGGGATCCAAAACATGGCCTTAGAGTAATTTATAGCCTGAGGAAGTCAGGATCAAGTTTGAAATAATGGAACCACTATTATAAGAATATTAGTGATGCATCAGAACTATCCACAAAAATTTTCAAAATTTTCTAACGTAGTTTTGACCATTTTCCATTCGGTTGAAATTTGCTGGTCAGCTTTCAATAGTACTGTCCGAATTTTTTAAAATTTCTCAAGCATGATCATCATCTAAAAATTTTATGAGAATATTATAGATGTGATAGGACCATCCAAAAAAATTTTCAAATTTTCTAACATGGTTTGCACCATTTTTCCATTCGGTTGAAATTTGCGAGTCAGCCTTTTATCAGGATAGTAACACTTTCTGAATTTAAAAAAATTTCTCAAACTTGATCATCATCCAAAATTTTATGAGAATATTAGTGATGTGTCAGGACCATTCAAAAAATTTTCAATTTTTTTGATGTTATTTGAACTATTTTTCGTTCAGTTGAAATTCACTGAGATTTCGGCAATTTCGGGAGAAATTTTGGATTTTTGGTCGAAATTTCGGAAATCTCAATCCAAAAAATTCTGGATTTGAATTTCATCAAGATTTCATTCAAAATAACGAGATTTCGCTAAAATTTCGCAGGCGATGAGATATGAACCGAAATCGAAATTCGGCAGCATGGGTGAGGAGGTGAATAGTACTGGCAGCGGTCAAGCTATAGATAAGGCGAGAGAGTCGGAGTGTGTGGCTGTGAGGACGCTGTAAAGTGTAAACTGCCCGTGGACTGAGCCAGCTGAGCATCCAGCTCAAAGTTCACAGTTCACACACCACCACCCGGCAAAACCAAGCAGAAAAGGCTGCCGTTTTCTGCGCTCCAGCCAGGCAGAGGTGCCTTATTTTCACTCGCAGGATGCGCTTCCCTTACTTAAACTTTTCTTTTTGGCTTGTTACTTGCTGTCAGCCTTGCGTTATTTAATGCTGGGATTGATATGTTAGGCTCTCCTTGATTCGCGAGAATTTTTTTTCCATTTCCTACAGAATTAGAATATTTTCTATGAAATTTCTGAGAATAAAAAAGGTCTATAATTTGACAAAGTTTACCCTTCCTGCATTAAATGACTTACTACTGCTGCTTGTTAGTAGAAGACATATTTGTGTGGATGATGTAGCTCTGCGGTAAGAATAATCTGTCATAATGTTTATGGTCATATATTATTGCAGGCAGCATGAGCCTTATGTGTGCTAAACAATCGACGAAACTTGCTATGCTTATACTATTGCTATTGCTGCTGCTGTGTTATGGAGTTGAGAACGTTCATTGCTCAACCATCCATGAGAATAGTACAGATTTGCACTCACTCCTAGACTTTAAGGAGGGTATTACCAGCGATCCAAAAGAAGTATTGAGCACTTGGAACACAAGCACCCACTTATGTAGGTGGAATGGTGTCAACAGTAGCCCGACAAGACCGTGGCGTGTGACGGTGCTCAACCTCACTGGCCAAAGCTTGTCAGGCCAAATTAGCTCATCTGTTGGAAACCTAACATTCCTTAATACGCTTGACCTCTCCAATAACAACTTCCTTGGCCCTTTGCCTCCTCTTAGTAATCTCCAACGCTTGGAGACCCTTCTTCTTCACATGAACTTGCTGCAGGGAATTATTCCCGATGCACTTACAAATTGTTCCAACTTAAAATATTTATGGCTCGCTAGAAACCAGCTAACTGGTATGATTCTTCCTAGTATAGGCAAGCTTTCCAAGCTAGTAGGTTTTAGTTTTGCCAGTAATAATCTCACTGGAATAGTCCCGTCAGCCATCGGAAACATCACCACTTTACAACAAGTTTTTCTTTCAGATAATCAACTGAGTGGACGAATTCCTCACGAGTTTTGGCGCATGCCAAACATATCGTTTTTGTACCTACAGCAAAATAGTCTATCTGGTGGAATCCCACAAACTCTCTCTAATATGTCTTCCCTTACACAATTATCCTTGTCATTCAATATGCTAGGCAAGGCATTGCCACCTAACATTGGCGATGCCCTCCCTAATCTCCAAATTCTAGACTTGGGGAACAACACATTTGAGGGTCAAATTCCTACTTCCCTAGGCAATGCTTCTGTTCTAGAAGAAATAGATCTACCATCAAATTATTTCACTGGCCAAATCCCAAGCTCTTTTGGAAAGCTTGCAGCGTTGGCTTCTCTAAACCTTGATCGAAATAAGCTTGAAGCTAGGGACAGTGATGGCTGGGGATTCTTCCATGCTTTGGCAAATTGTAGTCGCCTAGAGAAGCTTTCATTAGCTGATAATCAACTACATGTAGGGGTGCAAACGGATCGGATACGGACGGATTTCACTTATTCCGTATTCTATTCTAAATTTTTCTCGGATATAGAATCGGATACGGACAAGGCCGGATTCGAATACGAATACGGATTCTTGATCGCGAATACGGAGCTTAATACTGATCATTCGGATACGGTTAGTCTCTTGATTCTAATAGTTAGTCGGATAATGCGTGAAAGCAGAAACCATATATGTCATGCATATTAGGATCGATCAACCATACACAAAACTTTACTAGAACCTTCAAGACATATAAGTGTTTCAAATTTAATAATAGGCATCTTCCTACATAAGAATAATATGCAGCCAAGTATAATTTCAATCAACATATGAACTTATATGATGTATAATTTTTATGTTTATCGGATCTGTTATCGGATATCTATTTCACTAATTTACACTGATATTTTTCGGATATCTCGGATACGCGGGTACGGATCGGATACGAATCGGATACTTCTTTTCCCATATCTTAACCCATATTTTTTTCGGATATGCGGATTCAAATCCGGATATAACCAGATATCATTTTTTCGGATTCGAATCGGATTTTAAATGAATTCGGGCTCGGATCGGTCTAAAATTATCAGCTCCGTTTACACCCATAACTACACGGAGCCATACCAAATTCGATTGGTAACCTGTCCACTAGTCTTACATATTGTCGGGAGCCGGATATGCAAATCCAAAACCCTCAGGTATATCTTGCACTAGTCCAGGATCACGCTAGTGCACACAGTGGAAACATAGATGACATATCATTCCATACATCAAAATAACTAAGAAGAAGCAAATTATTATTGAATAAAGAAAACGACCTTATGGTCAAGGTTCATACACCAATGCCTCATGGCTTAAGAAACAAATAAAACTGTTGCAGCGGAAATAAGATAACTTGGGCCATTCAACATGCCACAAGCAATCGTTTGGGGAAACGCCATCCTAGTCGACGTAGTCTTGATAGTACTCTTCCTCTTGATACTCATTACTTGGTCCTTCCTTAGCAACTGAACAACAAGGGCATAAAGCCGTCAGTACAAAACGTACTCAGCAAGCCGTAGGGAAATGATGCACTATATCCATGCACGGCTAAACAAAGGATAGTCATATGGTTCATTTGCAGAAAGCCATAACTTGAATTTAAATACAATAAATAGATTGAAGGCAGATTGATAAAAACAATAATAAATAACTAGTAAATCAATGGTAGACAACATGAACAGAATAGTGAGGCATCACCCTACATCATTCGAAACAAGTATCAACCACACGATTCAACAACATAGCTTGAGACAACAAAACAACAGTGAACTCCCCCGTTCACACCCAACAATTCCACATTTCAAGAAAACACTCTATACCCCATGTGAAATCCCCAGGCTTGTCCATGACCGCGGACACGGCTATTCGAATAGTTTTACACTCTGCAGAGGTTGTACAGCTTTACCCACAAGACATGATCATTGTCTCAGGCAAGACAGAACCCCTTTACTGCAGATCACTTGCCCGAGGGAAAACATTTTGTTCAACCAAGACCAATGGCATCCCCTGCCATGGTACAACAAGTTTTACAACAGTGGCTAACAGCCATAATTCAATATCTCATTAAGTCAAGATTAACATTAAATCACATGTGGTATGAATCTCATCGGATAACTAAGCATGGCTAAGCATAGCTACGATAACCCCATGTTGGTACTATGATTATGTCCAACTAGTAATGTCCCAACCTAAGGTTAACAATGGATACATGGCATTCCAATAGTCAAGGTGGCATAATGGCAATCAGGTGAATAGCTACTCCCAAAACTAAGCATTGATACACAAATAGCATGCAATTGTATAAAACAAAGTACTTTTGCAAACATGGGTTCAATATGATCAAAGGTTACGACTTGCCTTACTGATCTAATGCTGAGTCTTGGTCTTCAAAGTCTCCGTTCGCTCCTTCGGGGTTCGCATCTACCAGAAAATAAAGCAACAAAATCAAATAAATACAAAATAGAGAATAAAACAAGCTCAAAAATGAAAATAAATGGCTCTAGAAGGTAGAGCTCGATTTTACAAAAATTTAAAAATTTGAATCGGCTCAATCGGAGTTCGGACGAAGGAGAACGGGCTCTCGAAAGATTTAATTCAGAGAAAATCCCATGGGGTGACACGTGTCAGCACGGGATTGGCTGGAATTTTGGGAAAATCAGAAAAAGAGGAAAATAAATGTGGCTGACACATGGGGCCCGTGTGTCAGAGACATGACTCATGGTGGACTCGGATCACCGAGAGGAATCAATAGGTGATGTGGCGGACCCCGCTGACGTGGACGCCACGTGGGACGATTAGGGCTGACGCGGCCTACACGGGGTGGCCATGCGGTGGTTGACGGGGGCGATGACACGGCACGGCCACGCGTCGCACATTTGGCGACTCAGCGCAGATCGCACGGCGGCGAGGTGAGGACGCGAGCGAGGAGACTTGGCGCAATCCGGATCATTGGAGGACGATCGGACAGCTGCAGGCGAGCGGAGGTGCTCACCGGCGAGGGGCGGCGCTATTCCACCGGACCTGGGGAAGACGACACATGAATCGGCGAAATAACACTAGATCGGGCGGGAGAGAATGCGGAACTGGGAGAGTGCGACGCGGCGAGTTCAACCGTACCCACGGCGACGATGGATGCACACCGGAGAGCCCAGGAGACGGCGGAGAAGGTGTTCGGGGCAGCGCAAACTTCGGCGAGTTCTCGGGAGAAGACGGCGGTGTCTCGGGCGATGGGAGAGGTGGCGGCGGACTCAGCGAGAAGCGGGGAACCTCGTACGGGAGGTGGCAGTGGCTTTAAATAGCCCTGGGAGCCGTGCCCGACACGGACGCCGAAACGGCTAGGGTTAGGGTTTCATGAGCGGCGGCGGCGTGGTGACGACGGTGAATCTCACCAGACGCGTGGCAATCGAACGGACGGTAGGGCGCGCAAATGGCGAAATGAGCAGCCGAGCGAAGGAATAGGATTTGGTCGAGCAAATTCGCCTGAAGGGAAAATTTGAAATAAAAATATTTTTCCAAATAAAGATATTTCCAGAAATTCCAACAAAAGCAAATAAATTCAAATAAATACCAAATAAATTCAGAAAAATCTCAAAAATTACAGAAAAATTCCTTGAAGCACAACGAACCCAATAAAAACTGGAAACCTTCGATTTGATGCATAGGTTAATCAAATTAAATCTTCTCATTATTAGAAAATTCAATTTTAGCTTCGATTAATTCGAGAAAAAGGCAAATGGTTCATTTTTTATTTTTAACATTCCAAAACTCCAAACTTTGGGATGTTACACATATCTACTGATGGGTGGAAACAACCTATCTGGAATAGTTCCCCAAAGCATTGGAAAATTTCATAACTTAATCCTACTTGCACTAGATGCCAACAATCTTAATGGTGCAATTGAACAGTGGATCGGCAAACTGAAAAAGCTACAGCATTTAAATCTCCAAGCGAACAACTTCATTGGGACAATTCCACCCTCCATTGGCAATCTTACACAGTTACACGGCTGGCATTGGTCCTTCTAGCAAAAAATAATTTCTCAGCTTTCATACCACGCAGCTTGAGAAACCTTCAACAAATGTCGGCGTTAAACCTTAGCTATAACAATCTCCAAGGAAGCATACCTGATGAGATTGGTAACCTTAAACAACTCACTTCACTGGATCTATCATCGAACAAATTTAGTGGGGGAATTCCTGAAATCTTGGGCCAATGTGAACAGTTAGTAACCATTCAAATCGACCAAAATTTTCTTACAAGAAACATTCCGACCACCTTCAGCAAACTACAGACATTGAGCCTGCTCAATCTTTCCCATAACAATTTGTCGGGGCCCTTGCCAGATTCTCTAAATGATCTGAAGCTACTCACAAAACTGGACCTATCTTACAATAATTTTCAAGGAGAAATACCAAGAAGTGGTGTATTCGATAATGCTACAGTTGTTTCACTCGGTGGAAATTCGGGACTATGCGTAGGAACCATGGATTTGCATATGCCTTCATGCCATGCTGTTTCTCGAAGAGTAGGAAGTGTAAACTATTTGGTCAAAATACTGATACCAATATTTGGCTTCATGTCACTCGTAATGTTGATTTACAATATAACCCTTGGGAAGAAGACGTCAAGAACAACATACTTATCGTTGCTTTCTTTTGGTAGGAAATTCCCTAGAGTTTCTTACATGGATCTAGCTCGAGCTACAGGGAATTTCTCAGAGTCAAACCTAATTGGGAGAGGAAGCTACGGTTCAGTATACAGAGGGAAGATAACTAAAGCTAAAATACAAGTGGCTATTAAGGTTTTTGACCTTGAGATGCGATGTGCAGACAAAAGTTTTGTATCAGAATGTGAAGTTTTGAGAGGCATTTGACATCGGAATCTTCTTCCTATCCTAACTGCATGTTCAACGATAGACAATAGTGGTAATAGTTTGAAAGCTCTAATTTCCGAATTGATGCCTAACGGGAATCTGGACACATGGTTGCATAAAAATTTTGCTGGTTTTCCTTCAAAATGGTTGAGCTTAGCTCAAAGAATAAGCATAGCTGTTGACATAGCCGATGTGTTTTTTTTTTTTTTGATAAAGGAAGATTTTATTAATCTCAAGAAACTTACATCGAGACAATACAAGTCCTTGAAATTGCTTCCGGCCTCTGCTTAAATTAAGCACACAGCCCAACAAGAATAAAAAGAAACACACACACACTAGTGACTAGCAATCCGAAGACTAGACCGCCACCCATGTGCCCGGGAATAAAAAGCCGTGGCCACTCGAACCAAACCATGAGCCGCCTCCGCCAAAGTAGTTCGCGCCTCCACCTTCTGCAACACAGCCCACGTACGGAGCCAATGGGTAATAGTAAAAATAACCTGCAATGGAGAAGAAGAGATTTTCTTTTGAAATACTATATCATTCTGCTAACCAAAGAGACCAACACGTAGTCAAAAGACCAAGGAGAGCGAGGTTTCTACTATTCTTATCAAAACCCACTAGCCAACTTCCAAACATGTTAGCTACATTCATTGGTCGAGATATTCCAAAAGCCAAACGTAATAAGAACCAAACCATTCGCAAGAAAGCGACAATCAAAAAACAGATGCTTAATTATCTCGATTCGCACAAAAGCAATGTGTTCTCGCTTCCTTGCCAATTCCGCTTTGCTAAATTATCTTTGGTAAGAATCACACCACTCCTAAGATACCATAAAAACACCTTGATTTTTAATGGAACTTTAAGTTTCCACAATCGTTTATTTAAATTTGGCATTTGACGATTAATCAAAGCTTGATAATGGGATTTCACCGAGAATTGACCATTTTGGCACAAATTCCAGTAGAATTCATCATCATTCTGCGTCAAATGAATGTTAGCGATTCGTGATGATAACTCCCGCCACGCCACTAACTTAGGTCCAATCAGCGACCTTCTCCAAGAAATGTTTGGTTGTGATGTTAATAAGACCTCAGCAATAGTTGTACCCTTCCTTCTAACTATGCTATACAATCCTGGGTATTGATCTTTAAGAGGGCAATTTCCAAGCCAAGTATCCTCCCAAAACCTCACCTGCGATCCATTGTTAATTTTAAAGGTAACAAAGCGATGGAATTCTTGCTTTACCTTCATTAAACTGGACCAGAAATGTGAATCTCCTGGTTTCCACTCAACTTGCCCTATTGGTTTGGAACCTAAATATTTATTCCGAAGCATCTGTTGCCAGGTTCCCTCTGATGTTAAAAGTTTAAACAACCATTTACTTAAAAGAGCAATATTCTTAATATGCAGATCATGAATCCTCAGACCCCCTTGATCTTTGGGTTGACATAAGGTAGTCCACTTAGCAAGACGATATTTTCTCTTATGCTCATCCCCTTGCCAGTAAAACCGTGATCTGAAAAAGTCCAGTTTTTTAAGAACACCTTTTGGAATTCCAAAAAAGGACATCATATACAATAGCAGGCTACTTAGAACTGAATTAATCATAGTCAGTCTACCTTCCACCGAAAGATTTTTCCCCTTCCAACTATTGGCCTATTTACACCATGATTGTGAAAGGCCAATTGTTCATTGTGATTTGAAGCCAACTAATATCCTTCTTGACGATTATATGAATGCCTATTTGGGAGACTTCGGCATTGCAAGCCTCGTTCTCGATTCTAGGTTCTTATCGGTTGGACATTCAAGTTCAACTAACTCAATCGGATTGAAGGGGACTATAGGCCGGGTATATAGCTCCAGGTATAGTTATTGGTTATTGCTACTTCTTGAATTGTGGAAGGCAATCTAATATTTACATTTACTTACATTATACCGATTAGTGCCATTTTATCCCTTTTTCAGAGTATGCTCAATGTGGCCACGCATCAACCTGCGGGGATGTTTATAGTTTCGGAACAGTACTTCTAGAGCTTTTGATAGGCAAAAGACCGACGCACTCTATGTTTGAGAATGAACTCAACATTGTCAACTTTGTGGAGAGGAACTTTCCAGATCAGATATTACATATAATTGACACCCATCTCCATGAAGAATGGAAGGACTTTAATCAAGCGACGGAGGAAACAGAAAATGAATTCTATAAATGCTTGTTGTCTGTCGTGCAAGTGGCTCTTTCTTGTACGCGTCAAATCCCAAGGGAACGAATGAACATGAGAGAAGTAGCCACTAAGTTGCATGCAATCAGAACGTCCTATGTTGGAGCGAAAAAGCGAGAGCAAATCAGGCTTCGTTCAGTCAATTTTGTCGTGGAGCCTGGGTAAATTGTTGAGTTTGTCTTTGAATGAGCCACGGGTAGCATGGCGAATGTGAGAAAGTATCCTCCTATATTACTCTCTCCGGTGTCGGATGTTATTGTTTAATTTCACCCCCACTGTACGTACCACCAATAACAATTTTTAATATCCAATCTCATCATTGTTTTGGGAAACATTTTAAAATTATTTCCTAATAATGAAAAGGCGACTTCATTTTATCATTTCGCTTCTTACCAGTAAGTCAGTCGAACTTGATTTGTTCTCCTGTATTATTCTGACTGAGCTATAAGGTTTGCATCAAGAGCCTATAACATAAGGTTTTGTGTTTGGGGCTTATTATAATTGTTTTCTATTTTATAGGTCTGAGCTAGATTATGTGAAGAGGATGGACAAAGCCCGTCTGAGCGTCTCTTCTTGTGATTATTTTGCATATAATTTCTGGCAATATTTATTTGCAGGCCACATATAACAAGTTGGGGGTTTGTGCCCATATGTTTTGTTAGTTCAATGTTTACGCAATCATTGTGATTTTAGTTTTTCCCTCTCGCACATGCTGGCGATTCAATGATCTTATTAATCGAGAAAACAAAACTACAAAGGATCTACTTTCAGCTTTGCTTAGAACGAATAATTTAGAAGCACATTAAGTTCTTACAACCACTAAACTGTATTATGTTCTAATTGCTAGATTGGATTTGCAAAACAATGTTGGATGCAACTATTTTGTACAGCCGTCAAGTACATGCTTCCAATGGGCCAACCAGGTTTTCTTCATTGCTGTGTACATCCTGAAGATGCTTGCCTTCTACCGTTTGGCGCAGCTTTGCATCTTATTTCATTGTGCAATGCCTTTAGCAAACATTTTGTTATCCTGGGTTACATAGAGATGATAGATGCAAGGAGGCCAATTTTTGCCACTTTCGCATATCCATAAGGGACTTGCTCGCCTGCTCCTAGCCTCCTACCAAAGGCCTCATGTTGCCTGCGGCGAGTTCTATATTCAATGGACTTTTACCAATTCACCATTGATTCATTGTTTCCTAGAGTTTTTCCTTTATATCTATGGTGATTTCTTTAGCAAAAGAAAGCACTAAATATATCTAGATTTATATGTAATGATGCCCACAAATGGATAGGAGTTAAATTCGCTGACTGCTTTTAGGAATACGCATGATCGATTCACTACAGCATTTTCGTTTATGCAGGTTACCGGACTACAGGTAAATGATGGATGTTCTGACTACTGGCTAAATGATGGATGATTCAATTGTAAAAGGTGTTGTTTGCTTTCGTCAGCCATCCAAAATGTAAATCTTCGCTACAAGATTCTCTAAATTAATTTTATGTTGAACTTTTATTCACGGAAACTAGGTGGTTGTCAGAACATACCCAATATTCAAGAATTTCAAATTTATTTTACTGTTATACGCATGTTTCTGTGAACCTATTATGTGTTCAGGTCTTGGTGACCCGTACCAACAATGCATGCCTGCAATCTATGTTTGTCCGCTTTATAAAGCATGCTTAATTTGGACTTTTGATACGCCTTCCACTTATTCTTTTGACTGTATTACTATGTTCTGTGTTGCAGCTTGGGGTTTCAGGTTATACTTACCTTTTTGCCATAGCTATGGAGGGAGGCACTGATAAGCTGTTTGATTCTTAGTCACATGACAGTATCTGTATTCAACTTGAAACTGGAAATCATATTTATAAATAACATGGAAGGTACTTATCTTGGGAAACTAAACTAATATCAGGGTCCATTTGACACTTTCTTGGTCAGTGCATGTATGTCTGAAATTTATGACATCAAATTTAGTAACAATGGCAAGCCTATGCTTTTGACAACTCACGGCCATATATATATTTTGGATCCATATGGAGGGGATAAGATAAGTTAGCGCTATCATTACAAAATTTTGCTTTAGATATTAAATTATGAAGTGCATAATTTCTTGTAATTTTGTTGTTAACATCCTCACAACCTTTTTATTAATTTTTTGCTAATTAATATTTGTCTATTAATTTGCAGAGGTACGATTTTAGTTTAGAGCTGTCTTCCAACATAGCGATTGAAGCCGCTTTCTCTCCAAATGGTCAATATGCAATTTCAGGAAATGGTATATATTATTGTCGTTTTTCCATTTCCCTGGCATCTATATTACATTCTAATATGTACCGGTTCTAACGAAAATTACCCATAGGTTTCCCTGCATATGTAGTTACAACTTCAAAATTTTGAAGTATATCTAACTTTGCCTTTTATGTTTGTTGCATCTACTTCGAGAACTTACAATAATCATCAACATGTTCTACACTTTCAACCTACATTTAGCCAATGACCAAACATCGCAATATCAATATTTTTACAGCATGAGAGAGGCGCTCATACTGTTTTTGTGTCCACTAAAAAATATAGCAGATGATCATTTTTTGATATGGTGGTATATTTCCTTTCGACACATCGTGCCAAAGCAGAAATCTCCTGTTGGACATGACAAACCCACTTCGAAAGACACTGTGGTGATTTGTTACAGTTTTCGTGTTGTCTGATATTGCTATTGTGATCACAGAATATGCGTAACCCAGTATTACACGCACACCTACCTCAGTGATTGGCTATATATTTCTGCATCTCTTTCCTCCAATCCTGCCGTTGCAACACTCAATCGCATTGTCGTCTCGAAGGTGGTCCTAAAGTTGCTGCCTTTTTTTAGTATAACTGTTCTTTTCTTGCAGATTGCCATAATTTGTTTGAAATTTCGGGTAGGTGTTGTGCTCTACACTTGCTTTTTTTCTTCTTTTAGTTGTTATCTCAGTTGGGAGTTTTTCAGGCTTTTGAGAGGAATAAGAGGCTATGTGTGTTGATCACATGGTTGGTTGTTTCTGTGGCGGCTCATCACAGTGGCAAACAGCCATTGTCTAGGATCGCGATCAAGAGGACGACGTTCACTGTTCACAAGTAGGCACATGTCAGGGTGTCCCCTTTGATTCTTGGACTCAAGGTTAGCCCCAGTCCTCACCACTGTTGTTTATCAGTTGTAGAATGATGGTTTCCTGACAATACTTTGGGGGCACCTGCGAATTATGATGCTCCAAGGCCATGATAGTGAATGGGTAAAGGTACAATTCTTTCATCCAGATCTCTCCAATGGTGATTGCGTTGGTGTTTTCTCTCCTGCCAATTTAGGTAAAAGTATTGGGAAATTACATTTAGACAAATTGATTGCCACATGAATCAATCCAATTAGCCATTTTCAGGTGAAATTTTTAGTATTGCAATCTGTCACCCTGAAAATGCGAGCCAGTATCCCCCAGTGCAATGTACAACTCCTATCACTTATGTTCCAATTAATTGATCTTCAGATATAATTCATTGTTAGGATTCAAACTTCGTGACATGCTCTTTTCGGTTAGTGTATTTTCCTAATATTTAGTGCAGTACCAAATTGGAAGCTTTAAAAAAGATGGCCGCAATAAGTCTAGAAATTGACACTTGAAACTTCAATCGATCAACCAGAGGGAAGATTTATCATTTGCACTATTTTCTGGAGGCATCTTGAAGGTAAGGTAATACCGTATTTTCTCAACTTCTCTACATAATAGCAACTCCAGTGTAATTATGAAAATGCATTTCCTCTTTTTCTCAGGTTTGAAAAAAACTTACTCCTGTAACAGCCGAAGATGATTTCTATCTCAAACAAGGTTGCATTTACGAAACCAAAGACACCTGTGCACCCACGTTTGGCACAAGGGAAGTCTTTGAATGAAGTAAGCTTGCCTATCAATACAAGTTGATTAATTTGTTCTCTGTGTGCCATTTACTACTTACGACCTGTAGGATGATTCTTATTTAACAAACACAATAAAAGAAGCTGCATGTGTCACACTGGACCACTCGATTCATGTTTAGTCAGTGCTAATTACGGTACGTAATGTATCCATATATACAGCACCATCACCGACTTTATATGCACTATAACTACGTAATCCTCTCATCTTTGTGCTTATTACTTATACGCATCCAACAGCCACCTTACAGTCTGTTGCCTTCTTTAGTCCATACGGCGCAGAGTAGCACGCTATTCATACTAGTATAATAACACCGATAATTTTTAGGCCACTCTAATTATTGTTTCATATATTAACGGTCAAATCTAAAAATGTTTGATTAATATGTACTATAATACGATGACTTGTAGTTGCATGCAACAGTTCTTGAAATACTATAGACTTATAGTAAACTCAACCTCAAATTTGATTGTTATGGGATAAGTAGAAAACGAAAGTAAGTAAAACGATAACAAGATGCATAAAACATTTCTATTTTCTGATTTTTTTTTGTCATATTTCTTAATGGTCAAACACCGTTTGACTTCATGAAAAATTAGACGGAGTGGGAAAAAAATGAGATACACACCGATGGAAGAATTGTAAAAATGAAATGAGTAGAATTTCGATGGCAAAAACGATATTACACACGTTTTCCATGACAGAAACAAAATTTTCCCTTTCACCGAATTGGTGGTTCTTGTTGCTAGATATTTGTCCAGTGCGGAAAAATCTCTGTCCTATTCTGGCTGAAAAGTACAGAGGCGGACAAGCAACAGGGCTCTGGGATTCGAGGCTGGACATACCGCAACAATCTTGTCCAGCTCAAACAGCGACGGCAGCGGTGGGTGGGGGGATGAATAGTACTAGCAGCGGTCAAGCTAAAAGGGGAGAGTCGGAGTGTGTGGATGTCAGGACGCTGTAAAACCGTTTTTAAATCCCCTGGGGCCTTGGCCAGCTGAGCATCCAGCTCAAAGTTCAGACACCACCACCGGGCAAAACCAAGCAGAAAAGGCTGCCGTTTTCTGCGCTCCGGCCAGGCAGAGGTGCCTTATTTTCTCTCCTCCTCGTTCGTACTTCAACTTATCTTTTGGCTTGTTACTTGCTGTGGGGCTTGCATTATTTAATGCTGGGTTGAAGTGTTAGGGCCTGGGAATTTTTTTCCCCTTTCCTACAAAAATTGATATGTTTTCTGTGAAATTTCTACAAAATTCATCTAAACTTCTTGCGAATCGAAGAGATCCTTAACTTTGACAATGTTTAGCCTTTCTGCCTTAAATAACTTACTACTGCTCCTTGTTAGTAGAACACATTTGTACAGGTTGCAGGTGAATTTGATAGGATTGTAAACTTGCTTTAACCGGTCACAGCATGGAGACGATTTAGCTCTGCGGTGAGCATACTATGCCACAATGTTTATGGTCTTATATTTTTGCAGGCAGCATGGGCCTTATGTGTGTCAAACAGTTGGCGAAACTCGCTATGCTTATACTATTAGCATTACTGCTGTTGTGTTACGGAGTTGGTAATGTCTATTGCTAAACCGTCCATGAGAACAGTGTAGATCTGCACTCACTGCTAGACTTCAAGGATGGCATCACCGATCCAAAAGGAGTCTTAAGTAGTTGGAACACTAGCACCCACTTCTGTAGGTGGAAAGGTGTCAACTGCAGCTCAACAAGACCATGGCGCATCACGGCGCTCAACCTCGCTGGCCTTAGCCTGGCAGGACAAATCAACCCCTCTCTCGGAAATCTTACGTTCCTTCGTGAGCTTAACCTCTCCTATAATAGCTTCCTTGGTACCTTTCCTCGTCTTGACCCTCTCCAACACTTGGAGATCCTTGACCTGCAAGGCAACAATTTGCAGGGGAATATTCCTGAAACACTTACAAACTGTTTCAACTTAAAACATCTGGAACTCTCTGTAAACCATCTAACGGGTATGATTCCTCCTAGCATAGGCAATCTTTCCAAGCTAGTATTTCTGGACCTTTTTCAGAACAATCTCATTGGGATCATCCCGCCAACCCTCGGAAACATCGCCACTTTAAAAGCATTCTCCCTTGCAGAAAATCAACTGAACGGACGAATTCCAGACGAGCTTTGGCATATGCCAAACATAGAGCAGTTGCACCTATACGAAAACGATCTATCAGGTGGAATCCCACATACTCTCTCTAATATGTCTTCGCTTCAACAATTATCCTTGGCCTACAATATGCTGGGCAATGCATTGCCATCTAACATGGGTGATGCCCTCCCTAATCTCCAAATTCTATACTTGGGGGGAAACATGTTCGAGGGTCAAATTCCAGCTTCCCTAGGAAATGCTTCAGGTCTAGTAGTGATAAGTCTAGCATATAATCATTTCACTGGTCAAATCGCAAACATTTTTGGAAAGCTTTCAGGGTTGACTTTGCTAAACCTTGGGGGAAATAAGCTTGAAGCTAGGGACAGTGTTGGCTGGGGATTCTTCCATGCGTTGGAAAATTGTAGTTATCTAGAAAAGCTTGTAATATCTAATAATCAGCTACAGGGAGTCATACCAAATTCTATTGGTAACCTTCAATATCTGATGATGGGTGGAAACAAACTATCAGGAATAGTTCCGCCGAGCTTAGGAAGACTTCATGGTTTAATTCAACTCTCACTAGATATAAACAATCTTACTGGCACAATTGAAGAGTGGATCGGGAAACTGATAAACCTGCAACATTTAAATCTCCAATTGAACAACTTCATCGGAACAATTCCACCCTCAATTGGCAATCTTACACAGTTGACAAATTTCTCTCTTACGAAAAATGAATTAACAGGTTTTATACCACCTAGCTTGGGAAACCTTACAAAGCTGACAGAGCTCCATCTAGCAAAAAATAAATTCGACGGCCTCATACCATCGGGCTTGGGAAGCCTTTCAGCACTTGTGAGTTTGGACCTTAGCTACAACAATCTCTATGGTAGCATACCTGTGCAGTTTGGTAACCTTATACAACTTACCGCACTAAATCTTTCATCGAACAAATTTAGTGGGGAAATTCCTGAAACCTTGGGCCAATGCCAACAGTTATTGAGCATTCAAATGGACCAAAATGTTCTTACAGGAAACATTCCGACCACCTTCAAATGCGCACGAAGGCCACTCCCTCGGGAATCTCTCCCATCCGTTACAGGCAGCATTCGAGGGGATATAAGGCCGCTCAGGGCGTACGTACAGGGGACAGGCTCACTGGCAATAGTTTCATAGACACCCACGCACAGAGCACTCAAGCTCGAGTTGTAAACACTCTTTGCAAACACCATCAGTAAGTTCCTCCGCCTCAGGAGAAGACTGGACGTAGAGTCATTACCCTCACGGGGGCTCGAACCAGTATAATTCGCTGTCCCTTGCTCGCTGACGCCACACCCGACCTTCATTCGATCCATTGTTGAGCGAAGTGCTTTTGGGTCCTACATACTCTTCACCCCCTCTTCACTTTTGCGGTCAGGCGATCCCGATCGTCGACAGCTGGCCCCCACCGTGGGGCCTGAGAGCTTCGCCCAACCAATAGTAAACTCCGGTTTTCAAGGTATGGCGTCTTCTGCAGCATTACATTCTGCGAGCTCGGGCTCGAATGCGGCCCTCGAGCATGGAAGTTCTACGTCCCTATTCTCCCCCTCTCCGCCGCTGCGAAGCCGTTTCGTTCTCATGGCCGCCAGCCATGACGAGAACATGGAGGAGGGGGAGCGCAGCCCGAAGACCCCTGAAGATGCTCGCCGGATGGCCCAGCTTCCCATCAACCAGGCCATAACCGCCCTCCGGTGAGAGGAGCTTGAGAAGATTGGAACGTCCTCGGGACGTTCCAGGCTCCCTCACTCGAGCGAGCGCCTCCGGGCAATCGCACGAGTCATGACTGACCCCGCGCGTCTAGCGTCGTGTTTTTTCGGCTGAGCTCTCGTAGACGAGCTTGACAAGGCCGCAACCGAAGCTGTGCCGTCATAGCGCCAGGGCCTCCCTGCTGGGTTCCGGTCGTTGAGGAGCGATGGTAGCTCCTCGCGCAGGCGCCAACACCCCCGCCGGTCTCCTGCGCACCGGTAGTCTCGAGGCTTGTCCCGTACGCCGCCTCGATGTCGTTCCCCGAGCGCGACTCCGGACGGGGTGCGGCGACGACCAGTGTATAGTGACCTCCGCTCCAGTAGCAGCACGTCAGGCCTTTCCCCCGACGTCCCTCCGAGGCGTCGGCGGGTCCATGAGCGCCTATAGTACCTCCCGGGCGATGCTCGGGCCCATCGCCGCGGCCGCCGAGGTCGCAGGGCGGAGCGCCAAAGCGACCGTGAATCCAGCTCCAGCAGCAGCGAGGACCTTCCCAGGTGTACCCCTGTCCCGACGTACGGCTACGCGGCACACTCTAATGACCTCCGACGGGTGCGATGGCCGACTCGCTTCAAGCCCGCGCTGATCGAGCGATTCGATAAGACGAAGAACCCTGAAGAGTTCCTCTCGATCTACACCACTGCCATCCTGGCCGCGGGAGGCGATGAGTATGTGATGGCCAACTACCTCCCGACCGTCATAGACGGTGCTGCCCGCACCTAGCTCTTCAACCGGAAACCAGGTACTTTCCGCTCATGGCGCCAAATCCAGAGCGCCCTCCGCTCGAATTTCCAGAGCTGCTATGAGAGGCCTGGCCGGGAGAAGGACCTGGATCGAGTGATCCAGGGAAAGAATGAGCCCCTCCGTGATTTCGTGCGGCGGTTCATCCACACTAGGAATCTGATCCCTAGTGTGTCAGATGAGGCTGTGATCAAGGCCTTCAAGTTTGGCGTGCGCGACCGGCGCCTTACCGAAGACCTGGAGATCACGGCGAGGCTCACCGTCGGCAAACTCTTTCGCATGGCGGAGCGCTACGCGGACGCGGACGACGCGGTCCGCTGGAAGCGCGACTACGACCAAGGTAAGCTTGGCGTCAATGCAGGCAAGGCTGGCCCCTCCGACGCTAAGAACACTGACCAGGGCTCAGCCGCCAAGAAGCGGAAGAGAGACCGCAAGCACGAGGGTGGTCGGCCTCAAGTAACCGTTTCGGCGGACGGTCGCTGTGAGGTTATGGAAGTACGGGACTTGGCCCAGGAGAGGCCGCGTTCCTAGCAAAACCGATCACGACCGCAGCAGGCGCAGCGCCGACCTCGGCAGGACGACCGTCGGTCCGGGTCGTGACAAGCCGACGACCGCTCGCAAGGTCCTGAGGGGCGGTCTCGGTTCGGTGAAGGCAAGTTTTGCCTGTTTCACAGGACTCCGGGCCACGACCTGCGGGGCTGCAGGGCCTGACAGGCCAAGCTCGAGGCCTTCTACGACGGGCGGGGAGAGATGCCTACGCTCCCGAGGGAGGGAGATGAGCCCGAAAGGGTAAACACCGGGGAAGACCAGGCCGACCTCGACTTGGGCTTCCAGCAAGGCGACCGCCGGATCGATGTCATCTTCGGCGGCTCCTCGGCATACCAATCCCGGCGCGAGATCAAGGAGGCCGCGCGCGTGGTCTACCAAGCCACCACTGGAAAGTCCACGGACTAGCCCTGCAAGTGGGTCGGGGCAACGATCACCTTCACACCAGAGGATGCCCCCCAGGGTATGTCGAAGGACCTCAAGACGGCCTTGGTCTTGACCCCGACCATCAGCAACACCGCGGTCGGGAGGGTCATGGTCGATGGTGGCAGGTCCCTTAACCTGCTGCTAGCCAGCGCGCTCAATCGGATGCAGATCCCCCGGTCGAAGGTCAAGAGCATCGCGATTCCATTCTTCGGGATCGTTCCTGGGAGCTCGACCACTCCTCTAGGGCAGGTGGTTCTGCCCGTCACCTTCGGTGCCTCGGATAACTTCCGCACCGAGTTGATCACCTTCGAGGTGGTCGAGGGTGACCTCCTCTACAACGCCATCCTAGGGCGCCCAGCCCTGGTCAAGTTCATGGCGGCCAACCACTACGGTCACCGATGCATGAAACTCCCGGGGCCAAGTGGCATCATCACCGTGCGCGGCGATCTCAAGGCTGCGCATGGCTGCGAGACTCAAGCTCTGGCCCTCGCCGGCATACTACTACAGCGAGGCCCGGAGGTGACGGTGAAGAATGCCCGCCAGAAGCCGGCGATCGGCCAATGAGGGCTCTGAAGGATCAAGGCCGAGGAGAGCAACCCGACCAGATGCGTCCACATCTCGGCTGGGCTAGGTTCCAAATAAGAACTCGAGCTCGTCACCTTCCTCCGCGCCAACAAAGGAATATTTGCTTGGGAACTGGTGGATATGCCGGGTATCCCGAGGGAGGTCGTTGAGCACAAAGCGCAGTCGCGCCCGACCGGCTTTGCAGGCGCCAGAGGTATGGCGTTCTCGCCAGAGAAGGTCGCCATCATTAGAGAGAACCTTGACAAGCTCCTGAAGGCCGGGTTCATCCGGGAGATCGACTACTCCGAGTGGTTGGCCAACCCGGTCATCGTCCAGAAGAATGGCGGAAAATGGAGAATGTGTGTGGACCATACGGGGTTGAATTCGGCATGCCCGAAGGACAACTTCCCGCTCCCGCGCATCGACCAGATTGTCGACTCCACCGCGAATGCCAGGATGCTAAGCTTCCTGGATGCTTACTTGGGTTACCACCAGATCAAGCTAGCGGTTGAAGATGAGAGCAAGACGTCGTTCATCACGCCATTCGGGACCTACTGCTACACGACCATGTCATTTGGTCTCTGCAACGCCGGCACGACCTTCCAGCGCCTGATGACCAAGACGTTCGAGCCCCAGATCGTCTGCAACCTCGAAGTCTATGTGGACGACATCGTCGTCAAGAGCTCTTCTGAGGGCGACCACGTTCAAGACCTTGAGGAGACCTTCGCCAACTTGAACAAGCACAATATTAAACTCAACCCAGAGAAGTGCTTGTTCGGTGCTGCTTTAGGGAAGGTGCTCGGCTACATGATCGGGGGCTCTGGGGTCGGCCCAAATCCAGAGAAGATCGAGGCAATCGAGAAGATGGCGCCCCCGACCTCGGTGAAACAGGTACAATGCCTCACCGGCCGTATGGCCACCCTTAGTCGGTTCATTTCGAGGCTTGGCGAGCGTGGGTTGCCATTCTTCAGGGCCTTGCGCAAACAAGGTAGCTTCGAGTGGACTCGAGGCGATGATGGATCGCTCGACGACCGGCGTACCTTTCAAGCCCACTTGCTTACCACACCGCAGCCGGGCGAAAGCAATTGTTGCTCTACTGCGACCACCGCCATTTGTCGATGCGTGTTGGTGGCGAGCGGGATCTGTGGCAAAGAATCGATTTACTACATCAGCGAGGTTCTGCACGGCCCGAAGGAGTGCTACCCGCAGGTTCAGAAGCTCCTATATGCCCTTCTCATGGCTTCACGCAAGCTCCGACACTACTTCCAGGCGCACTCGGTGGTCGTCCCAAGTAGCTTTCCGCTCGGGGACATTCTGAGGAACCCGGAGGCTGAGGGTCGCATTGCCAAGTGGGCCATGGAGTTGGCGGCATTCGACGTCTGGGTCGTGGCGCGCACGGCTATCAAGTCGCAAGTGCTCGCCGACTTCGTGGTCGAGCAAATGTCGCCGCCCGCTCCCGAGCCCGAGGTCGTGGAGGAGAAACCCTGGATCATGTACTTCGATGGCTCAAGGTCTTTCAAGCGCTCGGGGGCTGGGATTCTCATCCTTACTCCGCGCGGCGACCGCCTGAGGTACGTGGTTCGTTTTGGGTTCCTAGCGACCAACAACGTTGCAGAGTATGAGGCTCTCCTGGCAGGCCTGCAAGGCCCTGGGCGTACACCGGTTGATCGTACGGGGCGACTCTCAGCTCATCATCAATCAATACAACAAGGAGTATCAGTGCTCGGGAGATTCGATGGCCAAGTACCTTGCCGAGGCTCGCAAGATGGAGAAGTGGTTCTAGAACCTGGAAATCACGCATGTGGCATGGAAGGACAACTCCGAAGCTGACTTTCTCTCCAAGCTCGGGTCGTCCGACGATGAGATCCCTCCTGACGTGATCCTGGAAACCCTAGCGTCTCCTTCCATCTCCGATCAAGAGGCCTCGGTCGCCTTCATTGAAGGTGTCCCCTCGTGGGCCGAGCCAATACATCGCTTCCTGGCGACGAGGGAGCTCCCAACCGAGCCAACGGAAAGGAGCAGGATCAAGCGCCGGGCCAGCTCGTACAGACTCGTGGACGGCAAGCTATACCGTCGTAATCTTTCCAGCATCCTGACGAAGTGTGTTACCACAGAGGAGGGTAAGTACTTGCTACACGACATTCATTCAGGTCTGTGTGGAGCACACTCTTCTTTCAGGACCATGGTCGAGAAGGCTTTCCGCATGGGGTTCTACTGGCCCACGGCACTTCAGGACGCGTGCAACATTGTCCGTACCTATCAAGCTTACCAGTTTCATGCTCGGAATAAGTCGATCACCGCTTACGCTTCCGCACCATCCCGCCGCTTGGCCTTTCTCGACACGGGCCGACATCCTGGCCCTTTTTCAGCAGCAAAGAGAGGGAAGAAGTTCCTGTTAGTCACCATCGATACCTTCACCAAATGGATCGAGGCCGAGCCCGTCCCAACCATCACGACTCGTGCGGCGGTCAAATTCTTCCGCCTGTTCGTGGTCACCAGGTATGGAGTTCCATGCAGAATTATTACTGACAATGGAACTCAGTTTACAAGCGAGCTATTCCAAGAATACTGCCAAGGTATAGGCACCAAAGTATGCTATGCTTCGGTCACCCATCCGCAGAGCAATGGAGCGATGGAAGCGCTAACGGCAAATCGCCGACACAGGTGGACGAACTTCCCACCGTCTTATGGTCTATTCGTACCACGACCAGCCGGGCAATAGGGTCCACACCCTTTCGGCTTGTGTTCGGTACTGAAGCCGTCCTGCCTTCTGATGTCACACTGGGCTCTGCCAGGGTCGACTTGGTCGATCAGATCGACTTCGAGTAAGAACGGTCTCTTGACCTTGCCCTGGCGGAAGAAGTAAGATGCCGTGCATTGCTACGATCGGTGCAGTACCTGCAAGCTCTTCACAGACATGCATCTCGATCGGTACGACCTAGGGAGCTCCTTGTTGGGGACTTAGCCACGAGACGGATTCAGCATCCGCCCAACACCAACAAGTTATCCTCATGTGGAGGGCCCTATAGAGTTGTTTCAACAGATCGCACGGGGGCTTACCGGCTAGCGATGCCCGATGGCAGAGAGCTCTCTAGCTCGTGGAATATCGACCAGCTTTGCAAATTCTATGTGTAACCCTTTTATCTCAAATTTCAATAAAACTCTTGTTCATTTGTCATAAGTGGCCTCTGCACGTCTTTTTTTTATGTTTTGTGTTGGCTTGAACTCACCTCTTGGTGCTCGACCTACGTATGAGCGCGCTTGCTCTTGGCCTATGTATCGGAGGCTTACCCTTCACCCCTAGTGGTCGAGTTACGTGTAAGCCGAAACTCTTCGCAACAATACTCCCCCTGCACCAGGGTTCAAGCTAAGCTCCTGACCGGGTCCAACGAGCAGCACGTAAATTATAGTTATAGCTCGAGCCTCACCCTCGATTCTAACTTTTTCCCCGTACAACCATGTTATGCTTCCTATGGCTCCTTCTCGATCTTGCAGGTCTGGATCTTTGCTGGTTCTTATCTTGCGCTCAAGGCCGGCGTTGCTCGACCTTGAGCCCAATGGGGGCTAGGCGAGGAATACTACCAGTAAGGCTGAATGCACGATTGGAAAAATTCCTTGGTCGAGAAATGACAAAGCGAGCTGAAGCATTAACTTATCCTAGTCAAAATTACAAGTGTTCTGTTGAACCATTTTTTTTCACAAGTCTTGCAGGAGATCTACCCTATCTACAGGTCCGCCATCTCGCACGCGAGTTTTTCCTGCTCGAGCTCGGCTACCTTAGCCCTCAAGGTCGACAGCTCGCCCTGGAGTCGGAGGGCTTCGATGGAGGCATCGGCGGCGCGACGACGTTCATCTTGAAGCTAGGCCAAGGCAGTCTTGGCCGCCTTGCTCGCCCGACCCAGCTTCTCTTCGAGCTCTTGGATCTTGGCTTCGAGCTCGGGGGAGGTGTTCGGTGCAGCGGCCGCCTGGTCCACAGCGACCTTGCTCCGCTCTTTAGCCTTGGCTCGCTTGGCCTCGAGCGCCCTGGTCGATCTTGAGCGTTCATCTTCTAAGGCCTTGAATGCGTGCTCCCGTTCCGATTCGATGGCCCACTTCAACTTGGCCTTATGGGAAACCTCGAGCGACTTCACCACTTCGCGGAGGCCGGTGATCTCATTGGAATCTATTGCCGCCCTCTGCGCAGCCTCTTCTAGCTCGGCTCGCAGGTCCTCCACGAGCTTGGAGCGCACGGTCTCCCGGGCCTCTACCACATCGAGAAAGACCCTCAGGGCGTCAGCGTGCATATGGAGACCTTGCAGCCCTTGGGTTATGGAGGTGGTGGCCTGCAGGGCCCGACAAGGTTAGCTCGATCTTCACTGGAAGAAATAAAACAGCGGGGAAGTTTGGGCCTAGGTCCGAAGAAAACGTACCTCGGCGAGGCGGCCCTCGAAGGTGGCTCGGGAGTACCCAGACAGACCTACTACCAGACGTCCCTGCAGCGGAGTGGCCTGCCGTCGCCGCTGGGGTGTGGTCCTCGGGCACTCTGTCACGAGTGACCGCGCCTCGAGCTCCCTTCTCAAGGGGGCTCGATTCGCCTCCATGCTTGCCCCCATGCTCGGGCCCGGTGGCGACCTTGCCCTTGTCTTCCGCGGCGGGAGGGTCTCAAGCTTCCTCCCCGGTGGCGGTTTTGGCTTCGCCCGTGGCTCGGTCCACCATGCTTGCTGCGGCCGGAGCATCTTCAGGGTTGGTGGCTCGAGGAGTTTCCTTCGCCACGACCGGCGATCTCGACCGACGCCCGCAGCCGTTCTCCTTGGTCTCCTCGGGCGGACGCCGTCTCCAACACCCACCTCGCCGGTGGAGTAGTCCTCGCTGGCCGCGGGGTGAGGTTCCTCCTCGTTCGGGTCATCAAGGCCTTGGTCGAAGCTCCCAACCGGCTCCGGATTGGGCGAGCCCGGTGGAGCGCGCCTCTGACCCGAGGGCCGACGGGGCGCCAGCACAAAATCAGCCCCTTCTTCCTCGGACTTAGACTCGCCCTGGACAATAGTCATTGTCAATTCGGGTAGGTGTTGAGCTCTGACGCTCAAGGTCTGCGATTAAGAAGCGGCTACTAAGCTACGAATGTTGAGGAAATCCCAACGAAAAGAACCCAAATGATGTACCTGAACAGCAACCTCCGCGTCGCATGAGGCTGGCGGGGCCCCCGGTGCCCTGCAGAGGGGACGGAATCTCTCCCGCGGGTTCTTGTCCTTAGGGCTGGCGCTGGATCCTGGGCCCCGGTCGAAGTCCTGGCCGCCTCCGCGGTGCTCTGTTGCTGCGAAAAGGGTTCGGGGTGAGATGACGAAGGAGCACGAGCGAAGAGCTGGGGGCTCGACCAAGGCGCATCACCGTTGTCGTCGCCCACTCGACGCGGCGCCTTCTTGAGTTTTTTCGCCGCCTCGCTCGGGCCGGCCTCTTCTTTCGCCTTCTTGCCCTTGCGCAAGGGCAAGATCTTCCTCGCCGTCTCCAAAGAAATCGAGTTTGTCCTTTGGAAGCATCGAAGGCTTAAAAAGAGATCCAGATGAGCAAGGTCTAGAAAAGCTTGGTCTGGAGTGGACTACCTCGGCTTATGCGGCAAAGACGCTCTCTCGACAAAGCTCGCCGAGGGTGTAGTCGTCTGTGCCTTCCCGAACATCTCGTTCATTCAGGCGGCGATCCAGGACTCCTTCGGCACTACTGAAAAGGCCAATTCATTAAGAGGAACTAGGGAGCGAGTCCGAAGCAAACCTTGAGTTAATGCAACTCACCAGACGTTCCTTCGTGGGTCATGTCGTCACGGCCCTGGATCTCGTAGAAGGGGTGCTCCCTCCTCCGTAGGGGGAACACCCGGCTTCTCAGGAAGTCATTGGCGATGCCTTGCCCGGTGAGGCCTCGCGAGGCGCAAATATGGATGGCCGCGATAGCCTCCTAATCGTCCTCCAGGTCGCCCGACTCCGGGGTCTTCTTCTTCCCGCTCAGGGGGTACCGTCGAACAACAGCGTGCCATCCTCGCCGCGTTTCAGGTAAAACCATCGTTCGGCCCACAGGCCGAGGGAGTCGCGGGGGCGCATTTGGGGGAAGGACCACGGGATTCCCGTTCGTAGCCAAAAATAGAGGCATCCGACCACGGGGTCCTTCCCGGTGCGGAAAAGGGAGAAGAAGCGGGAGAAAAGCGAATGTGTGGGAAGGATTCCAAGGAACCCCTCGCACAGGTGGGAGAAGATGGAAAGCACAAGAACGGAGTTGGGTACCAGATTGATCAACTCGATCTCGCATGCGGCGAGAACGGTTGTGAGGAAGTCGCTCTCCGGCGTCCGCAGGCCGAAGAGCATGTAGTGTTCCGTACTAACAAGCTCGTCATCCCGTGGTTGCGGCTCGGTCTCTCCGTCTAGCAGCCGCCATGTCCACGGGTCCAACAGTCCCAGCCTCTCGAGCTCTCGCATTCTCGCCGCCGTCAAGGAGCTCTTCCCGAGCTTGGCCATGTCGATTGAAGGGGAGTTTGGTCGGAGGAAGAAGAAGAGTTCGAGCAAGGAAGTGAAAACTGTGAGGAAACAGGAAGTTCGAGGAAGGGGCGGTGGGCTCTGGCCTTATAAGCCCAGAAGTGCTGCAGACCGACAGATTGGGGCACATCGAAGGACGCACCGATTAGGTGATGCGACAGGAGCAATTTAAGGCTGCGCGGCGGAATCGAGGCGGTGCGAACGGTTCCGCTGTCTGGCCGTACTGGGATTTCGAAGATCAAGAGGCGTCAGGTGTCATCTCGTCAAGGCCTGACGTTCGATTTCCGCCCGACCTCGATCTCAGGTTTGAAGATTCCAGAAATCAGTCCCGTCTCTGTTGAGGCTCGAGATCAGCCCGTGTTCCGACCACGATCTTGAGCCTCAGGGGCTAGCTGTCGGGGACTGATAGATTTCTGCCAAGTCAACGTGCGGTCAACAGGGTATCCAGCTCGGGGCCTCCAACCACGACCTGGTTCGCGCGGTCTCACACGACCTAGAGCCTGCCTAGACCAGGGTCTGCTTCCGTACTCCCTCAAGCTCGAGGTCGTGAGGTCAGCTCTTGGTCGGGCGGTTTCGCCTCAGGATGTGGGGCGTGCATTTACTCGGCGGTTACCAAGACCTGAATAGTGGCGTCAAGGCAGAAGTGGGCGCCATTTCCGGAAGCAGTTACAGCCCACCTTCAATGCGCACGAAGGCCACTCCCCCGGGAATCTCTCCCATCCGTTACGGGCAGCATTCGAGGGGATATAAGGCCGCTCAGGGCGTACTTAAAGGGGATAGGCTCACTGGCAATAGTTTCATAGACACCCACGCACAGAGCGCTCAAGCTCGAGTTGTAAACACTCTTTGCAAACGCCATCAGTAAGTTCCTCCGCCTCAGGAGAAGACTGGACGTAGAGTCATTACCCTCACGGGGGCTCGAACCAGTATAATTCGCTATCCCTTGCTCGCTGACGCCACACCCGACCTTCATTCGATCCATTGTTGAGCGAAGTGCTTTTGGGTCCTACATACTCTTCACCCCCTCTTCACTTTTGCGGTCAGGTGATCCCGATCGTCGACAATAAGCTATTTTCATGATTAAATGACAAAACAGACGATTTATCAATTATGCGGTGAATTAATCATTTGACTATATTAATTGCACTCTGATTAAACTATTCATGACAGGTTAGTCCCCGTCACTGATTAATTGGCCAACTAATCGGCCAAGTCGGCCATTTTTCATAAAGTGCTGTCAAGTCCCCATGTCTTTAAAAAAATCAAATCCCTTCATAAAAAACAGAAATCAAAATCTCTCTTCTCTTGGGTCTAAGGTGGATCAGGAAGCGGGCCTGGAGTTGGCCTAAATAAAGAAGAGCCTAATTATCTTGCATTTTTTGCTCATTTTTTCCAATGGAGAACCTGCAGGCCGCAGCCTCACCTCCTAAGAGCATCTCCAAAGAGAGCCCCTAAACCAACCCCTAAACCTTAAAATACGGAGTTTAGTAAAAAATACAGATCCAACAGGGCCCCTAATCCAGCCCCTAAAATTAGGAGACCCCTAAATTTGCCTCCTCAGCCCCAATTCCCAGGGAGCCCCTAAACCAACCCCTAAACCTTAAAATAGGGAGTTCCTAAAGATACACCAGGAGATTGAAGACAGGGAAATACATGAGAGGCTTGAGATGATCTTATTGAGCATTTGTGGGCAATTCACGGTAACCGTAGTTTGATTCATTATTCGGAGTTTCTATTTATCTATTTATCATTTTTGAAAATTTTAAATTTAAATTTTAAATATCATGTTTTTAAATTGTAAATGTTAATATGCTTATGTTTTATGTATTACAAATATTTTTGATTGAATTTTAGTGGTGTCAAATGAAGATTATACATAGCGGATATGTCAAAATAGGAGAAAAAGTAAAATAGGGACTGAGATTTAGGGATGTTTGTGGACTTATGCTCAAAACAGGCCCTAAAAAATAGGGGGAGTCCCTAAATCCAAAATAGGGGCCCTGTTTTAGGGGCCCTTGCTGGAGATGCTCTAAGTCCCAAGTCCAAATTTTTTTATTTAATATTTACTTTAAATCTTTTTTCGAAACTAATCAATGGAAAAAAATTACAAAAATGGCCTCCCGTCGCCCCAGTATGGGGCGATAGGTGCCCAGGCTAACGGCTAATCCGACAGTTTGAAACAACGAGTGGTGACGTGGCACCGATCACCCAATAAGGGGGCGATTGCCCGGGCCTGGGGCGACAGGAGCCATTTAAATGCCGTGATCGTGAAAGACTGTGCTCATTTCACGCAAGTAAGGAGGAGAACAACAAGCGAGAAGAGAAGAGAAGAGGAGAGGAGAGGAGAGGAGAGGAGAGGAAAGAAAAGAGAGGAGAGGAAAAAGAGAGAAAAATTAGAAAAAAAATCATCGCTTTTGTGGAGGTAAGTTTGAGATTTTTATATGCAAATAATGTATTAGGTAATATTTAGAAATATAATGTAGAGATTTATTGTAGTAGGATTTTCTAGTATTTAGAAATATTAGGATTGTGTAGTATTTAGTATTTAGAAATGTAGAAATTTAATGTACTCGAAAATATTAGGCAATATTTAGAAATTTAATGTAGTAGGATTATGTAGTAGAAATGTTGTTATGCAAAGAATGTATTAGGCAATATTTAGAAATTTAATGTAGTAGGATTATGTAGTAGAAATTTTGTTATGCAAAGAATGTATTAGGCAATATTTAGAAATATAATGTGGTAGAAATTTAATATCATGATGAAACATGGTAGGCTAGCCATATGTTGCGGGTAATATTCAAAAATTGCGATGTAGAAATTAAAGGAAGTATGATATATCATGTACATATGCAGTTTTTAAGATTAAGACAAATTAATAATATATAGTAGTAATTCTGTAATGAAAAAAATGAGCAGTCAAATTATTTATTTATAGTCGAATTTCTTAGTATGATCACCATCGTTTTATATATTTTATTTTAGAGTAGTATTTAAAACATAGTAGGCTAGCAACATATAAATGACGTTGTCGGGCATTGTGCTACGTTAGAAATTAGTAGAGTAAAAAATTGGAAATGTCGAGCAATCGTTAGAAATTAGTAGAGAAAAATTTGAAATATAATGTAATATTTATATGGTAATGCATGATGCGGTTAGATGGAGAACTCGATGATTTTTTTAGGTTCGGACGTTGTAGGCAAAGATGTCGAGAAATTGTATTTTCAAATATTTTATGGAGATGGGGAGATAGCACAGGGGGTGGATGGAGTGGATTTGTTAGCATTTTCAACAGTCGTACGGGGCATATCTAGGCCGAGATATAGGACATACAGGGCCTTGTTCGAGTGGAAGTTTCGGATGTTCAATTTGGATGCACAAACTGTTCGGCTGCGGGTTAGAGCAATAGTAAGCCGTGCGCAACACTATTTTTATGGAGAGTTGATTCCTATTAACGCGACATCGTCATGGAGAAGCTATGTTGGGTTTGCCGTAGAGCGAGGCTGACCGCTCATGTTGCTGGTACAGTAGTACCAGGTACCTCCATCGGTGTCGGAGGTTCGTGATGTCGGGGTAGATATTACGGAGGAGGGGAAGACAAATATGCAAGAATACGATGATGAAGGTGGCGAGGAGCCTGGAGACAGGGGACACGAGATTTGCGGTGGTGAAGGGATCGGGGGAGGCGAGGAGACGGTCATGGAGACGCGGGGGGGTGGCCGATGAGGGGGAGGAGGTAGAGGATATAGTTGACTTGATGGAGGAGGAGGACCGTGCGGATGAGGAAGTCCCTGATGGCAAACACTCGAACGAGGAGGACAATACTCCTGAGGTGTCTGTCCCTAGTGCATGGACTAATTATAATTTCAAAGACCTAACAATGAATGAAGGGAACAGAGATGCATGGGAGTATCGGGCCATATATAAAGACAAGGAGGCTGTGATGGATGCAGTGAAGTACTGGTTAATGTCTCTTCGGTGGTAATTCAGGATAGTGAAGTCCAGCAAAAAAGAGTATGATGTGAATTGCGTAGTTGATTCGTGCCCATGGCGGGTGCATGCATACAAAGGGAAGTGGAAGGACTACTGGAAATGTTCCATAGTGATGGAGCATAACTGCGAACTGGAGGAAGCGGACCAGAAACACCGCAATCTGTTGTCTATTTGGGTAGCAAATGTGTTTTATTATCAGATCGTGGACAATCCGCACATGCAGCCTCGATCTATTATCAGAGCCGTAGAAGAGAGGTTTCAGTACAAGATTAGCTACGGAAAGACATGGAGAGCAAAAAGGACAGCTTTGCAAATACGGTTCGGGACGTATGAGGCTTCCTACAAGAATATTCTACACTTGCTCAGGGCAATATCACGTAGGAATTCCGGTACATTCATCGACCTTGTAGAGTTTCCCGTGGATGGCGTGTGCGCGAGTAAGTGGGTCTTGCAGCGGGCCTTCTTCGCCCTCGGCGTATGCATAAATGCGTTCCGACACTGTCGCCCAGTCATTTGCATGGACAGCACATTCCTCACAGGGAAATACATGGGCCAGATTCTAACTACAATCGCGGTGGACACCAATACCAGTCGCATTGGCCTTCGTGGAGGGGAAAACACGGAGAGTGATGCATCGGTTTCTTGAAAGAGTCAAGTGGCATTGTTCAGATCATACGATGCATGTGTCATCCATGACCGATATGCAGGTTACTGAGGGCGATCAGGGATATGCAACAAGGGTCCGACGTCGTGGGAGCAGCATGGTGGCCAGACCTAAAGAGCAGGTGGTGCATGAGGCACATGGGTGTCAATTTTTTTCATCAGTTCAAGAACAAGGAGCTTATGAACATGTACAAGCAGCTGTGCAAACAGAACCAGCGGAGGAAGTTCAATGCACTGTGGAGGACGTTGGATGAACTAACCAAGAAGCAATCACTGAATCCAAGGGATAGCGCTAGTTCATCAAGAAACCCTATGGTCTACCACGAGCAAGGAGATAACCCCACAGCCTTGTGTGCACTCCCGACCGACGCACCAAACATTTGGTGTAGGCCGGGGACAAGCATAAAGAGTTTCACAGACTGGATACGACACGAGCCGTTGGAGAAATGATCCCTTCTGCATGACGAGGGTGGTTCCCGTTATGGAATAATGACAATGAACCTGGCGGAAATTTACAACTGGGTAATGAAAGGCATGAGATGCCTTCCGTTGGTGGGCATTGTTGAAGGTGTGTTACTAGGCACCTAAAGATATTTCGTTGAGCGGTACAAGAACTCCGCTGTATGTATGTCGGACAATCGCTTGTCCTACTCAACGGTTGTATCTACGTACATGGCCAACAAGACACGGAAGGCACAGACACATCGCTTGACACCGGAGAGTGGCGTGGAATGGAGGTACCGCGTGCACTGCGGTGACCGGGGTCGCAGAGGTGCCCACTGGGAGAGGACTTCCCATCTGTGCATACTCCGAGCTGCTGACCGCGAGTGCTCCTGCCAGAAGCCATGCTTGCTGCACTTGCCGTGTTCGCACGTGATTGCCGCAGCTGCCGAGACACACCAATCATGTCGTCTGTACATCTCCCACTGCTACTACAAGCAAAGTGTTCTCAACACGTGGCATAACGAGGTGTACGGGTAACGAGTCGATGGATCGTTCACGGCAGCCCTCCTACAGGGCATCGATGGGTACCAGACATTTGAATGTTGAAGTAGAAGGTCGGGCGTCGAAGGACATGGCGTATTAGGAACGATATGGACGAGTCCGAAGCGCGTCGTAATTGTGGATAATGTAATTTTATTTCATATATTTGTAAATGTATTTCTTCACTTCATGTACTTCAATATTTACTGGTTATTTATTGTTCCCGTCATGTAATTTTTTGTTCTATGTGCGCGGTCGAACATATGTTTAAATATGCAACATTTCATTACTTCTCATTTAATTTTTGGTAGTTGTAATGTGTAACATTTACTTATTGCCCAGTTTGTTTTATTTGCCTTCTACATTTGCTTATTGTCCAGTTTGTTTTATCTGCTTCCTACATTTACTTATTGTCCAATTTGTTTTATTTGCTTTCTAACCATGTATTTTCTTTGTAACCACGCAGGCACAGGCGACGATGGCGGGAGTGGGGCGTGTTGCTGACGCTTGCCCTGAGCTGCTAGACCAGACCGTGGATTTGACCCACCGGTCTAGGTAGTCTGCAGTTCAGGGCTGAGAGCAGACGACACTGCACCCTCGAGTGCTAACAAGTTGCTTCGCATCGACCCACGCTGGGTTCCATAGTAAGCTGCCAACTTTTTCTACTCTTTTATGTATATGTACTTACCTATGAATACAATTTTAACGACGATAAACACTACGTGCAGGTTACGGGCGGCTGGCTTACTTCCGCTCTACAGGATGGTGGAGCAGACGACTGCCCCGGCGGAGGGCACGCACGTCGCACGGTTCGGGTACGACCGGTCCCTGCTGACCGCACTCGTCGACCGGTGGAGACCGAAGACGCACACTTTCCACCTGCCCTACGGAGAGATGGCTCCGACACTGCAGGACATGTCATTTCTCCTAGGACTCCCCTATGCGGGTCCTGCAGTTGTGTCGCATGAAGCCTTCATCATGTGGCATGCGGAATTGCAGGCGCGGTTCATCGAGGTGCAGCGACACCCCGGTCGCCCGTGACGCGTTCTCAAACCGGGTGGCAGACGCACGGATGTCAAAGGCGTGGTCGCTTGGTTCACGGTTAGTACCTCTTTCATTGCAGTTTAACGGATACGCGCTAAGCTACTAACAATATTGTACCAAATGCTGCAGGCTAAGCATATCCACCCGCACGCCGAGGAGGAGGACGTGGCACGCCACCTAGAGGCGTACCTACTGTTGCTGTTCGGTTGGGTGATGTTCCCGTCCTCGCACGGGAACACGGTGGACCGGCACCTGATCGAGTACGCCCAGTCGATCGCCGACACCCCGGCGGATGAGATAACACATTCCATTAAAATCTCTTATGACAGGACATATCTAACTTTCTCGTTGTAAATAGATGGTGCAATGGTCGTGGGGCTCTGCCGTTCTCGTGGCGACGTACAGAGGTCTGTGCGATGCTGTCTCTCGGGCAAAGCAGACCGTGACGATGACGGGTTGTGTCCTGCTACTGCAGCTATGGTTCTAGGAGCGCTTCTCTGTCGGTAGGCCTTTGGTTGACGCCACGCCGTACTCACAGGGCCTATACGAGTAGGACCCAATGGACTGGCCCACCATGGGCCTCTACTGGGTTCGGCGACAAGTATGCCCCCTTGTATCTTATTCCCCACTTTCACACTTTCATAACATGCACTACTTTTTATTTTCGCGCATCGGTTGTACGCCAACCAATAGGTCAGGAGGTCCTACCCCGAGTTCGTTTGGGAGTTCGACAGGCTCTAGGACGAGGACGTGCAGTGGATGCCATACAACGTGTACGACGTCCATGTCCGAGCACCTTACGGGCTCTCCGAGCTTTGCTGGAGGGACGAGCGGGTCTGGCACACCCGTAAGGTCCTCGTCTTCGACCTGTGCGTGGAGGAGTACTCGCCACACCGAGTGTTGTGGCAGTTCGGCCTCTTCCAGTCTTTTCCCTTGACCTGCTCACGTTGTCTCACGTGGCGCTCACAGGTACGACTCCTGAGCACACTGCTCAGCATTCCCGCGGAATTGATGTCGTATGTAAATTGCCGTTTTTGCATTGTGCACTCAGTTCTCGCATCGCTTGATGACGTGGGCACTGACCCAGATGGGGGCTGCACTGGGCACTCAGTTCTCGCATCGCTTGATGACGTGGGCACTGCAGTGGGACGACACAGAGGAGGACACGATCATCGAGACCCGACCGTACGACCATGCCATGTACGAGCAGTACATGGAGTGGTTCGCGCCGCGGACTCGGCTCAGGGTGGGGTACACACTAGCACCGTATGTCGTAGCTCATGCATCGGTGTCGGACATGTACCCTTCACAGATGTCTCAGAGGGACAACTTCACGGTAAGTGCCACAATCGAATCTCATACGTGTGTCATATCAACCCGGCATTACATGCAGGCACAACTTGTAGCGGAGGTGGAGGTGGAGGCTATGTCCATGTTGACGCGCCTCCGAGCGGGCATCCAGATGACCACCGCTGAGCTTGAGGCATCTTTTGTGTGGGTCTGTAACACGGTGAGGCAGATAGGTCGCCTGGCCACCTGCCGGAGGGGGGGCGGAGATGTCGTCGGACGAGAAAATTGAATATATGCCACCGCAAAGATGAGCCCTTATCCAAATGCCATCATGGTCCTGAATCACTTTAAAATGCCCCTCGAAAGGGAGGCCTTCTCGCCCACGATGCCATTCCAGCCATTTTGCTGCAGAGAAAATCACTTATTCCCATTTTGCCCTTCAGTCAAAGCGCTCATACAGACTTTTGATTTGAAAATTCCGGACATGGGCAAGGCTCATATACCGAAACTTTTTTCAAATCAAAAGTCATGAACCAATTTCTTTTGAACTGAATTTTGTTGAACCAAAAAAATTTTAATAGAAAGTTCTCCACCCAAGAGTTTTTGAAATTTCTCCACTCGAAATTTTTCTAGTTTAAAATTTCTCGAGTTGATGTTTTTCTAGTTGAAAGTTATCGATTTGGATTTTCCCGGATTGAAAGTTTCTCAAGTAAAAATTTTCCAAGTAGAAAGCTCTCAAATTGAAATTTTCAATTAATTTCCTTATTCAAAATTTTTCAAGCGATTTGAATTTTGCTGAGTTAAAAATTTCCAGAGTTTTGATTTTACCTAGTTAATTTTTGTCTAGTTGAATTTTTTCGAGTCGAAGCTTGCTATTTAAAATTTTCTAATTTGAAAATTATATATTAGAAAGAAAGGAACAGGGTGCCACTGAGGGGCAAAATGGGAATAAATGATTTTATCTGCAGCAAAATGGCTGGAATGGCATCGTGGGCGAGAAGACCTCCCTTTCGAGGGGCATTTTAAAGTGATTCAGGACCATGATAGCATTTGGATAAGGGCTCATCTTTGCGGTGGCATATATTCAATTTTCTCGTCGTCGGACACAGCGAACCGCGTCCCTGTGGGCCAACACCTCCCCCTCCTCGTGGAGCCGTGACTGCACCTCCTCATGGCAGTCATCCCCCACGGCCCGATGTCGGCCACTACTAGCCCTCGTGTCCTCCCGCACAGCAGCAGTGGGGACAGTGGGGTCACAAGGGCCAGTCTTCGTCTTCCACCCCACCAGGACACTAGGGTTCTTTCGGCGACGTGGACTACGACAATATCGAGGAGGAGTCAATGTTCGACATGGAGCAGTACCTGTCCACTAACTACCTCGCCCCCTCTCAGCTCCTGGGAGCACCGCACCAGGACACACCCGAGTCGCCGACAGACTACACTACCCCTGCGCCGCAGGGCCGGCTTGGGAGGGTCGCCCGTCCTCCGTCGCCACTCACGTACCCCACGAACCAGATCAGGAGGTGTGGGCGTGACTGAGTTGTTTTACAGCTGTGCTTTTGTAATTTCTTTATCTTCAGCACCATGTTGTATAACTGTCTGAACTCAGTGCTTGCATTTTTTTAGCTTATCCTTCTCAATTAGTAATGTGTGTGCCTTTTTCAATTTTCGCAACTTCGTGCCGGGGCAACGCCCGGCCAGCTCGCCCATAGATAAGTGGTAGCTCGTGTTGCGTAGGTCACTCGTGATATTTCCCGTATTTTTTGGGCCGCATCCGGTGGGACCCACGAGGCTACGAAATCCCCTAAGTGGCCACGATTTTTGGGGTTTCGTGGCCGCGTGTGCCTTTTTCGATTTTCGTAACTTCGTGCCAGGGCAACGCCCGGCCTGCTCGCCCATAGATAAGTGGTAGCCCGCGTTGCGTAGATCGTTCGTGATTTTTTTCATATTTTTTGGGCCGCATCCGGTGGGTCCTGCGAGACTACGAAAACCCCCAAGTGGCCACGATTTTTGGGGTTTCGTGGCTGCATGTGCCTTTTCCGATTTTCGCAACTTCGTGCCGGGGCAACACCCGGCCAGCTCGCCCATAGATAAGTGGTAGCCCACATTGCGTAGGTCGCTCGTGATTTTTTTCCGTATTTTCTGGGCCGCATCCGTTGGGCCCCGTGAGGCTATGAAAACCCCTAAGTGGCCACGATTTTTGGGGTTTCGTGGCCGCTTGTGCCTTTTCCGATTTTCGCAACTTACGCCCGGTCAGCTCACCCATAGATAAGTTGTAGCCCGCGTTGCGTAGGTCGCTTGTAATTTTTTCTCATATTTTTTGGGTCAAATCCGATGGGCCCCAAGAAGCTACGAAAACCCCTAAGTGGCCACGATTTTCAGGGTTTCGTGGCCGCGTGTGCCTTTTCCGATTTTCGCAACTTCGTGTCGGGGCAACGCCCGGCCAGCTCGCCCATAGATAAGTGGTAGCCCGCGTTGCGTAGGTCGCTCGTGTTTTTTCCTGTATTTTTTGGGCCGTATCTGGTGGGCCCCGCAAGGCTACGTAAACCCCTAAGGTGCCACGATTTCTCAAATCAGAAGTTACTGTAGGAAATAAAGTAGGCCACACTCTTTATTATGACATAAAACTGGGATGCGCATCACGAACAAGAAAAATAATGGTTACAACTTCACGTCTACTGAGTGGATCTAGGCCACCTCCCTTTCACCCATGCCTCCGGTGGGGCTTCTTTGGCACGACGTGCTCTCTATCTCTCTCGGCCTCCTCCTCCGCTTCCTTTCGACGTGCCTCCTCACATGCGGCTGTTGGATGATAATCTTGACAAGAGTCTTTGCGTTTTGTGTCAGGAGTGTTGAATTAGTTTAGATACTGACTAGAGTCCAGAAACTAATTATGTCGGGATAAGAAACAGTACCCGATACGGGGTAGTTCTGAATCCGTGTCAAACTTGTTGTGTTAATCGAGTTTATCTATAACTTATAGCTATATATATGCTGACAATAAAACCAGAAAAAGATGCGGCAGGTTGAGCATCGCAATTTTTGTGTTTTCTCTGTTAACTTGTTTCTGTCCGCAAGTTCTTTGTGTTTTCCTCTGTTCCAGGAGCTCTGAAGAGGATCCAGCGCATTGTTCAGAGTTTGGGTGTTGAAGCCAACAGTTGGTATCAGAGCCTCGTTCTCGTGTGACTCATGCTGCGATCATGTCGAGAAACGAGTCTTCTACGAGCAAGAATTTGCCGGGACAGAGATCCGACGAGTTGCTTGAAGTGGGAGGATCCAGAACACCGGCGAGCGGCAGATCGGTATCCCTTCAGTATCCAATGTTGAGTAGGACTAATTACTCAACCTGGGCATTGAAGATGAAGGTCTATATGTGAGCACAAGGTGTCTGGGAGGCAATTGTGACGCCAGAGCAAGTGGACATGCGGAAGGATCAGATGGCGCTTGCAGCAATCTATCAAGCGATCCCTAAAGAATCTCTTGCGATGCTCTCGGAAAAGGAGACAGCGAGAGAGGCATGGGATGCTCTGAAGGTGCTGCATCAAGGAACAGATCGGGTAAAAGAGGTAAATATTCAAAACTTGAGATGGGAACTAGAAGGCTTAAGGATGGGAGATGCTGATAAGATTGATGATTTTGCTACCAAAGTAATCTCTATTGTCAGTCAAATCTGAAGCCTGGGTGAAAAAATCGAAGAAGTATATATTGTGAAGAAGGTGTTGCATTCTGTATCACCAAAATTCATCCAAATTGCTTCAACCATTGAAGAGTTTGCAGACCTGAAGACAAAAACGCTGGAAGAAGTGCTTGGGTCACTGAAAGCTCATGAATTGAGGCTTGTCAGGATGGATGAAAAGGTGGAAGAAAGAGCGCTGCTAACCCAGCACAATTGGAAGGCCAGGGATGATTCGGATAGGGGATCATTTAGAGGATGAGGACGAGGTCGCTCGCGTGGTCGCGGACGTGGACATCACTAGGAGCGTGGAAGCACCGATGGTCGTGATCAGGGAGAAGGATCGCACAGGAGAAAGTCTGGTTTTGATATCAATAAAGCCAGATGCTACAAATGTAAAGAGACTGGACATTTGAAATATGACTGTCCTGAGCTGAAAAAGAGAACAGAAAGGGTGAATCTTGCTGAGAAAGTTGATCAAGAGGATGATCCAGCGGCACTTGCTGTGGAAGTCTGTGAAATTCAGGAAGGTTCCCAAGCTGAAACTGAAAATGTTATGTTTCTTGAAGAAACAATCAAGCCAAATTTGTATCAAGCTGACTATAGCAAGCTGAATGATAAGGTATGGTATTTGGACTCTGGAGCTAGTAATCGCATGACAGGAGTGAAAGACAACTTCGTTGAGCTTGATGAAAAGATCACAGGGAAAGTCAAATTTGGAGATGGTTCAAGGGTTGAAATTCAAGGAAGAGGTACAATCTGTTTTGAGACAATCTCAGGTGAACACAGATTACTTACCTCAGTTTATTTCATACCAAAGTTGAAAAGCAATATTATTAGTCTTGGTCAATTGGAAGAAAATGGTTGTAAAACTATCATTGAAGATGGTCATCTCCGAATTTATGACAAAAACTGAAGTTTGCTAGCCAAAGTGAAGAGGACTCCAAATCGGCTGTACACTCTGAACTTATCCTCTGCGAGTCCAGTGTGTTTGTACAGCAGTTTGGGAGAAGAAACTTGGAAATGGCATGCAAGATTTGGTCATTTGAATTTTGGTGCTCTGAGTTTAATGTCCAGGAACCATCTTGTGAAAGGAATGCCATAGATAGAGCATATATCACAAATCTGTGATGGATGTGTGATGGCTAAACATTGTAGAGCCTCCTTTCCTCAGGCAACAGCCTACAGAGCTCAGAAACAACTTGAGTTAGTCTACACTGATATTTGTGGACCTATTTCACCACCAACAATTGGAGGAAGGAAATACTTCATACTGTTCATTGATGATATGACAAGGTATACATGGGTGGAAGTAATTGCCTCAAAAGATGAAACTTTTTCTGCCTTCAAAAAGTTTCAGGCCAGGGTTGAATTGGAATCTGCTTGTAAAATTCAGACCTTGAGGTCTGATAGAGGAGGAGAGTTCCTGAGCAACAAATTTGCCATGTACTGTGAAGAGGCAGGAATCAAGAGGCAATTGATAGCACCTTACTCTCCACAATAAAATGGGGTTGTTGAGAGGAAAAACAGGACAGTTGTTGCAATGGCTAGGAGTCTGTTGAAGACAAAAAACTTGCCAGGAGTATTCTGGGGGGAGGCAGTAGCCACTGCAGTATATATATTAAACAGGTCCTTCACTAAAGTGGTGAGAAAATCGACACCATATGAAAGCTGGTTTGGACATCAACCTAATGTAGAACACATGAGGGTGTTTGGGTGCTTAGCTTATGCAAAAGTCCCAGCCGTGAAGCTCAGGAAGCTTGATGACAGGAGCATTCCTATGGTATTTGTTGGGTATGAAAACTGCTCAAAAGCATACAGGCTATATGATCCAAACACCAGGAAGATTGTCATTAGCCGGGATGTAATCTTTCTTGAAGACAAGAAGTGGAATTGGGAGACAGAGGCAGGAGGGAAGAAAATTGCAGAAAGGTCACCTGAATACTTCACAATAGAGTATGAAGGTGATAAAGCTAGCTCTGAGTGTGATAACACTGCAGTTCCACAAGACAATACAGGGGGCAGTCTGCTTGATGATCCATTGGACCCAGCAGCAGAGGCTGAAACTCCTTGCAGGAGTTCGGATATGGCTGTTGAAGGAAGTGATCTGAGCTCAATGAAACCTGTGAAGTACAGATCTTTGCGAGACATATACAATGAAACTGTTGAAGTAGAAACTGATGCTGGGCTGTTTTTCATGTCAGTAGAAGAGCCTAGTAACTATGAAGAGGCAGCAGGCAACCTAAACTGGAAACAGGCGATGGTTGAAGAACTAAGGGCCATAGAAAGAAATAACACATGGGAGTTTTCAGTACTTCTAGAAGGCTTCAAGGCGATAGGGCTGAAGTGGGTGTTCAAATTGAAGAAAACACCTGATGGCCAGATCTCCAAATACAAAGCTCGTTTGGTGGTGAAGGGATACAAACAGCAAAAGGGGGTTGATTATAATGATGTGTTTGCTCCAGTAGCAAGGCTCGAAACTATAAGACTCCTCCTAGCATATGCTGCCCAAAAGAGCTGGGAAGTGCATCATCTAGATGTAAAATCTGCCTTCTTGAATGGTGAGTTAGAGGAGGAGGTATATGTAGAGCCACCACAAGGCTTTGAAGTAGAAGGTCATGAGAGTGAAGTGCTGAGGCTAAAAAACGCTCTGTATGGCTTGAAGCAAGCTCCAAGAGCCTGGAATCACAAGCTGGACAAGTGCTTGTTATCCTTGGGTTTTGTCAGATCACAGTAAGAACATGCTCTTTACATCAAAAGATCAACAACCTCTGAATTGCTGGTAGGAGTGTATGTTGATGACTTGATAATAACTGGTTCCAGCATATTGAGAATCAGGGAGTTCAAGGCACAAATGAAAGACAACTTTGAAATGAGTGACCTCGGTTTGCTATCATATTACCTTGGTATAGAAGTGCAACAGAGTGAAAGAGGCATAAAACTTTGTCAGTCAGCTTATGCAGTGAAGGTGCTGGAGAAACTAGGCATGGGAAACTGTAACTTATGCCAGGTTCCAATGGAGCCGAGACTGAGGTTAAGCAAGGATGATACTTCTCCACCGGTAGATGATCATCTATATAGGAGTATCATCGGAAGCTTAAGATACCTCGTGAATACCAGACCGGACATCTCCTATGCAGTGGGAGTGTTGAGCAGGTATATGGAAGCACCTAAAACAGAGCATATGACAGCATTAAAGCAGGTCTTAAGATATGTGCGAGGCACTACAAGCTATGGTTGCTATTATGGAAGAGGAGAAAATGCTGCTGAAGACTTGATCGGTTACACTGACAGTGATATGGCGGGAGATATAGATGACCGAAAAAGTACCTCGGGTGCGGTTTTCTTCTTTGGAGGCAACCCAGTGACCTGGTTATCTCAGAAACAGAAGGTGGTTGCACTGTCCTCATGCGAGGCAGAATATGTTGCGGCAACTGCAGGAGCGTGCCAAGGCATCTGGCTGAGTAGGTTACTCGGTGAACTGAAACGGTCTGAGCCGATGAAGCCAATACTGATGATTGATAATAAATCGGCAATAGACCTGTCAAAGAATCCAGTTCATCATGGAAGAAGCAAGCATATTGAAACTAAACACCATTTTATAAGAGATTGTGTCCAGAAGAAAGTAATTGAGATCAGGCATGTGCATACTGAAGATCAAGTTGCGAACGTCCTGACAAAACCTTTGGGCAGGCTTCGCTTCACGCTGCTCAGAGGAAAGCTTGGTGTTGTGGACCTACAGAAGTGTCAAGATTAGGAGGGTGATTTGTTGGATGATAATCTTGACAAGAGTCTTTGCGTTTTGTGTCAGGAGTGTTGAATTAGTTTAGATACTGACTAGAGTCCAGAAACTAATTGTGTCGGGATAAGAAACAGTACCCGATACGGGGCAGTTCTGAATCCGTGTCAAACTCGTTGTGTTAATCGAGTTTATCTGTAACTTATAGCTATATATATGCTAACAATAAAACCAGAAAAAGATGCGGCAGGTTGAGCATCGCAATTTTTGTGTTGTCTCTGTTAACTCGTTTCTGTCCGCAAGTTCTTTGTGTTTTCCTCTGTTCCAGGAGCTCTGAAGAGGATCCAGCACATTGTTCAGAGTTTGGGTGTTGAAGCCAACAGCGGCGTCACGCTGAGCTTGAAGCTGCCACCTGAACTCCTCATCCTGGTTAGCTAGCTTGATCAAGGAGCATTTGGTCTTCGGGGTCGATCTCCATATCAAACCACTGCTCAAATTCACACAGTGGCGGAGACGACTGCATGAAACATAAATTAGCAAAGTTTTATGTACAAATATTACGAAACGCGTATGATTGTTACCATCTGGCGATTCTTTAGACTCTTCTCCGGTGGGTCGAAGGCGTAGTTGCGGGACTTCCAATACCTCCTCTTCCAAGTTGGAATTTCCAAAGAGCAGACAAGCCTGCAAGGATCTTCGCACAGACACATCGGTGGGACAATCCTGTGAGGTACGAAGAGGTCCTAGTACGCGACGTTGCGCGACCAGTCCGAGGCGCTTCCCTCCTCCTTTGCTTTCCCCTTTCCCTTTCCAGTTGCACGCCTTAACATTTTGGATTGATCCTCTACTTCTTCTTATTTTTTTCTCCCTCTCCTTCCCTTCTCTCTTCTTTTCTTTCTTCCTCTTTCGCTGCTAGCTTTGCGAGACCGCAAGCGAGAACAAAGGTTATAAAGGGTAGATATCGCCTGGATATGGGCCGATCGCCCCATATTAGGGCGATATTTACCCCGGGCAGTGTGCCTCCTGACATTTTTACAACGGGTTATTTTTTCCCATTGATTACATCACAAAAAAATAAAAACAAATATTAAATATAAAAATGGTGGGCCCTATCGCCTCAGTATAGGGCGACCAGCGATAATTTTTAAAATTTGAAAATCTCACCGTTAAATTTTCAAAATTCGCCGTTAGGCGTCGTCGAGGGACCCTCCTATCGCCCCATGCTTGAGTGACGGGAGGGCATTTCTGCTATTTTTTATTTTCGTCGATTATTTTAGAAAAAAGATTTTAAATAAATATTAAATAAAAAAATTCTCCCAAGTCCTGTCCCTAAAAAACCTTTAAAGAGCTGTAGGCCTACGTCATATAGGATTTTGGACAACGTGAGAGAGAGAGAGAAGGATCATAGAGAAAGATGTTAAACATTTAACAGAGGCCAGCCGTATAGGCAATTTTATGCTGTATGTACTGTTGTGTTGTATAGACAACTATCTATCTATCTATCTATCTATCTATCTATACTAATTAGACTCTCGCGTTAACGGAAAGATCTGACAAATTATCTGTCGAACCCGATTTATAACGGCTTAGGTTAAAAGAAAGAGTATATATCAAGTACAATCTAAATTAACAGAAATTCAGAATAAAAAGATTAAGGAAAAATTAGTAATTTAACTTCTGTATGATTTCCAAAGAAAATCAATAAATAACTAAAATTTGAAATAATAATTAGTAAATTAAAACAAAGAGTTTTGTTAAGTACTAGCCAAATTAATCAAAATTCAGGAAAATAAAAATAATTTCATACAGATTCCAAAATAAACCTGTATTAACGTTTTTATCTACGGGTTCACGCTTTAGGCAAGTGAGTGTATACTGTTTCATAGCGCGTTATTGGGTTTTCTTTTTCATAGAAGACCCAGCCCAGCACCTGATAATTTGGTGGCATCTATAAGCATAGGTTTCATTAGGGGTGGGCATAATTTAACCGAAACCGAAAAACCGAACCGAACCGAACCGAATTAACCGAAAAATTTGGTTTTTCGGTTTTCGGTGTTCGGTTCGGTTTTTATTTTGCTGCTGTTCGGTTTACGGTATTCGGTTCGGTTTTCGAACTCAAGAAACCGAACAGCCGAATATACCGAATACGCATAGCGACTGGCGCCGACTCCGACTGAATTACCTGGACCCGATGAGGCGATGACCTAATTCAATCCCGCGACTCCTCCCTGCTCCCTCGGTCTGGGTCCATACTCCATCCCGCCGCCCCCAATTCCCCATTTCGCTCCCCCGTGCCCGTGCGCCGTGCCCCGTCCTCACAACCCAGGCCCCAGCCCCCAGGTCACCGCCTCACCGGCTCGGCGCTCCACTCCTCTGGCTCCGCCCGGCCCTCCGCGACTCCTCCGCCGCTCCACTCCTCCGCCGCGACCAGCTCCTCCGCGAGGAGCCGAGGACCACAACTCCGCCATTCCGCAGCCCAAGAGCCCACTGGAGTGCGGACCTCGTCCCATCCTCCGAGCCTCGATTTCTGTCTTCTACAGTCGCCGTCGGCCGCCGCCTCCATTGGTGCTTGTCGTCCGTCAGACCGTCACCAAGCAGAGTAGCAGACCACGCCGCCGCCGCTGATTTACATTTGTATGCACGCGGTGGGGAAGTCTGCGGCGAAGCCGATGCGGGAGCTCAAGTTGGCTGATTTTGATCCCCGGGAGAAGTTCTGGACACGGTGTTAATCCACTCATCATTCATAGTTTTCTGATTATTTACTTGCTGTTTTCGTAGAACAGGTTAATAGCTATTAGTTACTTTTGATTTGGTTTGAACCCAATGCATGGGTGCGTCTGAAATAAGGCAGGTTTTGCGTGAGATCCGGTCATAAGATCAGATCGCAAGAATCAAGGCCTAATTGTCATCTTTATTTGTTTCCAGTTTTGCCATATGATTGTGTTTTAAATAGAGTCTGAAAATCTGGTGATTCTTACCACAACAAAAAATTACCTGGTGTTCTGATGCATTCTCTTGTTCTCTGACTATTGCTCCATCCGGCAAGAGAGACTCCGGCTATTGTCGGAACACGTGGTTCCCACCGGAGGGATCGAAGCTGACACTTCCGCATTCATCTTCAGAGTTCTGGTGGAAGGACTACTGCCCCATGGTGAAGAAATCAGAAGCGAAGGTAACAACGACGCTTCTTGAAAATTCGTTAACCCAATAACCGAAAAAACCGAACCGAATTAATTCGGTTTATTCGGTTCGATTTTTTCGGTTATTCGGTTTCGGTTCGGTTTACAGATCTTCAAAACCAAATTTTCAAAAAACCGAACAAACCGAACCGAAAAAACCGAATGCCCACCCCTAGGCTTCATTTGGGCTTCGTTCGGAACGAAGCTTTCAATTTGTGGTCCGAATCGGGTATAAATATTCTGCAGTGTGATTCTTCTCCAAAACCTGGGTGACCAAGCCGGGCCTCTGACCGCTATCAAACCAACCTCACGCACCGGTTTGCCGCCGGAACGGTGCCGCGCAGGCCGCCGGCTCTCTGAAATGGCCCTCCCGCATGCGTGGCCCCTCGTCGAAGCGGTGTAACGCGCGGCCGCTGACAAAATAGTCATACAAAGTTTTGTTTGATTGGGTCATAATCTTAATTTATTTACGCGAGTTGATCTGAATTTTAATTTAAATTCTCTATTCACTCATGTACATCCCTACCAAAAATAGATCTATCAAACAATACCCAAATGGCTAGACAAGCCTACTTGGCAGCGGTTTTGCGTGTCCGGGCCTTCCAGCTCCAGCCACGCTCTCTCTCCGCGGCCATCTGACCGGTGGGTAGGGTTTTAAAAACCGGTGAAAACCGTTTGAAAATTACGATTTCAGTTTTACCATTGCGGTTTAAGATACAAAATAGCTCGGTAAACTAGTTTAATTAAAAAATTAAAAATTTCATAAAATTTATGCGTTGAAAACTGTTTTTAAGAAACATTCAATTGGTCAGTTGGTTTTCGGTGAAAACCGAATGGTTTTCGATTTTTTTTTGAACTTTTCTAAAATTTTTGATTTCTTATCCCTTTGATTTCTGACGGTTTTCCAGCAGATTTTCAAATGATTTTTATGATTTTTAAATATTTGAATTTCAAACCGATTTTTTTAAAACGGTTTTTGAAGGTGCCTCATCTCGTGCCTGGCTACTTGCAAGGTGAAGGTGTTAAGACTCTTGACGACCATGTGGACATGCATGACGTGCCCTTCCGTACCCTCGACGCCAGTGCCCAATCCATGCATGGCCCGCCACCCGTGCACCGAAACTGGCCTCTAGGTGTAGCAGCACCCGTCATTCATATGTTAACGGTGGACGCGTATCCTCTGCAGTTATTTTTCTCTGCCGTTAGGTCACTATAGGTGGGCCTTTTGCTACGTGGGACCCATCTGTCAGTAACTAGCAACAACTGCAGAGGATCTCCGTCCGTTAACGGTGCACCGTACGACTGTGCGTTTGAAATCGGACCTCATCAACATAATGAACTCATGTACTGTTAAGTCCACACGTCTTCAAAAATCAAATCCCTTCCTAAATGAAAAAAGTAGTCAAATATCTCCTCTTGTGGCTAAGGTGGACCAGAAAGCGGGCGTGGAGTTGGCCCAAATATAACAAAGCCTAATTATCTCACATTTTCTATCTTTTTTAAGGGTATGTATAATTGAGATATTCTATTTTTTTAATGGTATGTATAATAGTACGATCTCAGTAGTTTATAAGTTTTACCACTTAAGATTTTTGTTGATACAGGGAAGAAAGAAAGAGAAGAGAGTATAGCTATCTCTTTGTGAATAGAAGACCATCATATAGATAATACAAAACATGAATATATGATTTATCCATAACAAATACTTTTTCATATCATAATTAAAAGATCGTGGGATCTCATAGAGAAAACCTTAAGAGAACTTGGGATTTGGCCAATGAAATTATTAGATGGTAGATCTATTTCATTTAGACCTAAAGCATTGCCTAGGGAAGCTGGAATTTGACCCTCGAACGTGTTGTTCGCCAAGTCTAGAATTTGGAGATTAGGGAGGAGGGCATCACCAATGTTAGATGGCAATGCGTTGCCTAGCATATTGAACGACAAGGATAATTGTTGAAGCAAAGACACATATTAGAGAGAGTTTGCGAGATTCCACCAGATAGACTATTTTCTGTTAGGTACAAAACTGATATGTTTGGCATATGCCAAAACTCGTCAGGAATTCGTCCGCTCAGTTGATTTTCTAAAAGACAAACTACTTTTAAAGTGGTGATGTTTCCAAGGGCTGGCGGCCGGACAATCCCAGTGAGGTTATTTCTGGAAAAACTAATACCTTCTAGCTTGGAAAGATTGCCTATGCTTTGGAGGAATCACACCAGCTAATGGTTGCTAGAGAGTTCCAAATATTTTAGGCCGTAATTCCGTCCAGAAGGTTGATTTGAAGATAAAGGGTCTCCAAGTGTTGGAGATTGCTAAGAAGTGGTAAAGGGCCAAGGAAGCTATTATTGGAGAGGTCAAGCATATTAAGGAATGTTAGGTTTCCAAGAGACGAGCTAATTTGGCCTGACAAGTGGCTTTGGTCGGTGAGGTTAAGTGCAGTCACAGGCTATGGTCTTGTCGAGCCGCAGTTGACACCGTTCCATCTAAAGAAGTGGATGTTGGTGTTCCAAGTGCTCAAGAGTTCTTTTGGATCACTGGTGATGCCCTTTTTGAAGTCTAGCAGTGTGTGCAGATCTATGCTATTCTCATCGACGGTTGAGCAATGGATGTTGCTAACTCCATAACACAAAAGCAACAGCAACAGCAATGGCAATAGCACAAGCATAAAGAGTCACTACAGGAATCTATACTATTTTTGTCGGTCCAAAATATTTTCGTCGGCCAAAAATAGACCGACGTAAATAACTGAATAATTTTGTCGGTCTAGTATAACCGACGAAATTATAATTATTTTCGTTGGTATTCTTCACAAGGCCGACGAAAATAATGTACTCATTGCGCCCGGGAAATTCGAATTTTTGTTAGACTATTTTCGTCAGTCTAGACCGATGAAAATAGAACACGTGGCATGATATTGATATTTTTGTCGGCCTGAACCGACGAAAATAATCCACGTGACGACGACGACGAGCTATTTTCATCGCCCGACAGAATAGGACACGTGGCGCTGTTTAATATTTTCCGATCCGCCACCCCAAAAGCCAAGCTCGCCCGCGCGCGTCTTGGGTTTTAGGGTTCCCGATCGATCGATCTACGCCTCCACACCGCCACGCCTCCATGACGGAAAAAGTGTCCAGATCTACGCCTCCACGCCGCTCCGCCGCCGCCGTCCCCGCGCCGCGCCGTGCTGCGTCGTCCCCGTGCCAGGCCGCGCCGGGCCGCGCCGTGCTGCGTCGTCCCCATGCCGCGCCGCCGCCGTCCCCATGCCGCGCCGTGCTGTGTCGTCCCCGTGCCGCACCGCGCCGGGCCGCCGCCGGTAAGTCACTTCTACCATGATCTGTTAGTTTGCCTGGCAAAAGTTCAGCACTCGCACAATTGCTCTGATCAATTCATCTTTACCATGGCCGCCGGGCAATCGTGTACAGATTGTTTTGGGTGTGGATATATACTATATTAATTAGGCGATCATGTTTGAACACTAGTAATACTGAAGACACCATTCGATTTCTCAGTATTTTACTTGATGGATGTGGAAAATACTATGCCTCGAAGAGTCAAACACATGCAAGCATCACGGATTTTTACTGGTTTATGTCATGGGTACGTTTTATGAAGAAGCAAATTAACAATTCCATTGTGGCAGTCACTATTTTTAATAATTAGTTATTCTGATGCTTTTAAGTGTCACTATTTTTAATAATTAGTTATTCTGATGCTTTTAACTTGTAGACTCATATTTGTCGTTGATTTATACAATCAAATGGACCAAGAAAAAGTAATTTCAGTGATTAGAAGAATGTCTGTTGGGATTTGTGAGATTGAATTATGTTCTCTTGATTCCTGAATGCCTGTCTTTAGTTTATTGAAGAGATTATTTGATGGAAATGTACCTAGTTAGTGATAACCATGGCTCAGTTGTACTGAAGTTGGCATTTTGTATCTGATAACCATAAGAAATTGGCATGATAATAGGTTTTTTGGGTGTATGGATGATCCGATGGTGTTAAAAAAATTATAGTTTGGGCACTGAAGCGCACTAAAATATAGGACTCCTTATCAACTAATCATGTGCCATTTCTTGTGTATCGTTCTTTTCCTCGAATATGAAATACTAGATTAGGATATAATTAGATTGTATCCATAATAATGCTGGATGGGGAAGTAGTTAGGTGCACCGTTCTTTTCCTCTATTATGAAATAATGGATTAAGATATAAATAGGTTGTAAATCCATATTAATCTCATAGATGCAACCATGCAAGTACTCTCCTCATGAAATGGCACATGATAAATTGTGAGGTAAACTTGTGGCATGTGTGTGCGATTGTGATATGATGAACTTGTTTGGTTGTGATGTGGATTTTGTGAATTTGTAATGGAGACTATGGTTGTGTCATGTGAATTTGTGATGGAGACTATGTATATATGGATGGTTGTGTGACTTGGATTTGTATGAACTTGTGATGGAGACTCTATGGTTGTTAGAATTTTCTACAATTTTTGTGAAATTTTTTTGTGAATTATATACTCCCTTGTCCAACAAATCAAAGTTTAACAGCAAAGCGAAAGTTCAAAGTCCCCTACTTTTGGTAAGACATGTTATCATATCCTATATACTGGTTTGCATATTTGCATGTGTAGCTTGATCAATGCTTATCTCAATTGGGACATCTACTAAATTTCCATTTTGGATGGATTTATTTACATCACACAAGCTGCAGATGCACCTTGGCTGCAGATCTCTTGTATTTTGTTATCTAGAGGAGCCAATAACTAGTCTTGTAAATGAAAAAGATAGTGGAAAGCACTTTTCTTGCAACGACATTGTTCTTCCAAAATTTTCAAAGCACTTATTGCATTCTTTGGGCCATGTACAGATGACAATCGATTATATGAGTGGGGTGAACAGCGTGTTTATGGAAAGATATGGCTTCTCATCGCCAACGGTATGGCCATGCATTTGAGTTTAATTGTTATTTCCTATCTTGCGAGCAAATTCTGTAGTGAAGTTATTTTTCCCACCTGTCAGGACTAAGGAATATTGTGTCAGTTAAATGTGTATCTCTGAGATTAGGTTCCTGCTTAGAGGAAACAACTCTAGCACCGAAACAATTGCTGCGCCACCACTATTCAACAAGACGAGCAGATTTTAGGTAACACACTTCTCTGTTCCTATTATTTATTCAGCCTTTTTGTAGTCAGTTAGTCAGTATAACGTTACCTAATTCTTTTTCTTCCACTAATCCCCAACAGCTACATAACAAAATCAGTCACTTCCAGTGTGTCAATAGGAGACTGCTTTTGCTCGCTTCTTTTCAGTAATGAGGCAATCTTGGAATCCTTCACCTTTGGAGACCCTTCCACATGTGATGTTTCGAGCTAGCAGTAGTTATTTCCCATACTGCAGCAATAGATAATGGAAGATTTTGTTTCTGTTAATGCTAGATGTAAGCTAAGGAAACAGTTTTCTTCCCGGTTCACATGATTTCTTCCCGGTTTGTTGCAGCTGGATTTAGTTTGTATTGACTCAATTTGACGAGTATCTTTTTTTAGACCGAGCAGTCAAAGTCCCCTGGTTCCAACTTCATCAATGTTTTTGCTTACGATTATCATCTCTATGATCTCATTGACGCTTGGTGAAATTTTGTCTTGGCTCACATCACACTTTAATATTAATTGTTTTTACATCTGTAAACTTGTTCGGGTGATGATGTCAAATACTCCAATGAGATTTGTTTCTCTCTAAGGCATGTCTAATTAAATTTTCAATATTTTCAATATACAGCATAACTGCTCGTGTTAATCTCGATGCCATCCACTTTTCCAAAGCTCAATCTCGATGTTATCCACTTATGCAAAACTCAATCTTGATGCTATCTCACTGTTTTATATATGTTACATTGTGATGCAAGTTGCGTTGGCTTATAGTGTCAAGTCAGTGCCGTTTATCCCTTGAAAGTATATTGTGTTTGCCCTTTTAACTAAATAGACTTGCATATGAACAGGCTGGTATCAGTGGATGTGACAAGTCAGTTGGGAATCTCCTGTACACAGTAAGCACCACATCAATGACCCATGATGAATCAATACATTTGGATTTTTTTCATGTGGGACTGACAAGGCTGCACATTCTTATTGATGAAATAGGTTGCTACTAAATACCCAACTAATGCACTTGTCCATCGTCCTGTCCTCATAAACTATATTGTGTCGACAAAGGTATGCCCACTACCTTTTTCACTCCTCAATCCCCTTTCATCAGTTAGTTTGCATTATATGTTCTTCTTGAGAGTGCAAATGAAGAACTAGCTTTTTCTCACTGCTCATTGTCTTGATACTGTGAACCTGAAGTATTTCTTGCTATGCCACTTTTCAGATAAAGAACCCTGCACAGCTGGATGCTGCTCTGTCATATCTTACTAATATTGGTCCTGATTCTTTAGATATTGGCAGGTTTGAAGAAGCCTGTGGCGTAGGTATGTTTTTGTGATCAAATATATCATTATGCTTTTGTGAATTATATACCTTGTAGGTTTGTAATGCCAGTCACTGACAGTGTTCTGAAAATTTCTTGTATGGTGCTTGGGTAATGTGGTTGTTTGGATGCTAAGAGAATATTGTCCGTGTATATTTTTGATAATTGGGTATGAAGAGTCACCTTTTCTTGGAAGTAGCTCATTCTCGGTCCAGGATTTCTATTTACCACCATTTGAATTTCGATACTATTGTGGTGAATTTGTAAGTTGAATGTCTGAAATGAACTTGTGATAGAGACTCTATGGTTGTTAGAATTTTCTACAATTTTTTTAGAATTTTTCTGTGAATTATATGCATGCAGTGAATTTATGTGAATTTTCTAGGATTTTTATAATTTTCTATATTTTTTAAAAAATTTACAAAAGTATTTTCGTTGGCCAAGGCCACGAAAATAACTACTTCTTGATGTGGCACAAGACATGCGTATTTTCGTCGGCCTTGGCCAACGAAAATAGCACTGCTGACGTGGTATGTGTATTTTCATCAGCCAAGGCCGACGAAAATAAGTTGCCCGCGTCAGCGTAATTCAATCGGTTGATAGCCAGTATTTTTCGTCATTTGTTTTACCGAAAAAAATCTGGATATTTTCGTCAACGTACTTTTGTCGGCTCATTTTTGTCGGTTTGCCTACGAAAACACCTATTTTCATTGGTTTTCGCCTTATTTTCGTTAGTTTTAGGCTGACAAAAATAATATCGATTCCTGTAGTGAGTTTTGCCGGTTGTATGGCGCACACAAGGCCCATGCTGCCTGCAAAAATGTAAGACCATAAAAACTGTGGCAGATTATGCTCACCACGGAGCTACATCATCCTCATGCTGTAACGAGCTTGGGTAAACTTACAATCCTATTGAATTCATCTGTAACCCTTGCAAATATGTGTTCTACGAACAAGTAGTAGTAAGTTATTTAAAGAAGAAAGATAAACTTTGTCAAAGTTAAGGGTCCCTTTGATTTGCAGAAATTTTACAGAAATTTCATAGAAAACAGTTCAATTCGCATAGGTAACACAAAATTTTCCAATGAATCAAAGAGGCCCTAACACTTCAACGCTAGCAATAAATAACGCAAGCCTGACAACTGCAAGTAACAACCCAAATGATAAGTTTAATTACGAACGAGAAGGAGAGAGAATCACGCACCTCTGCCTGGCCGGAGTGCACAAAACGGCCTGAGTGGGGTGTGGACTGCGAACTTTGAGCTGGATGCTCAGCTGCCTCAGGCCCCAGGGGGCTTAAAAACGGTTCTACAGCGTCCTCACATCCACACATTCCGACTCTCTCGCCTTATTTTAGCTTGACCGCTGCTTACATCGTAGACCTTGACCCTGAGGCCTTGAAAACTTATCGCTGCTAGTACTTTCCATCTCCTCACACACGGCTGCCGTCTTTGTTTAAGCTTGACAAGATTGTTGCGGCATGTCCAGCCCCGAATGGCCGGCTTGTCCACCTTCGAGTTGATTCGTGTCAAGATAGACAAATTCCAAGGTGTTGACGTTACCAAGAGTCGGCGGGATGGTACCAGAAAGATTATTCCCGGAAAGGACCAACCCAGCTGGATTGGAAAGAGAGTTTTACTTCGGAGGAACACTACAGGATGGCCCATTAGCGCAAGCGGTATTACTGCTTCCAAAAATAATAATTAAAAGCTGACTTACCGCTTGGTAAAAGAATTTTAATTAAAAGCTGTAGTGCCGCTTGGAAAAGTAAGTTTTATAAGCTGTCATACCGCTTGGAAAAGAATTTTAATTAAAAGCTGTAGTGCTGCTTGGAAAAGTAAGTTATATAAGCTGTTATACCGCTTGGAAAAAGAATTTTAATTAAAAGCTGTAGTGCCGCTTGGAAAAGTAAGTTATATAAGCTGTCATACCGCTTGGAAAAATAATTTTAATTAAAAGCTGTCGGACCGCCATGGAAATGTCTCTACAAGATGGTCCATTGGCGCAAGCGATATTACTGCTTCGAAAAATAATAATTAAAAACTGACATACTGAAAAAAGTATTTTAATTAAAAGCTGTAGTGTCGTTTTAAAAAATAAGCTATCTAAGCTGCTCTACAACTTGGAAAAATAATTTTAATTAAAAGTTAGGATACCGCTTTGAAAATATTTCTATCTGATTATACCGCTTCAATTTTATTTGGCGGGGCATCGGATGCTAAAACCTAATATTGGCGGGTAGCGGATGCTAAAACTTGGCGGAAATGAAACTCTAAACCTATTGATCTGTCTCCTCCCATTCACTCCCCAATGCCGCAACTCCGCCTCCTGTGCTCCCTTGCCGCCGCCCGCCTCGATCTCCCTGCCGACCCGGCTCGACCCTTCCTCACCACAGCTCTCTGCGAATCGCCCCCGCCCCTAGGCTGACTCACTCGCCCAACCCTAGCCGCCACCCCTTGGCCTCCCAGCATCGCTTGTCGTCTGCTGCCCGTCCATGACCTCCTCGTCGCTTTGCCACCCGTCCTTGGCCTCCCGATGCCGCCTTGCCCGTCGCCCGTCGGCCCGTCCCGTCAAACCTCACTTGTCGCCCGTCCCCTTGCCGCCTCGCCCGTCAAGCCCCTCCCCCTTGTCGCCCGTCCGCCTCGATCACCCCCGCATTCAGGTAAGATCCTCTCCGCCTGGCTGCTCTTTGGATCCAGCAGCTACACCCTGCTCTCCCTCGCCTCGAACGTGCTCCTCCTCACCGTCCTCTTCCTCGGGGCCAAGGCAGCACGCCTCCTCAACAAGGTTGTTGGAACCAAACGCCGAGGCAGATTCGTTCTTCGTGCTTGACGAGTGTAGTGTCTGCGTGTGCATGCTTCACGAGTAAACATATTAGGTTCTAGCCATTTATGAGTGAACATTTATACTTGGTATGAAATTATAATCATGAATGCATTGTTTGAATTGTATTTTTCCTGATCTAAACTAAGCGACTTTTTTATGATTGAAACAATAGCAACAAGCCTATAACTACCCACGAGTTGAAGACTACATTTTCCCTAGGGCCTTGATTCTATGGTTGGTGTGATGAACCGATGATGCATCTGGTGGTCTGCAGGGTTCTTGAATCCTGCTTGAGAAAGCCTTGAAATCTAGCTGTTTTCCAACATAGCTACAGTGACCATTTTTAAGCTTATTCCTTATAATTTATTTAGGTTTTTGCTAATACTAAAGTGATGCAAATGTGGATCATGATTACCTTGTTAAAGATGTGTTTAACTGTATGTGTTGCTTATACTTGTGAATAACATGGTTATATAATCTGGAAATTGCCCTTCTCCTGCTACCACTGTATGATATATTCCAACTATTCTACTATCATGTTGCTTTGTTTACATTATCATACTTTATGCTCAGTTATTTTGGCAATTCAATTTGTCCTTTGGCTGCCTAAATGCTGCTAGTGTGCCTTTCCAGGTAATTATGCTGCTGTACGCACGCTCTAAGGTATATCTATGTTTTAGTTGTCTAGTGGAGTGTTTTGCAAGGGAGTGACCGCCTGTGTATTTTGGCTGCTGCTAGCAAAGAGGAATACTAACAGGAGAATGCAGAATGACTGAAATGCTGTGGCATGAGGGGGCTCAGCTCAGTTTATGTGGATGCAGAATCTTAGTTTTTTTGACTTGAAATAAGCAATCTATTTTTTGACACGTTGCTCCTTGTTTATTAGCATGAGACTCAAAAGACCCGATCGCTGATTGTGTTGTTATGAGCACCGCGGTTTCTTTTTTGCTAAATTGCAGATGAGCTGTTTGTCTCCTAACACCAAAAGCCATGCACTATTATTTGACCTGCCAAATAATCCAAATAAGCCATGTATTGGAACCTTATTTATGTTCTGAAATGTAAAAGATAAAAAACTAATGACTCATGGAACAATGATCTGTGCTAGGACTGCTACTCTTTAGCTGTTGCAGGAAGTGTCCTGGTTATCCTAAATGTTGTTAACATTGTGCACAATGAGCATGTCTGTATTAACTAGAAATTAGTCCCTCCAGCACTGAGAGTAAGTTTATAATCTGCTTTTAGAGAAAAAATTTTTAGATGATGTGTGTGCATGGACTGCTATATATATATGGTGGTATATGAAGATGTGTGTGCATGGACTGGTGCTGGTCTGGAGGACTGGTCTGGAGTGGTGCTGGTCTGGAGGACTGGCTCTGTGTGTTCATCTCCCTGCAGCAACTAGCCAACTAGCAATAAGTTCTTTTCCCTCTTCTTTCTTTCAGCCTTCTGTTTTTGATCGAAACAAAAAATGACATGGCAATGAAAAAGTTTCAGAAGAACGTTTCAGAGTTACATGTGTAGTTCTACTGCTACGAGCCTACGATATGTAGTATGTTTCAGCACCACTCCACTTGTCCTATGCATGGACTGCTATATGAAGATGTCCTATGTTGTATGGAACTTGTCAATTGTCATGTGCTAGTGATATTTTATATGGTTTATGCTCTTTGACGCCATAGTTTGACCGTATGTTTTGTATTATTTGTGTCGGTATATGTTTTGGTTGGATTATTTTTATCACAAATTTTAATGCTATACAATTCACATTCCACGAGTATGCGGTAGAGGGGAGCCGGCGGCCTAGACGACGAGCAAGGCGTAGAGGGGAGCTGCCAGCAGTCGGTTGAACGAGCAGGGTGCAGCGTTGGCCATCTTCATCCGGTCATTAAGGTATATGATTGATCAAATACCCTCTTATTTGCCTACAAGTTTTATTGTCTATATCTGTCAATTGAGCTGGTACTTTGGGTTTGATACAGATTGTAGTTCAATCTGCCTATTCATTTTTCATTGGACAATCATCATGAGCATGAATAAGGATTGGATGAGTGAGCCGAGGTACAAGTTAAACAACTTATAATTAAATTAAATATACACACATCTTGTAAACTAAGTATGCATATAATATAATTAATGACAATTGTAGGCACTCAAAGAAGTATCTGGATGGCGTCAAAAGTTTCTTAGAGTTTGCTTTTACAAATTCAGCAAAAGGAAATCAAATTCGATGCCCATGCAAAAAGTGTGTGAATAGCACTTGGTATATAACAACGGTTGTCCATGAACACTTGATATGCGAAGGATTCTTAGAAGGATACACCACATGGATTTTTCATGGAGAGAAAGCATAACGCATGAACAACAAAGAGAACTCACATGTGAACACAGAAGCTTATTTAGAAATGGAGCAAGAAATAGATGATGAGATGACAGAAATGCTTGATGACATAGGATATGGTTTCCAAAATGGTAGTGACGGTGACAGTGATTTAGGGGGTCCGAATGAAGATGTTGAGGCTTTTTATAACTTAGCAAATGACGCTAGCCAACCACTGTATCATGGGTGCAAATTCACCAAGTTGCAGTTTGTAGTGAGACTTCTTCACACTAAGTTCTTTGGGGGGTGGACAAATAATAGTTTTGATACTCTTTTAAAATTACTTGACGAGGCCTTTCCAGCAGACACTTCACTACCAAAAAATTTTAATGAAGCTAAGAAGATGGTGAGCTGCCTTGGATTAGGTTACGAAAATATCCATGCATGCAAATATGATTGTGTACTTTTTTGGAAGGATCATGCTAAAAAAGATGCTTGCCCAAAATGTGGTACTTCTAGATGGAAATTAGAAAAGAAGAGTCCTGATGGAAAGAGAGTGCACAGGGTTCCCCATAAAGTTCTTCGACATTTTCCATTAAAGAAAAGACTTCAAAGGTACTATATGTCTAGAAAATTAGCAAGTGATATGAGGTACCATAAGGAAGGCCTTCAAAGGATGGACTAATCGTCATCCGTGATTCAACTCTATGGAAGGATTTTGACAATAAGTACCCAGAGTTTAGTTCTGATTGTCGCAATATTAGGCTTGCTCTAGGTACTGATGGTATGAATCCTTTTAGAAATTTAAGTTCAGTGTATAGCACATGGCCTGTTATCTTAATTCCATACAACCTGCCACCATGGATGTGCATGAAGCAACCAAATTTTATTTTGTCGTTGCTTATCCCTGGTCGTAAATGTGTTGGAAAGGACATGGATGTATACTTCCAGCCTTTGATCCATGATCTATTAGTTCTTTGGAAGGAAGGTTATAGAACTTATGATGCAGCAACTGGTGAATGGTTTCAACTACGAGCCGCGTTGTTGTCAACAATTCTTGATTATCTGGTCTTGGATATGTATCCCCGCAAGTTACTTCAGGGAGGTTGGGTGTGTTTGTTGCCATGCGAGACAAGTTCCATTTTTAAGAAAGGAGAAAACATTGCTTCATGTGGCATCGTCGATTCTTGCATCTGATCATGAATTTAGATGTGATGCCGACTCTTTTGATGGCACCCAAGAATTTAGGGAAGCACCCATTCCACTTTCTCGGACATGATGTTCTCGAACAAACAAAAGGCATTGTCAATAATTTTGGCAAAGATCCAAAGGAAAAAAAGCCACAAAAGCATAGCGTAAGGATGGTGAACCAAAACTATTTGGAATAGAAAACCTATTTGGTTAGAACGCCATATTGGAAAGATGTTATGCAGTGGCATAATCTTGATGTAATGCATATCGAAAAAAATGTGTGTGACAATATAGTAAACACGGTGTTTGATATTGACAAAAATCTAAGGACAACTTGAACTCTCGATTGGATTTGGAAGCACTTGGTTTTAAGAAGGAACTTCACCTGTTCGGTTGGTGATGAATTTTATTTGCCTCCTGCATGTTACACAATGAACTTAACGAAAAGAAAATAGTTTTGAATGGTTGAAAGGAGTTAAATTTCGAGATGGATATGCGGTGATTTCGAAATTGTGTAAATGTTGAAGAGAGGAAATTGGTCGGCCTAAAACTCATGATTGCCATGTCTTATTAGAACACTTGCTCCCATTGGTGTTAGAAAATTCTTACCGATCATGTAAGTGCAGCACTTATTCGTGTTAGCAATTTTTTCAAGAAAATATTTAAATCCGTGATTCGGGTGAGTGATATGGAGTACCTAGAATCTGAAATTGCAGAGACATTATGTGTTCTTGAGAAGATCTTTCCACCGTCTTTTTTGATGTGATGGTGCATCTTATGGTGCATCTACCATCTGAAGTAAAATTCTTTGGACACATACAATACCGCAACATGTATCCCGTTGAAAGGTATTTTTGTCTTATTGGTGTGCTAATGATTCTAATATTTGTTACTATACTAATGTACTATTGTGAAACTAATTTATTTAAAATGTTGTATAGATTTTGGTTAAGGTTAAAGGGATATGTCCGAACAAGAAGTCATCCAGAAGGTTCAATTGCTGAAAATTATGTTTTTGATGAGAGTATGACATTTTGCTCTCGCTACTTGCATGGATGTGAGACCAGATTTAATCGTCAACATAGAAACGATGATGGCCATGACTCAGACATAAAGAATGGATCCTATTTTAGCACTGGTCGTGGATTGGTTGGAAAGTGCACAGTTACACTTGACCACAAAAATTGGATTCAAGCTCATAGATATGTCTTGACTAATTATGAGCACATTGATCCATATGTGTCGTATGTACTCAAACTGATTTGAAAGAATCCTTAGTTCTATTTAAACCACAAATGAGTATCATCTTACCTAGATTATGAATGCAGGAAACATTTGGAGTATCTTTCTTCAATTGGTCATCATAGAAAACATGAGAGAGAGCGTATACACCATGCAACATTCCATGAGTGGTTTAGGTTGCATGTAAGTCAAGATATCGACATTTGAATACACATCGTACTTATGTCATTAAATTTATGAATAACTAAGCTACTAATGTTGATAGGTGAATGTATTATTAGCACAAGATGAAGACATCTGGGAGGATATTAGGTGTGTTGGCTAGTGAACCTTTTATGGTTGCAACAAAGTCAGATAGCTACATAATGAATGGTTATAGTTTCCACACAAGAAGTTATGATGAGGGTAGGCCTGTACAAAATAGTGGAGTGGCTATTGTAGCAAAAACTAATAGTTTTTCTAGTTCTAGAGATGAAGATCCAGAAATAAGAGATGTTACTTACTATGGTGTGATAACAGAGATACTTGAGTTAGATTATCATAGGAAGGGTAGCATCATCTTGTTTAAATGTGATTGGGTTGATGTTAAATCGAAGGATAAGTATGTAAAAACCGATGAATTTGGAATTACCACGGTGAACTTTAACTATTTATTCAACACCGGAAGGAGCTATCGATGAACCATACATTTTAGCATCATAAGCAACTCAAGTCTATTATGTTCAAGATCCTCTTGATAAAAATTGGCATCTTGTCCTTCAATCAAGACCGAGAACACGTTTGATATGTCGACATTGGAAGAAATTGAAGAAGTTGAAGTTGATATTACTCATGAAATCCTGATTTGAACATCGATGTGGATGAGACAATTATGTGTCTCCAAAGATAGGATTAAGCGTGAAAGGCAAGATATAGATGGCATAATTGTTGGTGAATTAAGTTCTAGGAAGTAAGATATTTTACTTGTTTGGCTTTGTTCACCATATGCTCTTTGTTGATCATGACATTACTTCTACATGCTCATATATATGTGTTAATAATGCAGAAAAAAGGATGGAAGACGAAGGCGGAAATGATTATTCTCCCTTCAATGAGTATGAGGAGGAAAGAAGAACAAGAATTGCAAGGAACGAGTGAGGCATTACGCATTTGGGATTCGAGTACCTACTAATATTACGGATGCACTTGGTATAAAAAGGTTAGTACCACATGATCTTCATTTGTTGTGGTAGTCTACATTTTTCTAACCTAAGCTAATGTGTGGCGATTGCATTTGGTTCAATGTAGACTACCATATCGCTACTAATGGTAGGCGTAGATCCATCCCACAAAGTCGTGAAGAGCCTCCTCAGCTACGGAAGCGGAATTTGAAAAGTAGTGCAAGAATTAATGATGAAGAGCAAGACAAATTAAATCTAGACTCTAATTATGTTGATGATGAACAAAACCAAGATGATGAAGATGAAACTATACATGCAGGTAACTCATAAGAAATAATTTTAATGTTTGTAGCATTGTGCAAATTTAGTACGTTTGTTAACATGTAACATATTGGTTATAGAGCCAACAAAGAAAAGGAAGGGTCGAGGCCACCTTTGTGAAACATGACATTTGGATGAGGAAGGATAGTGATCCAAAAATTAAGTGTTCAATGCAATGATAAGAATCAACCGATCGGAGACAAAGCTGCACCACTAGCCAATTTTATATCAACTATTGTGAGGTCGGGATACCTCTATCCTCTCCAACTTGGTTTGAAGTTGACCCCAAAAAGAAAGCTGATCTTTGGGAGATTGTGCAGGTTAATATACCATGTGAAATCCATGTTACTTATTCCCATTTAGCTTTGATATAATTATTGTTCATTAATTTTCTGCGAGTTATTTTTCCATGTGGCTCTGAACTTCAAGAATGGGTGATGAAGCAAGCTGCGATGCGATGGAGAAATTTCAAATGTGACATAAAGAAAACATATTTCCTCCAAATCAAGAATTACCTAATAAGGAACTTTTTGAAATTCTTTGTTGATAAGAGAGTTCCTAAAGCTGATTGGATTTGGCTTGTCGTCATTGGAGAACACCCAAAGCGAGGTATAAATGTCTCCTTAATATATTTGGTTTCCGTTGATTTGATCGTCATGCATGATCAATTATTCTGACAAACCATAGGCCCAGAGTGAAATTGGAAAAGCAAACTCCTCAAAGATGACTATGACTCACACCACAGGAAGTAAAAGCCTTGCTCGAGTTGCAAATGAATGGGTACATATCAAAATCTCTGAAATAAACATTCTTGACTCTAATGAATGTTGATTTATTGTTTTTGTAGTTTAAAGAGCATGGATACATGCCACTAGACATGAAGTATTTATTAAAGCACATACTCGTAAAGATGGAAATGCACAAAAGGCAAGTGAAGGCATGATTGTAAGTGAAATTGCTGCCATTGTTTGGTGTTGAATTTGGCTATGATTTATTCTTAGTAGAGTTGCATGTTGCGTTTATTTTAGAATCAAATACATGAGACTTGTGCCTTGAACGAGTTAGCTACAAAAACCATTCAAGAAGGAGATTTGTTTAGCAAACTATTTGGCAAGGAAAAACGAGCACGCATTCGTCTTTGTTGGTATGGGCCCAACACCTCAAGACTTGAGTATGGCGAGGGATACGCAAGTGTACTTCTATAAAACTTGATTAGCTCGTGTGCAAAGCTAAGAGCTGAAAAAAGAGTGCACTTTTGAGGGCGTTTGGATAATCATGAAGAACAATTAGCGGTGTGCTACAAGAAATGGAAAAGATAAAGAAGTCATCAATCTAGCTCGACATCTGAGATAATGTTGAACCAGACAACAACCTTGCATCTAACTCTCCTATCGAGGTCAATCTTTTTTGTGCAATTCAGTATGATATATTTATAGCGCTAATCATTACTGCAGTTCATAATGATACATATGTGTGTTAATAATTGCAGTGCTTGAGAAGTCATACAAATAATGTTGAACTGAACAATGCTGAGCTAAACAACCAGCGTGCATCTAACTCTCCTGTCCATGTCCAGGTCAATTTTATTGCTACTGTAGTATTATATTTATATATGTAATAATTTTGCACTCCGTAGTGATCTAATTAATTGCAGTATATGAGAAGCCATACAAATAATGTGGAGCTGAATAATGTTGACCTGTACAATCACCGTGCATCCAACTCTCCTGTCGAGGTCAATCTTATTATGCAATTTAGTATTATGTATTGATGTACATAATCATTATTGTAGTTTATAATGATCTATATATGTGTTAACATTGGCAGCATATGAGAAGTCCAAGTGATGACAGTGTTGCTAGATCAATTGCTAATGAAAACAGATGTCCAAATAGTGAGGTATAACTTCATCTTTTATAGCTACACAATAATCAATCCCTTGTCTTCATATACATGTTAGTTTTGTTTGTATATAGATAAATAGAAGGAAGTCCGTTGCACAGCAAGATGTACCAAATACTAACCATGGGGTATTCATTCACTTCACGTTTATTTTGACCAAATTGCATGCTTCTACATTATTAATTTGTAACTCAAATTAAACTTTTAGGTGGGAAGGCATGTCATTTTGTACTCGGTTGTAGGACAGAATGTTCCGGTAGCTAAAGCTACCATTAAAAGAACATGTCGAACTGCTATCGTTGGTGATACTCCTCTTGGGCTAGAGTATTGTGAGGTTGTTGTGACCTACGTGTTGAAAAAGGGTGCTATATTACCAAGACCATATGATGATCTCACAAAAATAGGTGATACACAAGGACGCACCATCGCATGGCCATATAAAAGGGTAAACCATATTGTATACATTCATTTCCTTAGCTAAGTTTGTGGGATGATGAAAAAAATAAATGGATTTTTGTAGATGGAAGATGATGTTGCTCATGGAGGCACTTCAACTAATGGAGGAAGAAATCAGATCCTTGGAGGCACTTCAACTAATGTAGGAAGAAATCAGGTCCTTGGAGGCAATTCAACTAATGGAGGAAGAAATCAGGTCCTTGGAGGCACTTCAACTAATGGAGGAAGAAATCAGCACCTTGGAGGCACTTTAACTAATGGAGGAAGAAATCAAGTTGTTGGTATTGCATCTATCCCTCTCCCTAACAATTGCTAAAATGGTTGAGTATGCAATTGGTTGGATGCCATCTTTCACATTGTAAGAAGAAAATGCTTCTTTTTTACGGTGAAAGGGAAGGAGAGAGAGTCAAAGATTGGAAGAGAACATTTAGGGCTTAGAAAGGGAATTGTTGAGTGGTTTAGTTAATGGGTATACTTTTGGTGCAAGTAGGAAGGACATACTTTTGTTGAGTGGTTTAGTTAATGGGTATACTTTTGGTGTAAGTAGGAAGGACATACTTTTGTTCGATGGTTTAGTTAATGGGTATACTTTTGGTGTAAGATTGGAAGAGTAAATTTGGCACTCTAGTTATATTTTGGTATATGTCCATGTATGTGGCGTGCATGCGAGGATTAAACTTTGTCTATTTTATCTGTTGGTCAATGGTAACTTCCTTGCTGTTTGGATGTCCAATTGTCTTTCTTGTTTCACGGTGAAAATGCTTTGTTGCTAATAAAGAGTTTGGTGTACCTTCGATGGCCTCCGTTATGGTGCTTTGCATTCATTGGGTGAGTGTAATTATCTCTACTACTTCTAATTAGGAATTGAATATATTTATTCAATTGCACTTCTATTGGACTTCACCAGCTTATATATTTATTCAATTGCACTTCTATTAGACTTCACCTGCTCTTGTCTATTTGTGATAAATGGTTCAATTCAAGTCTAATGCATGCAGTATTCATGTACCAATCTAAATCTTTTACGTTTAAGTCTCAGTAATTCTGGCGCCTGCTTATTAAGTATTTGCTAGTTCATTTCATCATGGTTGGTTGTAATGGAAATTTTCACGACTCAGTGTTCTTGGGCAAATTGAAGCTGGTAAAGAATCCATCGAAAAGGAGTTGAAAGATCAGGTCAAGCTTTACCATTGGGAGCAAGAACCATACAAAGAGCACTGCTTGATTGAAACTTTTAAGAGGATGAGGCAAAAGATTTTTAAGCTTCTGCAACGGTTCAATGTATGTACTTATTGCTTGCTGTCATTATTTATATCCGATAAATATCTCAGTGAGAGCGATACCCTCGCCTGCGGGTTTGATGGCAATTCACGAAAATTTTTACCTTTTTTCTACTCTCGCATTATGGTCTACTTACACATGACATTTGTTATTAGGCTAAATTACCAATTATGTTATTGATTAGTTGCTTAATGGTTTTACTGGCTTAATTAATTCTTTGGGTTGTTTCAGCTTAGTAGCTGAACTGATGTTGTATACTTGTGAACTTGATGGTTTAACTTTTGTATTGGCAGGATAGGGCTGCCTATACGTTTCTATTGTTTCCATCCACTCTCCTCCTCCTGAGATGGTGGCTATGGGACGGATGCTTTCCGGCATTGGCAGTTCAGGTGTACCAGGTATTTTGTTGAGTACTGTGATACACCCTGAATATATTTACTCTTCTCATCACTCATTGTCCAACAGAAACTATCTAAAGAGTGTCTTTCCACTTTATAGACATGGCTATTATTCCTCTACACAAGTTTTGCCTTGCGGGAGAATGTCTTGATTGTAAATGGAAGTGATATTCGCCCTTGGTAAGGATCCAAAATTTCATTGCTTAAGATATGGAAATTGTCAACTGTAGCATTCAAGTAATTGATTGCAAATTAATGCCCATTTTTAACGCATGGCCAGTCAAATGTGCTCGAATTTAACCAAATCTCGGTTAATTTGTTGGTATTTGAAAGATCTGGCATCAGCACATCTCTTCATTTTGTTGCATAGAGCCCATGTTTAGTTTATTTCCTCGATCTTGCAAAATCATTTCCTTTTACAAAGCAAGGTCTTTTTTATCACAATGCTCTAACCAGTATCAATTGCAGATGGTCCTGTATGTAACAACTCTAGATGCATGGAGATCTTTAGTTGGTGCTTATGAAATCAATTCAACTCATTTGATATTTGTTCTGAGGTTTACATTTTAGCTAGGAGGTGGAGACATCTCTGGTACTAATAACAAAGAGGAGTTGTGACATTTCTTATAATAAATCTTATGGGCAATGCTTGTTTGTACAACTCGAAGAACTGTTACATCGATGTTTTCTCTTGCCATAGTCTATGTACCTTTCTCAAGGTCAACCTAACTTTTGTTGCTATTAACATGTATCTAATATCACTAAAGAGTAATATGTCATTTGCCTCATTTTTATTTACTCTGTTGCCCTTGACTCCTTGCAGGCTAAAAGAATGGATGTTGTCATTTGGGAAGCAGCCCGAGTGTGGAAAGGCGATTGTTCTTGCTTTATCTGTCCTCTTCATATTACGGTATGTGGCATGTGAGCTCAAAGCATGCCAGTTCGTAGTTGTTAGTAATCTTAACCCCTCCAGAATGTTGTCTCATGTTGTTGGTTCTTGATACTTCAATTGCATGTTTTTGAACATGTATCTCTTTTCCTTACTGGAATTGATCCTTTGAATCATGAACACTAGCTCAAAGACGGCTGGTTGACCACTATATACTTTCTATGTTGCACTAATGCACTTCATCTTGGATACTCCATGCTTTCAGGGTTTTGAAGCATATGTTGGACTATTGCTTCTTCAGACAGCTTTGCACGGGCTCGCCTCTGAATGGCAGGCAAGAATTAAGTTAATAGTTTTCACAATTCGTAGTTATCAGGTCTTCATAAGGATTAGATTATGCTCTTGTTCTCGATCAAGTTTATTGTTGTTTGGCTTTTTGTTCAGTCCTTACTCAAAATGCCTTTCCCAGTGATTTGAAAAAAAGGATTAAAAAAAATTAAGGTGGTGATGAAGCTATAGGTCAAATTGTTTGAAATTGATGATATCATCCTTGAGAAGCCAATTGTCCTGAACTGAATAATACACTGTCGTTTTCCACTTGGCCAGGTTGTAGTTTGTGGGATCTTGCTAGTGGTTATGGCAATCGGCAACTTTGTCAACACGATGGAGACTTTGATCTTAAAAGCGAGGTTCAAAGCAAAGATGAAGAGAGCTAAGTGCAGGCGGGATCATGGTCACGATGGTCAAAATCGCCGCATCAAAATTGTGAAGCATCATAATCAAGAATGATCGCTCCATGCACGGAAACAACAATGTTGACACCCTTCTCATTTGTAAATCCTTTAATCCGTAAACCATTTTTGGTTGGTCGTTTAGCTGAGTTGTAAAACCTTTGGAAAGACTATGCTCTTACTATGTTTTGATCTGTGATAATCCAGTGCTGAGTTGCTAGTTGATTTATCTAACGAATTTTATTAGTAATCAATTTTGGTGATGTTCACATGTTGTACTTGTGGATGATTTTTGATAATGAAACTTTAAATGCGTTGCTTTCTCGAGGAATTATATGTTATGGTGCTTGGATTGTATGTTATGGGTGCTTGATATTATTATAAATTTGGCGAACATTTATTAAGTGGATATATATTAAACTAATACAATTGTTTTTCCAAATATGGCTGCTTCTAAAAGCAAGCGGTATATACATTAAAAGCGGTACTACCGCTTGTAAAACCGTTTTAAAAGCGATAGTACGCTTGGAATACTCGAATTCAAGCGGTACTCTTGGAAATCTCAATTCAAGCGATACTACGCTTGGAATTGAGTATTCTAACGATCGATTCGGAATTGAGTATTCAAGCGGTACTCTTATGTAGCTTTACAAGCGGCTTTTAATGTATATACCGCTTAATACTTTTAAAGCAGCCGATAGAACGATGAGATATTAGAATTCCAAGCGGTCCTCTTGCTTGGAATACTGAATTCCAAGCGGTTCTACCGCTTGAAGACGTGTCATCTGTAGTGGAATTACTGACAATGTGAAGTCATCAAAGCGAGTCTCTTAGATGCGTGTCGTCGTTTGGAGCTGTGGCATTGAGTTATTTTACGCATTCGGTGGCCTTTTGTGTCTAGGATTGGATATTCGCTAGTTGATTTGGTTAGCTTGGAGCAGTTAAATTTTCTTGACAACTTTGTAATAAGTTTGGTGCGATTCCTGTTGAAGGGATGAAGCCGGAATTTTGTATTCCATTATCTAAAAAAGGTCTAAGCCACTAAAGTTGAAGCAATTTCTAAGTTGGAAGACCATACAAAGGTTAACCTTTGGATATATGATGAGTGCTTGATATTTGTTAAGGTTGTGTCTATTTGTGTGAGTTTGTTTTGGGTTTGAAAAATTGAATTTGCAATTTTGAGTTGTTGTTGGTCTGATCAGTCTTGTGCTGGCAAACAGGCCGGTCCAGTGAATTTGAGCGATGCACTTAATTAGAAATTGATATTGGTGTTGATTACACGTTACATATTATGTTGAGTAATGCTATGTGATATTTTGTTTATCTAAGATGGTTGTAAGACTTTAGAGCTAGGTCGTGGTGAGACGGAGGAGACCAAGACTAGGCTAGGAGAGCCGAGGTTCAGATGGTCAAGGAGACGCCGAAAGATGACTAAGGCCGAGAAGTTACTGCAAACCGGGATGACAAGTGGACAGATGAGATGCTATCTTAAGCCCTACTCAAACGAAGGAGGATCGTTGGATCAAGGTTTCCTGGGTGTAGTAGAGGTTAAGTTAGTGTTAAAAGGTTATTAGATCTTAAACTTAAGTGGCGCTTTGAGAAGCGTGCAAGTGTATGGTTAAAACCCGTTTTGTTGTTGGGTTGCGAATTAGCCCATGTATGACTGAGGAAGTGAATTTCAACCCTTGATGAGCTTTTTTAAGGGTCAAGAAGGTTATCTAAGAGTGAAGATTGCTTCTAGTGTGCTATAAATAAAGAAGTAGAGGGATGCCTCCATGCCAAGCTTTAGAGAAGAGTTTTTTAGTTTCCTTATGCTCCTTTGAGCTTTACCCATCATAAAGTATGGCTTTGTAATTATCTCTCTTTAAGCAATGCAAAATCTAAGTTTATCTATTCTCTGAAATTTATTTTATTTCTTGTATTTTTACTTATTTCTTCCATGCAACTTGAGCTTAATTTATTTCTCCTCATTTTACTTGATATGTTTCTATTGGATCTAAGACATGTAAGAGGCTGAGAAATTCATCTAGAACATGTTCCAACCCAGCAAGAACCATTATAACTTATTCTTGTTTAAGATGTGCTTACAACATCGTGTTCCTGAGACAAAATCACTGTCTTTGGTGCAGCTTGAACTTTTTGCATGAATGGTTGAGACTTTGGGTTTTCCTTGACATTTCTTTTGGAATCATAGTTCTAAGGTCATTTCCTTGTCGTAGTTCAAATTTCATCAAGTTTAGATGGATAAAACTTGACTTATTGAGGTTTCTTCACAGTCAAGTTTATGAAATTCCTATTTTTGCGTAGTGTGGATGTTGAGCTAGATAGATTTCTCATTTGGGTTTTGTTTCAAAATTTCTTTTGGAATCATAGCCCTAAGGATCTTATCTTGCTATATTTAAGTTTCATTAATTTTGGATGAGTAGATCTAGAGTTATTAATATTTCTTGACAGTTAAGTTTGATATTTTCACATTCGAGTTGCTGAATTTCTTGCTCTATTCATCCTGTTTTTGTACAATAAAGTGTCTACAGTTGTTTAATTTAGATTGCTAAGAAGAGGTAAGGCACCAATTAAGTTATAATTGGAGAGGTCAAGCGTATTCGCCCTACCAAGCTTTGGCCAATGAGGTTGAGCTACATGAGACGCCATGGTCAGGTCGAGCTGGACGCCCCATCTAATCTGATATGTGGATCATGAATACACCATAGTTTTCCTGGCATCACCTAAGCAACGCCTAGTCGTCGCAGTGGCCGGAGGAGGATGCTAGGGCAACTCGCCGTGACAGGATCGGAGACGGCAGCCGACAAGAGGCCATCAGCAACAGAGGAAGGAAGGGGTGGGCAGCATTCAGTGACGAAGCAAGCCCCTCAGCCTCAAGCGGTGATGGAGCAGGCTCCATGGGGCTTGGGTAGCGATGGATGAGGGCGAGCGCGTAGAGTCGGCAAGTGGGCATTCATATCACCATCAAAAAGGATATTAGTTGGCTTCATATCACAATGGACAATAGGCTGTCCACAGTCATGGTGTAAATAGGCCAACGCATCTATGTCAACAGCTATGTTTATTCTTCGAGCTAAGCTCAGGCATTTTGGAGCCACACCACCATGAGTCTCGTGCAGCCATGTGCCCAAATTCCCGTTAGGCATGAATTCGTAAATTAGAGATTTGAAAACATTACTACTATTGTCTAATTCGTAAATTAGGAAAGGAAGAAGGTTCTAATGTTCCGATGTCGAATGTGTCTCAAAACTTCACATTCTGATACGAAACTTTTGTCTGCACATTTCACCCCAAGGTCAAAAACCTTAATAGCTACTTGTATTTTAGCTTAACCACCCTCTGTATACTGAACTGTAGCTTCCTCTCCCGATTAGGTTCGACTCAGAGAAGTTCCCCGTAGCTTGAGCTAGATCGTTTGTAAGAAACTCTAGTGAATTGCTTAACAAAAGAAAGCAATAATCGTTGTAAGTATGTTCTTCTTGACGTCTTCTTCGCAAGAGGAGTTGTAACGTAAATGAACATTATGAATGACATAAAGCCAAATATTGGAATCAATAATCTGGTCCGCTGCACTCCTTTTTATATTCTGAGAAACTGCAGGGCATAGAAGCATATGGAGATCCGTCGCTCCCCAGAGTCCCCAGTTACCGTCAAGTGAAGAGCAACTTTACTGTAGATAATATAAGTAGTAAATAGTGAGAGTAGAAATCAGATCTAGCTATATATTTCTCAAAGGTATTATGAACTTTTAATCCTTTACTACATTACTTGTTAATCGTTATCGTTGACCTTCATTTTCCGCATCATCACCCTTTGTTGCGTTACTCGTTATAGCTACCCTCCTTTTTTCGCTGCCGCCGCCAGTCCTGTCCTGTCGATGCTATAGCCTTTGCCTTCCTATTGGTACCCTTTCAGATTGTGACCACACCACGGCTGGCTAGCATCCTCCCGCCTGATTCGTGATGACGTCGTGGCCTCGCACTAACACATCGATCACTCTATACTACGCGGCCCACGAAACAGTTCCAAATTTTACACGAAAGCACAAAAAAAATACACATACCTTTAAAATTTAAAAAAATGGCTAATTACAGTACTACCACCATATGATTTCTACTACCAATACTATCAGCGGAAGCATAACTAAATCCTAACTAATCTGATCCATTAGATCAAATAGAATAGACGGCTAATATTCAATATTGTGTATCTAAAAGTGCTCCAAGTGAAACAGCTGTAGCATTTTCGAATACCCGTTTCTTGGTATTTCTCCTTGGATAGGGGTGTAAACGGGTCGGGTTCGGGCGGGTAGTAGGTCAACCCATACCCTACCCTATTATTTTTTCTCCGAATGCAGTGCAGGCGTAAAAATCGGGTAGGGTACAGGTAACGGGTAGCATTTTCTACGGACGGGTAGAAATCGGGTTTCGGGTAGTGTGCGGACGGGTATAATACAGACAGCGGGTATTTCATCGGGTAGTGCACGAAATACCTAGAATCGAAACATACGATGAAAACAATCCAACTATCACACTAGTACATCACATAATACAATAGATAGTGCCGTATAGTCTAACAAACATACATAGTCCAACAAAGAGTTCAAATAGTATATAATCAAACACATGGAGTTCAATAAACACACAAAGTCCAATACATGCATGAAGTGAAATTCACATACATAGTTCAACACATAGAAATACTATTTGAACTCTAGTATAGTACGAACATATGAAATAAATCCCATTATTTATGTCACATTTTCAACAGAAAACAGAAGTCTAGAAGAAATCCCAGATCATACCTGTCTCAGTGGCCTTAACGCTTCAACAGAGAATGGATTGTTCCTGGGAGAGGATAAAAAGGTAGTTGCCACAAAGACACCACCAGGCAAGAGGCTATAATGTGGAGCATTGGTTTGTCGAGTTGGCCAAAACATAGTAATGTGAAGTTAATATTAGTAATCCTTCTAAAGGGACTGGATCCTTAATCGTAAAGTGTGAAATGCCAATATGAAAGCCCATATTCAGATGAAAGGTGAGTACAAATAACCAATGTGAGAAATATGTGAGTACAAATAACAGGACTCGGTGGATAAAATCTAGTCCAGCATAGCAAACATGTTTAAACCAAGCAGAATGGTAAACAAGCAGCACACAACCAGTATTCCCTCTTCTCCAACACCAACAGACCAACAGTGAGCCAGTTCAGCACACAACCAGTATTCCCTCCTCTCTACTGGCAATGTCACCCCCCTCTCCATCCTCAATAGCAGCACTATAGTTGGCGTTCTCCACATTTGTGTCTTGGCTCAGGTTATTGTGATCCTCCCCTCCATCGGCTTTGTTGCCTACCATGTCTTTTCTATCATTAAAAAATAATGCATTGGTTACACTACTACAGACTGCCTCATCCGCGACCCCCCATCACTGCCGGGTAGGTCCGAGCCGGCAGTGATAATATCATCACTGCCGGTTCCAAATTCAACGGCGGTGATATATTATCACTGCGGTTCAAACTTCAATCGGCGGTGATAAGATTAGTTTCAATTTCTCGCGGCAATGGAGGTAATATCATTGCGGTTTAATAGAGAACCGGCAGTGATAAGAAGATATTCTGCCGGTTTACATGTAGAACCGGTAGTGATTTATTATTGCCGGTTCTATAGTAAAACCGGCGATGATAAGACCATTTTCACTGCCGGTTTTACTATAGAACCATTGATATTATTGTTCCCGATATTAGTTCGATGCATGAACATAATAAATATTGTAATTTATCTACTTATGAGAACATATGAAAGCATAATTAGTTAAAAAAGCAGAGCATATGAAAGCATAATTAGTTAAAAACAGAACATATGAAAGCAAATTTGTAATTTGCGGGATATGTATTAATTAAAATAACATTTACAAAGCATATTTTGTTCAGCATTACATATTTAGTTCTAATTATAATAGTCTAATGGCGCGAAGCCCTATATCCAAAACTCGTAAATAAATCGTCATCTTCCTCCTCCTCCTCCTCCTCGTCGCCGGGCTGCCGCTTGATGTGCGGCGGTGCTCAATCCTCCTTCTCATCGAATCCGATTCGGTGGCGGAGTTGGTCTTGCCCCAACGCCGCAGTTCCTCGCCGCCGTCGCTGTCGTCGTCATCGCTGTCGTCGTCCTCCTCCTCCTCCGCCTCCAACTCCTCCTCCTTCTCCTCCTCCGCCTCCACCTCCTCCTCCTTCTCCTCCTCCTTCATGGCAGCGGATCGGTGGGGCTCGACCAACACGTGCACGCTTCTTAGGGGTGCCATTGTTGCAACAAAAGTGGATTGTGTGGGGCTGCAACAAGTGGATTGTGTGGATTGTGACAAGAGTGGATTGGATGCAACAATCTGGCATTATATAGAGGCAGAATGGGAAGAACAGCATTGGCGAGAGGAATGTGAAGCGCAACGGTTGGCGCGGCAGAGGAACGGGCAAGCGCGACGGTTGGCTGGCGCGGGAGTTGGAACGTTCGAGTGTCAAGAAATATAGCATTTATGCGAAAATCACATGCATTACAATGCAGTAATGCACGATCATGTCAAGAAAAACATGCCGCGATTTGATTATAAAATGGGGAAATCAGTATGATTTACTACAATGCTCATAACATGAGTATGCCCATGTTAAAAGGTATTGGCTACCATAAACAGTTTGCAAAGGAGCCTGAGGTGGTCAGTTGAAGGTGTGCAGCAAGGTAAAGCTAGTGTGAAGTGTGTTCATTCATTCAACAATCAACACGCAGTAATTATGCCAGCTTCAGCTTGATGGCTTGTTTCAGATTTTATTGACCAGATCGAGCAGCAGGTCTACCATCCATTCACTCGCTCATGCATTTCCAAGTCAACGGTCTGAACAGAAGACCGACAAAAAAAAAGCTAACTGGAATACGCCACATCATTTCTCCGTTCCTTGCTTGACTACACAAATGTCTAGTACTAATTGCTGTTCGATTTCAACACGATCCAGCCACAGTGCTAGGTAATTCATCTCACAGATCTTATATATCTTCACTATATACTAACAATACAGCAATAACTATATCGAACCGAAATTACTAAATCTGCACTGAGGCGCCGGCGGGGCGAGCGTGGGGTGGGGCGGGCGAGGCCGAGGCAGGGGGGTGAGCGGGCGAGGTGGGCGAGGCGAGCGCCGGGCGGAGGCGGAGGCCGAGGCGAGGGCCGGCGGAGGCGGAGGCGGTGGCGAGATCTGGCTACGGAAGCCGCCACCGAGGCACCGAACGGCCGAGCACCGAAGGTCTCCGAAGCAGCCAAGCAGGGCAGCTCCTAGGGTTTCCTGGGTGGCTGGGTTTTGTGTTGGTGCACTGCTTGGGCGTGGGCCGGCTGAGTGGCAGATCGCAGACGCTTGTTGGGCCGGCTAGGCTAGTGGCCGCTGACGCTATCCGGGTACCCGAATTGTTAGATTTATTCGGGTACCCGATTCCGACCCGTACCCGACGGGTATCTCTGATACCGTACCCGACCCGAACCCGAATCTAATCTACCCGGGTACTACCCGTACCCGACGGGTAGTGTAAAATAGATTTCCATTAGGGTACTTTTGCATCCGAGTACGGGTACGGGTCGGGTATTACCCGACCCATTTACACCCCTGTCCTTGGAGATGATTGTGAGAAAGGTCCAGCTTGCTGATGAGCTGTAATTCATTTAGAGTAATTGGGATGGTGCCTAACAAGTTGTTATGAGACAGAATTAGCATGTTCAGGCACTATAGTTTGCCGAAAGATATTGGAATGTCAAGAACGTTTTGATCCATTTGGATGGTTACTAAGTTTTGGCAGAAGTTGCTGAAAGTTTCCCAAACCGAGTCGTATAGGGCCTTCAAATTCATTTTTTATCTAGTAGTTCTGTTGTATGTACTTGGCTTAAGTCCCAAGTTACAGTGGTTTAAAAACGGTTCTACGGCAGCGTATACAACCGCACACTTCGTTTGATCGTTTCTCAAGCCGACATAGTTTGCCGTAGCTTGACTGCCTTTACAGAAGAGAACAGAACAGAGGCATCTAGTGCGCTACGAGAGCTACACTTCGTCGTCTCCAGTGTCATTCCTCTTGCCGCCGTTGCTGTCTGAGCTAGCACGCCGGGCTACATTGCTCCGGACTGCAGAATTCAAAACCTGCATCACTGGGGAAGTCGAGCTGTCGGTGTCGATCGCGGCATCGTTGACAGGCAATGAGACCACGGCCATTTCTGAATTTTTTTATTTAATATTTATTTTAAATCTTTTTTTCGAAACTAATCGACGAAAAAAAAAGCAAAAATGCCCCCCCCCCCGTATGGGGCGAGAGGTGCCTCTACCTACGGCGCTTCACGCGGAATTTTGAAATTTGATAGCGAAATTTTCAAATTTAAAAAAAAATAGCATGTCGCCCGATACTGGGGCGACAGGGCCCACCGTATATATTCAATATTTGTTTTAAATTTTTTTTGATGTAATCAATGGTGGCATGATCATTGAAGATCTTGGTGTTAAAAATATATACGTACTTAGCAATTGGCTATTCAAACTGCTAAATAAAAATGGTGTCTGGCAATCTATCCTGAGAAAAAAATATATATGGCGAATAAACCTCTTTCTTATATAGAAAGATAGTCAGGGGACTCTCATTTCTGGACTGGCCTAATGAAAGTCAAACATTATTTCTTTAGATCTAGTTCTTTTCATATTTGTGATGGATCTCAAATACGATTTTGGCAGGATGTATGGATTGGGAAATAATTTAATGGCCTGGCATGAGCTTGTTGCAAAGATTGCTGGGGTGCAATTATCCTCAGATCGGGATACTTTTCGATGGACTCTCATCAGAATGGACAATTCTCTGTTCAATCGATGTATAAAGTTTTAGTGCATCAAAATATCCCAGTTACAAACCGACATTTATGGAAGTATAAGGTGCCTCTAAAAATAAGATTTTCTTGTGGTATGTACGTGGTGGGGTGCTTTTGACAAAGGATAACCTCGGTAAAAGAAATTAGAATGATAGCAAAAAATGTTGTTTCTGTAACAACGAGGAAACTATGCAACATCTATTTTTGACTGCCAGTTTGCTTGTTTCATATGGCGTGTCATACAAACGGCGCTTCACGGTGGAATTTTCAAATTTGATGGTGAAATTATCAAATTTCAAAAAAAATCGCCGGTCGCCCGATACTGGGCGATAGGGCCCACCATATTTGTTTTAAATTTTTTTTGATATAATCAACGGGAAAAAATAACATGCTGTGAAAATGTCAGGAGGCACACTGTCCGAAGGTAAATATCGCCCTAATATGGGGCGATCGCCCCAAAACCAGGCGATATCTACCATTATAACCTTTGTTCTCGCTCGTGGCTTCACAAAGCCAGCAGCAAAAGAAGAAGAAAGAAAAAAAGAGAGAAGGGAAGGAGAGGGAGGAAAAAAATAAGTAGAGGATCAATCCAAAATGTCGAGGCGTGCAAGTGGAAAGGGAAAGGGGAAGGCGAAGGAAGAGGCAAGCACTTCGGCGTGGCCACACAACATCGCGTACCAGGACCTCTTCGTACCTTTCGGGGTTGTCCCACCAATGTATCTGTGCGGAGATCCTTGCAGGCTTGTCCGCTCTTGGGATATTTCAACTTGGAAGAAGAGGTATTGGAAGTGCCGCAACTATGAATTCGACCTGCCGGAGAAGAGCCTGAAGAATCGCCAGCTGGTAACAATCATACGTGTTTCGTACTATTTCTACATGAAACTTTGCTAATTTATGTTTCATGCAGTCGCCTCCGCTGCTGTGTAAATTTGAGCAGTGATTTGATATGGAGATTGATCCCAAAGACCAAAGGCTCCTTGATCAAAGCATCCGAGACGAGGAGTTTAGACAGCAGCTTTAAGCGCAGTGTGACGCCGCATGCGAGAAGGCACGTCGAAAGGAAGTGGAGGAGAAGGAGGCCGAGAGAGAGAGGGAACGAGAGAGGGCACGTCGTACCAGAAAAGCCCCACCGGAAGCATGGGCGAAAGGGAAGTGGCCTCGATCCACTCAGTAGACGTGAAGTTGTAACCATTATTTTCCTTGTTCGTGATGCACATCCTAGTTTTATGTCGTAATGAAGAGTGTGGTCTACTTTATTTTTTGCAGTAACTTCTGATCTGAGAAATCGTTGCCACTTAGGGGTATTCGTAGCCTCACGGGGCCCACCAGATATGGCCCGAAAATTACAAAAAAAATCACAGGCGATCTACGCAACATGGGCAACACTTATCTACAGGCGTTACTAATTGAGAAAGATAAGCTAAAAAAATGCAAACACTGAGTTCAGACAGTTATACAACATGGTGCTGAAAATAAAGAAATTACAAAAGTACAGCTGTACAACAACTCAATCACGATCACGCCTCCTGATCTGGTCAGTGGGGTATGTGAGTGGCGACAGCGGACGGGCGGCCCTCCTAGGCCGGCCCTGCAACGCAGGGGTAGTGTAGTCTATCGGCGACTTGGGTGTGTCCTGGCGCGGTGCTCCCAGGAGTTGAGAGGCCCCGATGTACTCGGTGGACAGGTACTGGCCCACGTCAAATGCTCGCTCCTCCTCGATGTCGTCATAGATCGCGTCCCCAAAAGCACCCTGGGGTCCTGGTGGGGCGTGCGGGAGGACACGAGGGCTCGTAGTGGCCGACATCGGGCCGTGGGGGACAACTGCCTCGGGGAGGTGTGGGCACGGCTCCACTAGGAGGGCGGGTGCTGGCCCACAGGGACGTGGTGCACTGTGCTCGACGACGTCTCTGCCCCCCCCCCGGGAGGTGCCCAGGTGACGTATCCGCCTCACTGTGGCGCGGATCCGATCATAAGATGAGCGGTACTCATCGACGGTGATCTGGATGCCCGCCTCGAGGCACATCAACATGAATGTAGCCTCCGCCTCAACCTCCCCTAGAATATGTCCCTGCATGTAATGCCAGTTTGATATGAGGTAATTTACATAAAAAAGACATACGTATAGAGGTTCGATTGTACCACTTACCACGTAGTTGTCCCTTTGGGACATCTGTGAAGGGTACGTGTCCAACACCGATGCCTGAGCTGTGACATACGGTGTTGGTGTGTACCCCACCCTGAGCCGAGTCGGCGGCGCGAACCACTCCATGTACTGCTCATACATGGCATGGTCATACGGCCGGGTCTCGGTGACCGTGTCCGTCTCGGTGTCATCCCACTGCAGTGCCCACTGAACCATGCGATGCATGAACGGAGTGCCCGGTGCAGACCCCATCCGGTTCATCCTGCAATGCAAAAACGACAATTTACATACAACATGCATTCCGCGGGAATGCTAAGCAGTGTGCTCAGTAGACGTACTTGTGTGCGCCACGCAAGACAACGTGAGCAGGCGGCAGGGGAAAGTCTGGAAGAGGCCGAATTGCCACAGCACTCGGTGCAGCGAGTACTCCTCGACACACAGGTCGAAAACGAGGACCTTACGGGTGAGCCAGACCCGATGATCCTGCCAGCAAAACTCGGAGAGCTCGTGAGGTGCTCGAACTTGGACGTCATACGCGCTATGCGGTATCCACCGCACGTCCTCGTCCTGGAGCCTGTCGAACTCCCGAACAAACTCAGGGTATGACCTCCTGACCTGATGGTGGGCTTACAATCGCTGCGGAAATAAAAAGTAGTGCATGTTATGAAAGTGTCAAAGCGGGGAATAAGATATAAGGGGGCATACCTGTCGCTGAACCCAGTAGAGGCCCACGGTGGTCTTGTGAGTACGACGTCGGGTCAACAACAGGCCTACCGACGGGGAAGCACTCCCAGGACCACAGCTGCAGCAGTAGGACGCAACCCATCATCGTCGCGTTCTGCACTGCCCAAGAGACAACGTCGCAAAGACCTCTGTACGTCCACGCGAGCACAGTAGAGCCCCACGACCATTGCATCATCTGTTTACAACGAGAAAGTTAGACATGTCCTGTCATAAGAGATTTTAACGGAATGTGTTACCTGCTCTGCCGGGGTGTCGGCGATCGACCGGGCGTACTCGATCAGGTGCTGATCTACCGTGTCCCTGTGCGAGGACGGGAACATCACCCAACCAAACAGCAATAGCAGGTATGCCTCCAGGTGGCGCGCCAGGTCCTCCTCCTCGGCGTGCGGGTGGAGAAACTCAGCCTGCAGCATTCGGTACAATATTGTCAGCAGCTTAACACGTATCTGTTAAATTGCAATGAAGGAGGTACTAACCGTGAACTGGAGCAGCCACACCTTCGTCGGTCCGTGCCGCTCACCCAACTTGAGGGGCACGTACGGGGCAGCAGCCCGGGGGGTGTCGCTGCACCTGGAGGAACCGTGCCTCCAACTGCGCATGCCATGTGACGGGGGCGTCGTGCGGCGTAACTACAGGACCCGCACAGGGCAATCCTAGGAGGTAAGACACGTCCTGTAGCGTCAGAGCCATCTCTCCGTAGGGCAGGTGGAACGTGTGCATCTCCAGTCTCCATCGGTCCACGAGTGCATTCAGTAGGGACCGGTCATACTCGAACCGTGGGACGTGCGGGCCCTCCGCCGCGGCAATCGTCTGCTCCACCATCCTGCAGAGCGGAAGTAAGCCGGCCGCTCGTAACCAGCACGTAGTGTGTAGCGTTGTTAAAATTCCATTCACAGGTAAGTACATGTACATAAAAAAGTAGGAAAAGTTGGCAGCTTACTGTGGAACCCAGCGTGGGTCGATGCGAAGCAACTCGTTTAGCACCCGAGGCTGCAGTGTCGTCAGCTCTTGACCCTAAACTGCGGACAACCTAGACTGGTGGGTCGAATCCATGGTCTCGTCTAGCAGCTCAAGGCAAGCGTAAGCAGCACACCCAACTCCCACCATCATCGCCTGTGCCTGCGTGGTTACAAAGCAAATACAAAGTTAGAAAGCAAATAAAACAAATTGAACAATAAGTAAATGTAGGAAGCAGATGAAACAAACTGAACAACAAGTAAATGTAGAAGGAAAATTAAACAAACTGAACAATAAGTAAATGTTACACATTAGAACTACCAAAAATTAAATGAAAAGTAATGAAATGTTGCACATTCAAATATATGTTCGATCGCGCACATAGAATCAAAAATTACATGACGGGGACAACAAATAACTGGTACATATTGAAGAACGCGAAGTAAACAAATACATTTACAAATACACGAGATAAAATTACATTATTCACAATTACGAAGCGCTTCGGACTCGTCCATATCGTTCCTAATACGCCGTGTCCTTCGACGCCGACCTTACCTTCAACATTGGATGTCGGTAGCCATCGATGCCACGAAGGGGCTGCCGTGAATGATCCATCGACTTCGGTACCGTACACCTTGTTATGCCACGTGTTGAGAACACTTTGTTTGTAGTAGTAGTGGGAGATGTACAGACGACATGATTGGTGTGTCTCGGCGGCAATCACGTGCGAGTACGGCAAGTGCACTAGGCGTGGCTTCTGGCAGGAGCACTCGTAGTCAACAGCTCGAAGTATGCACAGATGGGAAGTCCTCTCCCGGTGGGCACCTCTGCGACCCTAGTCACCGCAGTGCACGTGGTACCTCTGTTCCACGCCACTCTCCAGTGTCAAGCGATGTGTCTATGCCTTCCGTGTCTTCTTGGCCATATATGTAGAGACAACCATTGAGTAGGACAGCCGATTGTTTGACATACATGCAGCGGAGTTCTTGTACCGCTCAATGAAATATCTTTGGGTGTCTAGTAACACACCTTCAACAATGCCCACCAATAGAAGGCATCTCGCGCCTTTCATTACCCAGTTGTAAATCTCCGCCAGGTTCGTTGTCATTATTCCAGAACAGGAACTGCCCTCGTCATGCAGAAGGGACTATTTCTCCAACGGTTCGTGTCGTATCCAATCCGTGAAACTCTTTATGCTTGTCCCCGGCCTACGCCGAATGTTTGGTACATCGGGCGGGAGCGCACACAAGGTTGTGGGGTCGTCTCCTTGCTCGTGGTAGACCATAGGGTTCCTTGATGAACTAGCGCCATCCCTTGATTCAGTGATTGCTTCTTGGTTAGTTCATCCAACGTCGTCCACAGCACGTCGAACTTCCTCGGCTGGTTCTGTTTGCACAGCCGCTTGAACATGTTCATAAGCTCCTTGTTCCTGAACTAACGAAAAAAATTGGCACCTGTTGGGACCCGAATCTGCAAATCCGGACCCTTTGTGTATTCTACACTAGTTCAGGATCACACTAGTGCACACAGGCTAAACAGGATTTACCACAATCATACACAGCGGAATAATAATAAAGTACTTCAAACATGTATATAAACGGGTTGCACGACCTTATGGTCACCTTACAATAGTTTGCCACGCAGGGCTTACATTAATCAAAGTATTAAGAAAATAACAGCGAAAAGTAAATGCTTAATGAACTAATTACTTTGCCACAGGCAACTAACGAGGCTCGCATCCAAATTCTCTGGCTCCTCAGCAAACTCCTCCTCCCAAGCACGTGTAGACTCCTCCTCTAGTATATTGTTGTTTGCAAGAGTGAGTACACACCGTATTCAACAAATCATGCACAGAATGCAGTTCTATTACTACATGCATGGCTTCTTACAAAGGAATGGTTTGGTTGGTTATTTTGCATTGAATCAACATTTTAACTTATTATTTATTTAGATAGAAAGCAGCAAAACCATATAAATATAATAAGTTTCTCAAATTATTTTTCCACATATTTTTGACACACAGTCCTGAATCAAACTTCACAATTATCCCTGGCACACAACCACTCATCCCTATTTTATTTTTGAAGATCTACCCCTTGACTGTAATCCCCGAGCTCTGTCCAATCCCGCGGACATGACTATTCGAATAGTTTTGACACACTCTGTAGAGATTGTACACTTTACCCACAAGATACAGTCGCTCACCACACAAGTGATTGATCGTAACAAAGTTTTTCAGAAACTTCCATCTAAACCTATGAACCTCTCCAGTATTGCCTTCCCGAACACTTCCCTCACACAGAGCCGAAGTATAGAATAGGCGAACACCGTTGGATGGATACCAATCCGTAGCATAGGTACGCTTCCCCACACAGTTACACCCTTGTGTAACCGCCACCCTGAGGTATCAAAGGAAAGATATTAGAACCTTACTAAACTAGGTCTGTCCCGTACCAGACATGTGGTTGTACTATTAACTCACTTCAAAGACTTGCAAGGTAAAATCCTTAACTAACAAAGCAAGACTTCCTTCTCCCAAAGGTATGGCACATAGCCACCTTATTTGCCACATAGGCTCCTTCTGGCACAAAGCCTCGGTCCACTTGCCCTAGTCCAAATCATTTCTCACTCCAATTGTTTTACGGTGCAACGCATGCCAGTAACTCAACCTCTATGTGGAACCACACAAGTCTCCACACTTCAACGTCATTACCAACAACATCCCACCATTTACCAAAATACATTCATTATTCCTTTGGCCAATATTGTTTTTGTTTTTCAAAGGATTATTTGCGGTAAATACAAGGCTAAGCAACTATTCACGGTTTAGCCTCCTGTGTTGGCATATCATTACATCCAACTAATATTATCAACTTAGGGTAACAAATGAATCATGGCATACACATATTGGTGACAAGGTGGTAATAACAAATAGGTTGATTAACTAATCCACCCAAATTAATTAAATCCATTTTAATTAATTTAGCATGCATAATTTTGAATCAAAATACATTTTAAAACTTAGGAGCAAAATGATCAACGCATAACTTGCCTTCAAACAACTGCTGATCCTGATGGGAGCTAGATCTGTGGCGAGAATTCCCCTCGATACTTTCCGGCAATTCAACGTCTACTCGTAACAAATGGATATATAATAAATATAAATAACAGAGAGCACTATCAACTCTAAAAATTCCACAAAATTCACCAATAAATATATCTTCATTTTACAAATTTTTAGAAATTGAAATCACCTCAATCGGAGTTCAAACGCAAAAATTATAGCCTTTTGAAGTTTTAAATAAACAGAAAATCCTAAAAAAAATCAGAAAATCCGATTTATTTTAATTATTTTTATACGGAAAATTGGGATTTATGATGTCAGAATGACCTAATGATGACGTCAGCACCAAAATGAATTTTGGCCGAAATATTTTTATATTAAAAATTATTTATGACATCAGCATGACACGTAGCCCAATCAGGACGCGACACACGGCGCAACACGGTTAACCGAATTCCTAATTCGATCTCGCTCATCCGATTTAAATTCAATGGCTAGATTTAATTCGATGCTTCGGTTTTAACGTGACATGCGGCAGAATTCAAATGACTTCGTTGTGACATAATCTCTACTATTAATTCAAAATTCAATGGCTTAGATTGAATCTAATTTATGCGACCCAATCCGCAACGCGGCTAATCCCAACACACGACGCATGGACGCATCACTATCACATGATTAAAATCCAACGGCTCACATTGGTTCAATCCTACATAGTTTACTACCTCTACGTGGCATCACACGGATCGTTGGATCTAAATCCAACGGCCTTCATCTAACCAAATCAGAATACCGAGATCGGCTACGTGGACTTACCTCAGTCGTTAGATGAGAATCCGACGGTCGACGAAGCTCCAAGTCTCGACGATGGTGTGGTGAGGATGAGTTGCCGAAACTGGGGAAGACGACTACGACGACGGCGTTTGGGGCTTCCTCTGGTGACACAAGTTGATGCAATGGACGCGTCTCACTGTAAGCAACACGACGGTGACCTCCAACGCGACGGAGATGGACGGAGGCAGGCGCAAGGGCGAGAAAATGACTCGAGAACTACGGCAAGCTCAAGCGGCGGCTATGGTAAATCTCGGGCGAGAGAGGCGCAAATGAAGCGGAAGAGATGCTCCACTGCTGCAGCGCAAGGTAATGAAAGGCGAGAATGCGGCGGTGTTCATGTCATCGCGAAACTCTAAGCGTTAACGTCGCGGCGGCGCCAAGGAAGCGTCGACAAAGCGACATGGAGCAATCTCCGACGTACATGTGGCGATGAATTGACGACTGCCAAAGCACAAGCAACGTGGCCGCCTCAGAATCGCTCGATTCGAAATCAACGGCCACCAAATAATGGCGATTAGGGTTCCACGGTTTAGACCTACAGTGCGCACAGTGCTGGGCTCGGCCCAGTACTATTCACACCCTTTTTTCTACGATTTTCCAATAAAAAAGAAAATAATTCCAAAAAAATTCATTTAAATCATTTGAGGCATTTTAAATAGTAGAAAAATTTTAGAAAATATTTTAGAACATTTTGGACTCAAATAAAATAATTTCATTTATATTTTACAAGAGTATATTCATTATTTAATTAATTTTCAAAGAAAGGTTAAATTCTATAAATTCCAATTAAATCCAAATAAATCCCAAAAATTCTCAAAAATTCAAAATAACTTATTGAATTCAAAATAGACCAAATTTTGGGATGTTACAGCACCCATGTGCCTCATGCACCACCTGCCCTTTAGGTCTGGCCACTTTGCTGCTCCCATGATGTCGGACCCTTGTTGCATATCCACGATCGCCCTCAGCAACCCTGCATGTCGGTCATGGATGACACATACATCAGGGCGATCCTGGACAACTGCCAGCTTGACTCTTTCAAGAAACCAGTACCAGCTCTCCATGTTTTCCCCCTCCACGAAGGCCAATGCGACCGATAGAACCTAGTTGTTGGCGTCCACCGCGATTGCAGTTAGAATCTGGCCCTTGTATTTCCCTGTGAGGAATGTGCCGTCCATGCAAATGACTGTGCGGCAGTGTCGGAACGCATTTATGCATCTTGCCGAGGGTGAAGAAGGCCCATTGCAAGACCCACTTAACGCGCACACCATCATCGCGGAAACTCCATAAGGTCGATGGCCGTCTGGGATTCCTACATGATATTGCCACGAGCAAGTGTGGAATATTCTCGTAGGAAGCCTCGTACGTCCCGAACCATATTTGCTCTCTATACTTTTCCGTAGCTAATCTTGTACTGAAACCTCTCCTCCATGGCTCTGATAATAGATCGAGGCTACAGGTGTGGATTGTCCATGATCTGACTATAAAACACATTTGCCACCGAAGTGGACGACAGATTGCGGTGTTCCTGGTCCACTTCCTCCAGTTCGCAGTTATGCTCCTCACTATAGAACATTTCCAATAGTCCCTCCACTTCACCTTGTATGCATGCACCAGCCATGGGCACGAATCAACTACGCACTTCACGTCATAGTCTTTTTTACTGGACTTCACTACCCTGAATTGCCGCCGAAGAGACATTGACCGGTACTTCACCGCATCCATCACAGCCTCCTTGTCTTTATATATGGCCCCCTGCGTGACCTCGTTCTCATGATACTCCAGCCTTTATTCATTGTTAGGTCTTCGAAATTATAATTAGTCCACGCACCAGGGACAGGCACCTCAGGTGTATTATCCTCCTCGTCCGAGTGTTCGCCATCAGGGACTTCCTCATCCGCACGGTCCTCCTCCTCCATCAAGTCAACTATGTGCTCCACCTCCTCCCCCTCGTCGGCCACCCCCCGTGCCTCCACGACTGTCTCCTCACCTCTCTTGATCCCCTCGCCACCGCCAACCTCGTGTCCCCCGTCTCCGGGATCCTCGCCACCTTCATCATCGTATTCTTACATATCTATCTTCCCCTCCTCTATAATATCTACCCCGACATCACGAACCTCCGATGCGATGGAGGTACACAGTACTGTGTACCCGGCAACATGGCGACCAGCCCGCTCTACGATAAACCCAACATAGCTCCTCCATGACGATGTCGCGTTAATAGGAATCAACTCTGGACATCCAAATTGAACATCCGAAACATCCACTCCATCAAACCCCTGTATATCCTATCTCTCGACCTAGATATGCCCCGTATGACTGTTGAAAATGCTGACAAATCCACTCTATCCGGCCCCTGTACTATCTCCCCATCTCCATAAAATATTTGAAAGTACAATTTCTCCGACATGCTACCTACAACGTCGGACCGAAAAATTCATCAGTTCTCCATCTAACCGCATCATGCATTACCATATAAATGTTACATTATATTGTCAAATTTTTTTCTCTACTAATTTCTAAGATTGTCGACATTTCTAAATTTTTTTACTCTACTAATTTCTAACATAGCACGGTGCACGACTATATGTTTCTAGCCTACCATGTTTTTAAATACTACTCTAAAATACAATATATAAAGCGTATGGTGATCATACTAGAAATCCGACTATAAATAAGCACTACTACGAAAACTTCATCACAGACGGTTATAGCGTCGCCGAGAGGCGGTTTTGTGAGCCGTCGGTAACAATAAGTCTGTGATGAAGGAGATCATCGAGCGGTTCTATACCGATGCGAGAAAATATATATCACTGGGCGGTTGTATTAATAAACCGTGCATGAAATTTAATTATCACGAGGCGGTTCTCATTTGCAACCGTGCAGTGATAACTAAATATCACAGACGGTTTCCAATGAGAACCGTCTGTGATATGAACTTATCACAGACGGTTTCAAATAAGAACCGTCTGTGATATGAAATTATCACAGACGGTTCCAAATTATAACCGTCTGTGATATGAAATTATCACAGACGGTTCCAAATAAGAACCGTCTGTGATGACCTTTTTTTCCCACACCCCCAGCAGAACCTCCATTAGTTATGGTGTTGTTCGAAATTTCCATCAATATTTCTACTTGATATTTATAAGGCACAACCAGTTATAGATGTTATAATTGAATATCGCACTTCCTATATGCATTGAGGCTTGATTTGTCCGATCAGGATAGACTTAAAATATAAACATTTGTAGCGCTTTTCCCCTTCTTACGATAATGTTGATGGAACTCGACTAATAAATCAACCAAGAGCATGACGGCATGGCGGCGGCAGCAACCGGCTTTCTCCATCGAGCCGGACACACTAGAGTGTGTGATTTGCTTCATGCCATATGAAGTGGCTTTCTTGAGGTCACCGTATAGCCACGCAGTCGCGAGTGGCGGACGACATGCTCTGATGCAGCGTCACCGTCGTGCCACGGTGGGAGATCGAACATGGTACTTTGGTAAAAATTGTAGATGTACTTGATAGATTACTTTAGGTAGGGTAATTAAAGATTGAACAAATGTGATTGCAAGTCGGGTCTTCCTTGCCCGGAAGGATTTTGGAACACCCGACTTGAATGGAGAAGAGGAGCGGGAGTAAGCCTATGAACGATGGTTAGCGAAGAAGAAAGCTGCCTTATCTATTAGAACTTTAATTAGAACTTAGCTCCAGCTTTAGAATTTAAACAAATTTGGTAGCTATCGATATGATGGGTCGGTATAATTCCTTCTCATTTTTTGGAAAAAAAATATCAATTCTTGCCACTATTTGATTTGCGTTGATTAAATCAATGAATTGTCACCTAATGTAGCACCATTCATACATCCTAAAACACCTCGGGCAAAAGGAAAAAAATCGCCAGATCAAACTCTTGACAACACACATTAAGAGAGTACCTTGAGTGATGGCAAGGTTTACGCTGATCATCTGCATCACGGCGAGATGTGGTGAAGAGGATCTTGGGTTCCTGAGAGGACTAGGCACATGCACTCATCGTCTATCTTTGTTCTTTGGAACTACACCAATTCACAGAAATCGAGAAGAGGGCAAAAAAAAACAAAAACAAAGAAACTAGCGCTTGTACCAACAAAGCCTCACAATAAGAACTTAAATGAAGGGAAAGAATCATGCGGGATCTGGCCTATCCAGTAATGGAAGTCAATCTCGCGGTTGTATCAACACTTTACACCATGCTACTAACCTAGTAGGCGGTGGTGGGAGGCGGCGGGGCATGGTGGCGGTGGTAGGCGGTGGAAGGCAGTCGGTCGGCAGTGCGGCCGGTGGGAGTCAGCGGGGCAGCCAGCAGTTAGCGGGGCAGGCGGTCGGTGGGAGGCGGGGAGGCTGAAGGAAGGTGGCAGGGGTAGGCGACTAGCGGCGGGAGGCGATCCGTCCAACCCTTGTTCGGATCGAGAGGACTAGGGGTGGGGACTTGGTCTGGGGAGATTAGGGCGAAGGGAAAGGACTAGGGACTTTTTATGTAAAGAGGACTAGGGACTTGTGGTGGGGTGAGGGATAAGGGCAGGCAAGATCGGCCGATCGAGAGATGGGACCACTGTTAGATATCTTCATGGGTGTCGGGTGATCACGGGGATAGGTGAAACTCACCCATATCTATACTTGTTTATCCGATGTGTAAAGGATTACTCCTATTTTTATACCTGTGATCAAAAAAAGAGTCTCATACCTACCTCCATTAGGGTATTTATCTACAGACATGCGGGTAATCGGGCGCAATTACCATCCCTATCCTCAACTAGTCTATCCTCTATCTACTCAGTTTCATCGATCTTTGGGTGGGATTAGACGATGGCGTGAGAACTAGTTGCTAGTTAGGTCTTGTAAATTTGGTAGTTGTGGGCCAATTCTTTGAGGAAGGGCCCATCTTCATCTTCTAGTCTCTTCCTCCATCTAGTTCAACGATAGGTGGCCAGCGTTAGGAAGGTGCGGCGTTACGACCTTGATGGAGTATAGGCTCTAGCCTAATGAAACTTCCTTGCTGAATTCTCCCTTGGACGTGCCCATTGCATATTGGTTTCGTTTGTTCAGTCAGCCCCTAAAAATATAACCCATCCACTGAATCACTCAAATCACCAAAATGCACCCTGCTTTCGCACAATTTAAAAGCTCCTCTAGTTCCACCCGTCCGTTGTTTGCCTCTTGTGTTGAGCCATTCAGCATTCCTTCCCCTTGACCTTCCTAGACCCTCCACCAAACTCTCGGCCTAATGTTTCCCTACTAAATTCTATCGAAATTTTGGGATTTGATTAAGTATAACTTGAACATTTTTTTAGATGATTTTGACATGAGTTCTTTGGACATTTCTAGGCTTAACTATGGTTTCATTATTTTCGTTCCTAAGAGTAAAGATGCAAGACAGATCAAAAAATTTTGACCTATTTGTTTTACGAATGTTAGTTTCAAAATAATTACCAAGGTGTTGATGGATAAACTAGCCTAAGTAGGTGAAGGTTATTTCCCTTGCTTAGGCGTGTTGGCGTAAAAAGCGTGAAGAGGGTTTACGGTTGCAACACCTTGAGACGAACAAGGGTTCAAGTGTCTTGTGGCGTGCAATCGATTTGACCACGCAATCGATAAGGAAAAGAGTTGTAAATTCAATCAAGCCGATCCTCGAGGTGAATCGGCTAAAATCAGAATCAACGAGAAGCCGTCGGAAGGGTAACTAGATTAGCGATTAAGACTAATCCGGGGTAAAAGGTAGATCGATTCGAAAAGCGATCGCAACAAGGCGGAAACAGATCAAACTGAAAAAAAGCTAATGGCGATCAAACAATCGGCGATCGCGCAACTTTATTTGATCGATGTCGACTTACGAGAGGAAAGATTACAATGCTAAAAGACTAAGAACTACGAAGCAAAAAAAGCGGTAGATGTGTTGATTGATTGGATGCCCTTCAAGCGACCTTAGTGCGCCTTATATACCGCCTAGGTGATCAAGTCACGATCTAACACGACAACGTAGTCCAAATCGGCTTTGTAGTTTCCTATCTGGTCTCTAGTTTCCAATTGTTATCTGTACGTCGTATGGGATTTCCATATGCTTATCCAAATTTTCACAGATACTTTCGTATCTTATCAAAACTCATGCTTTTCTGCCGATTCTTCTGGAAATTTCCAAAACTGGTGCAAACATATGCCCCCCATTTTTGGAAGATAACTTGTTATCTTTCAAAACTATGTATCGGCTTTTTCATCGATCGACTTTCTTAGCCCGCCGACATTCCTTTGTTGATTTAGGGAACCGCGTCAATAAGCGCCACTGTAAGTAAAATCTCGGTCTTGGTTTAATGTCGGTGTCACCTCGAATTCATTTCCGCCTTTTCACCTTTTCATCGTGCTATATATATGCGGGTCCCCCTCTGTCACTTTCACGCTTTCCAGCTCTCACAATTCCTGCAATCGGCTTTCATCCTTCGGTCGGCTTCCACCTTACTGGTCTTCTTTGCTGACAATCAATCCCCATTTTCCCCAGTCGGCTGAATGGATCCTTCTCAGGTACTGATCCCGATTCCTGAAAGCGAAGATCAATACTACCTAGGACCGATAGGAAATTCCACTATCGATTCAGTTATTAATGAGGAAATTCCTAGACTCCTTTATCGACCAAAGGTTATAACATAACGGAATGGGGAAAAAGTTTTAGAGCACTGGCCGTAGCGGCAAAATTTGGAGAAAATTTGGTTTATCAAGTATCGGCCCAAAAGAATCTGAATGGGAAAACATGGGTATAGTGAGTGTCTCCCAGAGTCTATAAACCACAAACCAATGAGCCCTTGGTGGCCCGGCACATTATTTACGGTGGGATACTCTTAATGCTTTTCTTTTCGGATTTGGTCCTATATTTAACCCTCTTAGATATAGCCGAGCTTTGTTGCCTCGGGCGGAGCCGGAACCGGATATCGGCCTTTAGTGGCAAACCAAAGGCCTGAACTAATCCGATCAAAGAGGCGAGGATGGTCCAAGTATATCAATACAATAATAAGATAAATGGCTTGGTATCGAGACGAAGAACACATAGCTTTTCTAAACTTGTGGCTGGATCGATTCCTATACTGCGGGGCTTCCTTGGGTCCGGCCACAAGTTTTTCGGTTTGTGGCGAACAAGCGGTTGAAGGCCGTCGGCTGGCGGCAGCAAAATGTACAGGGCGTATATCGAGATGATGCGTTATCGAAGTCGGCTTTTTCGGGTTTGCTCAATATGTCGTGGGCAGCGTCGGAGGCCCTTTATGGTTCATTCAACTATGGCTTTCTGATATTTTTAGCGATCACTAATTCGGAGGCTCGGCGGAAGGTTCAGCTTTTCCTCGTGAGGACTACTGAAGGTACTACTCCCCAATATAGAGCCCGGCCGATCGCCATACGGAGAAAAGGCTTGTGATGTGTACCGATGGTGATGTCAAAAGTCACTCCGTGATTTTCAAGAAATACTTGTCGTTTTCCTCAATTTGGACACCACAGGTTTTGACCCGCAAGACTTCTTCCTTATACTATGAAGCCGACTTCGATGGCCCTCATTTCTTCGTTTAGATGCGAGCAGTTCTTTGATGCGAGAGACAACCTTAGAATTGTATCGGGTTTTATTTCCCTGCATCCTCTTCGATGGCTTAAACTCCGTAATAGGACTTTTCGGTACCGTCGTATGAGTTTTACCATCATACGTATATGCCGCCAATTGGGTTTTGGCCAAGTAATACCTAGTCTTCCTCTCTGGATGGTCTTGACCAAGATCCAAAGTGGCATATTTGTCCAAACCGAACTACGCCGACATTGCACGATGAACTTCAAGTCACCCGACTGCCACACTTTTCTTGAACTCTGACGGGCTAGTCATTTCACAACAGTGGGCGCCCATATCGAAGCCCTTTATTTGGATCGTACACGTCGGCCATTATAGACAAATTCCTACGGTTTACGTGAGCAGCGGTAGTCCTTCTAGCAACAACGATTCGGTGAAGATAGCTCGGACCCTTCCACTCGTCGGGTTATACTAACTCATCGTAGGCTGTAGAAATATCGGCTTGTTTCACAAAATTTTATGCTGCAAATTTGATGTTGCTTGTCTTTTAATCACCTAGGCACTTTGCTTTCTCTGAGATCTTTCTGCGCGGGAACAAGGCCATTATTGACCCATCGGTTGGTGGGTCAAAGAAGCTACCCCCATCGGTCGGCCAGGCTTGGTTACACCTCGGTAATCTTGGAGTACCACAGTCCTTCTTTATCGGAGAATTGAGAAAGAAAAGCCCGATAAGTTCTTTATTATAGCGATCAATATTTTACTGTGTCCTTGCTCATCCGTGGTTTGTTTTCGAGAAAACCCAAATCCACAAGGTCGACCAAAAAACACCCAAGCGCCAAGGAACAAAGCGGTTGAAAGTTCTCCTCGTCCAAATCGGCTTTTAGCGAAGTAAGTGCTATACTATTTTTCGCTTTCAAGAGTTATCAACCTTAAGTTTCCAACCTTGTAATACTTCCTTTTCGATGAAGCGGTTGTCTGTCCAAGTGGCGGGTATCTTGGCCAGAGCTTGAGCGCTTCGCTATTCTCCCTGCGGCTTCAAAACCCCCATCTCCATCTCCTGGTCAGTCAATTCTTTCGGCGCCTGATGTTGTCCCGGATGGCCTGTCTGACCTTCTTGGGTTCACCTGGACGAACTAGTCGACTTCGGAGGTGATGGCGGCGGATAGTTACCTTGAGGACATCAGAAAAATCCTAGACATCTCCATGAAGGCATCGACCACATTGTTAAGTCGGCGCCCAATATGCGAGGAAAAATTGAATCGGTTGTTTATGGAGATATACTTCAGTGGGAGGCGCTATTTTAATGGCTGTCGACCCATTAGCGGCGCTATGGTTGTTGTCGAGCCGACCTACTGCGAAGGCCATGGCGCACTTCTTAATGTGTGCCATCTGGATGAGAAAAGCGGAGGTTGATCTTTGCTAACGCTAGAATCATTTGCGCCCGGGCCCAAGCCGACCCGACATCTTGAATAAGCTGATTTCCGAAGCCAAAAGTGCGAAAAAAAGTATAATGAAACGCTGCGTCTTTCATAGTTGCCAAGTCCTCACCTCGAAGCTGGAGCGAACCAAGAAGCGGACTTGAGGAGGAATTGGCCAAGATTAACCAGCAATTAACCGATGCCCTTGCTACTTGAGGCGCTCAGCCTTCGACCTTGAAGGATCAGAAAAAGAACATCGGCCAAGCCGTTACCAAGGTTAAAAAGCAATCGGCCAAAGTTGTCTCGATGCACAGAATGCCAAGGCGATGAAGATCTTGTGTCGGTATCCACGAAACTTTAGGCAAAAGCTGCTGCTGTAGCTATCGGGTTTAGGAGCTAAACTTCTGGATCGGATTGTAAATTTATCGGTGTCATCAAAAGCGGTGTTTTTGCTTCTTTGCTTTTGTAATACACTTTAATCAATTGTTTAACTTAGGTTATACGTGTATTTGATCGACTTTTAACAGATTTGTTTCTAAATTATTTGCATTGTATGTCTAATTACGCACCGATCAAGCGCTAAGAATAGTACGCTTTAGGTATTTTCGTTGATTGCCTTTGGCAATACTAACCCTTCAAGTGTTTGATATATCTGGCGTTTCCATGTGGCTGATTTACTTTATCACGGTCCTTCGGGTAGGTGACCATTTGCGAATCGATTATCTTTAGAACCAATCGGCAATATTGTTTTCCAAACCAAATCGGCTTCTTTGAAGGACTTGGCACAACTTTCTTGTTATAAGTCCTTGCAACTTTTCCTTATTCTTTTTAAGCGATCTAGAGTAACTAACCTTAACTCCGTAAATCGTCCAGATTATATAGCATCAACTCTTTATACTCATCGGCGATAAACCGTTTTGTCTCGCCACTCGCATAGGCTCAGCGTTTATTTCTCACGAGCAATATGGCTTCTTGACCATATACCGGTGATATGGTGACAATTTAGTCGATCCAGTGAAATGCTAGCCGATAAGCCCATAGAGACTCGATAGTGTAGTATGCCAAGTTAGGGCTTTTCATCAATCTTCCTTTTGATCAACTTGATCAAAGTCTTATTAAACGACTTGGCTTGTCCGTGCTTTGAGCATAATATGGCGATGAGTTAAGCAATCGATGCCCAGACTCTCTGCAAAGCTTTTAAAATCGTTAGACATGAACACAGTTCCTTGATCGGTTGTGATAGTCTGAGGAATACCGAACCGATGGATGATGTGTTCATTTACGAATCCGATAGCCTCTATACTGGTGACCTTTTTGAGCGGAACGGCTTCTACCCATTTTGAAAAGTAGTATGTGGCTGCGAGAATGAACTTGTGGCCTTTACTTGATCTTTGAGAATATTTGGCCGATTATGTCTATGCCCCATCCCCTGAACGGCCATGGCTTAATAATCAAGGTATAAAGGCGATCTTTGGTGCAAGTTGCACATTCCCAAACTTTGACAAGTTTGACATCCTTTGTAATACTTAAAACAAACTTCCAACATTGTCGGCCAAAAATACCGGTTAGTCTTAAGATCCATTTCATTTTGTGAGGCGATTGATGTGCTCATAAATTCCTTCATGGACTTCACCCATAGCTACCTTTGCTTCTTCATCGCCTAGACACATGACAAACCTTCCAATGTCCGATAGTATAATTCTCCTTCTAGCACAACATACTTGATGCTTTTTTGCGGATTTTTTGTGATGGGTTTGGATGGGTTAGATTAGGTAAGCTTTATCTCAGCCCTCGATCGGCATTATCCACACATAGCCTTTGTTTTGTCGATTAAATCAAAAACTTCGTGTCATTTGTATTCCTTATAGCTGAAGCCACTTTGAGCCAATGTGTTGGCTTTATCGTTCATTTCACAGGCACATAGGCGTCTGAAATGGCGTAAAAGTCTTTGATGATATCAAGACAACACTGTAGATACTTTGATAGCACCTCATCGTTGCATTTAAACTCTCCTTTAACTTGCTGTACTACCAGTAATGAGTCACCATATGCTTCCACATTACTTCCCCTAATACTATCTATCAACTGCAGCCCTTTGAGCAATGCTTCATATTCGGCCTGGTTATTCGAGCATCGGCTTGTAAGTCGATATGCAAACTCGATGTTACGTCCTTTTGGTGAAATTATCACCATACCTATTCCACTCCCCTCTTGACAAACCGACCCATCAAAATACAGTTGCCATGGGGCTACGTCGACTATTCCTACCATGGTATCATATCCAGTTATGAAATCGGCTAGTGCTTGGCCTTTAATGGCTTTGGCCGATTCATACTGCAGGTCGAACTCGGTTAGAGCATAAGCCCACTTCCCAAGTCGTCCTCTCAAGATTGGTGCAGATAGCATATATTTGATGATATCATTTACGCGCCACTATACAAGTCGATGCTCATATATAATGCCTCAACCATTACAAGCAAAATATAAGGATAAGCACAATTTCTCGATTGGTGGGTACTGGTTTCGGCTTCCAGGAGTCGTCGGCTTAAATAAAATATTACTAAGCTCTTTGCCATCGACTTCTTAGCATAATACAACCACTGATGGTCTCGTTTTAGTAGATATATATAACAGAAGAATTCCCTTTAGTAGTGCGGACCAAGGCTGGTGGTGATGCTAGATGTCTTGTTTTATGTAAATCGAAAGGCTTTTTGCTTGTCGGCTCCCCATATAAATCTGACCATCCTTTAATTTTAGTAGTGGCGTGAAAGCTTGAATTCTACGAACAGATTGAAATAGATATCGTCTTAAGTAATTAATTTTACCGATCAGCTTTTGCAACTCATTTTTACATGTCGGTGACTTCGTATCGACTATGGCTTTAATTCTGGCCTGGTTAACTTCAATTCCTCTTTGGTGAACCATAAATCCTAGGAATTGGCCAGCCGATACACCGAACGCGCACTTCAAAGGATTCATTTTTAACCCATGAGCTCTCGTATTTTGAAATACTTTTTCTAAGTCGGCCAAATGCTGCCAGTCTTCCTTAGACTTGACCACCACATCGTCAATGTAAATCTCAACAATATAGCCGATTAGATCGTGAAAAATCAAATTCATGGCACGTTGATAGGTGGCGCCTGCGTTTTTAAGCGAATGTCATTCAGGCCATTCATACAACCCTATCGTGCGAGGGCATCACGAAAGGCGATTTAGGGACATAAACCGCCATGAATATCTGGTTATATCCAGCATTCTCGTCAAGAAAACTGATAATCTTATTGCCCGATGCAGCATCGATAAGCATATCGGCTATAGGCATCGGATATTCATCTTTTGGTGTGGCTTTATTCAAGTCTCTAAAATCTACACACACCGAAGTTTACCGTTCTTTTTCATAGCCAGGAACAATATTGAACACCCACTTTCGGTATCGGCAAGGTCTTATGAACTTGGCCTCCAACAACTTCTCAATTTCTTCTTTTATCATATTATATATTTACGGATTACAACGCGTGGCGATTGTTTTATCTGACCCGATACCACAGCGATAGGCGTAGATGTTCTACTAGCTGTAAACCTTGAACATCTCATAGTATTCCAGGCGAAACAATCCTGTATTCCCTAAGTATTTGACCAACTTATTTTTGTATTCTAGACCTAAATTTGCACTTACAAAAGTTGGCCTTTTCCTATCACCTTCTCCTATATCGACTTCTTCAAGCATATCGGTAGAAGTGAAACCCTGACCCAATTTTTCGCTTTGGAAGTCTTCGATGGCTTCGCAGGAATTTATCTCACGTCGATAGCTTCTTACCTTGTCTTGTAGTACTTTAATCATTTCCGACCCCATCTTCTTAGGACTTCGTTTGCCCGATCAAATGTGCCTGGCTTAACACTGATCGGCATTAATCCTGACTTACCAATACATATGAAGTCGCAATCGTCTAATGTTTTACCCGATATACACTCTGCTTCTTCATGCGGCCAATTCGCATCGAAACTAGCCATAGCAATATGGGCTGATGTATCAGCTGCGACGACCTCAACTTTATCATCGTTCCATTGAACTAGCAGTTGATGCATGGTTGATGGTATGCAGCAATTGGCATGTATCCAATCGCGTCCAAGGAGCACGCTGTAGTTTCCCTTTGCCTCAATTACAAAAAACGCGGTCGGCAAAGTTTTGCTGCCGACGGTTAATTCTGTAACCATTACTCCCTTTGCTTCAGTAGGGTCTCCTGTGAAATCATTTAGTACCATGTTCGTTTTTATCAGATCTTCATCGGTTTTGCCTAACTTCTTGCAGGTGGTGAGCGGCATCAGATTCACGGTAGCCCCTCCATCAACGAGCATCCTGGATATCGGCTTTCCATTAATGTAGCCTTTCAAGTACAACGGCTTGAGATGCCGATGAGGATCTTGCGGCTTTTCGAACACGGCATCTTGCGCGCCCAAGCATAGTTGAGCAAACGTTTCTGTAGCCGATTCAGTTTTAATTCTGAATTCGGCTGGTAGGGTGAATACCATGTTGATATCCATGAAGTGTCATCTCGAATCATTGGTGGTGACAAGTCGTTTGAGAATCGATTCATCATCGGATTGTTGTTTTCTCCTCCACTCTTTTGTAACAAGTTTCTTGGCGCAGACTCATTAGCGCTTGATCTCTCTGTTTTCTTCTTGACTTCTCTTATCTCTTGTGTTCTTAGTCGTTGAAGCCGTCTGCTGCATGATGTGATCGGCTAAGTCGATCGAGCACCATCTGGGTTTAGGTTCCAATAACTACCAGATTTTGCCGACCAAGTTCTCTATTGGCTCTTTTTCCTTGTCTTGCTCTGGTGTGCCGATCTTTCTTTTTATCGGCCTTTTATAAAATTCGGTTCGTTTTGACGACATTGGCTGAGCAGTAGCTCTTTCTGTCGTTTTGGCCAATCCTTTTGCGGATAATGATCCATGGGGCATGACCTTGCAGATGGTAGTGCCATACCCCTTTCCCAATGAAGCGCCAAGGGCATCTCGTGAGCTTTTTCCGCGTTGTCTGGCCGATACCAATTATTGGGCCGAGACATAGTGTTCGCCTGATGTGATTCATCTGGTCGACGAAACTGCCGCTTCTGCCGATAGCTCATCCTTTCATATTTCTCAAATGCTTTGTGAGAAGGTAGGCTTGGGCTTGAACGCTGGTTTCATGGTGGAGTTCTTTCGACTTTGTACCATCGTCAGGCACTGTAATTCCCCTTTTGGCTTTCGGTCCTCGAATTTTCCATCTCGATCGGCTTCAATTTGAAGTGAGCGATTGTTATCTTCAGTGTTTCTCCTTGTGAGCTTGACTCTATATCGACTTGCCGAGCCATTCTGGGACTCTCGTCGACAACCTGCTTCCCTTTGCTGGAGCATTGGACCATGTTAATCGGGAAAGGGTTGACATCGACTTCCATGGCGGCTCTTGCGAACAGGCCGACCATCTTCAATGGCGGCTGTATCTGTTTGCGAAAGATATTGCGATCGTTAGTGTTATGGGAAAAAGAATGATGCCACTTCTGATATAAATCGTCTCTTGATCTCATCAATTTGAAGGTATGGTATGCCCTTGAGCGATCGTATCGATTTTCTTGTAACAACATGTCGAATATGCGGTCACACTTGGACACATCAAAAGCGTATTTAACTTCCGACTTATTCCTAGTCGGCTAGAGCCATGAACAGACAAGTGGTTTTTTAGAACCCTTTATCCATTCGGCTATATTCACATCTGCTTCATCTTCAGAAGTTTCACTTGAACTATATTCAACCATGTTTATTTTAGCTTTATCTTTTCCATTGCCATTTAATCTAATTTTATCTTTAAATTCTTTATTCAGATATCGGCTTTCTGTGCCGACCGCGATAAACAGGTGGCTTAAATCGGTGAACTCTGTCGACAAGTTTTTCTTTAAGTGGAAATTAACCCTTGAAAGGCTTCATCGGCTAGTTGGTTATCACGCAATACTACTGAAGCAGCGATTTCGTACTTCTCTAAACCTCCTAATATAATCAGAAGCCGATTCGTTAAACTTTTGCCGGACAGCGCTTAGGTCAGAGATTCTTAACTCTATACTACTAGAGAAAAAGTATTCATGAAATCGACTCTCATCGTTCGAAATGGACGAATTTGGAAGCGATTAGTAAACCAAGTAAGCGATCGAGATAAAGACAAGGAAAAGCGATCTTCAACCCATCGGATGAGCCGCTTCACCACATTGGGCGATAAATCTACCAACATGTTCTAGAGTGGTGACCGAATCATCCCCCGAAAATTTTGCAAAATCAGGAATTCTGAAGTTATGCGGATATGGCATTCGGTCAATATAATCCGGGTACGGCTTTCTATAGCTGATCGTTTTCCCTTTGGGCTGTAAGCCAAATTGATCCCTCAAGACCATGGAAATCTGATCGGCCCAATTGATGTTATTGGCCGATTGAACACTAGGGTTTGGCCAATTATGGTGAGCAGCGCTCTGCCCCCCGAGTGCAAACTCAGTTGGTCGGCTTATTTTAGCGGGCGAGCCTTTGCGATTTGCCATGCTTACGATGCCCATCGGCTCTAGCAGCCGTGACCTCGGGTAGCGGGCAAGCGGCTCGTGTCACGTAACTACTTTATATGGAGCGGTTTCTAACTTGAAATGACCCTTGGGGTGTGCAATTTTTATCTAATTCAATCGGCCGAGAAGCCGATGGAATGTAGGAAACACCTGACGCCGATGGATCTAACTTTGCAGCATCGGTATATGCATGGTAGTGCGGTATTGGGTTTACGCGCGTGTTTGTTGGTGTCAACACGGTGGGTTGGGTCAGCATCAGCGAGGGTATGGGTGCCGACGCCTTGATCGTGGTGGTATTTGGTGCCACGGAATATACGGGATATGTTGGGAGTGGCTGCAATGGATCCAGTAATCCACCAGATGTTGCCAACTCTTGTGCAATTGTTTTTACACTATTCTCTATCATCGGCTTCAAGGTGGTAACCAAAGCCGATGATTGATTGATTAAAGCATGATGCACAGATTGCTCAATCATAACAGAACAATTGGCTTGAGTTTGGAAGGTATCGACTTCGGCGATGCGTAAATGGCGTCGACCTCATTTGAAGTGGTTCAATCTTTGGAAGTGCCATCTTCTGCGTGACTCCTCGTCGGTTTTACGATAACAACCCAACATCAACTCCTCCAAAGGCAGCCTTCCCGATCTTGATCTCCTTGCGGCGCTCGGAGTTAAATCGTCAAGGTAGGGGCGATTATGGCCTCAGCGTTCATACGTCGGTGGCAAGTGGATTTACTGTAGTCATCTTGTAGATTGATTCTTTGGTCCCCGTCGTGCTAAAAATGTGTTGGCCAAAAAGCGTGAAGAGGGTTCCTGGTTGCAACACACCGGACGAACACCGAGTTCAAGTGTGCAGTGGCGTGCCAATCGATTTGACCCTGCAATCGATAAGGGAAAGAGTTGTAAAATTCAATCAAGCCGATCCTCGAGGTGAATCGGCTAAAATCAAAATCGACGTAAAGCCGATCGGAAGGGTAACTAGATTAGCGATTAAGACTAATCCGGGGTAAAAGGTAGATCGATTACGAAAAGGCGATGGCGCAACAAGACCGAAACGATCAAACCTGAAAAAAGCCAATAGCGATCAAACAATCGGCGATGCGCAACTTTATTTGATCGATGTCGACTTACAGAGGAAAGATTACAATGCTAAAAAGACTAAGAACTACAGAAAGCAAAAAAAACTGGTAGATGTGTTGATTGATTCTGGATGCCCCTTCAAGCAGCCTTGGTGCGCCTTATATACCCGCCTAGCTGATCCGAGTCCTGATCTAACACGATAACGTAGTCCAAATCGGCTTTGTAGTTTCCTATCTGGTCTCTAGTTTCCAATTGTTATCTGTACGTCGTATGGGATTTCCATATGCTTATCCAAATTTCCACAGATACTTTCGTATCTTATCAAAACTCATGCTTTTACTTGGATTCTTACGGAAATTTCCAAAAGCGGTATAAGCAATTGCTTTCATAAAAAGCAGATATATTTTGAAGGGTGCTTTAATCTGCATGAAACACTTAATTCTATTAATAATAATAAGATTTCTAGAATCCTTTTCAAAGTAGACTTTGAAAAAGCATATGATAAAATGAAATCGCCTTTTCATTATTAGGTAATAATTTTAAAATGTTTTCCAAAACAATGATGTGATTGGATATTAAAAGTTATTCTTGGTGAGTGCAGTGAGGGTGAAAGTAAACAATAACATGGTCTTATTTTAGAACTCACAAAGGACTAAGGCAAGATGATTATCTGTCACCTTTGCTTTTTAATATTACTATTGATGCTTTAGCCATTCTAATTGAGAGGGTTAAGTAACATGGTTTAATTAAGGGATTAGTTCCAAAATTGCTAGAAATTGGGCTTGCCATCTTGCAGATGACACCATATTTTAAAACATAAAAAAATCAAAGCACAAATTATTTTTACTAGAGACAACACCTGAAATAATTTAAAGATTTTTGAATTAGGGATTTAAAATCTACATGCTTCATCTTAATTCTTGAATGCTCTACATACTACATTTCAAAAATCACGATTCACCATTACAGGTCAACATAACGTTGATAAATTTGCGAACTGGGGATTACATATTTGGGAATCAAGAATGAAATTCACATGAGTGGTTTGTTGATGCCAAATGCTCCGATGTTGTCTGTTATTTTAGCATCGTTTCCTGCCTCACCGGGTGTCACCGCCCTAGTCGGTCGGTTGCCTCAGCGTCACACCTTCCATCTCTGGCTCATGCACGCTGCGCCTACAAGGCTGCCCTACAGTACGTTACATGCTGCTCCCTACCTCACCGGACACCCCACCTTGATTTGTCGGCCGTCGCTAGTGTCATAACCTCCATTCTTGAGTCGGTGCTCACTACTGCCACAAGAGCCAAAGCTATCATGCCACGTGCCACTCCTTATGCTGCCGCCTTCCCTGCAGCTTCCACTTGTTCACTAGTGCTGGTGGCTTTTCGGCGCTCATCCGCTGTCTTGCACCTGGCCCATTGCCCTTGATTGTCGTTGTTGGGCTGCCATCTGCCGGCTGTGTCATCACCACAAAGAGAGCGAGAGAGTATGGGGCGTGCGGAATGGAGACAGAGTTGGGTGTTAGGCTTAAGGAACGAAGGAAAACTAGATCTTGAGCGATTGGGCCGTATAGTGAAGATTAGGAGAGGAGTAGATGGAACGGGTTGAAATATGTATTTTTTGACTTACTAATATATAAACATAATATACTTATTACATCTTGAGTCTTTTATTAAAATTTTGAATGTAGATCTATACATCCTTATTCATATCTTTGAATCCGCCTCGGCAACTCCGTGAACTCTCTGGTTCTCGGCCGGGTCGATAGCTCAATGGTTTGCGGTGGCCAAATCGAGATCAAGACTTCAATACTCTTCATGAACAAAGACAACGGCTCAAATAAAATAGCCCGAGCGTAATGAATGCAGCGGAAGTAAAATAACAAATGAGCAGGCCACATGACTACATATGCGGTATCACCCGGAAGCGACGGGGCCCAACATCTTCGACAGCCATAGCGTGATTCTCTGTTGATTCGGCGGTTCCACTTTCAGCGATTCGCGATTCCGGTCGTTCTTGATTTGCGGGTAGCTCTCGCCACTCCGTAGCGTGCGAGCGGCGCAGCGCGCCTTCGTCGGGCGGATCATGGGCGCCGCGGCCGGCGGCACGGCACCAAAGCGCTAAGGTATGCGAGGCTTTCCTAAATCTCATATTCTTTTTCTTTGCGAGGATACATGAGTGATTAATGCTCGCAGTTTGCAATTTGGATTAGGGATCGAGCTAACTTTAGTTAGGTTTCAATGTACTAGCTAGTCAGCTAATGTAGAATTGTAGATTAGCAGCGATGTTCCGTGTAACCTGACGTGGATTATGCGTGTGTTTAATCGCCACAACATTCTGTCTAAAAAACAGGTAGTATTTGTAGCCACACTACCGATCTGGCAAATTATCAAAGCCAATGTTCACATTTTCGGAACCCAAATCTTACTATGTGTGGAGAACATGGATCCTAGGGCTCTGCGGGCCAGAGTCGTAAGGCCCAACTGGATAATACCAAGCTGGGTCAATTGCATACAAGTAGAAGGAAACAGAGTCGCGCCAAGCGTGCGGGGCAAGGAGACTCTGAAGATAGCAATCGATTTAGGAAGGATACGATTGTAATCCAAGTCGGTTCGATCGGATAAGAGCTAAAGATCTGAGTCCATCACGGTATTCGACTAGGACTCCTATATGTAAACCGCACCCTCCTCTCGCTATATAAGGGGGGGGCGTGAGATCATAAAAGACACACAAGCTTTAGGCTAGACAATCGCATAATCCCAGAGCACAGGACTAGGGTATTATCTCCTCCGCGAGAGCCCGAACCTGTATAATTCCTGCGTCTTGTGCTACCATTGAGTTTGGATCCAGCGCTTAGCCCCCTTTTCTTTATTGCCGACAACAAACGTCGACAGTTGGCGCGCCAGGTAGGGGCTGCGTCAAGATTAATCCCATCAAAACTCAATGGCAACCTTCAACGAAGTCGTCGCCACCTTCACCGCCGGCCGGATGTTTCGCTTCGGAAGTATGGACTTCGTCGCCGACAATTTTGGCCGGCTAATCCTTTCGGATTCGGACAAGATCCAATTTGGGAGAATTTCTACTGCTCAGCCGACTGGAAAACCACTCGGATCAAAGGGCCAGCATATGTTCCTCGATCTGGACTTGGTCCAGTCGCAATAGATCCTCGAGCGGTAAGTAGCCTAGAGGGCTCTCAGTGTTTCCGCGGTGTCTTCGTAATCGAAGATTCACGGACCGACTCCCAGCATCAGAGGGAGGCGGAAGAAGCTGCAGAAGCAGAGTGTCTACGTCGAGAGGCGCAGGAGGCACGAGCCAAATCTCTTCAAACTAGAGGGCGCAATGTCAACGAGGACATCCTGCAAGCAAAGATAGGGAACCAATCAGTTTTTCATACTCCTCAGCAGAACATCGTCGCCTCGAAGATGTTGCTAGATACCCTGGGGCCGATGATCGGTCCTGATAGCCCTGCTGCCCCGATCGTGGCTCAAGTCAAAGCCATGGTGACGACATCAACAATTCAACAACACCAAGACGTGACAAAAGAGAAGGAACATTTTAGGACTCGCCTGACCACCCAAGCGCAAGCGGCACCAACTATCGATCGGACTCACGCGCGATCGACTCGAACTACGCCGGGGTGAGGACGCCCGGCAAAGCATTAGCCGTGATCTCGCGGGATCTAAGCGCAAAGCGAAGGAGCGAAAAAGATAGCGAAGGCGTGGCGCAAGGATGACTCTGACGCCGACGCCGAACATGATGACCGGGACGATCGCGGGAGTCCATGGTGACACGACAGAGAGGAGGATAAAGGTCACCAAGTCAGGTCCCCACCCCGACATTCTCCACGACGGCGCAGCAATGGGCCCATTGACGGCATCCATGCCTTTACTCCCCGGCTTCGCCGAGTGGTTTGGCCCGAGAGCTTCAACCCCAAGAGTATTTCTAAATTTGACGGAGAAAGAGATCTAGAGGCTTGGCTGCAGGTCTATTCCCTTGCGATCAAAGCAGCCGGGGGTGACCACAACGTAATGGCCAACTATCTACCAGTCACACTCACCCCTTCGGCTCAAGCTTGGCTCATGGGACTTCCAGCGAATTCCATAGATTCCTAGGGAGATCTCTGTGAACAATTCATTACCAACTTCCAGGGCACTTACGAGAGACTTGGAACTCAATGGGATTTATATCAACTCCATCAAAAGAAGGACGAGACCCTCCGAGGATTTATTCGGCGCTTTATGCAGAAGAAGAACACAATTCGAGACATCTCGGAGGCTGCAGTCATCGCAGCGTTCCAGAAAGGCGTCAACGATCCCGATTTGATCGAAAAAATGTCCAGAAAACCTCCCACCACGGTTAGGGAGATGTTCGAGTTGGCTGACCATTATGCCACAGCGTTGGACGCCTTAGCCGAGCGGCAAGATAATCACCCACGACAAAAGGACAAGAAGGATCACGCCGAATCCTCAAGCGGCCAGGGGCGAAGTGGAAGCGAGGAAGCGGTCGTGTGGCGAGCGGTCGACCTCGTGCTTCACGCACGGATGATTACGACGCAGTAATGGATGCAACTTGCCCCATCCGAAGGGGAAACATGCTGCAAAAGATTGTTTCACTCTTAGAAGGTTTGCGAAGGAAAATAACAAGCGTCCACGTACCCAAGAAGAAGCAAAGAAAAAGCAAGACCCCCCTGAGGATGATGAAGGAGATTATCAGAAGACTGAGCGAGAGCTCAATTATATATTTGGGGGCTCGGCAGCTTATGAGTCTAAGCGGAAGCAAAAGCTTACCGCTCGTGATATTAATGCAGTTATGCCAGCAACTCCCCAGTACGTCAGATGGTCTGAGGTCTCGATCACCTTTGATCGCTCGGATCACCCGGATCACATCCCGTACCCAGGCAGGTATCCTCTGGTCTTAGATCCTGTGATTCGCAATGTCAAGCTCAAGAGGGTACTGGTAGATGGAGGAAGTGGACTCAACGTCCTTTTCTCCAAAACTTTGGACGACATGAAGATCCCTCGCTCGGAGCTAAAGCGAGGTTCATCATCATTTCATGGAGTGATCCCCGGGACCTCTTCGGTTCCACTCAGGCAGATCACCTTACCGATCACGTTTGGGACCAAGGAAAACTACCGGACAGAATATCTCAACTTTGAGGTGGCTGATTTCGAGACGGCATATCATGCCATCTTGGGAAGGCTAGGCTTGGCCAGATTCATGGCCGTGCCCCATTACACTTACCTCGTCCTGAAGATGCCAGGACCAAAGGGAATCATCTCTGTCCGCGGTGACGTCAGGCAGTCGTTCGCATGCGATAGTGAAAGCTGAGATGGCGAGGTGCAAGAAGCGCATTGCTAGTAGGGAAAAGAAAAGATTGGTTGCCGCGACTTCAGCAAGATGAAGGAGAGGTCCCGACTAGAAAACAAGCCAAGACAAGTATGAAGCCTGATGAGGAGGCTAAGAAGGTAATCCTTGACCCGTCCAACTCGACTCAAACGACCCTGATTGGGACAGGGCTCAGCCCCAAATAGGAAGACACGCTCGTTACCTTTCTTCGGGCCAACCGGGATATTTTTGCCTGGAAACCGTCTGACATGCCCGGTGTCCCTAGGGAGGTGATCGAGCAATCTCTCAACGTGGACGAGAAGGCGAAGCCCATCAAGCAGCGGCTCCGACGATTTGCTCAGGACCGTCAAGAAGCCATCAGAGAAGAAATCACCAAACTTTTAGTCGCAGGCTTTATAAAAGAAGTGTATCATCCCGACTGGTTAGTGAACCCAGTTCTCGTTCACAAAAAGAATAAAAGTTGGCGTATGTGTGTTGATTATACCGATCTTAACAAAGCATGTCCGAAGGATCCATTCGGGCTGCCCTGCATCGACCAGGTGGTAGATTCAACCGCAAGCTGCGAGCTCTTAAGCTTCCTAGATGCCTACTCAGGGTATCAACAGATCAGGCTGAAGGAAGAAGACTGCATCAAGACTTCGTTCATCACTCCGTTTGGAGCGTTCTGCTACGTCACAATGCCGTTCGGTTTGAAAAACGCTGGCGCAACTTATCAACGCACTATACAACGGTGATTTCACACACAGATCAGACGCAATGCGGAGGCATACGTAGATGATGTCGTTGTCAAAACTTGCGCAAAGGAGGACCTCATATCCGACCTGGCCGAGACATTTGAAAGCCTAAGGGCCTACAAGATGAAGCTCAATCCCGAAAAATGCGTCTTCGGGGTTCCCTCAAGAAAACTACTCGAATTCATCGTGTCACAGAGAGGCATCGAAGCAAACCCAGAGAAGATCAACGCTATCCTGAAGATGAAGCCTTCGACTTGCCAAAAGGACGTCCAGAAGCTCACATGATGTATGGTGGCACTCGACAGGTTCATTTCCCGCCATGGATCGCGGGGGATGCCTTTTTTCAAACTTCTGAAGAAGCAGGGCGATTTTCAGTGGAGTTCTGAAGCATAGCAGGCTTTGGAAGAGCTCAAAACGTTTCTAACCTCGCCACCAGTGTTGGTTTCACCGCTCCCCGAAGAACCTCTTCTGCTTTACATCGCTGCAACAACTCACGTGGTCAGCTCAGCAATTGTTGCAGAGCGGCAGGAGCTAGGGCACCTTCAGAAGGTTCAACGACCAGTCTACTTTGTCAGCGAGGTGTTAGGAGAGTCCAAGGCACGATACCCTCACGTGCAAAAACTTTTATATGCCATCTTATTAACATCTCGCAAACTCAAGCATTATTTTCAAGAGCATTCGATTATGATGGTTACTGCTATTCCGATCGGGGACATAATCCACAATCGGGAGGCTACTGGAAGAATTGCAAAATGGGCTATTGAACTCGGATCTTTTGAAATTTCCTTCAGATCGAGAACGGCCATAAAATCTCAAGTACTAGCCGACTTCACCGCTGAATGGATAGAGCAGCAGACTCCCGCGAAATTTGAAGAGCTCGAGTACTAGACAATCTGAAGAGCTGGCGTAGTGCTCATCTCTCCGACTGGTGAGCACCTGAAATACATTCTTCAACTTCATTTCCCGGCTTCAAACAACGCCGCCGAGTACGAGGCACTCATCCACGGGCTTCACATTGCTATATCTATTGGCGTTCGACGGCTGACTATCCGTGGAGACTCCTTACTGGTGATCAATCAAGTACAAAAAGACTGGTCGTGCGTCGGCAACAACATGGCCGCGTATTGCCAAGAAGTACGAAAGCTCGAGGACAAATTTGACGGTCTGGAACTTATACCATACTTTGTCGTGACAATGAAGCAGCAGATGAGCTGGCAAGGCTAGGTTCTAGTCGGGCAGCAGTACCAGCAGGAGTATTTGTTGAAGAACTTCATAGACCATCCATAAACCTACACCAGGAACCAGATAAGTCCGAAGAAAGGCCAGTCAAGGAGGTGGTTTTCGTCATCAGCCCCGACTGGACAATTCCGTTCCTGAACTACTTGCTGAAGGAAGAACTTCCCGAAGACCGAGTGCAAGCAGAGCGCGTCACATGCCGATGCAAAAGCTACGTGGTAGTTGGGGAGGAACTTTTTCGAAAGAGTGCATCCGGAGTTTTGAGGCGTTGTATATCAGAACAGGAGGGGAGAAACCTTCTTAAAGAAATCCACTCGGGGATTTGTGGGCATCATGCGGCATCAAGTACCCTTGTGGGCAAAGCATATCGGCAAGGCTTCTTCTGGCCGACTGCCGTATTAGACGCAGAAGACATTGTTCGTACTTGTGAAGGCTGTCAGTTCTTCACCCGACAGATATATGTGCCAGCGCAAGAGTTGCAGACCATCCCGATCACCTGGCCATTTGCAGTCTGGGGGCTCGACATGGTCGGACCTTTGAAGAAGGCTCAAGGTGGTTACACACATCTTTTCGTCACCATTGACAAGTTCACCAAATGGATTAAAGCCAAACCCGTTGCCACGATCACGACAGCCAAGGCCAAGGAGTTCTTCCAGGAAATGGTGGTAAGATTCGGTGTTTCGAACAGGATCATCACAGACAACAGAACCCAATTCCGCGGAGAAGAATTTCAAGACTGGTGCGACGAGTTGGGCATCAAAATTTGTTTCGTCTCCGTGGCCCATCCAAGGAGCAATGGTCAAGTGGAGCGAGCAAACGACATGGTGCTACAAGGGCTAAAAGCCAGAATCTTCGATCGTCTCAAGCCCTATGCTACGCGCTAGGTAAAAGAATTGCCTTCGGTGCTCTGGGGGTTGAGAACCACTCCCAGCAGAGCCACTAGGTAGTCACCTTTTTTCCCAGTATACGGCTCAGAGGCGGTCTTGCCAACCGAGTTATCATTTGGATCCCCACGAGTTCGGAATTACAAAGAAGCAGATTTAGAAGAAAGCCCGGTGGAAGATCTCGACCGACTGGAAGAAGCAAGGGAGATCGCAACAATCCAGTCGGCTAAGTACCTACAGGGCTTGCGACGATACCATGATCGGAATGTGCGGGCCGTGCCTTCTCCAAAGGGGATTTGGTCCTAAGGAGGAATCAAAAAAGCGAGCACAAGCTCTCCCCAAGCTGGGAGGGTCCCTACATCGTCGATGAAATAACGCGCCCGGGAGCCTACAGACTCAAGCGTGAAGATGGCGTGGTCCTCGGCAACACATGGAATATAGAACATCTACGTCGTTTTTACTCTTAAAACTTGTACATTGATTGTAGTAAATCAGGAATAAAAGTTTTCTCCACTTGACTTGCTACTCAATTGTTACTCAATTAAGCAGTAAGTCGGGGGCTACACCTAATAGTGTTGTGCATGCACAACCCTTCTTGAGAATCACCGATCATCCTTTTTTCTCCCTAGTAATCGCGATCAGGTCCGAGTGTTTAGTTCCTGACTGTGAAACTCTGACCCATGAACGGCTACACCTAGTTACCCAAGAAAGAGCGTGCCCAGGAAAAAAGGGCCATGAGCCGAGTTCCGACGCTCGGGGGCTAGACTAGTCGGTCAGAGTGCTTAAACATAAAGAACAAAAAAACCACTCGGACAGATCGAAAAATCAAAAGGGAAAAGAAAGAGCAAACATCATTAAGATAATATTACACAAGATAATATTGTCCAAAATGCCTAACGTCTATGTACACCAAAATATTACATAAGTATTTTTTGTAGAAACTAAAAATAAAAGCTACGCCCGGTGCACGTGCCCCACAGCCTCAATGAGGGCATCCCGAGCCTTGACGAGCTTCGGGACGACCTCGATCAGGGCATCGACGGCGGCGGTGTCGCGAGCCACGGCCTGCTCCTCCACGAGCTCAGCTAGCGCGAGCTCATATTGGGCCCAGAGCGTGGCAATCTCGTCCTCCTCTTCAGGCGGCGCAGGGTCTTCGTCTTCGAAATCGAAGACCAAATCCTCCACCGGGGGTGGAGATGGCGGGGCCTCGTCGTCAAACAAAAAGGGCTCGGGGGACGATGCCATGGAGAATCTGAAGAAAAAACAAGGAGAAGAAATTAGAGAAGGACGATCACTCACGCAGTGGTTACGCCCTTATATGCACGAAGAATGGAAATCAAGCAACCCGCGGTAAAAGCCAAGTGCAAAACTTGGAGCGATCAAGAAGACGTACGACTAAGAGCTATGAAGGGACGGGAGCTTGGAGAAAGAAGATGAAGAGGCAGCTGGATTGCGGTAGTGCGTTGCAGACCGCTGCGTTCGAGGCAAGACTCACTCTTATAAGGAGCGACATCAGCCTCTTCCTTAAGCGGGAAAACGCTTCGCCTTCCGTGTGTACTGGGCATGACCTAGCGCACAACTCGAGACAGGCCAGGCGACGCACACGATAATCGCTATGCACAGGAGCTTCAAGATGGGCCGAATCCAATATGGGACATGGTATGCCTCACGATGGGCCGAAAGCTATTAACTGCATTAAGACGGGAATTGGGTACCTTCCAGATTAAATTCAACCCCAAGAAAAGTCTCTCAAGTTTAGAAAGCAGGGCACGACGCAAATAATCAAGCATCTTATAATGAGCAAAAAAGCAAGCACAGATCAAGCCTCAGAACACAATGTTTACATGGGTCACAATTCTAAGTTCTCAGCTAAAACAGCAGAAGTATTCCTAGCTTCATCAATCAGAGCAAGAGCCTGGTCGTCGTCAACAGTACAAGCAAAACCTTCCTTGACGGCCTCAAGTTCCTCCTAGGGGTATAAAGACTTCACGATTGCCAGGGCTTGGCTGGCGCTCGTGATGGCCGTTTCTTTTAGGTGCTCAGCCAGCTTCTTGGGCCCCTCTACCAGCCGTTGAATGGTGACATCGGCATCAATAGGCTCAGCGCTGGGCCCAGCCTCATCAGGACTCAGAAGCCGCAATAACGCCTCGGAGCCTTCTTGAAGCAAGCTGACCCGCACCTCAGTGGACTTGATCTTTTCGTCAAGAGCACGGTACTGAGCCTGTGAGTTGACTCGGTGCACTGCAAGACCAGTCGGATCAACATGAAGCAACTAAAAGGCACAAACGGAGACAGAGTACGAGTTGAGAACGCACCTTCCAGCTCTTTCATCATCTTGTCTGTCTCAGCCTTGGCATCTTTCTCAGATTTCTTCAGCTTCTCAACCTGCTCGTTGGCGGAATTAAGTTTCCCTTGAAGATTTGCAGCACCAAAAGGCTGGAGCCAGGAAGAAGAGGAGAGATCAATAAACCGAAAAGGACAAACAGGATCTAAAAGTAGTCAGACAAGGTTGCAACCGTCGAGGGAGACCGTCAAGTTCAGTCTCTCCGCCTAGAGAGTTGAGACCTGGGCCCAGAGCCTCTCTAGCTCCTCCCGGTTCACCACCTGGGCTCAGCTGAGTTCTTCCTGAAGCTCGTTGCGAACCCGTTGAACCTCGGCCTCATAGTCCTTCCTCATCTTGGTCTTCGGGAGGATCTCCCAGAGAAGGGCGTTCCTATCCTGGGCGTGCTCGAACAGTTCCTAAAGGCGACAAAACAAGTAACGAAGCCACATTATGCGTTGAAGACGAGAAGAAGAAGACTACTGAAAAATACAATTCGGCATAAGCATCATACATGACCAAGCTGGTAACAGCCAAAGGCGTGATCGCAGAAGGCTGCTCACTTCTCAGCCTCCCCTTCATCATCATAGGATATCCCATCGCTATGCTTATTGAAGAAAGCGACCCGTACCGGAGAAGCCGGGTGGGGAGGCGGGCGGAGTTCTTCTGGTAGAGGTGAGGGGCGAGGAGGCCGGGAGGATTCTTCTGGTAAAGGCGAAGGGCAAGCCACATGCTCAAAGGGCTCCACTCGTCCAGTCGGCGTCCACGGTTGGGGGCTGCTTGGATTCACGCCGGTCCCAGCGTCTTGGGTCTCAAGAGCGGTAGGAAGAATTGTTGCCGCCGGCTCTAGAGTTACTCCAGGGGCAATGGACTCGGCATCAACTGGCGCTTTGGTCCCTTGCTCGTTTGGAGCGTCTTCAGCATCGGTTCCCTAGGGTTCTTTGGACGGTGCTTCATGAGCGTTTAAATCAGCGAGTTTTTCGGAAAAAGAATCAGTCAGGGCATGACCCGACGAAATGGAAAAGAACAAACAAAAGAAACCAACCTGCTGGATCTCATTATTTTTACCCATGAATTCCTTCGGGTAGGGTCCCGCCAAAAAAGAACGGTCTGCGCACGGAGGGAGGCGGAAGAATCTCCAATCGGTCGTGAAGCACGTCGTCACCCGAAGTCTTGGGCCGGGTTCGGCCACCAAGCTCGGGGCTGGACTTGAAGAGGAGGAAGTCGTGGAAGGAGGTCGTGCAGTCGATGGGCCCCGAATCTTCGGCCTCCCAGTCAAGCGCACGTTGGTCGCCGACTGCTTCTCCTTGGACTTGGGGACGACTGGGCGCTTACCCTTTCCTAAGGGGTCTTCGGCTTCGTTTGCTTTGCTCTTTTTAGCACTTGGAGCAGGGCGAGGCAGCGAGGGCATTACATTTAAGCGCTCTTATGCACGGAAACTTCAGACAGGCGATCGGAAAAAAGCGTCCGACCTGCGAGATATGAACAAGCAAACACATGCTCGATTACAGCCAAGCAAGAATCAGAAGACACAACATCAAGAAATAAGAAGGCATCTTAATGGAGGCGGAGGTTTCGACTTGGAGAAGGCTCTCGGGCACCCGGCACTGGTGATCGTGACTCCCGAGGCAAGAAAGTCGTTCAAGCGGCCATGGAGAGCACCTCTGGAGATCAGCTCGGGAGTCTCCCGAGTAGGATCGCACTCTCCTTCATATTCATACCCCAGATGAATCTGTTCTTTCAGAGGCTAGACTCGGCGAGCGATAAAATGATAGATAACTGCAACTCCGGTTAATCCGTTTCCCTTCAACTTGGCAATCATCCCCATAAGTTCTTCCACCTGGTCCATTCCACCACTCGAAGGGGTCGTGATCCATTCCACGGATGGCTTGGGCGGCGCTCCGGAGAAGGCGGGAAGGGAAGGCTTAGGATTGGTGCAATAAAACCACTCCTGATGCCAGCCTTTATTCGAGGTCTTGAAGGGAATTGCAATGTAAGATTTCTTCATACCTTCCCTTAGCTGGAACTCGGCACCCCCAACTGCCTTAGGGGCATTCTTGTTCAGGAAAGGTTTGAGAAGGAAGAGATGGCGAAAAAGGTTGAAATGTGGGCAGATGCCGAGGAACGCTTCGCAAAGGTGAACAAATACAACAATTTGAAGAATGGAGTTGGGATTGAGGTGAGTCAGTTCGATTTCATAAAAATGAAGAAGACCACGGAGAAAAGCGCCGGCGGGAAGACCGAAACCGCGCCAGAAGAAAGATTCAAAGACGACTACCTCCTCAGCCCGAGGCGTAGGGCAGGATTCACCCGCAGCAGGTCGGGCGAAAAGCAGCACTAGTGGCGGGAAGACGCCGCCGGTGACCAATTCTTCCAGACGTTTTTCTATCGTCACCGAGGTGGCCCAATCCTCGGGTGAGGCTGACGCAGGAACTTCATGGGAGCTTGTCGACGACATTTTTTGGCGAAAAAGATAAACGGATGCGTCGGATTGGGAGCACGAAGGAAGCTAACCCTAGCAGAGGAGTTCGAAATGAAGAGGAAAAAGAAGGGGGAAAAGGCCGATGAGAGCGAGATACAGTAAACGTTTCGCTCGCATCGAGACTCACTCTTATATGAAACGATGCTAATTCCCGCCTCGAGCAGGAAAATGTTTCGTTGTTTGCGTGTGTCGGGTATAGCCCAAGGTACACTTTGAAGTGGGCCAGATACTGTGTGTTTCACGCAGGTGTCTTTGGGCCAAATCCAGTTTGGGATAAGGTACGCCCCATGAAGGGCCAAAAGCCAGATCACCATAATAAACGGAATTTGGGTACTTTTCGAACCAATATTTTCTCCTTATGATATGCCTCATGAAGGTCGAAAGCTGGTCGCCATCTCGAATGGAATCAGATATCGTAAGGAGGACTTAAAACAAGAATACCAATGGTATGCCTCATGTTAGGCCATAAGCCGCATGCTGCAAAAAAGCAGAAGCGTATACCTCTCGGATAATTCATAATGCGCCTCATGACAGGCCGAAAGCTGTGCGCTATAGTGTACAGGCATCATTCGGCCAAGAGCCGGACAATGCGAAGAAATACTCCAAGACGAGTCGCGTAACGGTTTGGTAAAATTGAACCGGAAGCTACTCGAAATAATTTTGTGGAGCTCTATCGAGTCCTTCACAACCTCTTTGCCAAACATGGAGCACTCGGATTGTAACATCCCCGTTTTCAGCCTTTTTTGTTAAAATTTAAATTTAAATTAATTAATTCAAAGATTTGGAGTTTATTTGGTTTGATTATCTATCCTGGCATCCTTTCCGCTCGAATTCAGAATTTATTCCAATTCAGCTACAAATTCTAAATTCGCTTCAAATCAAATTTAAATTTAAATTCAAATTCCAAATGAAATTCAAATCCACCATCGCAATCATTCAATCCGAAATTCTATTCTGAATCCATTTTTAATTTTTAGCCATTTTTCTTTTGGGCCAAAATCTATTTTCTCTAGGCTCAAAGTCCAAAAGCTCTCTCTCTCTCTCCTCTCCTTCTCTGTGCCCATGCGCACGTTCTGGAACCAACAGGCAAGCTAGCTCAAGAGTCATCCATGGCTTTCTCTCTCCTTCCAAATTCTCTAAGCCACTCAAGCCAAATTAATACACCAATCAAATAGGTAACTGAAGCATTGGAATGGCAAGGGTCTGGAGAATCATATCCAATAGATTGACTACTCTTTCCTCTCCCAAAACGGTCATAATAATGATCAATCCGCGAATCCTTGCACCTTCCATAACTCGGCCGTTTCTTCGTCTCTTCGCGTGCTTGAGTACCCTATTTGTTCGTCTCGACGCCCCCGTTGCGGTGCTTCCTTTACTTCTCCGTTTCATCATCAGTTGAACCTCCAAGTTTGAGTAAGAACCTCCGGCCGACGTCCGTCATCAACGTCGTCGAGCTATCTTTCACTTCGGCGAGTCAAGCCATGCACCAACCATGTCATATCATGTCTCTTAGTTTGTAGATCAAAAGCCCTCAATCAAATTCTATTTGTGTTGCAGATTTGGTCTCCAATTTGACGTTCGTTAAATGAATCGACCCGATTCTGCTTGTTCATCGCTGATTCCTTGCAATTCGGTAATCTCCAATCCAATTCCTTGCATCTTTATACTCATTCTATCATGTTCTATCTATTGTGCTCACTATTTTTGCAAAATTTCGCGAATCAAAACTTTCCCCAAAACTTCGGCCAGACTGTGCTTGCGCGTGTACCGGCCGACACCATGGCCGCCGGCCAGAGCTTGCGCCACCGCGCTTGGGGCCTCCCGACCATCTCAGTAGCGCGCCTCCCCTCAGCCATCCTCACATAACCATCCCGCCCTCGCCGTGCCGCCTTGTCGCTGTTCGCCGCCCGCTTCATGCACTTCTTGCGGCCATAACCAACAAATGGGCCCATCGCCTCAGTCACTCCCCCGGCCGCCGAGCCCTCCACCGACTTCCGGACCCCTTGCCCAGTGCGCCCCTCCGCGCGTCTTGCCGCTCTCCGTTCGCCCGACCTGCTCCGCCGCCGCCGCGCTAGAGCCTGTGTATTGCGCTTATGCCTCTCGCCTCCGCCACGCCGCCACCACCTCCCCATCGTCTTTCATAGTCCCATTTCTTTGTCTGCCGTGCTTGTTTTGGTTCCAATCACCGGCGCCAATGGAAGCCAGTGCTTCTCTGTTTCCATGGAAGGGGATAGAGGTAGAAGAAGGCTTGGTGTGGATGACAACCGGGCCCCACAAGTCATAGAAACAAAGAAGTTCAGAAAATTCAGCTAAAAGGAAGATTTTGGGAATATTCCCTCGTTTTCCAATCTTCCAAACCGAGCCCTTTCAAACATTTTTATCTTTGTCATCCGAACTCCGAATCAAGTGATTCAAATTGCTAAATTCATCTAAAATTATCCTCTATCTGCCAGTATTTTATTATAATTTTTAGATTTTATTTATTTTCTGTTATTTTATTTGTTGTCTCGTTTTTTGCGTGGCGAATATTCCGCGTTGCATTGTCAATTCGAAGAACTTCGGTGCGGCAGCGACTTTGCGACCAGAGGAGGCAAGTCTCCTTGATGCACTTTGATCCTATGTTTTAAAAGTCTTTTTATGGTTTTATCAAATGCATGGCTAATTTGAGTAAAATTGATATATAAATGGATAGGTTGTTTAGTTAATCCAATCTATTGATAACTCCTTGCTGATTGTTGTTCATGCCTTTGTAACCTTAGATTAATTCTCGTTATCATTTATATCATGATTTCCCTTGATTAGAACGGTAGATCAATGCTTAGGTGCAAATTGATTAAAATGCCTATTGAAAAAAAATGAGCTAAAAATTGTTATGAAAGTGTATTTATAAAATGGTAGCAATCTAATTGCTGCTTTATTTGCAAAATGAAATGAAAGTGAAAATGGTTTTGACTTGGCGGATCGGTCCGATGGGCGAGTGCGGATGGAGCGACTTTTGCTTTAGCATAGCGCCGCCGAGTCGATTAAGGACCGGCGTTTATGATTGTCCATTCTAAGCAAAGCAGTACAACCACATGTCAAAATGGGTGCGACCTGGCGATTAATTTGTAATAATTTAATTTAGACTCGCATGGGATGGTTGGATGTGGGTCTTGGGATGGAAGCAAAATGGTTTATTCCCCACGGCGCAAGAGGGGCTTACATTGGGTGGATGGAACTCTTCGATGGTGAAACCTTAGCGGGTCGAGTCGGGTTAAATTGTTACATTGTAAAAGCCTTGTCATGATCTCTCTGCCGACACACCTAAGGAAGTGTGTTAATTGCATGGCACCAAGGGTCGATCATGTCATGTGGGTAAAGTGTCTGAACTCTGTCTGATAAATAAACTATTCGAATAGCCGTGCTCACGTTCAAGAGCGGGCAAAGAATGCTTTCATATTGGTAGACTTGGTTTTAATTTAAAAACTGTGGATTTGGAAATTCGGGAGTGGTTAGAACTCTCAATAGAATTCAGGGCTGGTTGGAACCTGTTTTAAATCATGACGGATGGAGTCATTGAATGGTTTATCACAATCTTTTAAATTGTGCGGATAGAGCCTGTATACTAAGTGATTGTGGTTAGAACCATCGCTACAAATATTGATAAATTCAAATGTTACAAATAATTGATAAAACTGCTTAACAAAAATTATACATGTATTGTTTAATAAAATTTGCTTTGTGCAAAATGAACCATATTAAGCCACTCTTTGGAAAGCCCTGCATGTTACATAATTTTCCCAGACTTGCGGAGTACGTTTGTACTCGTTTGCTACAATTCAACCTCTTCAGAGCTATTTGAGGATGCCACTCAGGAGGGTGAGTTCTTCGCTTGTGGCTTCGAGGAGGGCGAGCCTGAGGAGTAGGTGTGCGTTTTCGGTCGTTTGCCTGTTGCCTGTGGCAAAGGAGTCGGGCTTTTTATTTTGTTGTCTTCCGTTGTGTGGTGCTGCAGGCCTTTTGACCTGCGGTTGTAATAAGTGATCTTATGATCAGTACTTCAGTTTATTATCGTTTAATACAATGTTCTGGTTATGATTATCACTGCTTCACTGTGTGTACTAGCAATGATCGGGGTGAAATGCGGATATGCACAGGAGGTTTTAGATGGTAAATCTGGGGTCTGACACGGATGAAGGTGAAACCAGTCAGGAAAATTAGTCAAGAAGATAGCAACTCGGTCGTGAAGCACTCGGGGGCTACTGTGGAGAACATGGATCGAGGGCTCTCGGGCGGTCGTAAGGCCAAGCCGGATAATGCTAGGTGGGTCAATTGCATAGCGAAGAAGCAGTGGGTACTTAGCGTGGGGACAAGGAGACTCTGAAGATAGCAATCGATTTAGGAAGGATACGATTGTAATCCAAGTCGGTTCCAGTCAGATAAGAGCTAAAGATATGGAGTCCATCTGGTATTCGACCAGGACTCCTATATGTAAACCGCACCCTCCTTTGCTATATAAGGGGGGGGGCGTGAGATCATAAAAGACACACAAGCTTTAGGCTAGACAATCGCATAATCCCAAAGCACAGGACTAGGGTATTATCTCCTCCGCGAGAGCCCGAACCTGTATAATTCCTGCGTCTTGTGCTACCATTGAGTTTGGATCCAGCGTTTAGCCCCCTTTTTTTATTGCTGACAACAAACGTCGACACTGTTAGTAGTAGGCACCACTCACAACCATATGGGATTGTTCGTTTCAGTTTCTGCTTAAAAAAAGCGGATTGTTTATCAAACAGAAGGATTTTGAACAACTTCTTCAACAATCAGAAACTATCCTCTACATAAATCATAATTCGGCTGAAACCTAATTTTTACTGATTCTCGTTGGCCCAGTCTAGAACCTAGAAATCGCGATCGGCCTAATCGATTCTCCCACAATCAAAAGCAGCTTCTATCATAATCCAGAATCCATATGTAGAAGCTGAAACAAACTGGGCCAAAGTACTCCCTCCTATCGCAAAATAGTAGTTGGTTTGGGTTGCGTGTAGTCAAACTTTTGAAACTTTAGCTATCGATATCTTTTAAAATATTTAGATTCACTACAGGAAAACAGTAATTTTTCGTCGGCCAATTATAATTTAAATCGGCCCATTTGAAGCCGACATTTATTATTTTTTTTTTTAAATCGGCTAGAATAGTACAAGCGACAATATGTTGTTTTTAAATGGCGAGGAAGTTATCTTAAGCGAAAATGAACTTTGTTTAATCGGCTAAATTAGAAAGCCGATGAAAATGTAAATTTTTCGGCAAAATTAGAAAGCCGATGGAAAAACATAAATTTAAATCGGCTTCACTGTGGGCCGGCGAAATGAAAAACCTATACTTCCTTAACGGCGTCTCTTCTTACGGTTGCTCACCCTTCTAGCATGCATAGCGCCCGCCAGCATAACGCCCGCCGCCATACGTCGCCCATTCCAGCTCCCGCTCGTCGCCGCCGCCGATCGCCGCGCCAGCTCGATCGCCCTCTCGGCGCCGTCGCCCCAGTCTCGCGCCCAGCTCGTCGCCCTTGCCCGATCGCTCGCTCGCCGCCGCCCGTCGCCGACTCGGTCCTTTGCCCCGGCGCGCCCGCCTCGGCCCCTCCCCTCGCGCCGGTCACATTGGAAGAAGTTTGTCCTATTTGTTACTTTTGCTTAGACTAATATACCTACCTATCCATTTCATTTATTTTCTTGATTTGTTAGACTAATATCCTTATGGTTGCATTTGATTTGATACATGACTCGGACAAGCTTTATATATTTTTGATGGTCATCACGCATACAATGTTAGGTTTGTCGAGAAAAAAGAATGCGGTTTGTTGATATGTACAACTAATTCTAAAATTAATTCATATAGCGAGGAATGTTATCGTTGCATAACATTATTAAGAAATTTTCGTTCTTTCTTTGTGTCTTGAATCATGTACATTGTCTATCGCCCATCTTAATACATTATTACATTATTAATTGAAGTCGTAACTTTGTAAACTTCACGGGGTGGTTGTAATTGATCTTGACCAAAACAAGAAGTTGCAAAATCGTTGAGATTCCCCACTTTTGAATTGATTCCATCTAGAGGTAATCTAATAGCTCTTGTTCTTCTATTTAGTTAATTTGTCTTGCTTGATGAGGTGAAGCCTTGAACTATGAGTTTGGCTTTCAAAACACTACATCTGCCCCATTTGATTAATCTGTTTTGTCTACTGTTTCCATAGATGAAATAGTGGAATCGTCTCCTGTTATTGTCACTTGTTAAATGTTTTATCCTTAATGTTCAGAAATTGCATGCAAACCAAACAACTGGTGGATGACAGAGAGTATAATGTATTGATTTTTGAGTAGGGTGGCAATTTTACGTGAATATCTCAAGTGAAGAGCATAGCTCAGTCGGCGTTTTGTGATTTCCCATGATGTGTTTGTGCCTCTTGATTCGTTAGTTCTTTCATAAGATGTTCTTTAGTCTAGAGAAGGTATTTCGGTGTTTACTCACTCACCTGCTTGCATCGGCAAAATTGGCAAGGATGTCCATTGAAGGACACTCAACGTTGCAACGTGAACATAAAAAAAGATTGGACTGTAGGCTCCAAACGGAGGGCGTTACGGAGGAAAGTTCTTGCGATTGACAATGATTTCCTTTTGATTGATTATATATTCTCATTGTGATTGATATTATAAGCGCTTTCTTGTTTATGCGCTAAGTGGATGACCTCTACTTCTAGAGAGGTCATGCGAATTTTCTTAGTTTGGTAGCTTAGTTTTAAGTCGGTTTAAAGAGTATCGTAGCTAAATTGTACTTATATGTTCGAGATGCTAACATATCATATGCATAGACCTTTCGGGTGGACATAGATTCGATTCTGTTTGGTTTATGAGCATGATTAGTTTCATTACATTACTATTTTGATTATGTATTCAATGCACGATTAGTGTCGGTAAACCTATCGTCACCCGTTAGAACGACACATCTCACATGTACATGTGAGGTGTGTCGTTCGAAATATCCCGTTTTGGACAGCTCGAGAATGGATGCGAGCATTGGATTTATAATGAACCGTCAGTCCGAACAAAAGTTGGCAAAGCTAACCAGATTGTTCTCCAATGCACCAAAACCGGGCGTGCAATCGGAGAACAGCGGGGTTATCTTGCGAAATTTTGTTCGGGCTCTGATTAAATCATAAATCCCGCTTTGGTGTTCATTCTTGGGTGGGTTTAGGACCTATCTTTCCCAATAGAGCTGTTAGCAACCATATCACCTTTGGGTGATTGATCTTGTTGCTCGTTTTTAGCGTCCATAATGGGTGATGATCGGAGATGGATGTACGATGGTTGGAGTAAGGCGGGGCACATTCAAAAGAATGGGGGTCAAGACCACAGCGTTCATGGACAATGCATTCACAGGGGCGCGGTGGTGTTGTAAAGTGCCCTGTAACAAGTGTCGAAATTTTGCTCGTCATGTTAAGCCGGATGTGGGCGTCACTGTGCAAGTTTGGTTTTATGCCCGACTATATGATATGGTATGAGCATGGTGAGGCCTGACCCATTGAGACGGACCATGAGGATGAAGATAGGATGGATGAGATGGTGAATGATATTGGTAGGGATTTTGAGGTTAATTAGGAAGAAGAGCTGGGCGGAGGTTCAAAGGTTCTATAGCCTCCTTCGACCTCGGAAGAGCAATTGCATGATTCCCTGCGTGACCGTCCTAGCGGCCGTGACGCGACTCATGTCAATAAAGTCAAAATATAACTTTTCAAACAAGCGCTACAACGATCTGGTCCAATTGATCATTGATATTCTTCCACCGAACCATAAGATGCCGAAGGACATGTACCGATCGAAGAAAGGCGTTGTCGGCCTTGGGATGAAATATGAGAAGATTGATGTTTGTGAAGATAATTGCATGTTGTTACGGAAGGAATATGCCAGCGAACCTCGATGTCTATTCGCAACAAATCTAGATATATTGAGGTGTTAAATGATGAGGGATAATGATGATGACAAATGTCGCGGTGAAACAACCGGTACATGCCAATCACACCGGGCTTAAAGGTTATACTTATCTAAAAACAGCTAGGCACATGAGGTGGCATAAAGAAGGTGTCCGTGGTATCTGAGGGAGTGATGGTGCATCCATCGGGGCCGAGGCTTGGAAGGCATTGGACCGCTTGACCCCGATTTTGCAAGGGACCCTAGGAATGTTAGCATAGGGTTGGCGGCAGATGGGTTCACACCTTTTAGCACAAGTGCCATCCCGTACTCTTGTTGGCGATTTTTATTATGCCGTACAACCTACCACTGCGTTATGCATGAAAGATGAGTACGTGTTTCTAGCCCTTGTCATCTGGGTCGAGATCATCCCGGAAACACCTTAATATGTTCATGCAACCGTTAATCGAAGAGTTGAAGGAGTTGTGGATAGGGGTAGAAGCGTATAGCGACTACGGTAAAGTAAACTTTACCTTGCGTGTTGCATACGTGGTCGATCCATGATTTGCTGCATATGGCATATGGGCTGGATGGAGTGTTCATGGTCGACTTTGTTGTCCCATATGTATGGTGACTCGAGATGCATTCGGTTACCATATGGTGGAAAGTTACGCTTCTTTGATTGCCATCGGCGGTTCCTTCCGCATAATCACCCTTTTAGGAGACTAATTAATTCATTCGGGAAGAATACTATTATTACAAAGGGCCCGCCAAAGCGTTTGACCGATGCGAGATAGCTGCCTCTCACAATCAACTCATACCAAAAGATAGCGGGTTTGAAGGTTTCAAAAACGAGCACAAGCTGGACTCATATTTGTGCAATATGGAGTCTCCCTTATGCAAAAGCATTAATTCTTATGCACAATGTAGGCGTTATGCACTAAGGCGTAATGTCATGAAGCATAATAAGCATGTGCTTTGATTTCAAAGACAAAACAAAAGACAATATTAAGGCATGAAGAGACTTAGCCGAGATTTGTGATCGTGGTATTTGGAGGTCGTACAAGATTCGGGGAGGACGAATAGCCGTGCCACGAGCTCCATATTGTCTTAAACCTCAAGAGAAGAAAGGAGTGCTCGGTGGATGAAAACTATCAAATTTCAGATGGTTATGCAGCTAACCTAAGGCGTCGCGGTGAATATCAAGACTTAGGAAGCTAAATGGTCTTAAGAGCCACGATTACCACATCATCATGGAAAGACTTCTCCTGTAATGTTTCGTGGCTACTTCAAGGATGAATTGTGGAGAATGTTAGCGGAGCTTAGTTTTTCTATAGGCGGTTATGTGCTAAAGAAATCACGAAGAAGATGATGCAAAAGTTGAAGAAAGAAATACGGTGCTTGTATGCAAGATGGAGCAGTATTTCCACCGAGTTTTATGAGCGTCATGCAACATCTCTTGGTACATTTGCCTTCTGGCGGAGGTTGGTGGACTGTCTGATCTGGTGGATGTATAGCACGAAAGAGGCTGAAAAAGATTAGGGCATCCGTGCGTAACAAGGCTAGGGTTGAAGGGTGCATCATTGAGGCATATGCTCTTAAAGAGATATCGAACTTCTCCGGACGTATTTAGCGATCAACACAATGTGAATGCCCATACAATGCGGTATCATATCGCGGAAGAAACACTGTGAGTGACCTTCAAATTTTTGATTGGAAGGGTAAAAGCGCATCGGTGGCGATCTGAATCATGAGGTGTCACCTGTGAGAATGGAACTTCGGCTTTGCTATATATGTACTCCAACATTGAAGAAATGGACAAATATTTCTTGTAAGTAATGATTAAGTATTTTGTCTTTAAATAGCTATTCTTTACACTATTCTCATTAGCCTAGTTCACAAGCATTGTTCGACCAACAACATTGGAGATCTGCTCGTCAACCTCTGAGCAAACAAGCTGGACACGCTTCTGTTGTGAGGATTAAGCGGTGGCCCAAGTTTCGTGTCTTGGTGTCGAAAACATGTAATTTTCTCTTGCTACTTTTTTAAACATAAGTCTTACATTTATTTTCGTGACACGTGGTAATTATGCCTAAACACATGCGATTGCATGCTCGATGCGATGTCCATGAGGACTTGCGGCTATCGCCTGAGACCATTACGACAGGAACTTGGTCGTTATGGCGTCAATGGGTTTCGGTTCCGCTCGCAAAATTAGAAGCAAAGCGTCCGCTTTGACAGCGATGAATAGTGGAGTCGTAACTAAGGCTTGGGATGCGTGGTAGCGAAATTAACTACTATGGCATTATTCAAAACATAGTTGAGTTCAAGTTCGGGGTCCAAAGATCTAAGAGTAGTTTTCTTTGAATGTGATTGGTTTGATCCCAACAATGGCACTGCGTGGGAGCGAATTTGGCATGGTGGAGGTCGAGACACCAATCACGGCGAAGGTTTCGACAAATTTGTGCTTGCTCACGGGTGGAGCAGGTCTACTACTTGTCATATCGTGCCTAGCTTAAGTGCTTGGTGGGTTGTATATAAAGTGAATCCCGTGAGCGGTTATATCCTCTGAGGATCTTGACTCGTCGACGGTCACGACGGACAACCAGAAATTGAGGCGTATCAAGAATTAGGTATGTCAAGATCTTTTCAGAGTTACCGATGGGGTTGGGCTTGATGGAGTAGCCAATGATGCCACAGACCTAATAGTTGAGCCTACTCCAACAAAGAAAGCGACAACGAGGTTCTATAAGGATTCGACGACCTCGGAGAAAACATGTTTCTTTACAGCGATTCACCGATGAACCTCGAGGCGGATGAGTTTTGATATGTACATATTCTTGGTAAATATCTTCATATTTTTAATAATCATATTCTTGCTATTTTAAATATATAATGCCATAACCTCTATTTAAATTTTTGCAGATGAAGTCTTTTTCAAGCATGCACGCAAGGCGGTCTCCAAAACACCGGCAGCTCTTCTTCTTCAGAGTCGGGACTCCCTCTTCGAGGAGTGCCTCGACTAGGAGCGGAGGAGAGCGTTCGAGAGGTGTCTGGAGGTGGCACAGGAGGAGGCTCGAGTTCGGGAGGGCGAGCGGGTGATCGGGAGGTTCAGGAGGGCGTGGCGGGTGATCGGGAGGTTGAGGAGGGCGAGCGATGATCGGGGAGGTTGAGGAGGACGTAGCGGGTGACACGGGTGAGGAGGTTGAGGAGGACGAGGACAATGAAGAGGATGAGGGGGACGAGGGAGACGGAGCAGAGGAGGATGAGGCGCCTTCTATAGAGTCCTTCAGGTACTTGTGTTAGCATGTTGTAGTGTGCATAGACTTTGTATTCTCATGTTTGGCTATTTGCAGGTTCCGGGCATGTAATAACATACCTCCAGCGGTCGATCGTAGTTTGCGGAGGTTGATCGCCCCTTTTGGGGACTGGTAAGTTAATTTTCTCATTTTAATTGCAAGTTGTTGTATAACTAATGAGTTTGATTTCATGAATTGTAGGCAATGGGATGGCGTGGCGTGGGAGGAAGACATCGGACAGGCGGGTTAACTCGTCACGGGAGCCATATGCCGCCACCACTACGGGGTTGGTGGAAATCAGCAGTGTGCATCAGTAGGCCCTCAAGTGGGAGCACTACTGAGGTTGGCTCTGACGTCAAACGCAGCTGCTTATTCTTTGAGGAGGTGTGGCACGATTTACAGGTAAGTTCATTACCTCTGTACAATTAATGCATATAGATCCTATTTGTCATGACTTGAATTGTTCTTTGTAGGAGAGATACGCTTCTGAGCGATGATGTCCTGCCAATGTAGAGAGGGCATAAAGTGTTCAACAAGGCAGCGACAAAGGTGGTGAAGGACATGATCTCCAATGCTCGGATCGAGGCGGTTTGCTGTTCTACAAAAGGGTGAAGCGAGGAAAAGATGAACAAGAAGCTCGGGGCATCCAAGATCTACCTCTGCGAGGATGAGTACTTGCGGTAACCATCCGTGGTTAATGAAGTGTCTGATGCTTGGCGAGCTCTCTGTGCATCTTGGGCATCGCTGCTTTTGTTGCCAAGTCGAACAAGAAGAGAAGCAATCGAGAGGCGGTGATCGATTACGCACCGATATGGCGCCGATGGACACCTCGCTTAGCGGCGCATGGTAGGTCTATATATATAGTTCAATATGATTTCAAATGCTTGGTACTAACTTTGGATTGCGGAGGCTGGCTGGCGTTGCCCCTAGCTACATAGAGACATATCTTGGGGACACATGAGCGGCGATCCTTCACGCCCTAATCGGCTATGCGGCACGTGATGGCGACTTGTAAGTTGTATACTCTATTATTAAATGTCGATCTTTTAAATAGTTGTATTAACAACATTCTCATGCGAGACAATATGGGGAAGAAATGGCTCGGCGTCATGGCCCGAGTCTGTTGGAGGAAGGAAGACCTTGATGTTGGGGCATTGTACAAGAGCGGTGGAGGCAAGAGGCATGGAAGGTGAGATCATTCGGCCTCTTCAAAGTTGTCAAAATTATGATATGCTTGTTAGTGTCAAGTTGCAATTAATCAATACCTTTGGATTCGTAGGTACTCAATGTTCAATGGTGTTGTGGACTCGGACGTTGCTCTGTCCCAAGCAAAACGTCCACAGATCCTCCTGAGCGACTCTCGCTCCTCTCGAGACAACAAGGCTTTAGGAAGAGGCGACGCGGTCCCGAGGATCAAATTAGGCAACAGCGGGGCGCCTTGCAAAATACGAGGAGGAGATGACTAACATTCGAAGACAACAAGAGTACTTTCAGTCCTTTCGGCGGCGACGAGCATCTCTACAAGTAAGTAAACAAAGTCAAATTTTAGTGATTAAGTGTGTAGCTTGACAATTTCAGTTTAGCTTGCCTTAGTTGGTTTGCATTATATGCGTAGGCATTCTTCTGCAATTGGGGCCTCGATTCAGCTGGCTCGATTTACTTTGCCTCGATTCGACCTCCTGCATTTCGCGCCGCCACCTCCACCACCACAGTACATACATATAGTTTGCCTTTTTGTTCTAGTTATTTGCAATTCAAGACTAACATCAAATTATATATCTCCTTTCTACAGGGTTCGACCTCGCACGCTGCACAAGGCTCTCCAGATGTTGATGGTTACTTTGCCTCTGCAGGTAGTGGACACAACTCCAATAACCCCGATAGTTAGATCTGTTGTAATATGATTTGAGGTGCATTTTGAATGTTGTTATGTAATATGGCTCAAGTGTTGAAATTTACTCAATCACTGGTTATGTAATATTTTGTTTGTGATGTGAATGTGCGGAACGGTGGTTAATGACGTTTGCTGACTATGATTTGTGTGTAACGTTGAATGGTTAAAACATATGTTTTGTGTGTAATGTTGAATGGTTAAAACATATGTTTTGTGTGTAATGTTGAATGGTTAAAACATCAGTTACTGAGTTGTAGACTTGTAGTTCTCGCTGATTATGGGGGCCATTGGTTAGGCTATTCAAGCCATTTGATGAGCTCGTCGTTGACAGCAAGGTACTCTACTTCGAAAACTACCCTTTTTTTGTTTGCTCATTTTTTGTTGGGCACTTGTATTGTATACTTCATACAGATTATTAAACATACCATATTTGGAACTGCTATGTGTAATTATCGGTATTTACACTTTGCTTCCACATTTTGCAGGATTTTGATGTTGCTGCATTGGAGAAGTTTGTTGATGCCAGCAGCACCCCGAAAGTTGTTACTTTTGACAATAACCCTGATAACCACCCTTACCTCTTGAAATTTTTCCAAAGCTCATCTACCAAGGTAAGCATTTGATACTAATAGCTTTCTAAAATCTCGATTACTATTTCTATAAACCATTGATGGTTAAATTTTATGATTGTATGGAACTTTGATAGATTGTTCTGTATGTCTAGTCTATTTTCAGCCTGAGTCTACAAATCTACAGCCAACTAGCTTTTAGTCCGTCATGTGTTTTAATGTTCAATCTTCATGTACAATTACTTAAAACATTGCAGTAGACAGATTCTATTACTGTATTTAGTTTAATAGTCTGACAAAATTTCTGATTCTGTTTAGAGTCACCCATGATTTTGTACATGGGAGAGATACTTGGGAGCCAAAAGTGTACTGAAAATAGCTCTACTGCAATGCATCCTAGCATGTTCAAAGTTTGCATTGCTCTTGAACATCAAAAGAGTTGGAATATATGTTAGAATGTTAAAATTCTTTATACTGCAGTATTTAGGCCCTTTTTCCTTCTTTTTTTTAAAAAATTCTTATTGTGACCATTAAACCATTGTGACTCAGTAAAAGCTCTTAGATTTTTTTTATGTGTAGAAAGCTCTTAGATATTGCAGTATTGGTGAATTTTAGTTGTTGATTACTGATTATGTTCACTTCTCTTCTGTGAAACCATATGATGTGCAGGCTATGCTATTTTTAAACTTCACCACTGGACCATTTGAGTCCTTCAAGTCTGCTTATTATGGCGCTGCAGACGAATTGAAGGACAAGGAAATCAAGTTCCTTATTGGTGACTTCACCACTGGACCATTTGCACCACAAGCAAGAAGCTGGCACCTATCTTGGAGGAGGCAGCAACCACACTTCAAAGTGACGAGGATGCCGTCATTGCTAAGATGGTAACCATTCTTTCCATCCATGTTTAAAATCAACCTAAGCAGAGTCATATCCATCTATTCTTTCCCATGCAATCTTGAGCGAAGCAGATCCAACTGTGTGGTGCAAAACTATAGTTGAGATTTGTATAAGCGTAATTTAGTTGTTATTTGCTGTAATATTTGATTGATACTGAAGTACTAGTGAGGATAGTATTGTTTTCTTAGTTATTAAAGCTGTGTAACTTTTCTTCCTGTTAAGTACAGGTCTTTAGTTATAACTGACCTAACTGTGATTCTAATGGTAGCAACAAATGGCTAATATTATCGTGAGGTAAAATGTTACTGCTGAATCGAAAATGCAAGATACTATTTTTTTTAGCGAACCCAGATATTTTAAATCGAAATTGCGGGCGGTAAAAAGGTGCCTAACAGATATTTTAAATCGGCGGTGGTAAAAACGAAACTAACTTGATATTTTAAATCGGCGAGTGGTAAAGCAGCAAACTAACCAGATTTTTTCGTCGGCGAGGATAGTGACGAAAAAATCGATATTTTAAATCGGCGAGGGCTGGCGATGAAAAACACGCTTATTTTAAATCGGCCAGGTTTGGCCGATGAAAAACAGATTTTTTAAATCGATGCGCATAAACCAAGCGAAAATATCCTGTTCGTCGTGACCAACAAAAAGTTGGGTTTTTTCGTCGGGTTTTTCATCTATCTATTTTAAATCGGTATCTTAAGCGAAAATGATCAATTCGTCGAAACCCCTAATTTAAATCGGTTATTGGCCGGCGAAAATAAATTAGATTCTGTAGTGATTGGATGCATGAAAATTATATCGTAGATTTGTCTTGAAATGTACTTTCATAATATTATAATTTTATTGGATTTTTTAAATATATTACAATAGAAATTAATGGTCAAAGTTGAGTTTTAGAGACCGTGTCGATATTTAAAACGATAACTATTTGTGACTAGAGGGAGTAAGATAGGAGGGTACTTTCTCACATAGGCCATGCTACCCTTGTCTCATTCAAAGACAAACTCAACAATTTACCCAGGCTCCATGACAAAATTGACTGAACGAAGCCTGATTTGCTCTTGCTTATTCGCTCCAACATAGGACGTTCTGATTGCATGCAACTTAGTGGCTACTTCTCTCATGTTCATTCGTTCCCTTGGGATTTGACGCGTACAAGAAAGAGCCACTTGCACCACAGACAACAAGCATCTATAGAATTCATTTTCTGTTTCCTCCGTCGCTTGATTAAAGTCCTTCCATTCTTCATGGAGATGGGTGTCAATTATATGTAATATCTGATCTGGAATGTTCCTCTCCACAAAGTTGACAATGTTGAGTTCATTCTCAAACATAGAGTGCGTCGGTCTTTTGCCTATCAAAAGCTCTAGAAGTACTGTTCCGAAACTATAAACATCCCCGCAGGTTGATGCGTGGCAACATTGAGCATACTCTGAAAAAGGGATAAAACGGCACTAATCAGTTTAATGTAAGTAAATGTAATATTAGATTGCCTTCCACAATTCAAGAAGTAGCAATAACCAATAACTATACCTGGAGGTATATACCCTATAGTCCCCTTCAATCCGATTGAGTTAGTTGAACTTGAATGTCCAACTGATGCGAACCTAGAATCGAGAACGAGCCTTGCAATGCCGAAGTCTCCCAAATAGGCATTCATATCATCGTCAAGAAGGATATTAGTTGGCTTCAAATCACAATGGACAATTGGCCTTTCACAATCATGGTGTAAATAGGCCAACACATCGGCTATGTTAACAGCTATGCTTATTCTTTGAGCTAAGCTCAACCATTTTGAAGGAAAACCAGCAAAATTTTTATGCAACCATGTGTCCAGATTCCCGTTAGGCATCAATTCGTAAATTAGAGCTTTCAAACTATTACCACTATTGTCTATCGTTGAACATGCAGTTAGGATAGGAAGAAGATTCCGATGTCGAATGCCTCTCAAAACCTCACATTCTTATACAAAACTTTTGTCTGCACATCTCATCTCAAGGTCAAAAACCTTAATAGCCACTTCTACTTTAGCTTGAGTTATCTTCCCTCTGTATACTGAACCGTAGCTTCCTCTCCCAATTAGGTTTGACTCTGAGAAATTCCCTGTAGCTCGAGCTAGATCCTTGTATGAAACTCTAGGGAATTTCTTACCAAAAGAAAGCAACAATAAGTATGTTGTTCTTGACGTCTTCTTCCCAAGGGTTATACTATAAATCAACATTATGAGTGACAAGGAGCCAAATATTGGTATCAGTATTTTAACCAAATTGTTTACTCTTCCTACTCTTCGAGAAACAGCATGGCATGAAGGCATATGCAAATCCATAGTTCCTCCGCATAGTCCCGAATTTCCATCGAGTGAAACAACTGTAGCATTATCGAATACACCACTTCTTGGTATTTCTCCTTGAAAATTATTGTAAGACAGGTCTAGTTTTGTGAGTAGCTTTAGATCATTTAGAGAAACTGGCAAGGACCCCGACAAATTGTTATGGGAAAGATTGAGCAGGCTCAATGTCTGTAGTTTGCTGAAGGTGGTCGGAATGTTTCCTGTAAGAACATTTTGGTCCATTCGAATGCTAAATAACTGTTGGCATTGGCCCAAGGTTTCAGGAATTTCCCCACTAAATTTGTTCGATGAAAGATTTAATGCGGTGAGTTGTTTGAAGTTACCAAACTCCACAGGTATTCTACCATGGAGATTGTTGTAGCTAAGGTCCAACGTCAAAAGCCCGATGGTATGAGGCCGTCAAATTTATTTTTTGCTAGAAGGAGGTATGCCAGTTGTGTAAGATTGCCAATTGAGGGTGGAATTGTCCCGATGAAGTTGTTCTCTTCGAGTCTTAAACGTTGTAGCTTTATCAGTTTCCCAATCCACTCTTCAATTGTGCCAGTAAGATTGTTTTCTTCTAGTGAGAGTTGAATTAAACCATGAAATTTTCCTATGCTTTGCGGAACTATTCCTGATAGTTTGTTTCCACCCATCAGCAGACGTTGAAGATTGATGGACAGGTTACCAATAGAATTTGGTATGACTCCCTGTAGCTGATTACTAAATATTCCAAGCGCCTCTAGAAAACTACAATTTGCCAACGCATGGAAGAATCCCCAGCCATCACTGTCCCTAGCTTCAAGCTTATTTCCCCCAAGGTTTAGCCAAGTCAACCCTGAAAGCTTTCCAAAAATGCTTGGGATTTGGCCAGTGAAATGATTATATGGTAGATCTATTTCTTCTAGACCTGAAGCATTTCCTAGGGAAGCTGGAATTTGACCCTCGAACATGTTGTACGCCAAGTATAGAAGTCGGAGATTCGGGAAGGCATCATCAATGTTAGATGGCAATGCGTTGCCCAGCATATTGGACACCAAGGATAATTCTCGAAGAGAAGACGTATTAGAGAGAGTTTGTGGGATCTCACCTAATAGATTGTTTTTGTTTAGGTACCAAGGAAGCTATTATAGGAGAGGTTAAGCTCACGAAGGAACGTAAGATTTTTGAGAGAGGGGTTGATTTGGCCTGCCAGGCTTAGGCCAGTGAGGTTGAGCGCCGTGACACGCCATGGTCTTGTCGAGCTACAGTTGACACCGTTCCACATACAGAAGTGGGTGCTAGTGTTCCAACTGCTCAAGACTCCTTTTGGATCGATGATGCCCTCCTTGCAGCCTAGCAGTGAGTGCAGATCTGCACTGTTCTCATGGACGGTTGAGCAATAGATGTTTCCAACTCCATAACACAACAGCAGTAATGCCAATAGTATAAACATAGCGAGTTTCTCCAATTGTTTGACACACATAAGGCCCATGCTGCCTGCAAAAATATAAGACCATAAACATTGTGGTATACTATGCTCACCGCAGAGCTACACCGTCTCCATGCTGTGACCAGTTAAGGCAAGTTTACAATCCTATTGAATTCACTTGCAACCCGTACAAATGTGTTCTACTAACAAGCAGCAGTAGTAAGTTTTTTAAAGCAGAAAGGCTAAACATTGTCAAAGTTAAGGATCTCTTTGATTTGCAAAAATTTTAGATAAATTTTGTAGAAATTTCACATAAAACAGATCAATTTTTTGTAGGAAACGGGAAAAAAAATCCCAGACCCTAACACTTCAAGCCAGCATTAAACAATGCAAGCCCCACAGCAAGTAACAAGCCAAAGGATAAGTTTAAGTACGAACCAGGAGGAGAGAAAATAAGGCACCTCTGCTTGGCCGGAGAGCAGAAAACGGCAGCCTTTTCTGCTTGGTTTTGCCGGGTGGTTGTGTCTGAACTTAGAGCTGGATGCTCAGCTGGCTCAGGCCCCAGGGGGTTTAAAAACGGTTTTACAGCGTCTGACATCCACACACTCCGACTCTCTCGCCTTAGCTTGACCGCTGCTTACAGCGGAGACCTTGACCGCGAGTTGAGCTACTGCTGATTACCCACCGGTGCCGTCGCTGTTTGAGCTGGACAAGATTGCTGCGGCTTGTCCGCCTCTGTACTTTTCAGCCAGAACCGGACAGAGATTTTTCGGCACTGATGTGCAACCTGTCTCGGGCGGCTTCGATGCTGACATGGATCGATTTACCGGTTCAAGATTCTCCTTTTTCCGAGTGCATTTTGGTTCCTTGTGATGACCGTGCTTCCGGAATGTATCGTGTGGGCATTGTTCGTTCATTGGTTTCATTCGCAGAGTGGCGCGTCAAGTAAACTTGTACAGTTGTACTATTCGATTTGGACAATCATAATACTAATGTACAATGCCGTCCTTCACACGATTGTGCCGATGTGTGGGCATCGTTTTTTTAAGGTGGGTATATGTCATTTGAACTGGACAAATATCTAGCAAGAACCACCAATTCGGTGAAAGGGAAAATTTTGTTCCTGTCATGGAAAACGTGTGTAATATCGTTTTTGCCATCGAAAATCTACTCATTTCATTTTTACAATCCTTCCATCGATGTGTATCTCATTTTTTCCCACTCCGTCTAATTTTTCATGAAGTCAAACAGTGCTTGACCGTTAATAAATCTCTACTACTTCTAATTAGAAGTTGGTGGTATTACGTCCGTTCTACACCACCAACCCACGTACACATCGGAAAAAAATCGGACAGGTGAATCCTCTCCCACGAAACCGTTGTCCCGATCTTTTCGCTCAGCCCCCTCCTGATCTGCTCCGACGGGCGCCCCGCCCGCACCACACCCCCTCCTAATCTGCTCCTATAGGCGCCTCAGCCGCGACCATCTCGGCGGGATGACCGACCACCACCGTCAGCCTCACCAACCTCAACTCCGACTTCCAGGTCAGCGTCGAATTTCCCTCTGCCTCCGCAGCCTCATGACACCTGCCGCCGGCTGGCCATCCCCTCCGGTCACCACCCTCCTCGGCCGCTGCTGCACTGCTCGCTGCCTTGCCCAGCTACACGCCCGCATCGTCCACCTCGGTGCCCGCAACTACCACACCCTCCTCGCACGCTTCGCCGCAGCCCCCCACGGCTGGCCTCCCGATTCCCCACAATCCCCAAATCTCCCGGCGGTGCCTTGGGAGCCTTGCATATACCAATTCATGACTAATATTTAATCAATTCAACATCTTGGGAGCCTCGCATATTTGAGATAACTTCTACTTTTGTTTTTCAAATCGAATTAACTTCTATTTGTGACACGTCCCTTAAATGTTTTTTCCTTTCATTTTGTTTGCTGTTTGATTGAAAATCCCTTTTTGTATCTACAAAATTACAGTAATGCTGACAAGGCAGTAAATGTCAAACCTTTCTTTTATATACACTATAGGGCTATATCGGCTTTTGTATCATGTACATGTTTCATAGTGCTATTATTAGCAATGATCAAATCATATGAAGAACTATTCGCAAAAAAAACATATGAAGAAGAAATGCCTTCTGAAGTTCTGATCCAAGTCTGAAGGTTATGATTCATGTCACTGTAGAGTTCTAACTTCTGAGTTATGCATAATGGATTACTATCATACGCATGAAAAAGAAATTTTGGACGGTACTGACGTAGTTGATAGATTTTCTGAATTTGTGCTGGTCTATAGAGTAATTGAGCATCTAGTTCTCTTAATTAAGAAGTTTGTTTGAAAATCTGCTTTGGAATGGAATCATATATAGCTAGCAAAGGAGCTGGACTTATTAACATCCTACACAATTTAGTACTTGAGTTATTTCTGAAATTTTAATGTGCTACTCAAACTTTCCATCATGTCCAGTCTTATTGTGGCATAACTTTTTATCCATTTGTCTGATTTTGTCACATATTTGAGATTACCTATAGCTTAGCTACCTAACACTAATTTTCTGCTATTTTTGCTGATTATTCCTTTTCTTCATCATGGTAGGTACATGATAAGTTTCTGGAGTATTAACTTTTGTGTAGTTGGAGGTGCTACAAGTTTTTGGAGTGGCAACCTTTTGTGCAGCAAGAAAGTAGTGATGTTTATGGTTAGAAATGTTAACTAGTAGCTAGAGAAGCATATACATTCTCTCTTTTAGTGAAAATGTATGCCCTTATTTACTAGGCTGAGACTTAGCTCATTACCTCTCACTGACTGTACGTTACTTATTTTGGACAGGCATGTATGCAACTTAACTTATTTGAAGGATCTATGTTTATCAAACCCTGTAGTGGAGATATATGCGTTGCATTATTTACAAGTTGAAGTGACTATTTGAACTGTGATTGTGTATGTATCTTTACTATTCTTTAATTTTGAGTTGGTGGCAGCGGTGCATTTTTCTTCAGCCCCCACCCCCCCCCAAACGGGCCCCGATTTCCTGCTTCCTTGTGCGATCGCAATCTCCGACAGCCCAGCCCAATCTCTGCCCCCATCGCAATCTCCGCACTCCTTCCTCCCCCATCGCAATCTCTGCCCCCAACCTCGCGCCGCAATAAAAGATCGTCGCCCGTGCATGATCCTCGCTCCAGCTCTGCGCCGCCCACTCCCGATTCCCCGTCCCTCACGCGACATCCCCACCGAGCCACCCCTCGCAAGCCCCTATCCCCTGCGTGACATCCTTCTTCGACTGCGCCACAATCATCGCCCCCGATCTACTCCCCTCCGATCTGCTCCGACAACCGCCCGGATATGCCGCTCCCCCAGTGCTTTCCTTCCTCCCCGATGACTTTCTTTCGATTGTTGAGTGTATATTTAACCCTCCGGTTCTCCCTGCTGTTTTGGCGACGAGGGAAGGTGCATCCGGTGCGGAGGCGGAGTGCCTGGGTTCGAGGAGTTCGCCGGTTTCTTACCTGCGTGGTTGGGAGTCACGACGGCAGCGGCGGCGGCGGTGGCGGAGTGGCTGCGTGCGAGGAGTTCGTCAGTCACGGTAGGTTGTCTCCTCCATTCGGCTTTATATATGTGTATTAGCAAGTTGAGTTACCCTTACAACTTTATTTCTTGCTCTGAAATTTTAAGTAGTTTTAGTTGCTAGATCAGATTGTTGTGGTGTGTCAAGTTTACAGGCTACTAGATCTAGAGAAACAATAAAAAGAATGTGGGGGCAGGCATACCTTGAGGGCTCCATGAACCAATTTCATTAACTGAACTGCTGATTTAGATATAAAACACTTATCTGGCTGGAAAAGTAAATCAACAACAGAATCCCCTCGGTCTTCTGATTCCTGCAATAACAAGCCTCTTCAGTAATTTGCCCATGAAAAACATAGAGTTAACCAAAGCAACTCACAGATGATGTAAAACAGTCATAATGAGCATAGCATTCTTCATCAGAATGAAAAATGTGCAAACTCAAAGCCCCAGACAATTAGCAAACATAAAACAACTAAGATTATTTGTTACACTAAGTCTTTAAACTACAGAAAGGCATGTGGGTCCAGTAGAAATCCATTGAACACAATGATTGCCTCCAAAGTTAGATGAGAAGTGTTGGTGGCAGCGGTGTCTGGATTGCTATTTTGATTCTCCTAATCCGATATTTCATACGGTGCGAAATTTTCTAACTACTTTCTTTTTGGCAGTATTGTCCATTAAGGAGTTTATCTAACAGACGTTCCGCAACAACCGCGACAACAAAGAAGATCAACAGCGCCAACAGAGGTTCAGGTATTTTCATTGATCAAATAGTATAGAGGTGGAAAATATATTCTATTGAAACAAAAAAAACTTCAGTGTCATTAGCTGCATTGAAAATTAGCTGCATTGAAACTTCAGTGTGGGCTTGTAATTTGAAAATGTATGTTTTTTGTTTGATCAACAGGCTGTTGCAATTTCTCCTACTGCAAATTCGTTAGCTGCATATCCTAAGTCTCCTTTCCAGGTATGTCTTGTCCCTGGCTACTTACATTCTGTAGTACACTTCTTTTCATCATAATGACCACAGAGTGTTTTAGTGTTGGTCGGGTTACGATTAGGTACAGGTCTGGTTATTACTTGCATCATGCACCATCTGCGATTGGTGTGTATTGGTAGTAGCATTGATCTTGTGTTTTGTTTTCTGTTTGTTTGTTCTATTATGAACGCATCGGGAGTTTTGGTCTTTGTTCTTTAATTGATTGGCTATATTTGTTAATTTGTGAAGAGAAGAAACTATCATAAGTTTTCCTTCAGCAGTTTATTCTCTCCAGTGTGTTTTTTTTTCAATAATGTGATGGAGGAGGTTGAGCTAGGTGGATTGTAAGATGATAATGATAGCAATGCTGCTTTTGCTGGCCTTTGATAAAGAGCACCCTTCTCCTCTAGGGAATGCACTAGAGGTACTGCAATACTGCAATGCTGCAGTCCACTTTTTATTTTGGCATCTTACTTTTGGAGGGCTCCTCCCAAATACACTGCATCACCGTTCTATCCCACTACAAAGAAACCCTTTTAATTATCTTCCTGTCTCTCTAATTTTCCTCTCTTTCCCCATCGCTTCTGTTTGTTGTTTTGCTGCGTTGGACCTCTCTACTGTCCCTCTCACCTACTGTGGTCTCTCACCTGTTGGGGCTGTGTTGGTGAGAGGAGAGCCCCTGCTTGCTAAGTATGTCTATTTTTTTAGCCTTACAGAAACATCTACTCTCTGAAATTGAACATTGTATGTTGTATGTATAAATGTTTTTTTGTTCTTCTATGTTCTTATGTTTTTATGACTGTGTTTAGCCAAATCCTGATAGTGTGAGCAGCATGGCCTGCATATAAATTCTCTCTCATCTAAAGTTCTCTCATCTTAATTAAGATGGTAAATAAAATTGAATTTGCAATTAACCTGCATTTTATTTTTTCCAGTGCTACTACATGTGCTTATATTGTTAAGAAGCTTTTTGAAATAACACCTTCAAGGCCTTCGCAAGATCCACTTGATCTTTTATTGCTCAGGTATAGAATCAAATTCTTCCCGTCGTATGCAGGATATTAATTGATTTTCTACATGTGCTTACATTTGATTTGTTTGTCATAACCTAATTCTTGCTTCTAGGCTTAGCCCAGTTTGCTCTCTTTGACTTTTTCAGGTATAAGCCACAGGTTGGTGATACCATAGTTGGCCGTGTCATTGAGGTATGTACATTTATTGTATCACTCTTTTGACTCCCTTCTCATTTGTAGAGCATGGTTTATTGTGTTCCCTTTTGAAAGACAACAGAATAGTATGTTGTATATTGCGTGTTGCGAAAGCCAGTCTGTTGTATGAATCATTGTGCATACCAAATGATAAGTAAATGGCCTGTTAACTTGAATGCCCAGTCTGTAGTACTGCAGAAATTGGTACTCCTTTTTTTATATGGAAATATTTCTTGTTCTTTGTTGAGCCGTACTTATTCTAGCACGTGCGTTTTATTCCCGTGTGTAAGACTAACTGATTATTGGACTAAGTAACCTAACATGGATTACATAGGTCTCTAAGTAACCTAATATGGATTACATAGGTCTCTCACGAATTACTACTGATTATCAGGTCGAAATTGCCACATGAATCAGTCAGAGCAACTGAACATTAGACTAAGTAACTAAACATAGGTTACATAGTTCCCCCAAGACTTTCTGATTATCACATAGTTCCCCAAAGACTTTGTACTGATAATTAAGTAGACCGCTCAGATTTTCAGAGTGCACGAATCAACTTAAGTAGACGGTAAGTATTTGAGATGGATATTGTAAAATATTGGTAGTAAGAAATAGTGTTGATTTTTCGAAAGGGAAGTGTTTTCTGGCAAGTTTAGTGAGGTCTCCAATTTCTATAATCTTGAATTGTTTTCTGGTTGATAAGTCAAGTCAAGAAACACATATAGACAATAACAGAGCACATTTAAAGAGAACAAGGTGTGCACATTTAAAGAGAAAAGCTTGACTTTAGCTTTTCTTGAAGTGTCATAATATAAACCAAACTAATATCCATCAAAAAACTATTGTTAACATCAGGTATGCTGTTGGTCGATGAAATGGTTTAGTCATACTATTTGCATGTAGGGCGGTAATATTTCTTTGATCACCTAGGCTTGGTTGGGTAGGGCAACATAGGTTACAGTACATGGACCATCCGTAATAGGAGCTGTTTGGTTCATACCTTTGTAGCAGTGGAGGGTTCGGAGATGGAAGGCTATCCATCTACAGTTGCTTAGTAAAATTTCTTGACAATCATTCATCTTGGCAGGTTTAATTGTTTCATGCAGCGGTTAATTGAATTTATATCTCTCCTTATTGGATGCATGATGCGTTGTTTGTTAACCTTGCAGTACAAATATCTGTACATGTTTGAATAGGAAATAAGTGAAGAAGTAAAATTACTACATTTTTGTACTACACTATCTTTGCTTAACTCTAATCAGTGCGCTTCTATTAGGTCCTGTTTTAACTTGATCTCCACCCTGGCAATTTGATGCTTGACTGTTATTGTTGCATTCAGTAATAATATAGGTTGTAGGGTATATAATTAGTTTCTGTTGACTCTTCTTTTCTGTTGACCCTCCCCCTGCACTTCAGCCAGCCATAGGGCCAGAAAAGTCTGGATGGAATAAGAAAAGGATATACACAAAAGAATGAAAAGATAAAAGCAGCAAGCAAGGAATTAAGATGAGTCCCATTCCCAAAACCATAAAAACTTAATACTACTGAAGAGAGTTTCAGAAAGATGGAGAGGAAGAAACCTTAATTAATTGTGTGATCAGGGACCAAACCTTCAGGAAACAAAGGTCAGCAAGAGTAGAGACAAGAATGGATGCCCGATCTGACTTAAGTCCTACACAGGCTTTCTAACCCCTATACAAAATATAGTGCCTGCAAGTAAACAGAAAGTAGTCTTTAAACATCAATCGCAAGGTGTGTGCTGTAAACTCAGGAAGAAAAAATTGTTCAGATAAAACACCAGAGGAAGTGGGGAAAAGATCAAAATTAAAAGAAGAGGATAAATGAGTGGGTGTACTGGTAACTTTTGCTTTCTTTGTAGGGTTAGCTGATCCCTTATCTGTGCATGCTCTCTCCTCCTTTTTATTCCACCTAGAGAAATCGTAAGATATTTTACCTGCCATTGAATCTCTGCATTACTCTTTACATCTAGAAACCAAAAAAATGATCTTTTATCATTACTAAATAAACCAAAACAGTGATCTTCATAGCTGACCTAGACAATTTGCACTGCACTGTCATTCAACCTTATTTCTTCATAGCTGATCTTATCCTTGGAGCAATCCCCAAGCGTCTGCAATGGCTCCTACATGTTAAATTAGGAAATCAGAAAGATAATTAGTGGAATAAATAACTAAGAAAATTTAAGTTCTGTAGAAGTATATGTTAGTTTTGTTTGTGTTTCATAGCTGCTATGAAATCAAACATGTAGGAGCCGTAAGATATTTTACCTGGCATTCAATCTCTGCATTACTCTTTGCATCTAGAAACCAAAAAAATGATAAAATTCTGCTACTAAAGAAACCAAAACAGTGATCTGATGATGTTGTCTGCTTTGATAACTACACATTATATAGCAATGCACAAAAGATTACCAACTGCAATATTAGTTTAGTCAAGGATGAGTTGTGCACTTAGATCATTACAACTATGAATTGGAATAATCTCTTCACTGTCGTTTTATTGCATGAAACTGTATGTTTGGTTTGAGTGATATCTGCTAATATCCTATGCTGTGTCATATCCTTGCGTGCCATTGTTTTATTTGCATTTGAAGGTTATGTGAATGTGGAAAATGCTCCTGTCATCATTAAAAAAATATTTTTTTAAATGTTTTATAACATCTGAATGTCTATGTCAGCTCAATGGCACCAATTAATCGAACACGAAAGAGAACGTACGCGTTGTTTTCTGAAAGCCCAATGGTGCCTAAGTGAGTTTTACTTGACTATCTCTTTCATCTAATTAAAAGTAGACAAAATGTTTAAATAAGCCTTTTTTTAGATTCATGGAGTTCGACAACATTGAATTCGGTGATATATACAGATCTTGGAGTATTTGTGTCTTGGTAGATGTTAAATTTCCAATTGAAGATCATGGTGATTTGCTTCGATTTATATTAATAGATGAGACTGTTAGTCCAACGGTAATTCCATCCTCAAAAAAATATTTATTCTGTTAACTAACATGGTTTATTTTACACTTATTAAAAGGGTTCCAAAATAGAAGCTATTGTCAGGGAGAGAAATGTCCATAGGTTTAACTTAGCACTCAATGAAGGCCATAAGTATATCATTCATCGTGTGCAATTCCAGCCTAACTGCGAGGAAGTTGAGTTTCGGAGCATCCGAAACTCTTATGAGTGCTTGTTAACGAACCGCACAGCAGTTGAACCTTCTACGGTAGTAGTTGATTTTCCTCTCTACCCAAAGCATTTCATGTCATTTGAAGATGTTTATGGACGCCCAAACAAAACATTTGTAGGTATGGTTCAAAATTTCTTGTTAGCAAATAAAATATCAAATGATATTTTCATGGCAAAATTTAAACATACAATCTTTTATACAGATGTAGTTGGAGTAGTAGTTCATTTTGGTGATCTTGAGTACTACAAAACCTTTCCACGCCGTATACCGAACAGAGAGGTCACTCTTCTAGACACAAGGTAAATCTATAATATGTTTTAAAAAGTATGGTTTGATGCTCTATTTCTTCTGTAACTTGTGGTCTAATGAATATATTTGATGGACTTTCTGAGGGACTTACTTTCATTTTGTATTGCTCCACTTTTGTACCTTTACAGTTCTTGAATATATGGACCCTCGGAGTACTTAGAATATGAGTTCAAAATGCCAAATCCACCTTTCCAGATTGATATTGAACGCATTGTTGATGATTTCATCTTCATGTGCTTTTTTGTTGGCAATGATTTTCTTCCACATATGCCGACATTAGAGATTCGTGAGGTTTGTTTCCTGTTTTGTAATTTAATGTTTTACTGAATGTCCACCTTTGCAGATAGTAGCTATGAAGTTATCAGGATTGCTACTTACTAGACTGTTTCTCTATTTTATTCTTCAAGAGTTCAGCAAGCTTCACCTCCTGCTTGCAGTTCACTCTTTTTAATTGCTGTCACATGGTATTAACTTCCTTGTTTGTCTGCAGGAGCTATTAATTTGCTAATGGCTGTATACAAGAAGGAAATTCCTTCAATGGGTGGTTATTTAACTGGCGCTTCTTGCGGTAATCAAATTTCATTTCTATCAGAATTGGTCCATGTGGCCTTCTAAGAAACTACCTGATTTCAATGGATCCACATTACTATTTCAGCAATAACTTTTTCTTTGTTGTTTTAGCGGATCTGAATAGAGTTGAACACTTTATTCAAGCAGTTGGTTCCTATGAGGATAAAATATTTCAGAAAAGAGTTCGACTGCACCAGGTTCACAATAATGGCTAGCTTGATTTTATACCTCGTTTTTTTACTTGAGCTATACCTGACATATTGTGGAGAGCACACTGTATTACTGTTGGCATTTTCCTGTATGGATGGTCTGGTGTGTTTTCTCAATTCTCATGTTGGCAAGTGACAGCTAATCATCCTCTTTTTTTAAGAAATAAATATGTTCCCCATTTGCGATGCATTTATATTTTGTCTGATTCCATATAGTTTCAACACTTGCATTTTTAGTTTAGTGTTTGTTTTGATTAGTTTAGATGGAAATTTGTTAGATGCTCCACATGCGAGTGAATGTTATGGAGGCTATGAATTGTTATAGAATGAGAAAAATAGTTGGCTGTTCAAGGGTCTTCTCTCCATATTTACCCTTGGAATTTAAATATGTCATCCATGAAGTTTTGCATGTAGTGTAACACATTCATAAGGGTAAGGCTTAGCCAGGCATGTGTCCCATCACAGGCATTCTTTGAGTTGTGTAACGCTTTTGGAACTATATGATATGATCTCTTGAATAAAAATGTTTTCAGACCTCTTTCTATATATATGCTGGTCAATTGTTATAAAGGTTAATGGTGAAAAATGGGTGTTTTCACTTACGGTTTACAATGATATTATCCTTTTGTAGCGCAAGCGGAAAGCATAAACGGAAAAGGCCTAAGCAAAGCAAGGTGATGATCTGGATCCCCATGTAAGGGATGATCTTATTGTACCTGTTGCACGTTTCCATGGGTCTCGCCTTGCATCTGGGGCTGTACCTTCACCATATGAACAGAATGGATCTCATAAAGACAATAGAAAGGAACAGTCGAACTCGGAAAGCTACGGGTATCGTCATCAGATTCCAGTATTGCATCGCCATTGTTGAAGCTGAAAATGACCTCGAAGCACAGGTACTTCATTTCATTTGGCTTGAGAAGATATTATATGTACTTTTAAAGAAATATATTTTTTTTGTGGTTTTATTTGACATTCTTACCGTAACTTCCTAAGGAACGTGGCAACAAAGAAGAATTGAAGTCAATGCTTAAAGATGCACTTCGTGAGAAATCAGATGTATTTAATTCTGAAAATCCAGAGGAGGACAAGGTATATCTTAACTTTATTTATGCCCAAATCATATGCTGCGCTGTATTGGTTCTATGTGGTTAAGTTAAACAATGTGCTAGCATATTGTGTAATATGACAATTTGTAGGGATGAAAACGGATCGGATATTTTCTGACCGATCCGGATAAATTTCGGATGCGGATTCTCTGAATCGATTATCATCGGATAGTGTCAGATTGGATACAAATATGGATATTTTTTGTGACCTTTATATTTCATGGCCAATGCCCGTGCGTTGCTACGAAAAATAAAATTGGTAGCGAAACATAAAGGTCAAGCAATAAAAGAAAATTGTGCTACAAGATCAAACATCTATTTCTCCCGATTACAAAAGCTTTTATGGTTTCTTCTCCGGTATGAATTAAAACTAAATATATTGTATGTAGCAATATATATTACCAATCTAAAAAATCAATCAATGGATAAAAATACGGATATTCAGATAAAAATACGAGCTTCCAGATAAAGTAACTCTTCCTCCATGCATAATTTGGCTATTTCTTTTTGTGATCAAGTAGATCTATTGCTTCAGTGAACGTAAGAACCATTTACCGTACAAAATATGTATTATCGTGATGTGTGTGCAATTTTTATTAGTTTTAAATCCTTAAGTAATATGTGAGTGTGCAATTGCTATTGGTTCTGATTCTTTTGATTGCTAGGCTTGCTTTGTGAGATGGTGTTGATGTCATCCTTGGATGATTAATCCATGTGTTTCCAGGTTTGACACGAAACATTGCCATTGTGGTCGGCACGTAAGTGATGGGGGAGGCCATCGCATGGCTCTTTGTTAAGCATGCCTCGAGGGAGGTGATTGTGAACATGGCGCATGGTGGAGAAACCAAGGTCTCAACGATCAGCGATATAGATATATTCTGTAAAGAAATAAATGTCTTAGATGCCACATGCCTATTATACTTTTTCTTATTTAACTTTCAATTGATCATTTTTTAGGAATATTGGTTGGATAATTTTTGAAGATGTCAACCAACATGCTTTTATGTAATTCACGTGATCGTGAAGAGAAAAATTAATATTCATTATGCGGCTTGGTATTATGTTTTGATAATATGTATCACCCTTTTTGACCTTTATGTTTCTTTAGCAATTTTGTTTTTCGTAGCAACGCACAGGCATTGAACTAGTATGGTTATATATGTGAGTGGCACTATTTGCATATACAAGTGTGTATGTCAATTCAATGGTGGATAATATGGAATTGGTTCTGTATATATATTGCATATTTAATTTGTATGTCATGTGTGCTGGCACCTTTGCCGACAAGTAAAGTGTCGGCAAAGATTGGAACTATCGGCAAAACTTAGATCTTTGCCATCAATTTATCTGTCGGCAAAGATTTCATCTGTCGGCAAAGCTTGTACTGTCGGCAAAAAACCAATTGTCGGCGAAGATTGGGCTGTCGACAAAACTTAGATCTTTGCCATCAATTTATCTGTCGGCAAAGATTTTATCTGTCGGCAAAGCCTAAGCCATTGCTTCTACCGCTACTGTTTAGTTACCGTCGGCTAACACTACAAGAAAAGTGATTTTTAATGACGGTCCAAACTCGTCATCATTAGTCCCGAAATCGTCATTGTAGGTTTTTTATGACGAAATTCAACTTGTCATAGAAAGTTTTCAATGACGAATTCCTTATTTTCGTCATAAAAAATCAACTTTTCTGTGACGAATTACATTTCCGTCAGCGAAGAGGTCACTTCTATGACGAATATAACTGTCATTAATTGTACCCAAAACGTCATGAAAAATGTTAAATTCGTCATAAAAGAACACTCCGGTCGGCCAAAAATGAGCGTTGACCATTTTATTTATGACGAAATTGTTCGTCACAGATTATTGCCACGTGGACATACATTTTCGTCATTGAATACTCCGATGGCGTCAATAGCTATATATATATATATATATATATATATATATATATATATATATATATATGGACACAAGATCAAGCACATACATAAGAATATATTCACACAAATCCAACATTGTGCATATACACTTATATACGCCATGTCAACACAATACAGATAATACTAATAGTCAATAATGCCAAACTCACTCATTCTCATAAGCATCCAAGACACATCTTAAGTACAGAACATATTACAAATGAGCTTTAGCTTTAACTAATGGTCTAAAAAGAAAATCAAGATCATGTTGTCGGTTTTTGAACCGACCTTCACTCAGGCAGCCAGCTATCTCCATTTTCTTCCTCTGCCCATTCTTTACCCATTCCCTGCCCATCCTCCCAGCTAGCTGCCAGCCATTTCTTTTGCCCATACCAGCTTCATAGGCACCGGTTGATTGTTGCTCCTGTGTTTGAGGCCCAGGTGCTGGGGTTTCGGTCGGAGGTGGGGTCGGTGGCTTCGGTGTAGGCTTTGGTTTTGTCATGACCGATTTGTAGAACCTGCAAGATTTTAGGACGATTGCCTCAAACACAACTCACAAGTCAGTGTAACAGGGAGTTTTACCATTACTGCAGGTCAGCGACTAACCTGTCAAGTGTTTTAGCTTTCTTCTTCAGGTCAAAAACAAGGAGGATGGGATTAGCATGCTTTGCTAGAGCATCTTGCTGCTGCTCTCTCTCAATTAGCCAAGTCTCCGCGTCCAAGCACTCATTAATGATCTGTGTCCAAGAAAAGCTGATTGGCAACTCACGACAGGATCAACTCTATCTTTCATGCACTACAATAGCTTGGCAACTCATTACAATAACAAGAATTACACACTACAGTGAGATAGGATTTAGCAACTGTAACAGGGAATGCAAGCTAGTGATGAGCATTTAGCTCTAGTGAGGAAAAATCACTAGTGAGGAAAATATAATAAGAGGAGACAAGCCCTTAGCACTAGTGAGGAAAAATCAACATAAGGCAACTGTGATAATTCTAAAAACATGCTGCAAACACAAGACCATCTACATGTACACTTAAAGTCAGCAAGATAAATATAGACTATACCTTCGCGTCAGTATCCATTGGAATAGATTTTTCCTCATAATCTGGTGCTCCATTTTCAGCAGCACCCTCAGCAGTATCAGTCGCCCCTTTGGGTTCCTGCATACTCACATTGGTTCCAGAAGCAGGGTCACTTGGTGCATCATCTGCATCCATCTTATTAGTAGCATCCTTTGGCTCCTCATTTGTAGCTGATACCTGAACTTCCACTTCCTCCTCCTCCAGTATCTACATCCAAAAGAAGCGTAGCACACTAACTACATCAAAAAGACGTTACATGCTATCTCAAAGGAAGGCGACAGGAAGTTGACAATTAAATGCAAAATCAAAGCTCGATGCTAGCAATAAGAAGAAGGAACAGCCATATTACCCCCACACAAAATCAAAGCTTTGAATCACTCCGATGCTAGCAATTGATGATGGCTCGAGGATATGAAGTGATTGCTGCTGCGCTGGATCTGGAAGGCTGCACTGGATCTGGAGCACGGAGGGGAGGCGACGTAGGCTCAGGAAGACGGAGGCGAGGATGAGAGCCAGTTTCAGGAGCATCCAAGAGGAATTGTTTGACATCGATGACAGAATCTCCAGGGTTTAGCTGTAAGTAATAGCATAATATGATTACAAAAACCCACTAAAAGCCGAGAGATAAAAGATAGCATGATTTTCTACACTTACCTGCAGCTCTAGCTTTTCACCTGATTGCGTCCTAACAGAAACAGGGTAGACATGAACCTCTCCTGCTTGAGATATGAAGCTTTCCTTGTTAAAGAAGTTGTATCTCATAGCCGGGGGTGTTGTTCAGCTACATAATTCTTCTTAGGTGTCGGTGTAATAAAATGCATATCATTTGCTAAAAATATGAGCTCGACCAGACAATTCTGCGTGTGTTACAGAAATACCAGAGACAAGTTTCTGCTAATTATTATGCGTATACAGCACCATTAATGTAAGAAAACTGTTAAACGACAGCAGCATACAACATGCTATTCATTCGGCATAGAAAATATACTCATCGAGCCTCACTCTAAATTACTTCATCAGCAAAAGTACTTGTGCCAGTTGTATCCTTTTAAAACATAGCAAAAAGGGCTGCGTTTTGTTGAATTGATGAACCGCAGGGCACCATTTTTAGTTCACAAAACATATGAAGTATCACTATGAACATAAACAAGCGGTTGCCCTCACCTTCAGCTGGCTTCTTTGCAGCCTGCGTGGCCACAGCCGCATCCCCCTCCTCCTTCCCAACATCCGCCGCACTGCCCTCCACGGCGGCAGGTTCACTCACTTCCCCGTTCTCGGGCTTGGCCTCCTCGGCTCCATCGGTCACGGCACCTCTAGATCAGCCAGATGGCTGGCTCGCGCCTGCGCCTTTCCCTTGTTCCTCAGCTCCATCAGTCACCGGCACCTCCAGATCCACCGGGACGACCGTCGAGGAGGAGTGCGGTGAGGAACGAGCCACCTGGGGACCACCGGCGGGAGGGGGAGGAGAGTCGGCCGGGGAGGGAGGCGGGGAGCTAAAGTCGCCGTTGGGGAGCGTCATCCCGTTTTCACCCCTACGGTGAGGCGGCCGGATCGGGAAAAGATGAGAGGAGAGGAGAGGAGAGTGAGCGGCGGTTGAGGTGAGGAATGAGAGAGGGGAGCCTGTGAGGAGATCAAGTTTAGGGTTAGATCGGCTGGGCCAAAAGAAAAAGAGATAATTGCTTATTTGCCACTCAAAGTTGGCCGATTCCCCAAACTGCCATCGCGAAGATTGTCTTCCCTCCATTGCCATCCGATCTCAAATTGCCTTCCCAAAATGCCACCGCCGTCCATTTGGCGTGGTGGGCCGATTTCTTTGCACGCGAAAAGACCGAGTTGCCCTGTGTGCTAACTTGGGCGGCGAAATGAATTCAAAACATTTAAAAGCCTAGAAATATTTTATTTAAATTCTAAATAACTCAAGGAACCACTCCCAAAAATTTCATAAATTTTTGAATTTATTTAGTGCTTCTAAAAAATCAAAATTTAGATTCTTTCATTTAGATAGAATCGCTAAAAGATTTTCAGAAAATCACAGAGCTGCTCATGCTCTCAAATTTTACAGAAATGTTATTACTCTCTTAAGATCATCTCCAAAAATTTTCATAAAATTCTAAGCACATTTGATAGATTTAAATAGGGCAGCACACTCAAAAGGAGGCAATTTGGTCTTTTCGCGTGTCAACTAACAGTCGATTCACGACCAAATGGACGGCGGTGGCATTTTGGGAAGGCAATTTGAGATCGGATGGCAATGGAGGGAAGACAATCTTCGCGATGGCATTTTGGGAAACCGGCCAACTTTCAGTGGCAAATAAGCGATTTACTCAAAGAAAAATGTGTTGGCCCAAAATAAAAAAAAAATGGTAAAATAAACTATAGAGGAAAATGGGTTGGGCAGGTATAAAAATAACCTCGTGAAACACCCGAACACCGACTCGTACCTTCGATTTTAGTGTTCTTGTGCTTTCTGGAATCATCACATGATGAGCTCTCCAATTATATTCTTTTGGGCTCTAATTCTAGTTTGCAAATATAAAATCTGAACACGTTTGTTAAAATGGCCATTACTTTTGACTCGTAACTCCGATTGGAGCGTTCTTTAGCTCGTTGGAAAGATAACGAAAAGTAACACCCAAATTTCACACCCAAATTTCATAAGTGTGTCAAAATCAGATGGTCGGATCCTAATGGTTTGTGCGAGTGCGTGCGCGGCGACGGAATTCCAAAAAAACGTCGTTTAGGACCTCAAAACGGCCTCCAAAGTTTTGAATCTGTTTCGGTCGTTCTTTTCAATTATTGCAAATGGAATTTTTGTTTCAATTATTTCAAATGCAATATTATTTAATTTCAATTCTTTCAAATTAGAAGGAAGGAGAGGTAATTAGCAATATTTAAAATTTTCTATTTTTTATTATTTCTACCGGTTTCAAATTAAAATCGCCACAGATAATGCATTATTTGTGACAATTCCAAATAAAATCATCACAAATAGTCTTCCAGCCATTTTTTTAAAACCGCCACTTTGGTAATACTATTTGTGGCGTTTCAAAAAATCGCCACAAATAGAGTGTCACCTATGTGGAAGCCACCAATCGTATAGAAGGATTCCAATGAAGCCTTACACTACATCACATGTATCTACCAACCAATCAAGACCTGAACCCTAATCAGTTGACCATGAAAGGACATAAACAAGAATTGACAGCGTGTAAGGTGTAACCCACATATGGGCCCACAAAGCCAAGTCGGACAACAAGGCCACCTCGGACAAGAGGGCCTCTGGATATAGCCTCTCGATAGGCCATGCCTTTGTGATGAAAAAGCATATCGTCACAATACAGACATATGTTTGACATCAGTCCGAGACAAACAACTATTCATTTTCTATGACGATTTGTGTTATGGTTTCATGACGAAATTTAATGTTTCGTCACAAAAGTACATGGCACGACGACACCTGATACAATTAATGACGAGCATAAACAAGTCGTCACAGAAAATAGATTTTTCATGACAAAAGTTGACAACGTCACGACGTTTTCGTCACAAATAATCACTTTTCTTGTAGAGTAAACTTTTGCCGACAGTTTTTGTGTCGGGGAAGGTTCCTTTTGTCGACTGTACCATGTGTTGGCAAAAGTGTGGCATGGTGTAGTGAAACATAAGAACATCATACCTCGCACAACCCGGACTTAATTTTCTCCCTCGTTGGATAGTTTGTCCCTTGCTGTCCCGAAGGTCGGAAGACCATAACTCCTAGGTCAGAAACCCAAACATAGCAAACCATATACTTTATGAAAACATTTCTAGTTATTCATATTTTCCAATTAATTCATTTAACCCTTGTTTCAACTCCCAAAACCAATCTATTATTTTACTGGATAGCAGAAATTCTCAATTCATAACTATTTTTATTCAACTCAAAATATAGTATCCATATCATATTTGAAATCTAGAGAATATTATATAGCTTTATCTAGTTACAGACATAATTTAATTTGGCCATTAACAAGCCTTAATCATCAGATTACCTTGACTGCTCTCAGCAACGATTGATTTCTGGACAGCAAACTTCTACATGCCATAACTTTGAAACCACTTAACCAAAGTTTATATTCATTTACTATAATAAAACTTTAGAGAGTAATCTATATTTTTTATATCTTTCACGGGCCATGAAACTCACTGAAGGTACTATAAAACTTGACGTGAAAACAGAAACCGCTATTGAATGAAAATTGATCTCTCCCAAAATTCATCCCGGTGCTCTCCAACTGCCACATCTACCAATGAATTGACCATTATATCATTCCACTACAGTGCCAACATAACCAAGACCAACCTATGACTTATACCTTCATCCCGAAGATTCGTTAGAACTATTGGTGTTGGTGATCCTCCTTGATCCCCTCACATTCCATGCTCCTTCACGCTTTTTGAGACTCTTGCACTACATTCTTAAAAATTCTCGTCACCTCCTACAAATGGTGACGCAAATAGATTTCAAATCAGACACACGGATTGACGGGGAACGCGAAAAGATGAAGAAGTTGTTTCTAGAGCACGACCAGGGTGCGGCTGGTGTGATGAGGGCATGGATGGTGTGGCTTCTGACCTCAACACTACCGACATGGACGACGGCGATGGCAGCACCTACGCGGTGTGGGCCTTGGGCATTGAATTTTATGTTTCGCTATCAATTTTATTTTTCATAGCAACACACGGGCATTGAACTAGTATGAACTAATTGTAACCCTCTAGATCAAAAATTCGCTCAAAGCCAAGTCGCCGCTGTGAAGGACCGCCCTTTTCAGGGGGTGCATTTAAATACCTCAACAACTACCCAGAATTTCAGCTGTAGATAACCAAGCATTTGTTGCCAGACATAAGAACAAAGTCAACAGCTTTATAGAGAATTAAGGCCTAATGGCTAGAGTTTTTACAAAAGGGGTGCGGCTGCACTACATACATTACAGAAACACTCACAGGAAAGCTTGAGCAAATAGACCAAGGCCTCAAAACCAGATGTTATTGCCATCTACAAACTCCGGGAAGTCACCGCCTTCTTGAAAATCTAAGGGGGATAGGAGATAAGGGTGAGTACATAATAGTACTCAACAAACCACATAGGAAATTTTGAATACTACATACGGGGAAATGTCAAGGGTTAGCATAGGTCACTACTACAAACTGCCTCATCTGCAACCCCCCATCACTGCGGGTAGAGTGCAGTGGCAAGTGATAATATTATCACTGCCGGTTCTAAAGCCCTGTTTGGGAGAGCTCCAGATCCCAGCTCCAGCTTAGATCTAAAACTTATAGTCTAAAATAAAGTGAATTAAATTTATATTTTTAGTCTAAAATATAAACAAGATGATCTACCTAAACACTCTTAATGTACCCACAGCTCCAGCTCCATAAATTTCTCGAGCTAGAAATACCCTGCTCCACCAACTCCACAGATTTTGGTGGAGCTGGAGCTGTCCCAAACACCCCCTAAATTTAACTAGCAGTGATAATATTATCACTGCCGGTTCTAACTTCAATCGACAGTGATAAGAATAGTATAAATTGAGTTCCCGCATGTGGATTTGAGTTCCCGCACGAGCAAGAAGCCGTATTAACTTCAATCGGCAATGAACTCAAATCCTTCTTGCTCGTCTTGGGAACATGTGGATTTGAGTTCCGCATGAGCAAGAAGGATTTGAGTTCATGTGGACAAAGTTGGCGAGGATATTTCAATTGAGCAATTTGAAGCACTGCTGTGAACACCGATATTTGCAGGTGGATGTGTGATTTCTCATGCCCCAAGGACATGGAAGACCCGACTTGCAATCACATTTGTTCAATCTTACCTTGAGCTTTTCCCACTATGTAGTCCGATGATAATTGCTCCTAGGGGGATGCTGGCTACATGGGAGCAGGAGTTGAAACTTGTTCAGATTTTCTCTTTTTTGTAAGTCCTGATATGTATTGAATTTGAACCTACAATTTTATACATAGGTAGAGTAATCTATGAAGTACATTTACAAATTTTTGAATTTCACGGGTTGTCACTACGGTTCGTCCGAGAACCGTAGTGATATACTATATCACTATCGGTTCTTAGTATAAGCGGCAGAGATATACATATATCGCTTTGCCGGGTTCTAATGTGAACCGGCGAGAGATAGTCGAATATCACTGCCGGGTTCTAGTGTAATGGCAGAGATAATCGAGTATCACGCCGGTTGTACAATGAACCAGCGATGATATCTATTATCCTTGTCGGTTCTGAGCATTTGTGATAACCCCAGTATCTTGCCGACCAATCATGTCGGCTCTCATAACCTAGTAGTAATGGCGTGGACGAACTGGCAGTGATGACCTATTCTGTAGTAGTGGGTCTAAGTATTGGTGGATGCAAGAGTTAAAATCCAGTTTTACTTTTCATTTGAAACACAAGCCGAACACCAGGCAGTATCATGGGGTTTTTGCAAAGTTCATGTTTACGACAAATTCCAGTTCAAAAAACTACTTGAGCTCGGTTACAGGAATCACCCCAAATTAACTTAGCTTCATTAACCGGAAGCACGGCGTATTCGAATACCATCATGATCACTCTGCGAAGCGCTCAACTTTACCCACGAGATATCTACGACCGTTAGCGCCATGTGATTAACATGTAACTTAAATGCATGCGGCCGGACCGAGATGGTCATAGCCTTTTGTTGGATTTCTCCTTTTTAGCCCCTACCCAGTAGGGTTCGAGAATCAACAATCTCCAGGACCCACTGGGCAAGGTGGGAGATGCAATCTGGTCACTGCGGATACCTACTGTTGCGAGAATCGACGAATGGCTGCCCCATTCCCGTTCCACCCCAATCGCTCTGCAATCCATTCTTCCAAGTGAGAATGTTAGCTACCACTCGTAGGTATTACGAGGGGAAATACAATGTACCGGGCTACGCTGGGACAGGTCAACAGGGCTGACCAGCCCAACTTGTGGTTGAATGGGAACTGAAATTATTTACTTTGCTCAAGGGGGTCGGTACTTAAGTGCTTGAGACTCAGCCCATTCCATACCACATGCCATGGTACCGTCCGTACCAACCACCAGACCAACACGTGGGCTTTGTCATTGGTCGGAGATCGGACTGACATCCACCTCATGTGGGTAGCCCAACACGCCTTGATCAGTAGCAACTTTTGAAAAGCACACCAAGTCACCACTTAGAGTTTTTGAATAATGAGCATGAGTGAAAAACTATTAACAATCTATTTACGGTAGTTCAAATATTATAGCCTAAGGTTAAGAATGGGTTAAGGCTTGACAACAAGTTTAACAAGGGGGTGGGTTATAATTAATTAGGTGATTCTAAATTATCTCCTTTTTAGTTTTCTAATATACAAGAAAATAATGCGATAAGGAAATACATAGTACTGTAGTAGAATCTGGGTTCAACATGTTTAAGGATGTGGCTTGCCTTGCGGGGTCGAGGGGTCTCCTAGCTGGAAGTACCAAAAGTCGTGGATGGCCTCGGACAGCTCTTTCTCCTAGTATGGCTCCACATACTGCTCCTACTCCGAGAACTGCTCCAATGTCGGATCTAACGCGAGAAAACAAAACCGATAAATAAGCGAATAAAAACAACAAAAGAGAGAAAGCGAATTTAAATCGGAGAGAAGGGCCGGAAATGAATCGGAGGGGCATTTTGGGAATTTTGGAGACTTGGTTTGGTGAAACAGGGATTATTTTTGGACTCGAGGCTCGAATTGATCAAGAATATGTACTTTGGGGCATTTTTTTATTTTTGGGAATTTTTGGGATTTTTTAGAATTTTAAATGATTTTTTGGATTTTAATTAAAGATCAAAATCCGGAAAAATCGTAAATTAAATAAACGGGCGCATAGTGCCACGCCATGTAAACTGTGTGGCCCATATCGCCTCGGCTTTGCCCACGCCGTTACAGCGCGCGTCTTGTACTGGGCCTACTTAAACCCTTAAGACGCAGTCTGAGGACTCTTGATAAGCGGGAACTGGGCGTAGTCGGCCGATAAGCGAGGTCGACAGGGCCAAGGCGAGAGAAGCGAGGAGGGGCGAAGCGGTTAGGGCGGCGGTGGTGGGAGGAAGAAGGCCGGGCGACAGAGGGGAAAGAAGGGGAGAAGAAAGAGCGGGAAGGAGCACTCACCACGGGGAGTAGGGATGTAGCAGGTCTGGTACCTTCGGTCTAATCTCTGTGGACCCGGACCGAGACCCAGTTTGGACGGACTGGACCAAGTCGATCCACGGATCAAACTCGGACCGGACCGGACCGACGGGTACCAGACCGTTCGAATCATGCATGCTATCGCGTGGCCCATCCGCACGCCGATGTATGCTTCGACTGGCGTGTGGGGCTTCTCGGTACGATCCAAGTCGATCTTAGCAGCACACTTCCCGGGTCAAAAACGTTGGAAAGACGGGCAGGTTTCACTTTGCGTTGGCGGAAGTGGAACGAGGTGGAAATAAAAATTGAGAGGAAGGACAACGCTACATGGCTAAAAGTGAGCCTATAATTTAAACAGTGAGACATGTCCTTTTTCTCTACTGACACACGCTACATGGTACTCACAGACCTCTGGCGAAAAAAGGGGAGCGGAATTTTGGCCCAAGCAAGCAGGAGACATGGATCTCAGACTTTGCCCTCAACTTTAGTAACGGGTCCGGGTCTGAGTACCTATGGGTCTAAAATGAGATCCGGATCCAGATCCAGACCGGAACCCGAAATAATGTACCCATGGGTTCAAATTTGGATCTGGACCCGGACCCATCGGATCGGGTGCCATGGTACCAGACCTATGGGTATTTTGCCATCCTAGGGAGTCAGTCTGAGGGAAAAAGCGGGCGGGAGGAGTTTAAATCTGGTGCGCCGAGTGCGAGGCTTCTTGGCGGCAGCGGTGCAGGCGGAGGAGAAGAGGCGGGGTCGGGGGCTGGACCGAGGAGCGGGCGGCGGGCAGGCGTCCCACGAGGAGGCGGCCTAGGAGAGAGAAAAGGAGGGAGGAAGCGGGCTGGGGGGATTTGGGATGGGCCGGGGTATTTCAGTCGCTTGGGATGGGCACGTATGCATTTTGGTGGCTGTAGCTTCACGTTCAATCCACAGTGAAAAAAAATTTGGGACCTTTTCCAAAACTAAAAAACTTTGAGAGTTCACATGCTTCGCAGTTGTTAATTTCTCCGTAAATGGTTGGGCTGGTTAGTGCATGGGCCATGGGGTGGATCGATAAGCCTCCCAGCCAGCCACTGAAACAGAGGTAGTACGCGATTAAAAAAATTGCAATATGATGCTGCATTAAAAACATGGGAATACTAGCGCTTGGACATCTGATTACTGTTCATCTCATCGGACGTTTCTTGCAATATTTTTTTCTACGCATGCAACATTTTTTTTCTACACGTGCAACATTTTGTTTGAACGCTTGCAACATCCGTTTACTGTAGCGAATTTCACTGTTTGTCGAAGAAAAATGTTGCATGCGTTGACGAAAAATATTGCACGCGTATGAAAAAAATGTTGTAATGTATCCAAAAATTTCGGACGTCCGAGCATAAGTCATTAGGTAATGCTTTTGGGAACATGTTGTGCAGTATTGAACAGGCTGTATAATGCTTAGAGTATATACGATAAGATCACCTCAGTTTACTATTAGTGTGTACATATCAGCTTTGTCTTATGTGAAAGAGTGAGAAAAGAGGAGAGAAGAGAACCAGCTTTTATTTTGTAGCCAGCATCGTATAGGAAAATAGATGCTATCGCTGGCTAAAAGCCAGTGTCGGAGCTAGCGCGAGCGACCTTTAGTGTTGAAGTTAGTGTTTTGCCAATAGTCACAAATATGAAGTTAGTGTTGAATGCCAAATTAAATGTTTTTGTGTTTCTCTAGAGACAACCTTTAGAGATGGTTGTTGTATAAATTGGTTTTATTGCTTACTCTAGATATGAATTCTCATGGAGCAAGGAGTGAACTTTGTTATTACATGTAATATACAGAAAGGCAATTAGCTGTACATCAGGCTATATATGTTCCAGGCATGTTACACAATTCACCCTACTGAAGTATACTTCTTATCTCTCCATCCAAGATGCGACGTCTTGATATATTGCATGCATTTTGCTGGCCACTTGCTTCATGTTCAATCGTTCAGATGGTAATGGGCGCGTGCAAGAAAGTGCTACTTGTAGCAGAGACAGCAAGCATTGGTAGGTCGCATTTTCTGGTACCTTCCTTTCATGAACTAAGTTCTTGCATTCTTCCACGAGATGAGCATCAATGACATGAAATATTTGATCTGGAAAGCTGTTGTCCACAAAGTTGATAATATCCAGTCCGTCCATGAATATAGGATCTGTCGGTCTTTTGCCTGTCAAAATCTCCAACAAAACTATCCCAAAACTATATACATCGCCAAACGTTGAAGCATGGCCACCTCCTCCGTACTCTAAATAAGAAAACGTGCACAAAGTACAGTTACGTAATAGAAATGAAGGTATAGAAAGTAGCCAATGTATACCTGGAGGAATGTATCCTATTGTCCCCTTCACACGAATAGAACTAACCGAACCTGCCCATGTTGACTGAGGATCAGCATAAAAACGTGCAATGCCAAAATCTCCCAAAAGAGCATTCATATCATCATCTAGAAGGATATTGCTGGGCTTCAAGTCACAATGGACAGTGGGCCTCCCGCAGTCGTGGTGTAAATAATCCAGTGCATCAGCTACGTTGACAGCTATGCTTATTCTTTGAGTTAAGCCCAGACGTTTTGGAGCTTCCTCTTCCCCTTTATGATGTAGCCACGTGTCCAGGTTCCCGTTAGGCATGAACTCATAAACTAAAGCCTTGAATTCGTTGCCTGCGTTATCTAACGTCGAGCAAGCAGTTTTGATAGGGAGAAGATTCCGATGCTGAATGCTTCTCAGTGCTTCACATTCTGACAGGAAGCTTCTCTCTGCTCCTCGCATTTCAAGGTTGAAAACCTTCACAGCCACTTCCATTTCCTTCAACTTTCCTCTGTACACCGAGCCGTAACTTCCTCTCCCAATCAGGTTGGATTCTGAGAAATTCCTTGTTGTTTGAGCTAGGTCCTTATAAGTAACTTTATCAAAATGCTCACCAAAAGGAGGCTGTAAATGTAAAGATGATCTTGTTGACGTCTTCTTCTCAAGGAGTAAAAAGTAGACCAATAATATGAGTGGAATGAAGCCAAATATTGGTATCAGTATTTTAACCAAATTGTTTACTCTTCCTACTCTTCGAGAAACAGCAGGGCATGAAGGCATATGCAAATCCATGGTTCCTCCGCATAGTCCCGAATTTCCATCTAGTGAAACAACTGTAGCATTATCGAATACACCACTTCTTGGTATTTCTCCTTGAAAATTATTGTAAGATAGGTCTAGTTTTGTGAGTAGCTTTAGATCATTTAGAGAAGCTGGCAATGGCCCTGACAAATTGTTATGGGAAAGATTGAGCAGGCTCAATGTCTGTAGTTTGCTGAAGGTGGTCGGAATGTTTCCTGTAAGAACATTTTGGTCGATTTGAATTGTCACTAACTGTTCCAATTGGCCCAAGGTTTCAGGAATTTCCCCACTAAATTTGTTCGATGATAGATCCAGTGAAAAGAGTTGTGTAAGGTTACCAAACTCAAGAGGTATGCTCCCTTGGAGATTGTTATAGCTAAGGTTCAACTGTGTCAACTGTGTAAGGTTTCCCAAGCTAGATGGTATAAAACCTGTTAATTCATTTTTCTCAAGAGAGAGCCATGTCAACTGTGTAAGATTGCCAATTGAGGGTGGAATTGTCCCGATGAAGTTGTTCTCTTGGAGATCTAAACGTTGCAGGTTTATCAGTTTCCCAATCCACTCTTCAGTTGTGCCAGTAAGATTGTAATTTTCATCTAGTGAAAGTTCAATTAAACCATGAAATCTTCCTACGCTTGGCGGAACTATTCCTGATAGTTTGTTTCCACCCATCACTAGACGTGTAAGACTAGTGGACAGGTTACCAATCGAATTTGGTATGGCTCCATGTAGCTGATTATCATCTAATGCAAGCACGTCTAGAAAACTACAATTTGACAACGCATGGAAGAATCCCCAGCCATCACTGTCCCTAGCTTCAAGCTTATTATCCCCAAGGTTTAGCCTAGTCAACCCTGAAAGCTTTCCAAAAGAACTTGGGATCTGGCCAGTGAAATGGTTATATAGTACATCTATTTTTTCTAGACCTGAAGCATTTCCTAGGGAAGCTGGAATTTGACCCTCGAACATGTTGTTCCCCAAGTATAGAATTTGAAGATTAGGGAGGGCATCACCAATGTTAGATGGCAATGCATTTCCCAGCATATTGAACGACAAGGATAAGCCTTGAAGCGAAGACATATTAGAGAGAGTTTGTGGGATTCCACCTGATAGATTGTTGTCGCTTAGGTACAACAGCACTATGTTTGGCATACGCCAAAGCTCGTCTGGAATTCGTCCGTTTAGTTGATTTCCTGCAACAACGAGATATTTTAAAGTGGCAATGTTTCCGAGGGCTGGTGGGATGATCCCAGTGAGACCGTTCCGTGAAAGTTGGAGAAATACTAGCTTGGAAAGATTACCTATGCTAGGAGGAATCATATCCATTAGTTGGTTTTGAAAGAGATCTAGATACTTTAAGTTGGAGCAATTTGTAAGTGCAACGGGAATATTCCCCCGCAACATGTTGCTTTGCAGGTCAAGGATTTCCAAGTATTGGAGAGGGTCAAGAGGAGGTAAGGTGCCAAAGAAACTATTGTGGGAGAGGTTAAGCTCACGAAGGAATGTAATATTTCCGAGAGAGGGTCTGATTTGGCCTACTAGGCTTAGACCAGAGAGGTTGAGCACCGTGACGCGCCATGGTCTTATCGAGCTGCAGTTTACACCGTTCCACCTACATAAATGGGTGTTAGTGTTCCAAGTGCTCAAGACTCCTTTTTTATCGGTGATGCCCTCCTTGAAGTCTAGCAGTGAGTGCAGATCTACACTGTTCTCATGGACGGTTGAGCAATAGACGTTTCCAACTCCATAACACAACAGCAGTAATGCCAATAGTATAAACATAGTGAGTTTCGCCAACAGTTTGACACACATAAGACCCATGCTGCCTGTAAAAATATAAGACCATAAACATTGTGACATATTATGCTCACCGCAGAGCTACAGCGTCTCCATGCTATGACCAGTTAAGGCAAGTTTACAATTCTATCGAATTCACCTGCAACCCATATTAATGTGTTCTACTAACAAGCAGTAGTAACAAGTTATTTAAAGCAGAAAGGCTAAACATTGTCAAAGTTAAGGATCTCTTTGATTTGCAGGAATTTTAGATGAGTCTTGTAGAAATTTCATAGAAAACAGATCAATTTTTGTAGGAAACGGGAAAAAAAATCCCAGACCCTAACACTTCAACCCAGCATTAAATAATGCAATCCCCACAGCAAGTAACAAGCCAAAAGATAAGTTTAAGTATACGAAGAGGAGGAGAGAAAATAAGGCACCTCTGCCCGGCCGGAGCGCAGAAAACGGCAGCCTTTTCTGCTTGGTTTTGCCGGGTGGTGGTGGTCTGAACTTTGAGCTGGATGCTCAGCTGGCCCAGGGCCCAGGGGATTTAAAAACGTTTTTACAGCGTCCTCACATCCACAAACTTCCGACTCTCTCGCCTTAGCTTGACCGCTGCTTACAGCGGAGACCTTGACCCCGAGTCCTTCAAACTTTACTTACCGCTGCTAGCTAGTACTATTCATCTCCTCACCCACCGCTGCCGTCGCTGTTTGAGCCTCGAATCCCAGAGCCCTACTGCTTGTCCGCCTCTGTAGTTTTCAGCCAGAATCAGACAGAGATTTTCCACACTGATGTACAATGCCGTCCTTCATACGATTGTGCCGATGTGTGGACATCATTTTTTTTAAGGTGGGTGAATATCATTTGAATTGGACAAATATCTAGCAAGAACCACCAATTCGGTGAAAGGGAAAATTTAGTTTCTGTCATAGAAAACGTGTGTAATTTCATTTTTGCCATTGAAAATCTACTAGCTCGTTACATTTTTACAATCCTTCCATCGGTGTGTATCTCTTTTTTTTTAGACCAAGTAGATCCTAGAGGCCCACACAAGTTAGCTCTCTTTTCATTTTGAATGCACATATGCAAATAACATGAATTATCAACATTAACATATTGCATCATCTCCATTAATCTCATCATCATATCATATCATTTTTATAATAAGCAAACAGAATCATGTAAAGAATCATGATAGCAAGTTTCCAAGAAAACAATAAGAAATAACTATCTATGTCTTCATTTTACCGTGCACTTGACTTTTTATCCATAAGAAATAGAATGACGTGAGGTTGAAGCCAAACCCATATTGACACCTCCTACAGTAGGTAAACCTATCATTAAATCATGCTATATAGTACAGGCATAAAACATAAGAACATCGTACCTACGCACAACCCCGAACTTAATTTTCTCCCTCGTTGGATAGTTTTGCCCTTGCTGTTCCGGCGGTAGAAAGGCCATAACTCCTAGATCAGAAACCCAAACATAGCAAACCATTTACTTTATGAAAACTTTTCTAGTTATTCATATTTTCCGATTAATTCATTTAACCCTTGTTTCAACTCCCAAAATGGATCTATTGTTTTACTGGAGAGCAGAAATTCTCAATTTCATAACTATTTTTATACAACTCAAAATATAGTAACCATATCATATTTGAAATCCATATCATATTTGAAATCTAGAGAATATTATATAGCTTTATCTAGTTACAGACATAATTTAATTTGGCCATTAACAAGCCTTAATCATTAGATTACCATGACTGCTCTCAGCAATGATTGATTTCTAAACAGCAAACTTGTACATGCCATAACTTTCAAACCACTTAACCAAAGTTTACATTCATTTACTATAATAAAACTTTAGAGAGTAATCTATAATTTTTATAACATTCATGTGCCATGAAACTCACCGAAGGTACTCCAAAACTCAGACTCGAAAACAGAAACCGCTTTTGAACGAAAATTGATCTCTCCCTAAATCCATCCTGGTGCTCTCCAACTGCGACATCTGCTAATGAATCGACCATAATATCGCTTCACTACAGTGCCAACATAACCAAGACCAACCTATGGCTTATACCTTCATCCCGAAGATTCGTTAGAACCGTTGGTGTCGGTGATCCTCCTCGATCCCCTCATGTTCCTTGCTCCTTCACGCTTTTTGAGACTCCTACACAACATTCTTAAAAATCCTCATCACCTCCTACACATGGTGACGCAAATAGATTTCAAATCAGACACACGGATTGACGGGGAACGCGAAAAGATGAAGAAGTTGTTGCTAGAGCACGGCCAGGGCGTGGCTGGTGTGATGAGGGCAGGGACGGTGCGGCTTCTGACCTCGACACTACCGACACGGGCCGATGGCGATGGCAGCACCTAGGCGGTGCGGGGCTCGGGGTGCAGCGGTGATGCGAGCACGACGCGTGGCACTGCACACAGGAGGCCTGTGCCAGTGCATGTGGGGAGCTCGGCGAAAGGCAATGCGTGGCTCTACGAGGCTCGGGTATGGAGGTGACAACGCTCGACAGTTGCGCATGGGGGTACAAGAATGAGGTGGCTAGGGTTTGGGTTAGCCGTTTCTCCTTGCCCTATATAGCAGCATGAAAGCCAAGTCTGACCCAACCCACAAGGTTACTCTTTTTTTTTAATATCTCCTATGTATCATGCACGAATTTTTCTTGAAATTTTTAGATGTCGAGTTTAACTAGTTTACTCTCGAATTCAAACAAATGTGAACTAAAATTCAAGCTAGAGTTGCTTTTTTTAATGATAGTTTGATTGTAGGTACCTGTTGATTTTATTTAAAAATCAGCAAAGGACATGAAGTAAGAAAATTCAATCAAAACCTTTGAATATATCTATGTATATGTATATGTATATCGATATATATATAAATATACTATTCTTCATTTGCGTGTAGAATAACCTATTACACTCCTAGCTAGTTAACATATACTGATTACAACAATTGGAATCACAACCATGCAACATATGTTTAAAGCGGAAGCTATTTATACATTGTACAATTCAAAGTAGATAGCAGCAGAAGAAGAAAAAGTCTTGTAGTATGTCCATTCAACCCTCGGGCAACTAACAAGATATAATCCCTAAAAAGATCGCTTTACTGAAGTTCCCACAACCTCTGACGAAAATTAATCTTGAGCCTCGTTTCTCTTCTACCTAACAACAACATATTAAGCAAGGTTGAGTATTTTCGTACTCAGCAAGACTTAAGGTGATATTTGCAAAATATAATAATGCAGGCTATGTTAAAGGAGGCTTCTACAATTAATTTGCATAAAGCAAGATTGAATTTGTAAATCAAGTTGTTATTTTTTAGTCAGGATGTATAAGAGCAAGTTTGACTAATAAAAAGTAACAAGTAAGTAAAGCATAAATAATAACTCAGAGTCCTCCACGACGTGAACATCGAAACGTTCAATTCCTACCAACACTAATCTTTGCCAACACGAGGCAAATAGATGAAACCAAACTATTTTGAAAATAATAAAACAATTAACTATGTGATGACTTTACCAAGTACCTATAACCGCGAGCGCGGCTAATCGATTAGATTTACACTCTATAGGAGTGTACAGTTTTACCCACAAATCATGACCTTTTTTGTCGCATGTTTCACGCACCTTTGGCGTAGTGGTCAGGATGTTCATGACAAAAACCTATACATTACCAAGGTTAACTCTGCACCAACACGGTGACAATAAACCCATACTATGACAGCAGAACTCAGAGCATAAATATGATGTTTCTCCCCATAGCATAGCGTGCACCGTTGTATGAACAAGCATTGTTTCCATCACCGTGGTGTGGGCTTCCCTCTGAGCAATCCATAATGGAACAGTCCATACTACTCCAGTCTTTCAATGTGCAAAGTTAAAATAGATAATTTAATTGGTTTAAGGCTATCCCATACCAACACTTGTGGTTATACGTGTTTCTTGGCCTGAAAATAATACAATAGTTCTGTCCTTAATCCAACATGGGCAACAATCTCCTCCTACACTACGTGCAACACCTGCACCTTCAGCTATTGCCAATAATCACCCACATCTAAAGCATAGCTTTATTTTTAGTTTTTAACAAAAATACCAGCAACCATTATCATGTCTCAATATCTCTAAGTTTCATCTTATCAGTTTATCCAATTTGTTCATCCTAAGTCTAAAGCATGGTTAAGCATGATTAATATGTAATCGGATATACTCATATTGATTTTATGTATCGTCTAACCATATTCTAGGGTTACTAAGGTTCACATGTCAATATTTATCATGGAAGTTTCATAAGACAATAGGTATATCTACCAGTACCACAATATAGCAAATTTATAGAAAATAAACACGTGCATAAATTGATTTGGTAAAACAAAATGAAAAATAGAACATTGGAATCAACATGATCAAAGAGGGTGTTTACCTTGCTTAATTGTTGTTTATGACGAAGTTGTGGTTGCAGCTGACTTTGTTGATTTACTTAAATCAGTGACGTCAGGTTCTACATGTCATTTAATGAAAGTATAGCAAACAACAAACTTTAATAAGGGAAAAAAGAAATCATATAGAAAAACCAAATAGAAACAAACTATTGAATTAAACCATGAAATCTTCCTACACTTGGCGGAACTATTCCTGATAGTTTGTTTCCACCCATCACTAGACGTGTAAGACTAGTGGACAGATTACCAATCGAATTTGGTATGGCTCCATGTAGCTGATTATCAGCTAATGAAAGCGCCTCTAGGCGACTACAATTTACCAACGCATGGAAGAATGCCTAGCCATCACTGTCCCTAGCTTCAAGCTTATTTGCCCCAAGATTTAGGTCGGTCAACCTTGAAATCTTTTGAAAAATGCTTGGGATTTGTCCAGTGAAATGATTATATGGTAGACTTATCTCTTCTAGACCTGAAGCATTTCCTAGGGAAGCTAGAATTTGACCCTTGAACATGTTTCGCCCCAAAAGTAGAGCTTGGAGATTAGGGAGGGCATCACCAATGTTAGATGGCAATGCGTTGCCTAGCATATTGAATGTCAAGGATAATTCTCGAAGCGAAGACATATTAGAGAGAGTTTGTGGGATTCCACCTGATAGATTGTTGTCGTTTAGGTACAACAGCTCTATGTTTGGCATATGCCAAAGCTCATCTGGAATTCGTCCATTCAGTTGATTTTCTGCAAGAGAGGTTTTTTTTAAGTGGAGATGTTTCCGAGGGCTGACGGGATGATCCCAGTGAGATTGTTCTAGAAAAGTTTTAGAAATAATAGCTTGGAAAGATTGCCTATGCTAGGAGGAATCATACCCGTTAGATGATTTTTAGAGAGATCTAGATGCTTTAAGTTTGAACAATTTGTAAGTGCATCGGGAATAATCCCGTGCAAAAAGTTGCTTTTCAGGTCAAGGATCTCCAAGTGTTGGAGGGGGTCAAGAAGAGGCAAGGTGGGAAGCTATTATAGAAGAGGCATTTGTGATCTACTGGCCTCCTCTCGGAAGTCCCGTCGGAATCGGACAAGTTTCCGTAAACAAAACCATAAGAACAATAAATATATTATTAGTTCATTATGAAAGGTTTATTTTGGAATAGCAGAGGTCTGTCAGACTTGGCTAAGTTTCATTACATCTCGGATATGGTCAAAGAACACAAGCTAGATTTTATAGTTATAATGGAAACATGCAAACATGATATGTCTAAATCGGATCTATCACGTCTATCTGGAGGTGTGGATTTTGTTTGGCATTGTTTACCGCCTAGAGGGAGGTCAGGTGGTATTCTTCTAGGAATCAATGGTCAATCTTTTGAGTTATCATTGATTGTAGAAGGAGAATTCTGTATCCAATTTCATTTGATTAATAAATCGGATAAATTTGTAACATCCTGAAAATTTTGAAACAGTGAAATATTATAATATGACTTTGCATTTTGAGTATTCTTGAGTTTTATTGAATTTGTAATTTTCTGAATTTATTTCTTGAATTTTTGTATTGCAAAAACAATTAAAGAAAATGGGAGTGATTCAATGAACAAAAGAAAAGTTGTGAATAATTTATTTTCCAAAATCTCAATCTGTAGAGAAAACAAATTCTGCACTAAGTAAAATAAAGGAATAACAATTTGAATAATGAAAATGAAATATATAGCCAAATTGACTAGAAACAGTGCACTGTCCGAAATTATGAAAAATATCCAGAGCTCATATCCAGCTAAAAAATTTACCAAATCACCATTAATACATTATTTACCACTGGTAAAAATATCAGAAGATTATCTGATGGGATAAGGCTCCAAATAATTCGAAAACAGAATCAAATAAAAGCTGAAAAATGAAGTGTCAGAATTTTTATAAATTACTGGAGCAATAAATTGAGCTAAAAATTTTATATAATAATACTTGTCCCAATTAAAATTGGAAAAAAAGTTTCAAAAGTTATAAAAATATTTGATTTGTCTGATAATTCAAAAACAGAATTTGAAATCCTGTGCATTATTCAGTGTCAGAATTTTAGTAAATAATCTACATATTATTTAAGTCTAAAATTTGTACTGGAGGTCATGTACTACCAGAGGAGTCTACAAAAAAAGTACTAAAAATCTCTGAAAGATAATGTCGGTACAATCAATGCGAATTCAGAGAACCCAGCCGTTTGACTCTTCAGTCGGTTGCCTTCCTTCACTGGCGAGTGGACCTGGTTTATTGTTCGCTGTGTTCTGCTGGCAGCCGGCACAGCCCTCCTCTCTCACTGCCAGTGGGACCCGACCCCACCGGTCAGACCCACCTCGCCTGGCTTTGTCCCTATCCTTCCTCTCCCGAGCGAAGCTCGTTCCTTCTCCATGTGCTTCGCGCTCTCTCGCGCCTTCGCTGATCAGCTCACCTGGCACCCGTACCAGAGCATTGGAGACCTCCACGACGATGCCTACTCCCCTACGCCTACCCGAGCTGCCGCTGTTCTACCTTGTCGCACCTGGTGAAGCTCTCATCCGAGGCCAAACGCAGCCAGCTGATTCAGTGCAATCACCACCTCTATAAATTGCGCCCAGAGGATCCCTTAAGTCGCGCGAACCTCCCCATCACTTCCTCTTCTTCTTTCTCAGCCGAGCCACGCAAATTCCCAATCCTTTCCGCCATTACCGCGAGCTCTAAAGCTCGGCTCAAACTCAATTGCAGCCAATAGACTCAACCAATCTTCAATTAACATCGACTAGAGCATCACTAGCATATCAGGAACCAAACCCCTCAACTACTTCTCGAGTTGTTCAAGTAAAATTGTGCTGCCGCCGTGCGCCTCCTCTTCTCCATGGCCGGCCACCGTGGGCGGAGCTCCTCGGTGATTCTCCGGCCGAGATGAACCCAAAAACGAACTCACCGTGTCGCCCTGAAGCTAAAAACGTCACCCCTTCGAGCTTCCTCGTCGTGGTTCTTCCCCACCCACCACCGTTCGCCATTAGAGCCGGCGCTAGAAGCTCGGGCGCGCCCCTCTGGTATCTCTTTCGCTGCATTGATACCACTCCCGGAACCACCTCGCCGAGCTCTTTCTCATGATTTGCTCACCGTTGCCGGAAAGTCGCCGGAGCGCCGTCGCCGCCGCGCCCTAGCCGCCGCTCTGTTTTCTTCCTTTGCCGCGTGGGTCCCCTTTGTCAGTGGTGCGAAAAGCATCAGTGCAAAGGGTAAAAGACGCCTCCTCTGTTGTCAAAACGTATTTCTAATTTCCATTCATTTTCTAACCGGATTAATTGTGCAAGCATGAATATCTTTTGCAATATTAATCCAATTTCAATGAAACAAATTTGTATATTCATATAAAATCAAGGAGAATCTAAATATGTAAAAATATTTAATTTTTGAACCACAGAATAAATGTTTGAATTAAACATTGATTATAATCCCATTATGATCTTTAATAGAAGATTGTGCACAGCAGAGCATAAAATAGTAAAATAAATTGTTAAATAATGAATAGGCCAAGATGAATTAAAATCTGCAAAAACATTTAATGTTTGAATCATGGAACAATTATTAAAATTTGAAATAGTATAATCACACTATTATGGTCATTGTTGCACACATGGAAAATATAATCCCTAAAAATAATTAAATAAATTTTAATGTGTCTCTGGAACCATAATGAACTCAAGTATAAAAAATAATTAAATACTGAACTTAGTTTAAATTATTGATCTATAATCACTAGTAAATCTTGGTATAGCCATTAATAAAAGTAAAGGCACAAAAGCTCATAAAATGAGGAAATAATTTGTATTAATTTTGTAAAATAGTAAGGACCCATGTATGTGAAAATATTTAAGATAAGATTTAATTTGCATTCTTTTAATGAAAAGAAATGTTAATTGTGATAATAAGTAAATAGTTTATCTATTGCAATTAAAGTCAAAATAATACCAAACCAACTTTAAAACATTTCTAGGGTTGCTTCCTGCTAACACCTGAAAAATGAGTGAAGAATCATGTATAGTATAGCCACAAACTTAAATTGAATATCGACCGATTTAGGGTTTGCGTTGTGATCACTTATACTATTTCACCAGTTAATAAAATAACTTATCTAAATGCTAAAACTTATAAAATGAGTTTAGAAATACTCTACATAGTTCATACTACCATATTCTATAAAAATAATCTTATTTCATTAAGGTTTACATATTAATCTTATTAGTTCAAAAACCTTAAATGATAATCATTGGCTTCATATTAAATGCGATTCGAATAACGTCAACTTTATAATGCCACTTGAGCCTTTTCAACGATGAATATAATGTCGCGTCTAAATCGTAGAACTTATGAAATTAGCCCTGTAACACTCTCCAAAGCATAGACTACCCTGCTATGAAAAGATAATCTCATTTCACCATGATTTGTATATTAATCCTGATAGCTTAATAACCCTAAGTATTCACATTACTTAAGTATGTAATATGAATGAATGAACTTTTAGTTTAAATGAGAAATCAGTTGTTATGATATTTGTATCACGTAACCTTCTTAAATATCATATAAATAATGCTAGTAGCCCAAATCAATAGATTAGCAATCTATAACTGGAATATTAATTAAATGTTGCTTTGAACCTGAATCCAAATTAAATACAAGAATTCACCTTAGGCCTGAAATGATTATGACTATTTAATCTTAACCAATTTTTGCATCTTGAATTCGTAAAACAAGATTAATAAATTCATAAAGAGCAATCCCTGTTTCTTGTGAAGCTTTTATTTGTTCTTGTTATCTATTTTCTTTTTGCCCTTATTGAAGTTTATTATTTGCTATATTTCCGTTGATTGACGTGTAGAACCTAACGTCTCTGATTCCGTTGTCGTCTCCATCAACTGCAATCCCGTCTTCGTCGTAAACAGTGATTAAGCAAGGCAAGCACCCCTTTGATCATATTGATCCCAGTGTTTATTTTCCTTTGGTTTATCAAATGGTTTCATGCATACGTTTATTTTCTGTAAATTCGCTAATTTGTGGTGCTGGTAATTACACCTGTTGTCATATGAAATCTCCCTTGATATGTGTGACATGTGAACCTTGATAACCATAGATTAAAGGATGGGCATTACTTAATGTCATCATGGGTATATGCGATTACATATTATCCATGCTTAGCCATGCTTTAGAATCAATAAAGCAGATGATCAAATCAAATTTGTTTCCTGAAAATGTTTGGAAATGGCACTGTTACTTGCTGGTATTTTGATTAAAAACCCAAAATAAAACTATGGTTTTGATGCGGGCGATTATTGGCAATAGCCGGATGTACAAAAAGGAATTGTACGTAGTGTAGGGTGAAGTATTGCCCGTGTCAGTTTAACGACCGAGCAATGGGATGCTATTGATCCGAGATTTCCGTGCAACCACAAGGGTGAGGATGGGGTAGCCTTAGCCTATTAAGTTATTTAGATATGGCTTTGCTCTTTGGTAGGCGGGAGTTTGCACAGGCATTCCGGTTTGGTCTGCTTGGAGGGGTTTCCACCCATGCAACGGTGTACGCCTTGCCATGAACAGAAACGGTGTGTGTGTGTTTCTAACGACCCCCATTTTTACATAAATGCAAAAATGGAAATATCATGTGTATACAGTACTAGTCCCTGGATCAGTAGCTAGTACACACATTTATAACAATTGGAATCACAACCAATACATTATTCTAATTAAACGGAAATTAATCAACACATAATTCTTGCAACTCAGAGTATAAGGCAGCAAAAGAAACAAAGCCTGGTAGTGTGCCCATCCATCCCGCAGGCAACTGACGAGGCATAAATCCCTAGAAAAGTCACGTTGAAGATCCCGCATCCTGCGATGAAATAAACCTTCGGAGCTTCGCTAACTTAACCACCTAAAAACAACATATTAAGCAAGGGTGAGTACTTTCGTACTCCGCAAGACTTAAGGTGGTATTTGCAAATGCATAAGAGCAGGCCAAGTCAAAGGAGGCTACTACAGTTAATTTGCATAAAGCAAAATTGAATTTGTAAATCAAGTTATTTGCAAACGGAATTTTTAAGAGCAAGATTTATTGATAACAAATACATAAAGCATAAGTAACACTCACAGTCCTCCATGACGTGAGCGACGAAGAATTCATATCCTGAAATCCATCAATGTCGGCCCTTTGACATAAAGCACAGTTGCAAAACAAATGATACCAACCCTTTTGAAAATATAAAACATCTAACTCGCATCAGTTCGCCAAGACACCCATGACCGCGGGTACGGCTAATCGATTAGATTTACACTCTGCAGAGGTTGTACAACTGTACCCACAAGACATGACCTTTTCTTTTTGCCACACGCTTCACATCCAAGCGTAAGCGCAGTGGCCAGAATGTTCATGACGAAAACCTTTACATTACTTGGGTTAACTTTACACCAGCCCGGGACGTTAATCCATACTATGGAAAGAGAACTTAGAGTATAGAAATGTTGGAACTCTCCCATAGCATGGCGTACACCGTTGCACCGGTAAGTAGAAACCCCTCCAAGCAGACCTAGAAAGGAATGCCTGTGCAAGCTCCCGCCTTCCATAAATGCAAAGTTAAACCAGGTAACTTAATTGGTTTAAGGCTACCCCATCCTCACACTTGTGGTTTGTACGGATATTCTTGGATCATACAACACGATGTTCGGTCCTTAATCCGACACGGGCGATACTTCACCCTACACTACGTGCAAGACCCTTATTGCACTTCCGGCTATTGCCAATAATCGCCCGCATCAAAACCATAGTTTTATTTTGGGTTTTTAATCAAAATACCCGCAACCACATTGCCATTTCCAAGGTTTTCAGGAAACAATTTTGATCTGATCATCAACCTTGTTGATTCTAAAACATGGCTAAGCATGATTATGTAATCGCATATACCCATGATGACATTAAGTAATGCCTAACCTCAGTCTATGGTTATCAAGGTTCACATGTTCATAATCATCAAAGGAGATTCACGAGACAACAGGTATAACTACCAAATCCACAAAATAGCAATTTACATAAAGTAAACGCATGCATAAAACCACTTGATAAACAAAAGGAAAATTAAATACTGGGATCAATATGATCAAAGGGGTGCTTGCCTTGCTTAACTACTGTTTACGACGAAGACGGAATCGAAGATGATGAAGGCGACGACAGAATCAACACCGTCAGGTTCTACACGTCGATCAACGAAAATATAGCAAATAACTAACTTTAATAAGAGCAAAAAGAAAATAGATAGCAAGAAGAAATAAAACTCTTTACAAGAAACAGAGATTGCTCTTTATGAATTTATAAATTTTATTTTATGAATTAAAGATGCAAAAATTGTTTAGATTACTAGATATGATCATTTCAGGCTTAAGGTGAATTCTTACCTTTAATTAGGATTCAGATTCAACGCAACATTTAATTAATATTCTAGTTATAAAAAGCTAACCTGTTGATTTAGGTTACTAGCGTCATTTACATGATATTTGAGAAGTTTCTGGTGATACAAATATCATAATAACTGATTTCTCATTTAAACTCAAAAGTTCATTCATTCATATTACGCACTTATGTAATGTGAATACTTAGGGTTATTAAGCTAATAGAATTAATATGTAAATCACGGTGAAATGAGACTATCTTTTCATAGCAGGGTAGTATATACTTTGGAGAGTGCTATAGGGCTAATTTCATAAGTTTTAGGATTTAGATAAAGTATTATATTCATTGTTGAAAAGGCTTAAGTAGTATTGTAAAGTTGACGTTATTCGGAATCGGCAAGAAAATGAAACGGACGATTATCACCTAAGGTTTTTGAGCTAGTAAGATTAATATGCAAACCTTAATGAAATAAGATTATTTTTATAGAATATGGTAGTATGAACTTTGTAGAGTATTTCTAAACAGGTTTCATAGATTTTAATATTTGGACGAGTTATTTTATCTACTGCTAAGTAGTCTAAATGACCACGATGAACAACGCTAAATCGGCAAACTTTATATTGTGATTGCAACTACAATATTCATGATCTTTAATTCATTTTTCAGACATTAGCAGGGTTCAACTCTGTAAACATTTTAAAGTTGATTTTACATTATTTTGACTTAAAGCGCAATAGGTTTCCTATTTGATTATTGTTACATTTGACATTTCTTTATGATAAAAGAATTCAAATTAAACTTTATTTCACATACTTTTACATATATATGTCCTTACTGTTTTAGGAACTTAATGCAATGATTTTATTATTTTATGAGCTATCATGCTTTTATTCTTATTAATGGCCATATCAAGATTTACTAGTAATTATAAAACAAATAATTTAAACTGAGTTCAAGAATTAAATGTTTCTGTATATTTGAGTTTATTAGGATTCCAGAGACACATTAAAATTTATTTAATTATTTTTAGGGATTACATTTCTTTGAATACAACAACATCCATAATAATGTTTATTCTTAACTTAAATTTCACTAATTGTTTTGTGACTCAAAAATTAAGTATTTTTGTATATTCAAATTCATCTTGGTCTAATTATCATATAAATATTTATTTTATCATTTTATCCCTTATTGTGCATAACTTTGTATTAAATACCATAAAAGGGTTATATTCATGGTTTAATTTAAATAATTGTTCGAAGTTCAAAAATTAAATATTTTTGTATATTTAAATGCATTCTAATCTTAGCATCTCATAAATATTGATTTCATCATTTCATTACTTGATATATACAAATTCTCATTAAAAACTATATTAGTACCATAATCAAAGTTTAATGTTAACAATTATTCAGTAACTCAAAAATTTTATATTTTTACATATTTATATTCTTTTTGATTTTATATGAATATACAGCTTTGTTGCATTGAGATTGAATCAAAATTGCAATAGATATTCAAGTTTTCATTATTAACCGATTTGAAATTATATTGAGAAATTGAAATCGCTTTACCCGAAGAAAACGTCTTCCTCTTCTCGTTCTTCTTCCTTCTGCGTCTCTTGCTCCTTGGTCCCCATCTTGCAGAGACAAAAGAACAGGGACGGCTTGAGGTGAATGGCGTCGGTGCTCCGGTGAGTCTCCGGCGACGACGAGGACATGGGGAGAAAGATCACGGCGAGCCGCACCCAGAAGTGGAGTCAATTCGGCCAGAGGCAGAGCGAGTTGGCGCGCAGCTGAGCTCAAGCGGCAGCCATGGCGTTGGCTAGCTGGAGAAGACGAATGAGCTTGATGGAGCTCGAATGGGTAGCCAATTAAGCATCACGGGATACTAGAGACTCCATTTTTGAACTTTTGCTGGCCGGAGAGTGGCTGAGGAAGTCTGCCGACGGGCGGCTGGAGTTGGAGAAGAAGGCGTACGGTGGCGGGGTGATTTCGCATGAAGAGTTCAAGATGTTTTTGAGGGCTTTTATTTATCTCAGCTTGGTGATGCTTTGGATCAATGGAATTTGAAAATGGAGTGCTCTATTGCTTGAATTGGTTTCGGCTTCAAGCTTCAAAGCAACTCGGTCATGGCGGAAGTGTGAGGCAATTTCGGTTGTTTGGTTACAGAGAGGAAGAAAGAGTAGAAGGGAAGATTGGGCGCTGCTTCAGTGGTCACAATGCGCCTTTTATAGCCGCAGGGAAGAGGTGAATTCACGCCAGGTTGCTCGGTCTTAGCTGAAGCTTGGCGATGAGCTTTGACTGCACATGGGGAGGCTTGACGGCTGGGCAGCGGAAAACACGGGAGAGGACGCCGCGTGGAGGGTTCATGGCGGTCTAGGATTGGCTGGGCGGTGCTCGTGGCAGAGGATGACGCGAAGAACAGTGTTGCGGGCTTGATTTTTTTCTTCAGAGCTTGGGCGCCTGGAGGAAGAAGATGAGGTACTGCAGAGGCTGACTGGTGGGGCTCAACAAGAAACAGGCCCACATGGCAGTGAAGGAGACGGTGGAGGCAAAGCAATTTAGAAATGAACAGCAGGGTGAGCTGGGATAAGGTTAGAATGATCTGGTCTTTCGTCACTCAAGAATTTTTGATAATTTTTCTGTGAAATATTTTGCCAATTATCTTGACACTACAGAAATTTCAGATTAAAATAATGTTCACAGATTTTATTAAAATTCTGACAAGACATGCTGCACAGTATTAAGCTTTTCTGTTTTTGAATTTTAAGACAGCTCAAATATTTTTGAAACTTTTTGAAATTTTGTTTTTCAAATTAATTTGAGCTAAGGATTCTTATGTAAAATTTTAATCACAATATGTTTCTCCAGGATTTTATAAAAATTCTGACATTAAGATTTTCAGAATTTTAGAGCTTCTGTTTTTGAATTATTTGGAGGCTTTTCCAACCTTTTAATTTCTTGATATTTTTACCAGAGGTAACTACTGTATTAAGGGTGCTTTGGTAATTTTTCCAGAATGATAATTCTGAATATGTTTAATTAATTCGGATGATACACTTGTTTCTAGTCAAAGTTGATCATTTCCATTATTAATAATTTTTACCATACAGTAAAATAAAATTCACAGGTAAAAAGTTTACCTGAGGTTTTAGAAATTTTAATATAAATTTTTCAAGATTTTACTTTTACCTTTTACTATTATCTATTCATTAATTCTCTTTATTGATTTTTCATGCATAGCATAAATCCAATGAAAATTCAAATAAAACCAATATTGCCAAGAAAACTCAGAAATAATAACATTAAAATTCAAAATGTTTATTTTTATTTATCTGCATTTTTCGGGATGTTACAGTGTTGGGTATACGTGAACGGGACCACGTCATGTGTGTGTGTTTCTGTTCCTCTAGCGGGGATTAACGTCCCGGGCTGGATCAAAGTCATGTCTAGGTAATGTAACGGCTATGTATGATCGAAAGATCATGACTTGTGGGTAAAGATGTACACCTCTGTAGAGTTTAAATCTAATCGATTAGCCGCGCCCGCGGTCATAGGCACTTGGTGAAGTCATTCCAATGTTAGATGTTTTATTATTTTCAAAAGGGTTGGTATCATTTGTTTTGCAACTGTGCTTTATGTCAAAGGGCCGACATTGATGGATTTCAGGATTGAATGATTCATCGCTCACGTTATGGAGGACTGTGAGTGTTACTATGCTTTACTTATTTGTTATCAATCAAACTTGCTCTTATAAATTCCATTTGCAAATAACTTGATTTTACAAATTCAACTTCGCTTTATGCAAATTAACTGTAGTAGCCTCCTTTGATTTGGCCTGCACTTATGCATTTGCAAATACCACCTTAAGTCTTGCGGAGTACGAAAGTACTCACCCTTGCTTAATTTGTTGTTTTAGGTGGATTAGTCAGCGAAGCTCCGAAGGTTTGTTTTCGTCGCAGGTTGCGGGATCCTCATTGCCGTGATCTTTCTAGGGATTTATGCCTCGTCAGTTGCCTGCGGGATGGATGGGCACACTACCAGGCTTTGCTTCTTTTGCTGCCTTATACTCTGAGTTGTAAGAATTATGTGTTTATTAGTTTCCGCTTAATGAATATAATGTATTGGTTGTGATTCCAATTGTTATAAATGTGTGTACTAGCTACTGATCCAGGGACTAGTACTGTATACACATGAGATTTTCATTTTTGCATTTGTGTAAAAATGGGGGTCGTTACAAAATTCAAGTGGACGCTCATGGCAGTGTATGGTCCAGCCCAAGATGAATTCAAATCAGCTTTTCTGGCTGAATTTGTTAGAACTTGTCAACAAAATTGTTTACCAACTCTGATTGGAGGGGATTTTAACATTATGCGAAGTAGTAAGGAAAAGAATAAAGGCAGATTCAGTGAGCGTTGGCCCTTCTTATTTAATGCTGTTTTAGATAGTATTGATTTAAGGGAGATTGAGCTCACTGGTCGTCAATTTACATGGGCAAATTCTCTAGCTAATCCTACCTATGAGAAGTTAGATAGAGTTCTCATGTGTACCGAATGGGAGGACAAATTTCCGCTAGTTTCTGTTCAGGCATTGGATAGGGGTATTTCGGACCATACACCCCTTCTCCTTGATACTGGTTCATCGACTTTCTCGGGTAAACAACGACCATTCAGATTTGAGTTGTGTTGGCTTGACCGAGAGGATTTCAGTGATAAAGTGGTTGAAGTCTGGAATAGGCCGGTTAAAGGAAATAATTCCGTCCAACGATGGAACCACAAATTGGGAGCTCTCCGTCGACTTCTACGCGGATGGGCTTCGCATACTAATGGAGTTTATAAACAAAAGAAATCTGAATTACAGTCAATTATTTATGAGTTGGACACAGCCGCTGAGGTTAGGGTATTGTCTGAGCTGAGCAAGAGCATCTTGCTCAACTCGGGAAAAACTAAATAGTCTTTTTAGGGAAGAAGAAGTCAAGTATTATCAGCGGGCTAAAGCGATGAACGTCCTCTTAGGAGATAATAATACTAGATACTTTCAGATGATTGCCAATGGCAAACATAGGAAGAAAAGGATCTACTCATTAGATTATGAGGATGGGAAAATTGAAGGACAAGCTAATCTCAAACTTTTTATCACCAAGTTCTACAAAGAACTTTTTGGCGAGCATGAGGGAAGTATGATTTATCTAGCGGAGAAGAATATCATGATATAGTGAAGGTAACTGAAACTGAGAATGATCTTTTAACGGCTCAGTTTACTGAAAGCGAAGTTAAAGCGGCTATCTTTCAGATGGAACATAATAAGGCACCTGGTCTAGATGGATTTCCAGTAGAATTCTATCAAAGATTTTGGGAAGTTATTAAAGTGGACTTGTTCTCAATGTTTCAGGAGTTTTATGCTGGGGAATTACCTCTGTTTAGTCTAAACTTTGGTGTCATAACACTTGTACCAAAGGTTCAAGAGGCTAATATAATACAGAAATACAGGCCTATATGCCTTCTGAACGTGAGTTTCAAAATCTTCAAGAAAGTGGTTACCAATAGACTAAATTTGGTTGCTGATAAAGTGGTCAGTCCTACTCAAACAGCGTTCATGCGTGGACGAAATATCCTAGAAGGAGTCGTCATACTGCATGAAATCTAACATGAATTGCATCGGAAACGACTTAGTGGAGTTATTTTTAAGATCGATTTCCAAAAAGCATATGATAAAGTTAAATGGCCATTCCTGTTACAAGCGTTACGAATGAAGGGTTTCTCTCCCAAGTGGATTTCTTGGGTTCAGTCTTTCATTTCGGGGGGTAGTGTGGCGGTGAATGTTAACGGGGAAATTGGAAATTATTTTCAAACGAAGAAGGGACTCCGTCAGGGGGATCCTTTGTCTCCTCTTCTGTTTAATATTGTGGCGGACATGTTGTCGATTTTGATTACAAGAGCTAAGGATCATGGGTATGTCGGGGGGTAATACCCCACTTGGTTGATGACGGTTTGTCTATTCTTCAATATGCTGATGATACAATACTTTTTATGGAGGATGATCTAGAAAAAGCAAACAACATGAAGTTATTGCTTTGTGCATTTGAGCAAATCTCAGGGCTTATAATTAACTTCCATAAAAGCGAGTTATTCTGCTTTGGTGATGCTCAAACTTCTTTGCACCAATACATGGAACTGTTTGGTTGTAAACATGGGAACCTACCTTTGAAATATTTAGGTATCCCTATTCACTACAAAAAATTGCGAAATTCTGGTTTCGAAAAGAGGCTTAGTGGCTGGAAAGGAAAACATCTGTCGGTGGGAGGAAGACTGACTTTGATTAATTCAATGTTAAGTAGCCTGCCTATGTATATGATGTCCTTTTTCGAGATTCCAAGAGGCGTCCTTAAGAAACTAGATTATTTTCGTTCTCGATTTTTTTGGCAAGGGGATGAGCACAAGAGGAAATATCGTCTTGCTAAGTGGAATATAGTATGTCAACCAAAAGAACAAGGAGGTTTGGGGATCCATGATCTGCACTGTAAGAATATAGCACTCTTAAGCAAATAGTTGTTTAAACTTTTAACATCGGAGGGAACTTGGCATCAGTTACTTAGGAACAAATACATTGGTTCCAAGTCGTTAGGGCAAGTTGAGTGGAAACCAGGAGATTCACATTTTTGGTCAAGTTTAATGAAGGTAAAACAAGATTTTCTTTGTTTCGGCACCTTCAAGATTAATAATGGATCACAGGTGAGGTTCTGGGAGGATATCTGACTCGGTAGTTCCCCGCTTAAAGGTTATTATCCTGGATTATATAGTATTGTTAGAAGGAAGTTTACGACTATTGCTGAGGTCTTATCAACACCACAACCAAACATTTCATGGAGAAGGGCACTGATTGGAGCAAAGTTAGTGGTGTGGAATGATTTACTTTCACGTATCGCTAACATTAATCTAACACAGCCTGATGATGAGTTTTATTGGAATTTGTGTCACAATGGTCAATACTCTGTGAAATCTTTTTACCAAGCATTGATTAAAAGTGCAGTCCCAAATTTATATAAACGTCTATGGAAACTTAAAGCTCCACTAAAAATCAAAGTGTTTATGTGGTACCTTAGGAGAGGTGTGATTCTGACTAAAGATAATTTAGCAAAGCGAAATTGGTAAGGTTGTAGGACATGTTGCTTTTGTCAGGAACCTGAGACAATTAGGCATCTGTTTTTTGATTGCCGTTTTGCACACATAGTTTGGACCTTGATATATTTGGCTTCTGGAGTATCTAGTCCTGCAAGCGTTGACAATATGTTTGGAAGTTGGTTAGGGGGTTTTGGGACAAACATTAGAAATCTCGCTCTTCTCGGTGCTACCGCTACGTGCTGGTCCATATGGTTATGCAAGAATGATTGTGTTTTTTAGAAGAAAACCAACCCTTCTCCTTTGAGTTATTTTTCTATTACCCATCTGCTACGTGACGTAATGTATTGTGTATGAGGAGGCGCAGAGTACTTTGGTGGAGGTTACTCAACGTTTGGTACGGGTGGTCATGGACTTCTACTCCCGGGCACATGGGTGGCGGTCTAGTCTTCGGATTGCTAGCTATTAATGTGTGCATCTTTCTTTTTTCTAGTTTGGCTGTGTGCTTTCACAAGCAGAGGCCAAAAGTAATTTCAGGGGGTTGTATCTTCTCGATGTAATTTACTTGAAATTAATAAAACTTTCATTTTCAAAAAAAGGTTTATGAAGGAATGTAAGATTTTCGAGAGAGGGGTTGATTTGGCCTGCCAGGCTTAGGCCAGCGAGGTTGTGTGCCGTGACGCGCCATGGTCTTGTCGAGCTACAGTTTACACCGTTCCACCTACAGAAGTGGGTATTAGCATTCCAAGTGCTCAAGACTCCTTTTGGATCGGTGATGCTCTCCTTGAAGTCTAACAGTGAGTGCAGATCTACGCTGTTCTTATGGGCGATTGAGCAATAGATGTTTCCAACTCCATAACACAACAACAGTAATGTTAATAGTATAAGCATAGCGAGTTTCGCCAACTGTTTGACACACATGAGGCCCATGTTGCCTGCAAAAATATAAGACCATAAACATTGTGACATATTATGCTCACCACAGAGCTACATCGTCTCCATGCGATGACCAGTTAAGGTAAGTTTACAATACTATCGAATTCATCTGCAACCCATGTAAATATGTGTTCTACTATCAAGCAACAATAACAGGTAGCAGTAGTAAGTTATTTAAAGCCAAAAGGCTAAACATTGTCAAAGTTAGGGATCTCTTTGATTCGCGGGAATTTTAGATGAATTTGTAGAAATTTCGCATGTCGCCAGCTGTTTGGTACACAAAAGGCACAGGATCAAAATCCCAGCAAAACTTTGTAAATTTTGGCTAAGATTTCGGGTTTTAGCCTGGGATGAGATTCCAAATCCCAACTAGATAAAAAAATTGAAAAAAAAAATCAAAATGCTACAGTAATTGAAAATTTTTAGAAAAATTTACCAAAATTTCTGTAATTTTGACCAATTTTAAGTTTTTTGAACTTGATTTGGGTCAATAACTCTTAAGAATGTCATCTTCTATGAAAATTTGTTGAAAAACTAAAATTTTGAGATATTTTATAAAAAAAGAAACACTATCAGATTTTTATAAAATATACAAGCATGATCATGCTATGAAAAATTTAATGTACCATATTTAGTAGTCATTGATAATCTGAAAAAATTTCCAAATGAATTAAACTTCATTTGTTTACTTTAAAAAATCAAAAATAGAAGAAACATAAATGATACAGTACCATTATCAGAATTTTATAAATTTACTCGAGTATGATCATGATCCAAAATTTTTATGAGAGCTTAAAAATTACCTCATAACCCTTATATAAAATTTTAAAAATTCAAAACCTTTTTTGTTTCTCAATCAGATATATAGAAGCAACACATGTACTTAGCCACGCTTTTATAAGGACAGTAGCGCTGATAAATTTTTTAAAATTTATCAGGATTGATCATCATCTAAGCATTTTATGGAAACATTAGTGATGCATCAAGACCATCTGTAAATTTTTTTAAAATTTTATAATGTGGTTTGAATCAATTTTCATTCGGTTGAAATTTACTAGTAAGGCTTTTATCAGGATAGCACCACTTTTAGAATTTTTGTAAACTCCTCATAATTTATCATCATCTAAAACTTTTATGGGAATATTATTGATGCATCAAGGACATCCACAAAAAATTTGAAAATTTTGTGACATGGTGTCGGGACCCGAATTTGCAAATCCAGACCCTCTGTGTATTCTGCACTAGTCCAGGATCACGCTAGTGCACACAGGTTAAACAGGTTGAAGTACCACAATCATACACAGCGGAAATAATAATAATAAAGTACTTCAAACATGAATATAACGAGTTACACGACCTTATGGTCACCTCACAATAGTTCGCCTCGCAGGGCTTTACTAATAACAAAAGTACAACCAGTTCGATAGCGGAAGCAAAAGTAAATCAATGAACCCCTTGCATTGCCACAGGCAACTGACAAGGCTCAACCCTAATTCTCCGGACCTTCGTTGTATTCTTCTTCCCAAGCTGGTGTAGCTTCTTCTTCTGAGGTTTTGTTGAAGCAAGGGTGATATACAACATACTCAACAAGTCATGCACAAATGCAGTTCTATTACTACATGCATGGCTTATTCCAAAGGAAAGGCTTAAGTGGTCAATTTGCATCAAACAACATTTTAAACAGATAATTATTTATTACATTAAAAGCAGTAAAACCATTACTATAATAATTTATTTCTTAATTCTTTTCCAAAGGTTTGGCACACAGCCCTAAGTTCAATTCACCCGTCCTTGGCACACAGCCCTAAGTTCAATTCACCAGTCCTTGGCACACAGCCACCCATTCCACATTTTATTTTGGAAATCTAACCCTTGACTGTAATCCCCGAGCAATGTCCAATACCGCGGACATGGCTATTCAAATAGATTTAACACACACTCTGCAGAGGTTGTACACTTTACCCACAAGATACAGTCGCTCACCACACAGGTGTTTGATTGTAACAAAGCCTTTCAGAAACTAACATCCAAACCTATGAACCTCCCCAGTATGGCCTTCCTAACACTTCCCTCACACAGAGCCGAAGTTTAGAACAGGCAAATACCGTTAGATGGGTACCAAGCGCAAGACAGTCGCTCCCCACACGATTACACCTTTGTATAACTGTCGCCCCGAGGTATCAAAGGAAAGATATTAGAGCCTTACTAAACTAGGTCTGTCCCATACCAGACATGTGGTTGTACGGATGACTCAGTTCAAAGGCTCGCAAGGTGAAGTCCTTAACTGTCCAGAGCAAGACATCCATTCTACAATTCTCGGCACACAACCTTTACAATACTTAGTACATTCCGTTGCCACACAGGCCCACCTGGCACGAAGCCATCTTGCCACTTGCCCCAGTCGAAATCCTTTCCCACCCCGGTTGATTACTGAGCAACACATGCCAACAATAATTCCACTTTCATGTAGAACCACACAGGTCTCTACATGTCCACTTCATCACATGGCATCATCACCACTTACTGAAAACATTCCATAATTGCTTAATCAATGCTCTTTTGCATTTTGAAAGTCATTTGGCGCATACAAGCCACTAAGCATCTACTCACGGTCTAGCCTCCCGTGTTGGCATCATAATATTAACCAACTCAAATAATAACTTGGGGTAACAAGGATTTCAGGGCATACAAGTATTATTAACAAGGTGGCATAAACAAGATAGGCATATTAACTACCACACCCAAATTAATCAATGGCATTTTAATTAACATAGCATGCATAATTTGAATCAAAGTATATTTTGAAATCTAGGAGCAAAATGATCAAAGCATGACTTGCCTTCAAACAGTAGTTGATCCTGATCTGAAGCTTGTGACGGTTCTCCGAAATCCTCCCCGACAACTTCCGGCTCGGAGTCTAATCGCATTAAACAACATACAATAAATATACTAAAAGACAGCAAGATAAACTCTAAAAATAAAATAAAATTCACCAATAAATAGTTCACATTTTTACAAATTTTTAGGAACTGGAATCACCCAATTCTGAGTTAAGATGCAAAAGTTATAGCATTTATAAGTTTTGGAAATTCAAATAAAAGAGAAACCGAATTAATCTATTTATTTTCCTACTGGAAATCCCAGATAAAACCTACATCCGACAGGTGGCAGCACCATACTTGGCCACGTCGCCTCGGGTCTATGGACCGGGTTCATGGCACAGTTCGGGTTTATCGTGGACTTGGTCCACCGAATAGTGTAACCGACCAGTGGGCCCCTCGGGTGACGTCATGGTGACGTCAGCCCTCACGGCCACCCCCATGACTGACAGGTGGACCCGACGGAACAGTGCACGGCTCGGCTCAGCAGGTGACACGTGGCGCGCATCCACTGGTCCACGTAGCACAAGGTTCCCGCCCCGTTGGATTTGAATCCAACGGTGGGTCCACACACGGTCAACACACCGCCACATGGCATCATCCAAGCCGTTCGTTGGATCCAACGGTTCAGACACGACGCCTCTTCGGATCCTAGGGCTACGTGGCGCACTCCTGCTGGCCATTGGTGCAGCGAAATCCCACCCGCTCATTCAAAATTCGATAGGTTAGATTGAGCGCTGTGACCCTTCGGATCTTGCGCGGACACGCGGCACGATCATGACCATTCAAACAAAATCAAACGGCCAGGCTCAGCTTAGCATTCAGCCTAAATCGAGCCCTTGGATTCAAAATCCAATGGCCATTATCAAACGGGTTTTTAAACGGCTACGTGGACTCTTCGGGACGGCACGATGAAGATCTAACGGACATCATCAACGTATCGAAGATGGCTTTGTGGCGTTACCTAAGGCGTTGGATTGAGATCCGATGGCGACGGTGAGCTACGAGGCTTTGAAGACGAGGCGACGGCGCTTGTTACCGGAGTTGGGGAAGACGGTGAAGCCGATGACGATTCCGAGCACCTCCGGTGAGAAGAAGTAGACCAAGCGACGCGGTAAGACACGGTGGACTCAAAGGGAGGCTCAGGTGCGGCGGTGAGCGATGGACGGCGGTGATAGATGGCAAAAACTGAGGTGGCACAAGGGCAAAACTCTGGCGAGCAAGAACACGAGCTACAAGGGACAACAGTGTACGGGAGAGTGTGCTACAGGTGCGGAACAAGGAGCTCTTTCTTCGGGGGTATATCACACGCATGAAGACGCTTCGAGTTGCGCGTAAAACGTCCGCCATTAACACGGCTGCCAATCTCCTCGTAATGGCGACGGCGGCGGTGACTGTTTGACTCCCGGGCGACGTGGCGCAATCAACGTCGTCCGAGCCGAAGCGATCCGACGCCCCTTGCGCGCAGACGACGTGGCTTCGGATCGGCCGCCCGATGGAGATCGCCCAGCCCAGGGTGAGCGATGGTTAGGGTTCCAACCAACAATTGAAGCAACCCGCATGTGTTGGGTTCGACCCAACATCAGAAAGCAAAGATTTTCCAAAGTTTTTCCTTTAAAATAATTCCAGAAAATCATACTAATTATTTAGAGCACTAAAAATACCTAAAAATTCTAGAACATATTTCAAGGCATTTAGAACTCAAATAAAATATTTTAATTTATTTTTGATAAATAATTTTTCTGATATTTAATTATTCAAGAGAAAGATAAATTCAAATTAAACTCAAATAAATCCCAAAAATTCACAAAAATTCAAATAACTCCAAAAATTCAAATTAAGCAAATTTCGGGCTGTTACACATGGTTTGGAATATTTTTCATTCCATTCAAATTTGTCGATATGGCTTTTAAGAAGACAAGAGAACTGTCACAATTTTTTAAACTTCCTCATGCGACCATAGTCTAAACTTTTTATGGAAATATTAGTGATGTGTCAGCACCATCCATAAAATTTTCAACATTTTCTAACACGTTTTGAACCATTTTTTGCTCGGTTCAGATTTACCAAGATTTTGGTCCAAACACTACTACCAAACAGTACATAGGTGACACTCTATTTATGGTGGTTTTTTTGGAACCATCGCAAATAACATTATCAGTGGTGGTTTTTTAAGAAAAAATGACGAGAATACTATTTGTGATGGTTTTAATTTGGAATCGTCACAAATAATGCATTATCAATGGTAGTTTTTTTTTGAACCGCCACAAATACATCTGTGGCGGTTTTAGCCAAAAACTGCCACTGATAATGTGAGTATTAGTGGTGGTTTTTGGCTAGCCAAAAACCGCCACTTATTGTGAGTATCAGTGGCGGTTTTTTGCTAGAACCACCACTGATAATGTGAGTATCAGTCAGTGGCGGTTTTTGGCTAGAACCGCCACTGATAATGTGAGTATCAGTCAGTGGTGGTTCTTACCAAAAACCGCCACTAATTGTGAGTATTAGTGGCGGTTTTGGCTAAAACCGCCACTAATAATATTATCTGTGCCGGTTTTAATTTGAAACCGCCAGAAATAATAAAAATAGAAAATTTTAAATATTGATAATTGCCTCTCCTACCTTCTAATTTGAAAGAACTGAAATTAAATAATATTACATTTGAAATAATTGGAACTAATATTCCATTTGCAATAGTTGAAAAGTACGGCCAAAACAGATTCAAAACTTCGGAGGCTATTTTAAGGCCCTAAACGATGTTTTTTGGAATTCCATCGCCGCGCACGCACTCGCACAAACCATCAGGATCCAACCAAATGTTATCTTTCCAACGAGCCAAAGAATGCCCCGATCGAGTTACGAGTCAAAAGTTATGGCCATTTTAACAACGTGCTCGGATTTCGTATTTGCAAACTAGAATCGGCGCCCAATAGAATATAATTGGAGAGCTCATCGTGCGATGATTCCGAAAAGTATAAAAACACCAAAATCGAAGGTACAAGTCAAAAGTTATGCTGTTTTTACAAGTTTCATTAATAGTAATGCCATATATATTGCAAGCATCATTAATAGTCAAAAGTATGGAAAATAAATTTGAAAGTTTTAAATTTTGCTAATTGCCTCTATAGTTTGCTAATTTGGAATAATTGGAAATTGGCGTTCGGGTGCTTCACGGGGTTAAGAGGAGGAGGGACGCATTATATGTTAGATGTGATCATACCACCACTAAAATACTGGATCTTATAAGAACTCTAAAGTTAAGCGTGCTTGGATGGGTGATCTCCTGGGAAGTCCTCCTTATTTTATTATTTTTAAATTTCCAGCTAGCTAAAAAAGATTATCAGCGGCGGTTCTTAGCAAGAACCGCCACTGATAATATTATCAGTGACGGTTCGAAAACCGCCACTAAGAATCGGGGATTATCGATGGCACTATATCAGTGGCGGTTCGAAAACCGCCACTGATGGTAGTTACGAACAACCACTGATGTGCATTTTTCTAGTAGTGAAAAAAATTCTAGATTTGAATTTTTCTTTTTTGGATTTCATCTGGATTTTACCTAAAATTCTGAGATCTTATCGAAATTTTGAATTTCAGTCACGTTTGAGATATAGTCTTAAACCGAAATTTGAAACCTTGCCGCGGAGCTACATCGTCCCATGCTGTGACCAGTTAAGGCAAGTTTACAATCCTATTGAATTCTCCTGCAACTTTGCACAACTATGTGTTCTACTAACAAGCAAGTTATTTAAAGTCGAAAGTCTAAACTTTATCAAAGTTAAGGATTTCTTTGATTCACGTGAATTTCATAGGAATTTTATAGAAATTTAACGAAAACAATTCAATTTTAAGAGGAAACCGAAAACAATTCATGAATTAAAAAGACCCTAACCCTTCAACCCAAAGATTTCATAGCGGAAGCCTCATGACAAGTAACAAGCCAAAAGAAAAGTTTAAGTAGGAACCGGAGAGAAAATAAGACACCTCTCTTTGGCGGGAGAGCTGAAAACTGACCTTTTTCTCCTTGGTTTTGCTTGGGTGGTGATGTGTGAATCGTGAACTTTGAGCTGGATGCTCACTGCCTTAGGCCACAGGGGGTTAAAAACAGTTTTATAGCGTCCTCACTGTTATGAGATAAAGTCTATATGACGTATCTGTTTAGGACTCTATCTTTTTTTGATGTGGTTGAATCCGAACTCCTCTCTCATCTCGCTATATATATCGGGTGCTTCCCATTGTAAAGATGGCATCAATAAAGCAAAGAGATTTCCACCCTATATTATGTATGTTCTCGATTGTTGATTCGCGTGTTCTTGAATGCTTGCTGTTGATTCAAGTAGGTAAGTCGATGACGTTTTACAACACGTTATCAGCACGAGTCTCTACCATGAGGAGGAGGATCATCGACGATGAACGAACGACTACTACCGGCGATTGATCGCCCGATCCGATCTGCAATCAACTCGCCATCACGCCGGCATCCACTCGGATTGCCGAAAAAGTCCTACGCGACTCTATCCTACGCAATAGTCTACAAAATTTCTCTTACAGGCTGAATCAAGGTATTAAATTGGTATGACCTATTGAATCATAAATTGAAATCGATCAGTAGATCGGAAATTCTACGCATAAGTTTTAGTAGATCAGGAATTTGGGGATTCTTGCGATCGATCCAGTAAATCATTTCTTCACTCCATCTCCTTGCGCCGTGCTGGTCCCGTCGAAGGCACCTCGCCATCTGCCCACCACGCTCGAAGCCGCATGGCTGAGCTAGCGGCGGCGTGTTCCCCCTCCAATTGGTCCTCACGCCAGACGAACGTGTAGCAGCAGTGCGGTCAACAAGAGCCGTAATATATATATATATTTTATGCTAATTATATATTGATCCTGAAAATTGATTCCAGAAACTGGTTCTTAGGTTATGAACTTCCATAAAATATTGATAAATTAAGTTTAGCACATCATTGGAAGTTCCATGCTCTAGATTCGTTTTCTAGCTTTATGCCATGATTTAATATGTGTAAAAAATTTATTTCTCTTTTATTCAAGTAATTCTGAAAATTGCTCAGGAATTAACAGAAAATACTAGAAAATAATGGAAATAATCGAGCTATCAAAACAGTTTTGGTTTGAGGGCATAAGAGGTTGGGCTTTTGATTTTTGTTTTGAAGGAATGGATACATGACAATTGGTGTCTAAGGAAAACACACATGAGGCTAGGTTTATTAATTGGCGCCTGAAATCGGGAAGTGCTCCCTCCCTCATGTGAGCCCTCGGGGCGAGTTGACCTGGCCAAGAGTCATGTTGACGAAGGCATTCATTACATGTTTTCATACCCAACCAACGAGAGTTACATAAGATGTAATTTGTTTTATACCAAGTTTATTTCACATTGAAGTTTATTCTTCTGCTAACTAGTAATTCTGGAAATTGCTTAATAATTAGCAGAGAAAAAAATGCTAGGAAAATCCTAAAAAATCTGTGATAATTATCTGCTGAATAGATATAGACCATACTTTACTGATTCAATAGCAAAGCATGCAAACAATATTTTACCTGAAGTAAAATCCCTATTTTGTTTGCATATAGGATATGTCTGACATCGTAAAGAAAGAGTTTGCTAAGCTTGCCCCGAATGGTAGCAACTACCCCACTTGGGCAATGGATGCCAAGATCAACTTGATAGCCCGATCTCTTGGAGCCACAATTTCCCAGCCTGAAGCTAGTGCTACGGCTCTCCCTGAAACCACTAAATGCGCAGCTTTGCACTTCCTGAGGCATCATCTCCATGTGGACCTGAAGGCCGAATATTTGATGGAGGACGACCCGCTGGTCCTATGGAATTCCCTGAAGGAACGATATAACCAGCAAAGATCCGTTCTGCCGCCAGAAGCACAACGTGAATGGACCCTCCTGCGCTTCCAAGATTTTAAGTCAGTGGCAGCATATAACTCTGCCATGCACAAGATTATTGCAAAACACTACTACAAAACAGCACATAGGTGACGCCCTATTTGTGGCGGTTCTTTTGGAACCGTCACAAATACATGTATCAGTGGTGGTTCTATATGGAAATTGGCGGGAGGACCATTTGTGGCGGTTTCATCCGAAAACCGCCACAGATAATACTTAATCTGTGGCGGTTTTTATTTGAAACCGCCATCGATAATATTGAGACTATTTGTGGCGGTTGGTAGCTGGGCAATCACAGATAATACATTATCTGTGACGGTTTGGTTTTAGAACCGCCACTAATAATGTTTTCTATAAATACCGTTGTTGCCCACTCATTGGTCATCTTCCTCCCCGAGAAGAAAAGTTAGCCTTTTGATTTCAGATTTTGTTTGGCCAAGATCTTGTGCTTCTACTTCCTAGAATTGTTCCAAGGTGTGTAAAATATGTCTCCTCTCTTCATTTGTAGTGTAAAATTGCCATTAAAGGTTTATTCCTAGCTTAATTAAGGTTTAGATGCAAGGTCTACATTTAGTTTGTTTTTATTTACCTAGCAATTTGTAGATAATGAATTTATTACCTTCTTTGTATTAGATTAAGTTCTCTACCTTATTTAGATGATGAATTTTTGACAAGCATAAATCAAATTTATGTATTTATGATTATTGGATATTAATGAAAAATAAATTATAGTTAATATGATAGATGGGTGATCATGAAGTTAATTGCCTTGTATTTTGAGATGAGGAATTTATTATGTTGCTCTTAGAAGGATATGTATAAAATTACGTAGTTAATATTTTTCTTAGTTACCATTAATTTTTTAGTTAAGCGTGCATATACATCTTGCTCCATTAGTGGGTATTGTTAGTGAATTTTTATGAAGCATATAAACACAATTCATGTAATTAAGATTGTTGGATGTGAATGATAAATAAATTTTAGTTAATATGGTAGTTGGGTGATCATGAAATTTTGAGATGAGGAATTTATTATGTTGATCTTAGGAGGATATATATAATTTTTGGTTACGTATGAGTATATATTAAAATTAATTAATTAAGTTTGCAACATTTACTTAGTATTAATGTTGTCCCGTTAGTGGATATTGTTGAATATTGAATAACAATTTATTTAATTAAGATTTTGGATATTAATAATTGCTTAAATTAATGAAGCGTAGATGGACCAGGAGATGGATGTACGATCACGAACCCTTGCAGCCAAGAATATATCGACGGTGTATCTTTTTCTAAGGGCACCGAGGAGAACAAACTTGCAAAAGAAGACAGAGTACATACAATCGTCCATGCATTGATTGCAAGAACGAAGATGTTTTCGAACAAAAACCATATCCATTTGCACTTGATCCGGAGGGTTTTGTACTGGCTATACAAGTTGGACAAGGCACGGTGAAGAGGAGATCATACTTCAACATGATAACGCCGACGGCACGGCAAGCCGACAATGTGGCGGTGACATCGACTATGGATCCGATGAGGATAGGTTGGTCATCGATGACGACAATAATCTGGCTCAAATGTTGCGCGATGCAGAAGAGAACTACACTAGTCAGAGAGTTTAATCAATTCAAGAGTTTGATGGAGGATTCGGAGAAACCTTTATTCCCGGGTTGTAAGGAGGAATACACAAAGTTGCACACGGTGCTCTCGCTGCTGAAATTGAAGGCAGGCAATGGTTGGTCCGATAAGAGTTTCACGGCGTTGTTACATCTCTTAGCGGATATCTCGCTCGAGGGAAACGTATTGCCTAAAACTACGTATCTAGCTAAGAAGGTTGTATGTCCCTTGGGATTGGAAGTAGAAAGAATACATGCTTGTCAAAACGACTGTATACTCTATCGCAAAGACTATGCAGACATTCATGTATGTCCGGTGTGCAAAGCATCGCGATACAAGCGTAAGGGCGATGACAACGAATTTATCGAGGTGAAGAAAGGAGCTCCCGCAAAAGTGGTGTGGTATTTTCCAGTAATACCTCATTTGAAATGTTTATTTGGAAACAAAAAGCACGCCAAATTGATGCGATGGCACTCGGAAGACCGTAAGAGGGATGGAAAACTGAGACACCCGGCTGATTCTATCCAGTGGAGAACCATCGATAGACTCTTCAGGGAGAACTTCAGAAATGAACTGAGGAATGTATGGTTTGGCTTGAGTACGGATGGAATGAATCCTTTCGGTAACATGAGCAACATTCATAGCACTTGGCCCGTGACTCTATGTATATACAACCTTCCACCCTGGTTATGTATGAAGCGAAAGTACATTATGATGTCGCCGCTATCCAAGGGCCGAGACAACTCGGCAACGATATTGATGTATACCTACAACCATTGGTGGAAGATCTTGTGATCTTGTGGAGCGAAGGTGTACGGTATGGGACGAGTACAAACGAGAGTACTTCACTCTCACGGCGCATTGTTGTTCTCGCACCATCAATGATTTTCACGCACTTGGTAACCTATCCGCCGCACTATAAAGGAGCCAAAGCATGCCCCGGTGCATGGATGAAACCGCTAGTGTGTGGCTCAACAACTCGAGAAAAGCAGTGTACATGCGTCACCGGAGGTTCCTTGGCGAGAATCATCCGTACCGCAATATGAAGAAACAATTGACGGGACAAAGGAGGACGGTTTAGCTCCAAGGCATCTTCATGGGGAAGAGGTGTATGATATGGTTAGGGATCTTAATGTTGTACTTGGAAAGGGAGTCTTGGTAATACATCGCAGTCCCATGCTGAGAAGACCACGTGGAAGAAGAGATCCATCTTTTGGGACTTGCCCTCTTTGGAAGGACTTGGAAGTTCGACACCTTTGCATCGACGTCATGCATGTAGAGAAGAATGTATGTGACAGCGTGGTTGGTCTTTCTTGAATATTCCTAGAAAAACAAAGGATGGATCAAGGCACGAAGGGATCTAGAAGACATGAAGATCGAGCCGAGCTACATCCTCAAGACAGGAAAGGCCGCTTTTACCTTCCCCAACTTGCTACACTTTGAGCAAGAAAGAGAAAAGCAGAACTCGCAAGCGCTTGCATGGTGTGAAAGTTCCGTCCGGTTACTCATAAACATCAAAAAGCGGTATCGATGAAAGATTTGAAGTTAATCGGCATGAAGTCTCATGATTGTCATGTGATGATGACACAAATGCTCCTTATTGTAATTAGAGGTATTTTTGCCTGACAAGGTCCGAGAGGCAATCACGAGGTTGTGTTCCTTCTTCAACGCGATTTCACAGAAGGTCATCGATCCCGTTGGACTTTATGAACTTCAAGCTGATGTGGTAAAGACTCTATGCCAGCTAGAGATGTATTTTCCCCCATCGTTTTTTGATATCATGGTTCATCTCATTATTCACCTTGTCAATGAGATAAATATTTGCGGCTCCGTATTCTTGCATCAGATGTACCCATTTGGAAGGTATATGGGTGTTCTGAAGAAATATGTACATAATCGATCTCAGCCGGAAGGCTCCATTGTAGAAGGTTATGCAAGTGAGGAGGTTATTGAGTTCTGTGTCGATTACATGGAGGAGGTCGAACCGGTAGGAGTGCCTGTATCTCGCCATGAGGGTAGGCTAGGTGGGAAAGGTGTAATAGGAAAGAAATCTACAAATTCTTACGATAATATTTTGTTGAATAAGCCTATTTCACAAGATTGCCTTGATCGATTGAGGTGTACCAGATATGGACATACACAAGGGTAAGCTAAGGAGGGAAAACCGAGGAAAGTCGAGCTTTGGATAACAAAAGAGCACAATCGTTTGTTGGTCATTGGTTCAGTGGAGCACATGTCCGTGAAGAAAGGAGTGTTACGTTGAGGTGGTTGGCAAAAGGGCCTTCAGGTACAATCACGACATGGCAAGGATATGACATCAATGGATATACATTTTACACGATAGCTCAGGATAGCAAGAGCACTTATCAAAAGAGTGGTGTCCGTATAGATGCCTAGACAACACAGGCAGTACGAATAGCAACTACTACGGGTTCATAGAGGAGATTTGGGAGCTCGATTACTGCATTTTCAAGATCCCGGTGTTTCGATGTCATTGGGTACGACTCCCGAAGGGTGTCAAGGTGGACAAGTACGGCTTTACTACTGTGGACATCGAACATGTCGGATACAGAGACGAACCATTCGTACTTGCGAATCAAGTAGCACAAGTATTCTACATAATCGACCTGACAGATAAGAAGCGCCATGTAGTTACGCAAGGAAAAGAAGGATCATTGGAGTTGAGAATGTCGTGGATGAGGAAGAGTACAACCGTTTGATGAGTTGCCTCCTTCGCAGATGACAAAGACCAGTTCAGGAGAAGAAACCACTCAAGAAGTTACCTATCATCGCGATGATCACAACGAAGGCCAAATTGTGAAAGAAAATAATTAGCTAGGAGTAATGGCAACATGTCGCCATTTATATGGAGTAATGGAAATGTGATGTAAGAAATGTACATTTATGTGGAATTAATAGGAAATAAATTAATATGTATGATTTTGATGAGAAAACTTCGAATATCATGATTATATTTACATTACAGAACACATCGAAATTAAAACTGAATTAAACTAAAGGATAAACAGAAAGTCTATGTGCTTATTTGGATGTCTATGTGATTATATTCTCATTGTCCATCTCACTTCGCTTACCTTATTTGGATGTCTATGTGAGAAATGCAGATGGCGGTTAAGATAAATAACATCACAGATAAAATTATCTGTGGTGGTTAAGAATAATAACCGCCACAGATAATACTTATCTATGACGATTATTATTCTTAACCGCCACAAATAAATTTTATCTCTGGCGGTTATTTTTCTTAACCGCCACAGATACACCGCCTCTATTTATACCCTAAGCTCATGGCATATACGCACTTCCAAAATTTGCTTCGCCTCCGCTCTAGCTCACGATCACGCTGCCAGCAATGGCAAGACGGCCACCGCCACTCCAAGTGCCCTCCCCACCGGCGCCACACCCTCCGGCCGACGCCTGCCGTCCGCGCCCTCCCCACCGGGCCGCCCTCCAATGACGCCGTCTCGCCCTCCCCACCGACGCCGCCCCTCGACGCTGCAATCCGCGCCCTCCCACCCGCGCCGCCTGTAATACCGCAAATCTCTTTGCTAGGTTTGTCGGCCGAAATGATTCGCTTCACAGATTCGAGGTTTTTTATTTACTCGGAAGAAAAATATTTAGCGCCTCGCAGATTGAAGCTTTTGTTAAAAGTTTGTTTATCCCGACATCTGTCATTTCGCCAAGAATTAAATAAGTGGTTCACTCTAAAGGTTTATAGTTGGATTTTTGATTCTTTGGGGGGTCTTCATTTCTTTTCTCCTAGTTTCTCTCTCCTTCTTGTTTGTGGTGAGAATCAATTTGGGGAAGTGTCACGATTTTCCCATGTTCCGCCGACTTCCTGACCTCCCATGCGCCTAACTCCTCTAGTCCCCATCGCCGAGCTCCTGCGCCTCTCCGGCCGAGCAAGCCTCCCTGCTCCTTTCTCCTCCCGAGCCCAGCCTCCTGTGGCCTGGCCGGTGCCTGGGCCTGGCCCCCAGGCGGCGTCGCCCATCTTCCCCAGTAGGCGTCGCCCATTTCCCCCCCCGATCGTTGCCTTCTCCCTGCGCCCCTCCTGGTCTTGCTTTCTCTCAAGAAGAACAAAGAAGAACTTCGACACAAGAAGGAGCCGGTGGCAAGAAAGATCAAGCGATCCAGTGCAAGAAGACCATGAACCTTGGGGCTTCAGCGCCCCTGGCCGGCGGTTTTCCCCCTGTGCTTCCTCTTGACAACACTCATGCCTCCCCTCACCTCCCTCTTCCCTCCATGAGAGAGTTTGAGGTAAAACCCTAGGAAATGAGGATCCATTTGACTTGCATGCATGGTGTTTGTGATAATGCCTAGCTAGGGTTTCTGATTCTGAAATGATTTTGGTTAGAGGATGGGAGATATTAGAAATGGTGTTTGAATGCTTGAACCTTTTGTGGCTTGGCATGTCAGTTATCACGGTTGCTATGGTAGCCAAGTTTTCTAAAATCCGATATGGTAGCCAAGAACATAATCTTTGGTATAGGGTAACAGAGAAGTTCCACTTACTGATGATTTAAGTGGAGTTTGCGCTTTTATCTTTCGTGAGATGAACTGTTAGCTAATCTAGCTTGCTATTATGCCAAGTTGAGCTTGAAGCTCGTTGGCAGTGAAGCAGTTAACAGAGTTTTGCCAATTTCAGTTTTTGCTGAAGCTTCCCCTTAACCGCACCATTACTCATCTCCGTCATACTGCCATCATATCAATAGTCTTGAACCTTTTTGATGGTATCAAGTTGCGATAGCAATATTACCGAATAAGAATTTAGCTTGTTATCTACTTAGTTTGTCATTATTAATGTAATCAAATTGACTTTTTTTTTATGATTGTTCTGCTATTGTTGTGGTGCTTATTTTGCTATGTGGGACAAATCATAGCCACCGGTGTGTCGAACTTAGTACTTCTCAAGTTTAGTGAGTCGGATGCACATGAATCCACCCCGCTAGGTCGAATAAAGGAAGAAGAACCTGAAATTTACACCATGGTTTCGCATGTGTTGAAACGAGCTAAAACAGAGTTTGCTTTATGAGAGGGTCACTGATCATATTGGATTTCTTCAACTGCTATATAGTAATAAATGTGCGACGTTCATGATCAAGCAGGTAAATTTCAGTTTTGGGGTGGTCTAATCTATCTATATTGTTGGAGAAGGCGCCTCCGATTGCAGTGTGGAAACATCATGTCTTGAGGTAGTGGGTCTTCGGGGGTTGCCTCGACCCCGCGTCACTCCGTCTTCAATAAAAGGCAAGTGCATTCCCTAGAGCGTTATTAGGGTATTATCGGGTTTGCTTGCAATAAGAGTATGAAAATTCTAATGATTTGGTTATGTTTAATAGCATATCTAGGAAGTTGTTCTTAGTGTGATGATGAAAGCGGAAAGTGATCATTTTGATCACATTGACATGATGCATTGCATGAGAGATTTGCACAGGAGACATTGGAATAAGATTTACCTCTTGTATGGGCTTGAGAATTGTTATATGTACTGGTCGGTTAACCTTTGGTAAGTTCAAGAATTTTCCTATTGTTTATATGATTATGTGATATGTTATCATACGTGAATTTACTTCATTTGCATTGTATTTCATTATGAATTGTATAAATAAGTATGGGTATGTTGATACAAATGATAAAGTGATGAATGTGATTAAATGATAATGTGCTTGTTTATATTCATGTTTGTGTCGTGTTTTTAAACATGCCTATGGCCGATGTGGAGTTGAAATAGGATGAAACTTGTAGATCATTCATGTCACATGCATTTGCGCATTCATTACGTAAGAGGCGACCCATGTTGATGTGGGCCTCAGACTACACGTAGTGAGTACAAAAGTCCTACCTCGTAGTCCCATTCATCGAGGTGAATGGGAGCGAGTCAAGAAGAGTAGGCCCGACGCGATGGTCGGATTGAGGGTGCACACCGACGGTGTGCACTCACTATACCGGTATACGCTATGTCAATGTGCATTATGAGCATGCATGGTGCATTCATTTTATGATTCATGAGAAAGAGGATGAGAGCATACAAGTATTGCATTGTGTGTTGAAATTGGTAAATGTTAATTGATGAGACCTGGAAATGACAAGTTGAGTATTGAGTCGTGGACTCGTCATGAAATGATTGTTGAGGCATGAGTAAGGTTTATTTATGTTTCGAGTTGGAGGTGGTAAGTAGGGTTAGTTTACGCTTCTTTAACTGGATAATTTCAATTAAGTAATGGTTATAGCAAATGGTGGAGTTAGTCGTGTTCTTGCGTTTTGAAGTTATATGAATTCAAATTGCTCCCTTTACTTAGGGATGTCAAGTAAAGAAACTATTACCGTATGTCTTGAAGTCGTTGTATTCTAATCAAATTCATTACTTTTATGTTTGATTGCACTCTGCTGAGTCATGGACTCACGCTTGTTTGTTTCTTGTTTTTAGGTACCTTGCAGACGACTCGTTGGGTTGGGAGTAGAAGCACGTACACGACTCCGGTCATCACCACCGCATTTAATTAAATTGTTAAGCCTGGTTGTAAATAATGGTGTTGTAATGTGTTGCTCGTCGTGCTGGAGTGGTTAATTTCTATTGGATGTGTGATTGCTTATCTAAGGACCTGCTAGATGGTTTGATTCTATTTTAAGTGTTTGATATATTATATTATCGCTATTGCTCTTTTGTCTGCCGAGTGGATGTCCTAGTTTTAGGAGAGAGTCTTGCGAAATTTTGTAAATTTCGGTGGCTTAGTTTTTAAACCGGTTTTAAGAGTCGAGGTTAATTCTCGTCTCTTCACTAGAGGTGACATTAGTTATTCGAGTTTTGGTAGCATCCGTGGCGTGTTTAGCGCCGGTGTTACTGATTGGTATCGAGCGGCTTCGTGTCCGTGGCGTTTGAATGAAGTCATCATTCTAGAATGAATTAAAATTTTGTTTGTGTGAAAGTAGTAACATGGTTTAGGTTGAACTTTTAAAATGTGGCCCTAGGGCAATAACCTTAAAACTTGATGTAGAATGGTTAAATAATTTAAAATTTGACACACAATCGATGCACAATAGGAAGGATGGGATATCGCTGCATTGTGCTACAATGCTTATTTTGTTATTGATGCTATGTTGATACTTGTTGATATGTTATCTATTAGTTTTGATAAGGCTATGGCATTATTTATGGTTATGCATATGAAGTGGTAGTTTGATTTGTGGGTCCGTGGGACTCCTTGTGTCGAAGGATTTCACTCTGTAGTGTGCGGTTTGGTCGGTGTGGCGCTTGAGAGCCAAAGACCGAGGATTCATAACCTCGTGTGAGGAGAGTCATTGTTCTTTTGTTTTAGATCGGAGAGTTGTTGGGGTACGTTATTTGGGTGTTGTCTTCTTTGGTCTTCTTGGCTTTAAGACAAAGAAAAGAGTATTATGTTGCTCCTCTTTTGGTTGCTTTGAGGAGAAAGTCATGGATTTCTTCGTGTTGTCGTTCTCCAAGTTGAAGTTTTGGTGAAAAGTTTAGTCGTGAGAACTTAAGGTTTGGGGCTTTAAAGGAAAAGGTGTTATTCGACCGATTCGCTTTTCATTCGTGTGAATTTACTTGCGCAACTCCCTGCCTTCGTGGAATTTTGAGAGTCGAACTTCTTTGGAAGTTTCTGGTTGGATTTCTTTTCTCGAAAGGAACTTGCGGCAATCAGAGTGAGTTGTGGATTGGTTGAAGATCTTCTCGTAAAAGTTTAATAGCAGGATTGTGTCGTTAGGGTAGTTAACCCTAATTCGATAGATGTTAGGGACTCTAATGTTGGTCTTGGTAATCCACAGTTATGAGTGGAGGAATGGACATGGTGGTTGCGTAGGGCTTGTATTGATTATGATGATGACGGAACGACAAGTTTAGTTGAGGAACTTGTTTTAATTAGGTGATGTGATTAAATAGTTTCGAGGTGTCCTCAGTGGTCGGATTGTGTGGATTAATAATAAGTTTTTATAAAGTGTGGATAGTATAACCTAAGGCGAGGTTGTAGTTAAAGTGCGCATAAACATTGGATTGAATACTTTGGAGCTTGGTTTGCTCTTTAGCGGAGGATGGTTTTAAAGCCATTGTTTTGGCAATTTATGTCTTAGGGAGACATGGTCTAACCTATTCGAGACTTAAATAATTGATTTAATGTGTTCGTCGTATTGTTGGCAAACATGAAATTTGGATGATGGGTTATCCTTACTGAAGGTTGTTTTGAAAAAGAGATGCCTTGAAAATAGATTATGAAGTGGTATTGATGGATAGGTTGATTGTGAATAAAGTAATCACTTGTTTTCCCTTGATGAGTATTATGGGGGAGAATTGGTTCAATGTTGGTGGTAATTTTTTTCGAGTGCGATGTAATTAGGGGAAAGGATAAATTTATGATTAAATTCTATGGGATTGGACTGTCAGTGTAATATTTTGGGATGTATGCCTTTTGATTAAGGCGTTCTGTTCGGTGTGTAAAAGAAATTTGTCAGAATAGTTGCAAATTGCCAAATTGGTTTTGACGAATGAAGCTGAGTAGGAAAGAATGCTTTACTTTGAACCATGCCACTCCGTTGTCGTGGCTAAAGAGATGGCTCAAATCATGATTACAGAATTTACGTTCTGAGGTGTATGATTTGATTGTGCTTTTTGTAGCGCATAAACTTTGTTGTCTTGGATTTAGTATTAAAAGGAAATGAATGGATGTTACGGAAAATGTTGGAAATTCTTGAATGAAAATGGTCTTTGGGAATGTTTTCAAAAGGTGTAGTTGACGAGTGAAAGGAGATTGGGGACCCAGGATTGGTTTTCTTTCTCACGGTGTCTTGTTTTCTTTAATCGAGTGCTTTCTTGAAGTGTAATTTTTCACCTTGAAGCTTAAGGTGATGGATTTGGTTTGTGCTGGTTAAGAGAATTTGGTTCTCTTTGGTTCTTTTGTGACTACCTTTGAAGAAAGATTTGTGTGAAGTTCTTCATCTTAGTTGAGTTTTCCCGGTGTACATTTTATTGCTTTGACTTCAAGTTGAGGAAAGTGGTTAGTTTTGTTAAGCAAATTGAGATTTTCTTTACTCTCTAGTGTGGGACAAGAAAATGCTTGGTCGTGGGTTCATGGTTGAGTGTAATATAAGATTATGCTCTTTGTTTTATTTGTCGAAAGTGAATGGTTCCGTTATGACTCTTTTCTTCGAGTGATTGTCTCTATGCACGAGACATGTATGAAGAAGGCAGGGTATGATTGTGTATTGTGATGGAATTGGGGTTTATGCCAGTTTGGGCGATTCATTTTGATAGTAAGGAGTGGCTTTGACCCTGTTGTTTCCAGGGCATCTATTGAAGAGATAAGAGCTGTGTTTTGGTTCCTGGAAAATTCCGGTGCTAATTGGGTAGAAATAGTGATATGTTCGGAACTGGCTAGAAGCTTGTTGGATTGAAACGCCTTGTGTGGATCTGGGGTTTAAGTTAATCGACCCGCGGGATAACTATGATATGGTTTGATAACGGTTATGTAGTTATAAAGGTTAATTAATGAGGAGAGATGTGAATCAGAATTTGCTCGGTTCTTAGGGGATTTGAGTTTAGAACCCTAACTGTTCAGTCGAATAGAATTCAGTGATTTGGTGAAAAATTGGTTGAATGCTTAATAGAGTGATGTGGCTTGTGTTAATCAGCTCATCTCGAGTTTGTTGATCTGTGAGGTAGAGGTTGAGAGAGAGGAGAAAGTTTTGGTGAGTGACATTGAATAGAGAAACGAGAATTGAGTTTGGAGTTAGTATTATGATCTTCCGGGAAGAATCATTGGTTGATTGGAGGTTGTATATTGAAGCGTTAAAGAAGAGTTGTTTGAGTTGTTAGATTAGTTTTGGTCTTTGAGAAAGGCCTAGCTTTCGAGTTTTGTACCATGCGAGTTAAGGAGTTAGAGTGAGTGTTGATTTGTCGATGGATGAAATAAGTTCAGTTGCTTGCTCCTTTTATTTGGCGAGAGCCGTAGTCTGAGTTGTGGGGTTTTCTCTTGTGAGAGAAGTACCCAACTTCGTTCTTTTTGGGTGTTTCCGTTGTTCTTATTGGTGTTCTTGATGGGGTCAGAATTCGAGGTCGAATTCTGTTAAAGGGGGGAAGAGTGTAATACCGCAAATCTCTTTTGCTAGGTTTGTCGGCCGGAAATGATTCCTTCGTTGTGATTCGAGGTTTCTTTTTATTTACTCGGAAGAAAAATATTTAGCGTCTCGCAGTTGAAGCTTTTGTTAAAAGTTTGTTTATCCTGACATCTGTCATTTCGCGCCAAGAATTAAATAAGTGGTTCACTCTAAAGGTTTATAGTTGGATTTTTGATTCTTTGGGGGGGGGGTCTTCATTTCTTTTCTCCTAGTTTCTCTCTCCCTTCTTGTTTGTGGCTGAGAATCAATTTGGGGGAAGTGCTGCCGATTTTTCCCATGTTCTGCCGACTTCCCCCCAGCATCCCATGCGCCAACTCCCTCTAGTCCCCACCGCCGAGCTCCTGCGCCTCTCGGTAGGCCGAGCAAGCCTCCTGGCTCCCTTTCTCCTCCCGAGCCAGACCTCCTGTGGTCTGGCAGTGCAGGTGCCTCCTGGCGTCCCAGGGCGTCGCCCATCTTCCCCAGTAGCCGCCCATTTCCCCTTCCCGGTCATTGCCTTCTCCCTGCGCCTCCTCCTGGTCTTGCTTTCTCTCAGCCTTGACAGAAGAAACTCGACAGCAGAAGGAGCCGGTGGCAGTGACATCAAGCGATCCAGTTGAAGACGGTGAACCTTGGGGCTTGGCGCCTGGCCGCGGTTTTCCCAGTGCTTCCTCTTGACAACAGCCTCAGTGCCTCCCCTCACCTCCCTCTTCCCTCCATGAGAGAGTTTGAGGTAAAACCCTAGGAAATGAGGATCCATTTGACTTGCATGCATGGTGTTTGTGATAATGCCTAGCTAGGGTTTCTGATTCTGAAATGATTTTGGTTAGAGGATGGGAGATATTAGAAATGGTGTTTGAATGCTTGAACCTTTTGTGGCTTGGCATGTCGCTTATCACGGTTGCTATGGTAGCCAAGTTTTCTAAATCCGATATGGTCGCCAAGAACATAATCTTTGGTATAGGTATGAGAAGTTCCACTTATCGATGATTTAAGTGGAGTTTGCGCTTTTATCTTTCGTGAGATGAACTGTTAGCTAATCTAGCTTGCTATTATGCCAAGTTGAGCTTGAAGCTCGTTGGCGTGAAGCGATTAATGAGTTTTGCCAATTTCGTTTTTTTGAAGCTTCCCCTTAACCGCACCATTACTCATCTCCGTCATACTGCCATCATATCAATAGTCTTGAACCTTTTTGATGGTATCAAGTTGCGATAGCAATATTACCGAATAAGAATTTAGCTTGTTATCTACTTAGTTTGTCATTATTAATGTAATCAAATTGACTTTTTTTTTATGATTGTTCCTGTCATTGTTGTGGTGCTTATTTTGCTATGTGGGACAAATCATAGCCAGCTGGTGTGTCGAACTTAGTACTTCTCAAGTTTAGTGAGTCGGATGCACATGAATCCACCCCGCTAGGTCGAATAAAGGAAGAAGAACCTGAAATTTACACCATGGTTTCGCATGTGTTGAAACGAGCTAAAACAGAGTTTGCTTTATGAGAGGGTCACTGATCATATTGGATTTCTTCAACTGCTATATAGTAATAAATGTGCGACGTTCATGATCAAGCAGGTAAATTTCAGTTTTGGGGTGGTCTAATCTATCTATATTGTTGGAGAAGGCGCCCCGATTGCGGTGTGGAAACATCATGTCTTGAGGTAGTGGGTCTTGGGGTTGCCTCGACCCTCGTCACTCCGTCTTCAATAAAAGGCAAGTGCATTCCCTAGAGCGTTATTAGGGTATTACCGGTTTGCTTGCGATAAGAGTATGAAAATTCTAATGATTTGGTTATGTTTAATAGCATATCTAGGAAGTTGTTCTTAGTGTGATGATGAAAGCGGAAAGTGATCATTTTGATCACATTGACATGATGCATTGCATGAGAGATTTGCATGGGAGACATTGGAATAAGATTTACCTCTTGTATGGGCTTGAGAATTGTTATATGTCTTGGTCGGTTAACCTTTGGTAAGTTCAAGAATTTTCCTATTGTTTATATGATTATGTGATATGTTATCATCGTGAATTTACTTCATTTGCATTGTATTTCATTATGAATTGTATAAATAAGTATGGGTATGTTGATACAAATGATAAAGTGATGAATGTGATTAAATGATAATGTGCTTGTTTATATTCATGTTTGTGTCGTGTTTTTAAACATGCCTATGGTCGATGTGGAGTTGAAATAGGATGAAACTTGTAGATCATTCATGTCACATGCATTTGCGCATTCATTACGTAAGAGGCGACCCATGTTGATGTGGGCCTCTGACTCACACGTAGTGAGTACAAAAGTCCTACCTCGTAGTCCCATTCATCGAGGTGAATGGGAGCGAGTCGAAGAGTAGGCCCCGGCACGCGATGGTCGGGATTGAGGGTGCACACCGACGGGTGTGCACTCAGCTATACCGGTATACGCTATGTCAATGTGCATTATGAGCATGCATGGTGCATTCATTTTATGATTCATGAGAAAGAGGATGAGAGCATACAAGTATTGCATTGTGTGTTGAAATTGGTAAATGTTAATTGATGAGACTGGAAATGACAGGTTGAGTATTGAGTCGTGGACTCGTACTGAAATGATTGTTGAGGCATGAGTAAGGTTTATTTATGTTTCCGAGTTGGAGGTGGTAAGTAGGGTTAGTTTCTGCTTCTTTAACTGGATAATTTCAATTAAGTAATGGTTATAGCAAATGGTGGAGTTAGTCGTGTTCTTGCGTTTTGAAGTTATATGAATTCAAATTGCTCCCTTTACTTAGGGATGTCAAGTAAAGAAACTATTACCGTATGTCTTGAAGTCGTTGTATTCTAATCAAATTCATTACTTTTATGTTTGATTGCACTCTGATGAGTCATGGACTCACGCTTGTTTGTTTCTTGTTTTTAGGTACCTTGCGCGATTCGTTGGGTTGGGAGTAGAAGCACGACACGACTCGGTCATCACCACCGCATTTAATTAAATTGTTAAGCACGGTTGTAAATAATGGTGTTGTAATGTGTTGCTCGTCGTCTTGGAGTTGTTAATTTCTATTGGATGTGTGATTGCTTATCTAAGGACACGCTAGATGGTTTGATTCTATTTTAAGTGTTTGATATATTATATTATTGCTATTGCTCTTTTGTCTGCCGAGTGGATGTCCTAGTTTTAGGGAGGTCTTTGCCGAAATTTTGTAAATTCGGTGGCTTAGTTTTAAACCGGTTTTAAGAGTCAGAGGTTAATTCCTGTCTCTTCACTAGAGGTGACATTAGTTATTCAGAGTTTTGGTAGCATCCGTGGCGTGTTTAGCGCCGGGGTGTTACAGTTGGTATCAGAGCGGGCTTCAGGTCCGTGGCGTTTGAATGAAGTCAGTCATTCTAGAATGAATTAAAATTTTGCTGTGTGAAAGTAGTAACATGGTTTAGGTTGAACTTTTAAAATGTGGCCCTAGGGCAATAACCTTAAAACTTGATGTAGAATGGTTAAATAATTTAAAATTTGACACACACTGATGCACAATAGGAAGGGATGGGATATCGTTGCATTGTGCTACAATGCTTATTTTGTTATTGATGCTATGTTGATACTTGTTGATATGTTATCTATTAGTTTTGATAAGGCTATGGCATTATTTATGGTTATGCATATGAAGTGGTAGTTTGATTTGTGGGGTCCGGCGGGACTCCTTGTGTCGAAGGGATTTCACTCTGCTGTAGTAGTCAGGTTCGGGGTGGGTGGCGATTGAGAGCCAAGACCGAGGATTCATAACCTCGTGTGAGGAGAGTCATTGTTCTTTTGTTTTAGATCGGAGAGTTGTTGGGGTACGTTATTTGGGTGTTGTCTTCTTTGGTCTTCTTGGCTTTAAGACAAAGAAAAGAGTATTATGTTGCTCCTCTTTTGGTTGCTTTGAGGAGAAAGTCATGGATTTCTTCGTGTTGTCGTTCTCCAAGTTGAAGTTTTGGTGAAAAGTTTAGTCGTGAGAACTTAAGGTTTGGGGCTTTAAAGGAAAAGGTGTTATTCGACCGATTCGCTTTTCGTGTGAATTTACTTGCGCAACTCCACCTTCGTGGAATTTTGAGAGTCGAACTTCTTTGGAAGTTTCGGTTGATTTCTTTTCTCGAAAGGAACTTGCGGCAATCGAGTGAGTTGTGGATTGGTTGAAGATCTTCTCGTAAAAGTTTAATAGCAGGATTGTGTCGTTAGGGTAGTTAACCCTAATTCGATAGATGTTAGGGACTCTAATGTTGGTCTTGGTAATCCACAGTTATGAGTGGAGGAATGGACATGGTGGTTATGTAGGGCTTGTATTGATTATGATGATGACGGAACGACAAGTTTAGTTGAGGAACTTGTTTTAATTAGGTGATGTGATTAAATAGTTTCGAGGTGTCCTCAGTGGTCGGATTGTGTGGATTAATAATAAGTTTTATAAAGTGTGGATAGTATAACCTAAGGCGAGGTTGTAGTTGAAGTGCGCATAAACATTGGATTGAATACTTTGGAGCTTGGTTTGCTCTTTAGCGGAGGATGGTTTTAAAGCCATTGTTTTGGCAATTTATGTCTTAGGGAGACATGGTCTAACCTATTCGAGACTTAAATAATTGATTTAATGTGTTCGTCGTATTGTTGGCAAACATGAAATTTGGATGATGGGTTATCCTTACTGAAGGTTGTTTTGAAAAAAAAAAGAGATGCCTTGAAAAAAAAATAGATTATGAAGTGGTATTGATGGATAGGTTGATTGTGAATAAAGTAATCACTTGTTTTCCCTTGATGAGTATTATGGGGAGAATTGGTTCAATGTTGGTGGTAATTTTTTCGAAAAGCGATGTAATTAGGGAAAGGATAAATTTATGATTAAATTCTATGGGATTGAATTTGTCGATTGTAATATTTTGGGATGTATGCCTTTTGATTAAGGCGCTCGTTCATTGGGGTGTAAAAGAAATTTGTCGAATAGTTGCAAATTGCCAAATTGGTTTTGACGAATGAAGTGAGTAGGAAAGAATGCTTTACTTTGAACCATGCCACTCCGTTGTCGTGGCTAAAGAGATGGCTCAAATCATGATTACAGAATTTACGTTCTGAGGTGTATGATTTGATTGTGCTTTTTGTAGCGCATAAACTTTGTTGTCTTGGATTTAGTATTAAAAGGAAATGAATGGATGTTACGGAAAATGTTGGAAATTCTTGAATGAAAATGGTCTTTGGGAATGTTTTCAAAAGGTGTAGTTGACGAGTGAAAGGAGATTGGGGACCCAGGATTGGTTTTCTTTCTCACGGTGTCTTGTTTTCTTTAATCGAGTGCTTTCTTGAAGTGTAATTTTTCACCTTGAAGCTTAAGGTGATGGATTTGGTTTGTCTTTGGTTAAGAGAATTTGGTTCTCTTTGGTTCTTTTGTGACTACCTTTGAAGAAAGATTTGTGTGAAGTTCTTCATCTTAGTTGAGTTTTCCCGGTGTACATTTTATTGCTTTGACTTCAAGTTGAGGAAAGTGGTTAGTTTTGTTAAGCAAATTGAGATTTTCTTTACTCTCTAGTGTGGGACAAGAAAATGCTTGGTCGTGGGTTCATGGTTGAGTGTAATATAAGATTATGCTCTTTGTTTTATTTGTCGAAAGTGAATGGTTCCGTTATGACTCTTTTCTTGAGTGATTGTCTCTATGCACGAGACATGTATGAAGAAGGGGTATGATTGTGTATTGTGATGGAATTGGGGTTTATGCGGTTTAGGCGATTCATTTTGATAGTAAGGAGTGGCTTTGACCTGTTGTTTCAGTGGCATCTATTGAAGAGATAAGAGCGTGTTTTGGTTCCCGAAAATTCGGTGCTAATTGGGTAGAAATAGTGATATGTTCGAATGGCTAGAAGCTTGTTGGATTGAAACGCCTTGTGTGGATCTGGGGTTTAAGTTAATCGACCGGGATAACTATGATATGGTTTGATAACGGTTATGTAGTTATAAAGGTTAATTAATGAGGAGAGATGTGAATCGAATTTGCTCGGTTCTTAGGGATTTGAGTTTAGAACCCTAACTGCTCAAATCGAATAGAATTGATGATTTGGTGAAAAATTGGTTGAATGCTTAATAGAGTGATGTGGCTTGTGTTAATCAGCTCATCTCGAGTTTGTTGATCTGTGAGGTAGAGGTTGAGAGAGAGGAGAAAGTTTTGGTGAGTGACATTGAATAGAGAAATGAGAATTGAGTTTGGAGTTAGTATTATGATCTTCCGGGAAGAATCATTGGTTGATTGGAGGTTGTATATTGAAGCGTTAAAGAAGAGTTGTTTGAGTTGTTAGATTAGTTTTGGTCTTTGAGAAAGGCCTAGCTTTCGAGTTTTGTACCATGCGAGTTAAGGAGTTAGAGTGAGTGTTGATTTGTCGATGGATGAAATAAGTTCAGTTGCTTGCTCCTTTTATTTGGCGAGAGCCGTAGTCTGAGTTGTGGGGTTTTCTCTTGTGAGAGAAGTACCCAACTTCGTTCTTTTTGGGTGTTTCCGTTGTTCTTATTGGTGTTCTTGATGGGGTCAGAATTCGAGGTCGAATTCTGTTAAAGGGGGGAAGAGTGTAATACCGCAAATCTCTTTTGCTAGGTTTGTCACGGAAATGATTCTTCGTTGTGATTCGAGGTTTCTTTTTATTTACTCGGAAGAAAAATATTTAGCGCGTCTCATGATTGAAGCTTTTGTTAAAGTTTGTTTATCCCGACATCCGTCATTTCGCGCCAAGAATTAAATAAGTGGTTCACTCTAAAGGTTTATAGTTGGATTTTTGATTCTTTGGGGGGGGGGGTCTTCATTTCTTTTCTCCTAGTTTCTCTCTCCCTTCTTGTTTGTGGCTGAGAATCAATTTGGGGGAAGTGCTGCCGATTTTTCCCATGTTCTGCCGACTTCCCCCCAGCCTCCCATGCGCCAACTCCCTCTAGTCCCCACTGCCGAGCTCCCTGCGCCTCTCCAGCCGGCCGAGCAAGCCTCCCTGGCTCCCTTTCTCCTCCCGAGCCAGCCTCCTGTGGCCCTGGCCGGTGCACTGGCCTCCTGGGCCCCCAGGCGTCGCCCATTTCCCCTTCCCAGGTCATTGCCTTCTCCCTGCGCCCCCACGGTCTTGCTTTCTCTCAAGAAGAACAAGAAAGAACTCGACAAATAGAAGGAGCCGAAAGCAAGACATCAAGCGATCCAGTGAAGACCATGAACCTTGGGGCTTCAGCGCCCCTGGCCGGCGGTTTTCCCCCTGTGCTTCCTCTTCGGCAACAGCTCCAGCGGCCTCCCCCTCACCTCCCTCTTCCCTCCATGAGAGAGTTTGAGGTAAAACCCTAGGAAATGAGGATCCATTTGACTTGCATGCATGGTGTTTGTGATAATGCCTAGCTAGGGTTTCTGATTCTGAAATGATTTTGGTTAGAGGATGGGAGATATTAGAAATGGTGTTTGAATGCTTGAACCTTTTGTGGCTTGGCATGTCAGTTATCACGGTTGCTATGGTAGCCAAGTTTTCTAAATCCGATATGGTCGCCAAGAACATAATCTTTGGTATAGGGTAACAGAGAAGTTCCACTTACTGATGATTTAAGTGGAGTTTGCGCTTTTATCTTTCGTGAGATGAACTGTTAGCTAATCTAGCTTGCTATTATGCCAAGTTGAGCTTGAAGCTCGTTGGCAGTGAAGCAGTTAACAGAGTTTTGCCAATTTCAGTTTTTGCTTTGAAGCTTCCCTTAACCGCACCATTACTCATCTCCGTCATAATCGCCATCATATCAATAGTCTTGAACCTTTTTGATGGTATCAAGTTGCGATAGCAATATTACCGAATAAGAATTTAGCTTGTTATCTACTTAGTTTGTCATTATTAATGTAATCAAATTGACTTTTTTTTATGATTGTTCCTGTCATTGTTGTGGTGCTTATTTTGCTATGTGGGACAAATCATAGCCGGTGGTGTGTCGAACTTAGTACTTCTCAAGTTTAGTGAGTCGGATGCACATGAATCCACCCCGCTAGGTCGAATAAAGGAAGAAGAACTGAAATTTACACCATGGTTTCGCATGTGTTGAAACGAGCTAAAACAGAGTTTGCTTTATGAGAGGTCAATGATCATATTGGATTTCTTCAATCTGCTATATAGTAATAAATGTGCGACGCTCATGATCAAGCGGTAAATTTCAGTTTTGGGGTGGTCTAATCTATCTATATTGTTGGAGAAGGCGCCTCCGATTGCAGTGTGGAAACATCATGTCTTGAGGTAGTGGGTCTTCGGGGGTTGCCTCGACCCCGCGTCACTCCGTCTTCAATAAAAGGCAAGTGCATTCCCTAGAGCGTTATTAGGGTATTACCGGGTTTGCTTGCGATAAGAGTATGAAAATTCTAATGATTTGGTTATGTTTAATAGCATATCTAGGAAGTTGTTCTTAGTGTGATGATGAAAGCGGAAAGTGATCATTTTGATCACATTGACATGATGCATTGCATGAGAGATTTGCACAGGAGACATTGGAATAAGATTTACCTCTTGTATGGGCTTGAGAATTGTTATATGTCTTGGTCGGTTAACCTTTGGTAAGTTCAAGAATTTTCCTATTGTTTATATGATTATGTGATATGTTATCATACGTGAATTTACTTCATTTGCATTGTATTTCATTATGAATTGTATAAATAAGTATGGGTATGTTGATACAAATGATAAAGTGATGAATGTGATTAAATGATAATGTGCTTGTTTATATTCATGTTTGTGTCGTGTTTTTAAACATGCCTATGGCCGATGTGGAGTTGAAATAGGATGAAACTTGTAGATCATTCATGTCACATGCATTTGCGCATTCATTACAGAAGAGGCGACCCATGTTGATGTGGGCCTCTGTACTCACACGTAGTGAGTACAAAAGTCCTACCTCGTAGTCCCATTCATCGAGGTGAATGGGAGCGAGTCAGTAAGAGTAGGCCCCGGCACGCGATGGTCGGGATTGAGGGTGCACACCGACGGGTGTGCACTCAGCTATACCGGTATACGCTATGTCAATGTGCATTATGAGCATGCATGGTGCATTCATTTTATGATTCATGAGAAAGAGGATGAGAGCATACAAGTATTGCATTGTGTGTTGAAATTGGTAAATGTTAATTGATGAGACTGGAAATGACAGGTTGAGTATTGAGTCGTGGACTCGTACTGAAATGATTGTTGAGGCATGAGTAAGGTTTATTTATGTTTCCGAGTTGGAGGTGGTAAGTAGGGTTAGTTTCTGCTTCTTTAACTGGATAATTTCAATTAAGTAATGGTTATAGCAAATGGTGGAGTTAGTCGTGTTCTTGCGTTTTGAAGTTATATGAATTCAAATTGCTCCCTTTACTTAGGGATGTCAAGTAAAGAAACTATTACCGTATGTCTTGAAGTCATTGTATTCTAATCAAATTCTTTACTTTTATGTTTGATTGCACTCTGTGAGTCATGGACTCACGCTTGTTTGTTTCTTGTTTTTAGGTACCTTGCGCATTTACTCGTTGGGTTGGGAGTAGAAGCACGCATACACGACTCGGTCATCACCACCGCATTTAATTAAATTGTTAAGCCGGTTGTAAATAATGGTGTTGTAATGTGTTGCTCGTCGTCTTTGGAGTTGTTAATTTCTATTGGATGTGTGATTGCTTATCTAAGGACCCGCTAGATGGTTTGATTCTATTTTAAGTGTTTGATATATTATATTCTCGCTATTGCTCTTTTGTCTCGCCGAGTGGATGTCCTAGTTTTAGGGAGGTGCCGAAATTTTGTAAATTTCGGTGGCTTAGTTTTTAAACCGGTTTTAAGAGTCGAGGTTAATTCTCGTCTCTTCACTAGAGGTGACATTAGTTATTCAGAGTTTTGGTAGCATCCGTGGCGTGTTTAGCGCCGGGGTGTTACACGCCCCCTTCAACCCTACCTGTAAGCCCTTCTCTTCTCATTGCTGCTGCCGTCTGCAGGCCTCCATTTTCTTGGTGGATGGATTCTTGGTCTGTTCTTGTGCAAGATTAGATATGCCTCACACGCTCTCTTTTATTCATAATTCCGGTTGCCTCGTCGTACTATATAATGGGTAGTACAAATCACATGTAGCCAATGATTTGTAGAGGGTGTTTCTTCTACTCTACTACGGGGTAAGCATAAATAAATACTAGTTAATTTGATCTATTGGATCGAAAAAATGAACACTCATATTGAATTTAGTATACCATAATATAGTTACCGGATTCGTTGTAGAGCCCCATCAATCATGAACTGGATATTGTTGGTAAAAAATTACGAAGTTCGACTTCTGAAATGTATGTGTGCCTTATAAAAATCAGCAGAGGGACTTCCGAAATGCTGGGAAGATCCCTTCATTTGGTTGTGTGATCCCAGATTTTAATCACAGAATCATGCTTTTACTTGGCATGCTTTTACTGGCTAAGTGATAGCAGAGGATAAGAAGAGAATGTATGTTACAGCTATTCCATTCCTGGTAATCATTCTCCTGTCTAGAATGGCTATAGTTTCTGAGATTGGTATTCTCTCCTACATGCATTCTGCCTTTATATTTGATATTATCAAATTCCAACCTGAATTTGCGATCAGTAAGTATTCTCATAATGTTGTATTGATTTCCTTCTCTGTGAATGCAAAGGGGCCAGTCAGTTCTTTTGGCTTGGGGACCTTGCTTGTGGGGCTTAGTGTTCAATGATGATTTAGGGACTGAAATAGACTATTTGTGACAATAAAACTTGACAGTTTATTACAGCTTGATTGATTAGTTCAATTGTCATCTTTCTCAGTATATGCTAGTTTAGACATCTTGTGCTTCTCGTTGTTTATCATCTCCTTATACTGTTCCAAAGAACTTCGCTCTGTTAATATATCTTGGTATTGCTTATTGTTCCGTCATTTTGTTATTGCCGATTGAAATTATCACTTAGTTGTCTCTTTGGTGACAATCTTGTCTCGATTCATCCACTCTGTGTAGATTTTAAGTAGACTAGTAAGTATTATTTCGTCAAGAGCTTATTAGATTTTATCATCTGTGCATACAAAATATACAATTGATTTGCTTTAAACCGTCAAGTAGTAAAATTGCAATAGAGGTAAGGTTGTCACAAATCGTCTATTGCTCGCTCTCGTGGTGAGGAGGGCCTTTAGGCAACGACATCCGAGAACACTCTAAATTTAAAACAACTTGAGCTAGATGCTACTTGATTTGTTAATGATCATGCCATTGTTGATATCTCCGATTGTGTGCTAATTCAATATGATACACTCGGTTATTATAAGTCAGTATGATATCTTGTGCTATTTTGATCATTCTGCTTCATGGTTAATTTTGATGGTTGGAATGAATGGATTGATAAAATTGCTAATACCGCATTTCTTACAACAATCCATTTGTGTCTGTCAAAAATCATCTTTAGACACTGTGGTCTTTGTCACCTATGAGTAAAGCTCTTAAATAAATAACTTTAAGTTTAGCTATGATTATTTCGAAACCTCCATTTGTGACTCGAAATGAACCATGGACAGGCACTTTAAGGATCTAATATAGTCCTCAGTTAGTACATCTTCTATCTTATTCCTGTAAAATAAAGAGAAGAGGTAAGCAAAAATCATAAATTTCTATCTTATTGAGTGAAGCAAAATAGTAGGGCTTTTGTCCAGTAAGCAATTGTTAGTCTGTCCTGTTCATATATGCTTTCGGCACAGTTATAGATTGTCAAATTGATTGATTTTCTTTCCCTCTCTGAAATATCTCCTTTTCTAGTGAGTAGTTCTAATGGAGCCCGAAACCAAGCCTATAATGGAGGAGAGCCCGAGTAGGTACCTTACCCTCCACTCAACCACCGAAGGTGCCGAGGCCTCCACCGCTGTTGCAGATGATGCTCCTGTTGCAGATGATGATCCTTGTAACATCCCGAAAAATGCAAATAAATAAAATTAAATATTTTGAATTTGAATGTTATTATTTCTGAGTTTTCTTGGCAATGTTGGTTTTATTTGAATTTTCATTGGGATTATGTTATGCATGGAAAATCAATAAAGAGAATTATTGAATGGATAATGGTAAAAAGATAAAAAGGTAACATTAAAATTTTGAAAAATTTATATTAAAATTTCTAAAACCTCAGGTAAACTTTTTACCTGATGAATTTTATTTTTACTGCGTGGTAAAAATTATTAATAATGGAAATGATCAACTTTGACTAGAAACAGTGTATAATCCGAATTAATTAAAAATATTAAAGATTTATCTGAATCTAAGAAAATTACCAAATCACCCATTCTACATGATTTACCTCTGGTAAAAATATCAAGGATTTAACAGGTTTTAAATTTCTCCAAATAATTCAATTACAGAGGCTCCAAAATTCGAAAAATCTTAATGTCAGAATTTTTATAAAATCCTGGAGCAATATCTTGAGCTGAAAATTTACATAAGGATCCTTAGCTCAAATTAATTTGAAAAACAAAATTTCAAAAAGTTTCAAAAATATTTGAGCTGTCTGAATATTCAAAAACAGAAAACTAATTTCTGTGCAGAGCAGATTGTCAGAATTTTAATAAAATCTGTGAACATTATTTTAATCTGAAATTTATACAGTGTCAAGATAATTGACAAACTATTGCACAAAAAAATTATAAAAAATGTTTGAGTGACGCAAGACCAGATTATTCTAGCCTTAACCAGCTCAGCTTGCTGTGCTTTTTCAGTTTTGCTCCACTGACCTGACTCCTTCACTGCCATGTGGGGCCGGTTCATTATTTAGGCCCACTTGCCAGCCTCTGCCTACTATCATCTTCTTCCTCCAGTGCCTGGTGCGCCGAGCGAAAATCTCGCGTAGCACTCTACGCCTACTCACCCTTCGCCCCTAGCCAAGTCAGCAAAGCCCGAGCATGTCCACAACTCTCCCACGCGGCTGGTGTCCTTTGGTCCACGGTGAGCTGCTGCTGTTCTTTCTTTGTCGTAACCGGTGAAGCTCCCGCCCGAGATAAGCTCAACCAGACCGGCTCATCCTCTACTTTCCCGCGGCTATAAAAGGCGCCGAGTTCTCACCTGAGTCGCGCTTTCTTTTTCCCTTCTCTTTCCCTTCTCTTGCTCAGCCAAAAACACCGAAAGCCTTGTTCTTTTCCGCCATTGCCAAGCATTTGGAGCTCGAAAAACCGACAGCAATTCTCGTGAAATAGACTAGCAAATCCAAATTAAACCGAGCAGTAGTATCGCGATACTCCAAGAATCAAAAGTCCCCAAAATTATTCAAGCTCCCCCGTGCGAAAACTCCCTACTGCCGTGCGCCCCTTCTTCCCCGTGACCGGCTACCGTGGGCAGACCTCTCCGGTGAGCTTCCGACCCCACCGGTAGGTAAAATGGAATCCCCCCAACTCCTTCATGCTTAATCCGGTGTCAATTTGAACCGAAACCACTTCATCTCCTTCCACCAAGCCGCCATGGACGCTGTTCCTCGAGCTCGTGGGCGCACTCTCTCAGTAGCTCTCTAGCCGAATCGATACCACCTGGATGCGCCTCGAGTTCCCTCTCCCCATGCCGTCACCGTCGCCGGAGCTTTGCCGGAAGATCGTCGTCGGCCAGCCCTAGCTGCTGCTCTGCTTTACCTCACTGCCGAACGGGCCCCCTTGTCTGTGACTCAAGAAAGCTCCAGTGCAATAGGTAAAGGCGCTTCCTCATGTACAAAAGCGTATTTTGATTTTTTTTTCATTTCAATTCCAAACCGAAGCCACTGTAGATATTAATATCTTGTGCAATTTTAATCAAAATTCGATGAGATAAATTTTATTATTCATCTAAAATCATAAAGAATCTAAATATACAAAAATATTTAGTTTTTGAACTTCAGAGCAATTTATTGGAATTAAACTTTGCTATAATCCCATTATGGTCTTTAATAAAAGTTTGTGCAGAATAATTCATAAAATATTGAAATGAATTTTTATATGGTTTTAAGATCAGAGTGAATTCAAATATGCAAAAATATTTTGAATAACAATAATGAATGAAATTGAAAATGCAAATTTAAACTAAAAGGGTCAAATATGCATTATACATAAAAAGTTTACAAATAAACTCAAAATGAAATAAAATTTATTTTTCTGAAATCCTTACACCTCCGAAACTCAAATATATGAAAATATTTAAATGTTCAACTCGGATTAGTTTATTTGCTATATGATCACTAGAAATCCATAATATGGCCATTAATAAAAATAAAGGCATAAAACTCATAAAATGATAAAATAATTTGTATTAATCTCCTAAAAACAGTAAGGATTCATGTATATAAAAATATTTAAGATAAAGATTTAATTTTCATTCTTTTAATGAAAGGAAATGCTATTTATAACAATAAGTAAATAAGTAATATATTGCAATTTAAGTAAAAATAATGCAAAACTAACTTAATGTTTCTAGAGTTGTACCCTGCTAATGTCTGAAAAATGAATTAAAGATCATGTACATTATAGTTGCAATCTCAATATAAAGTTGGCCGATTTAGCGTTATTCATCGTGGTCATTTAGGCTACTTCAGCAGTAGATAAAATAACTCGTCCAAATACTAAAATCTATGAAACCTATTTAGTAATGCTCTACAATGTTCATACTATCATATTCTATAGAAACAATCTTATTTCATTAAGGTTTGCATATTAAACCTATTAGCTCAAAAACCTTAAGTGTTAATCTCACATTTCGTTTCTTGCCGATTCCGAGTAACGTCAATTTTACTATACCACAAAAGTCTTTTCAACCATGAATATAATACTTTATTTAAATCCTAAAACTTATGGAATTAGCCCTGAAGCACTCTCCAAAGTATAGACTATCGTATTATGAAAAGATAATCTCATTTCACCGTGATTTGTATATTAATCCTGATGGCTTAATAACCCTAAGTATTCACGTTACATAAGTGCTAATATGAATGAATGAACTATTCATTTTGAGTATAAATGAGAAATCAGTTATTATAATATTTGTATCACCAGAACCTTCTCGAATATTGTGTAAATAATGTTAGTAGCCTAAATCAATAGATTAGCTTTGTATAACTAGAATATTGATTAAATGTTGCTTTGAATCTGAATCCTAATTAAAAGCAAGAATTCACCTTAAGCCTGAAATGATTATATCTATTTAATCCAAACAATCTTTGCATCTTGAATTCGTAAAATAAAATTAATAAATTCATAAAGAGCAATCCCTATTTCTGTGAAAAGTTTTATTTGTTCTTGCTATCTATTTTCCTTTTTGCCCTTATTGAAAAATGCCATTTGCTATATTTCCGTTGATCGACGTGTAGAACCTGACGTTATTGATTCCATCGTCGCCTTCATCAGTCGCAACCTCGACTTCGTCGTAAGCAAGGCAAGCACCCCTTTGACCATGTTGATCCCAATTTTATAAATGTTTTCATTAAATGTTTTTATTGCACGCGTATATTCATTAAACTCTGCTATATTATGGATTATGGTAGTTATACCTATGAATTCCTGAAACCTCCTTGATATAATGGATCTGTGAACCTTGATACCTTAGAAACATGGTTAGACAATATGTGATGTCACTCTGGTTATATACGATGTTTAATAAATATGCTTAGCCATGCTCTAGAATCAACGATGAATCAACGAAGATGATGATCAGATCAAAAGTTGTTTCTTGAGAAATGGAAAATGTGTTTGGGTATGATACCGTTGGATAATGGTTATTTTGGTTGAAAATCACAAAATAAAACTATGGTTTTGATGCGGCAATTATTGGCAATAGCCGGTTGTGCAAAAGGGATTGTACGCAGTGTAGGGGGAGATTATTGCCCGTGTCGGATTAAGGACCGAACATCGTGTTGTATGATCCAAGAAAATCCGTACAAACCACAAGTGCTGGGATGGGGTAGCCTTAAACCGATTAAGTTATCTAGTTTAACTTTGCATTTTGGAAGGCCGAAGTAGTAAGGGCTCTCCTTTCAAGGTTTGCTCGACGGGGTGCCCTCACCGAGGTGTTGGGAGCCACACTTTCCAATACAACGGTGTACGCCATACTTGGGAAGTTCCAACATTTCTATGCTCTGAGTTCTTCTATCATAGTATGGGTTCAACGTCCCGTCGCTGGTGCAAAGTTAATCTAGGTAATGTAAAGGTTTTCGTCATGACTCTCTGCGGCACACCAAAGGAAGTGTGCTAATAGCGCTGCACAAAGAGTTAAGTCATGTCTTGTGGGTAAAGCTGTACACCTCTGCAGAGTGTAAATCTAATCGATTAGCCGTACCCGCGGTCATGGGTGTCTTGGCGAACTGATGCGAGTTAGACTTTGGTATTTTCTAAAATGGGTTTTGGGTTGGAACTTGTTTTGAAACAGGTTATGATTTCATATCAATGGATTGATATTGGTGAATGATTATGTTCTCATGTCAATGGGACGACATTGATGGATTTTATGATTGGATTATGGATTTGGATGTTGAATTATTGGATATATAATGGACTGTGAGTATTTCTTATGCTTTACTTATTTCATATTAAACTTGCTCTCATAAATTCCGTTTGCAAATAACTTGATTTACAAATTAAATTTCGCTTTATGCAAATTAACTGTATTAGCCTCCTTTGATTTAGCCTGCATATATAATAGGATTCGCATAAGTCTTGCTGAGTACGCAAGTACTCACCCTTGCTTAATTTGTGGTTTTTAGGTGGATAAGTCAGTGAAGCTTCGGAGTTTTAATTCGTCGTAGGTTGCGGGATCTTCAACGTGATTTATCTAGGGATTTATGCCTCGTCAGTTGCCTGCGGGATGGATGGGCACACTACAAGGCCTTGCTTCCACTACAAGAAACAGGGGAAAATTCGTGGGTTTTTTTAAATTCGTGGGTCCAAAAAAAACCCACGAATTTACAGATTTAAATTCGTCGGTTTACAAAATACCCACGTATTTAATTAAATTCGTGGGTCAAAAAAAACCCACGAATTTATCATTTAAATTCGTGGGTTTACGTCTAGACCCACGAATTTAATTAATTTCGTGGGCCCGTTTAACCCACGAATTTAAAACGTTAACCCTAGCTGACCTAACCCGCCCGATCGATTCAATTCGCTTCTCACTCTCTCTGTCGCTCTCCTCTCCCTCTCACTACCCTTGCCTCCTTCCCCATGCCGCCCTTCATGCTGCCACCGCCCTCACCGCCACACCGCCCCGCCCCGCCCGCCACGCCCCCTTGTCTCCCATCACCCCTTGACACCACGCCTTCGCCGCCACGCCGCGCCATCGCCCGTACGCCACTCATCCGCCACGCCGCAACACATCCATCCTCAATTCTGTAGTCCACGTTAGGAGGAGAGACCAGGTAATCCTCGAGCTAAACCAAAGGTTAACACCCTTTTTGCATGCTTGAAAGGAGTTTTTGCATGCTTTTCTTGACTGTTTAGCAAAGTCCAGAAATATCCTGAAAGTCTCCCTCACTTGGGTTAACAAAAGGCTAATGGTCACTATGATAAGAGAACTCCAATAGGATTTCAAGCATTGGAAAGGAATAGGATGCTTGAGTCCAACCGGTGACACATTGGTTTTGTATAGAAGCAAGATCAAAGATAGTTTGTTCCCCAAGATTTGCAATGGACATGTTTTGTCTGTTCATGCGTTAAGAAGGTCAAGAAAGGCTTGTATTACCTTTGCAGGTTCATTTCGTTAGTGTGGTAGAGGCCCCAATGAAACAAATTAACCGATCCTCCCATTTATCCTAATATACTTACCTCATGTACCTACCGATGCCACGACGTAATAACAGATGAACCAGTGCCCTTCACGGATACGCCGTAAAAAGTCGAAGAAGGATTGCACGCCTCAATGAAATGCGAGTCGCAGTAGCGATTCTACGCCGATTTACTTTTGATATGTATATTTTGTAAGATGTGCTTGATGAGTGGAAGTGGAATGACCTGTTTGATATGGTACATGAGGAAGCGCAATTTTGGTCACGGTCACAAGAAGCTTCTCTTTTCTCTTAAGAGTGCCACTAGTTTATTCGCTTTCTTATGGTAATTTCTCCTTTATTTGTTTCAATTTGTACCTTTGCACTAATTTCTCCTTTATTTGTTTCAATGCCATGCTGAGAAGAATGTCATATTTGAGTTCTATTTCCTTGAAAATTATTTGTAGACCTGTGTACTAACTCTTGTCAAATTTGAACAGATGAGTATGTTCAGGCATCAGGTTGACAAGCTAAAAGGCAAGTTCAATGAGTCGTCCTCCAAAAGGTCGAGGAGCAGGGTTCCGATGCTCAGACTCGACGGGCGGCAATATATGTTTCTTTGGGGCTGATATTAGACAATGGCAGAGCAGCCCAGAGGTGCTTCGATGAGCAGCACGAGAACAATGGGGAGCAGCCACAGCGGAGACGAGGGGCAGTGGGGGTTCGTGACGAGGGGGTGGGATGTGAGGACGAGGACTTGGGCGAGGCGACGACGAGGAGGACGTTGGGGGTGGTGGCGGTGGGACGACAGATGCAGACGCCGAGGCTGAGGCAGCAGCAGATGCGGAGTTGGCGGCGACCTTAGAGGGCGGGACTTCTTCGGGTACCATCAGGTATATGCGTAGTATTGGATTAGCATTTAATATCCATATTTACATTGTAATGTCTATGAACTAATGATTTGCATTTCAGGTTTCGTAAAAGCGTCTCAGTTCGTCCGAGATGCAACCCGGCCGATAGGAGGTTGATAGAGCTACACGGGAGCAGGTAACAGTTATATCTTTCATGTCTTTTCTTTTAGCATGAGCTAAGTGACAACTTATTGTTTTCATGCATCTTTGTCTTGTATTTTGTTGTAGGCACTGGAAAGAGCCGGGTTGGACTGGGAGGGGCCACATTACAAAGGTTAACGCCGGTTGGGAGCCCTTGGCGCTACTACTACCCCTGGCATGGTTGAGTCAGCAGGATAGATTCATGCCCACAATCGAAGCACTGGCGTTGAAGAATAACGTGGAAGGAAACGAAGACAACCAAACATGTCGTATGCGATGCTGGCTTCAGGTGAGTTTATGCGTACGTATTTACTCTATTTGAGTATTGCTTTAAATGCAAATACAATTTGACAATGTGTAATCTATGCAGAGAGGTTCCGCTTGAGAACGAAGACGACATTACAATCTTGTGAAGAAGGCCAAAAGCGTCTTCAATAGGGCGGCACAAAAGGTTGTCTGAGATTCGCTCAAAGAATGCACGGATTCAAGCCGTCATCCATTTTTACAAGAGGGTGAAGAAGGTGAACATGAGAAGACCAGAGGCGAGGAGGATACACCTGACAGAACAAGAGTATCTCCAGAGCTCGGTCGATTGGATAATGAAGGACATGGAGGCTTGGAGGTGGATGTAAGATCTGGCGCTCGGTGGATTTTCAAGAAAAATCAAATAGAAATCGAGGGAACAGAAGAAGTAGAATGGGGAAGCACAAGTACGGCGCAGACGGACACATTGGCCTAGAGCAACGCATGGTAAGTATCGGTATTATAATTGTTAGTGAATTTGTCACTATGTTTCTAACTTTGCACCGTAGGAGGCTGAAAGTGGGAGTACTCCCACTTTTGTCGAAGTTTACATCCGGGGGCACCGAGGCGAGGATCCACAGAACCCGGATGCTTTGTGCGACGACCAGGCTACTGCGAGGATGGTAAGTATAAATGACACAATATGTTTGTGCAAATTTACATCCGGGAGCACCAATATGCTGTTTTGCAGACGTCATATGCAGAAGAAATGACACAACGTCATGGGCCGGAGTTTGATTGGAGGGCCGCGCCGGTCGATGTGGAAGCGTTGTACCACGCTGGAGGGGGCCTAAAGCATGGGAGGTTCGTTAATAAAACGGATTTTTATTGTTTTCGCTCTACGAATAACAACAATGTTGCATGGTCACATTTCAGTATGTATCGTTTGTAGGTGGGCCATGGGGGACGGAGTTGTGGACAGCGATCGTCGTCCACGAGGCTCGACTTCGTCACAGGGGAGTACTGCTCGCTCGTCGAGGACCACACGGGAAGCACAAGCGCAGGAGGATGCTCGTCAAGCGCGAGAGGAGGCTCGTCAAGCGCGAGATGAGGCTCGTCAAGCGCGAGAGGTCTCTCGTCAAGCGCAAGAGGTCTCAGAATACATGACAATGTATCTGCAGGTACAATCTCAACTTTAAACAAATCGCTCAATTGTACATTTGTGATTAAAATCTAACAAACAATCTATATGCAGCAACTGTCACAATCTCTTGGATCTCTTGGACCTAACGTGCCAGCGTTTCGCCCTCCTGTTATGGCCCAGGTAAAGATACTTGAGTTCATTACTCTCTAATTTACTTAGCTCGTAAAATCACGTTCCGCACATTTGCAGCCACCACCACAAGGAGAAGCATCACCTACTGGGATGCAGGCACCACCCCTAGGAGATGCACCTCAGGTTATATGAAATTGTCACATGCATTCTTTATTTTTAAAAAACTCTATTCTGTATACTTTATATCACAAACTATGATCCACAGAGCTCCCAGCCTCCTCGTCCTTTCTACATGTTCACTCCACAGATGCAGCCACCTTCTGTAGGAGAGGCACCACAGGTAAAGACGGATCGGTTCAATTCGTTATTCAAAATTTGAACTAATGATTTATATGTCGCATAATGTACCTGTCTATGCCTTACAGGGCTCCCAGCCTCCAAACCCGTTCTACATGTACCCACCACCTATGCCAGGCCAAGGAATGCCTATGTACTTCAACCCGTGGGCCCTGCAGCCACCTCAGATGACACCACAGGTATTTGTCTATTCACTGATGCTTAGGTGCTTATGATGGTATGAATATCAAACATCCACATCATTACTTTCTTTAACAGTATACTTCACACATTGAACCAGATTCGGTGCTAATCTAGTAAGGCTTAATCCATCTAACCAATTATCAATCCAAAATAGTGTGTTTCTCCCATAGCCAACAATAGAGATGGTGGACGCTCGGAACATTGCCAAAACTTCCATTTTATTATGAAGGTTTAAGCCTGGCCAAGGTCTGCTCTAAAAAAAATGCCAGCTAAACAGGCTTGAGATATTAAATCACTAAGGACATCCATGATTAAAATAAAGAAAAGGGGCGAGAGGGGTCTCCCTGCCTCAGCCCACTGCCATGCCAAATTCTCTCCCCAGGGCTACTATTAATCAAAACTTTTGTACTTGAAGTAATAAGAATAATAGCAATCCAAGCTCTCCATCCGGGTCCAAAGCCTCTAGCAACCAAAACCGCCAAAAGAAAGGGCCATGCAACCGAGTCAAATGCTTTTGCTATATCCAATTTTAAAAAATGAGCTGGTTTCTTTTTCTAATAAAACAACCTAGCCAATTGCTGAACAAGTAAAAAAATTATCCTGGATAGACCTACCCTTAATAAAAGCACTTTGGTTTAATGCCACCAACTCATTGAGCCTTGGAGCTAATCTTGAGGCCAAAAGTTTTGAGAAATCTTGGCAAAACTATGAATCAGACTTATCAGCCTGAAATCCTTCACTTGAAGTGCATCTTCCTTTTTGGCAAAAGAGTTATGTAAGCTTGATTCAAATAGTGGAATGAGGTGCTATCTAAATGGAACAATATATCTAAAGCCGCAAGAACATCTGATATACTTAGGATATGGAGTGGAATACTGAAATATCACTTTTTAACTTCCGAATAAACTTCTTGCTTACTTAAACTATGCATGTTAGAAGGGCTTATTAGTAGAACCTTCGCCTCATTGGGTACTATGTAAGTATTAAGTTGGCATTGATTTATTCATAAAGTTTTATCTAGTTTTAGAAGTTGCAACTCTATTTTATTGAACGTAAGCCGTGTCAAGATCAAACATCAGCACAAACATTTCTCCTTTTGGTTGGATATGCCCCTAATGCAACCATTTATATATCAATGTGCCCATGAAATTTGGTGCCAGTATAATCTGCAAGATTATGTGTTTTAACTTTCAACATTTTCCTTCATATAGATTGTTGCCACTGCTTCTATTGAATGCTTAAAAGATTAGTCTTGAACTTGCAGGTTTCTGGGTCACGCCCTCCAGCACGTACTAACGACGACATCATAGAAGACATCTGCAACAACGCCGGTGGTGGTGGTAGCACCCACAACTCCAACAACCCCGAGGCATGAATTCCATTGTGAGCTCAAGTGGTGTATTACTGTTGGACTTAATGACTTGTTGTGATGGATAGCTTGTAATCGACTTATTGTGATGGACTTATTGTAATGAAATGTGGATTGTATCTATTGCGGTTGTAATGTATTGTACGTCATTGCGTAGTTTACAAATTGCCGTTGGATGTGTGATTGAATATCTAAGGATCTACTAGAATATCTCCTTCTGGTTTGAGAGATTGATATATATATTCTAACTGCAAATATTTTTTTGTCTGCTGAGTGGATGTCCTATTTACTAGAGAGGTCATGCCGAAATTTTGTACATTTCGGTGACTTAGTATCAGGAAAATATGAACATAGCTAAGGAAGAAGGCTTGGAGAAGAAATTCAAGTTGACAACTACAATTGGAACGACAAACATGCACTTGTTTGACTCAGATGGTAAAATTCGAAAGTATGACACTCCGGAGGAAAGTAAGTATCTAGCATCTACCTATTTTGTTGCTACAGATCTGTTTTTTATATATGTTGTTCTATTTGCAGAATACCATGGAGGACCATGCTCTTGGCCAAGTCTCGGCGCTCATCGCCTTCAAAGGATCAATTCCAGGAAGCAATGCTGCGGGTTTTTCTCCTACGGCAAATAGTGGGTTGGTGACTTGTCCTAACTCCTTTTTCTTCATGGCGCTCAATACACTACATATGTTTTTCATACTAAATCTCATAAACTCTATGTTTATGGAAAAGTGGATATCCATATTATGGCATCAAAAGATTCATGATTCATGCAAAAGAAGATAAGGTTGAACTGAACTTCAGAGCAATGATTAGCTACCAGAGGAGATGCATGCCATTCTATTCATCTGGACCTCTCAACTACAAACTTTTATCTTATTTTCTGAGTTTGAGCAGTAACTTTTGGAAATGATCAAAAGGATAAATAGCAATGGTAACCATGTTCCAGTATTTTATTACTTTATCTAAATCACCGTTTGTCTCCATCAGATCCACAGCTCACAATGGACTATGCCCTTCTCCTCGATTATATGTTGGAGATTTCTCATACAACTTTCTTGTTGGAAAAATCCCACCTTGTTTGAAGTATCTTCCAAGGTAGTACTATTACATGAAGTACGTGCCATTATTACTGTATATCAGTTGAAGTCTATCCATTTACTCGGCTCATTTGCAGGTCAAGTTTCCAAGGGAACTGCTTCCAGGATAAGTACTCTATCCGACAACGAGCTTTCCAAATTTGTACAAGTATGTGACCTGGCTTATAGCTTTTAGCATAAGTACTGCAGTATTCACTAAAAGATTGATAGATTTCTATTGTTATTGCATGGTTTACTTTGAAGTGGAATCATCTAATTACTAGAATACTAAACATCATGCTTATGATTGATATCCATGAGACCATGACGCACTTCTAAAATTTCTATGGAGTTTACCATCACTATGTTTATGATAGACAACATTTTTCCTTTCTTTAGCTATAAATAGAATAGTCCTTTACATTGCACTGCTTATGCAACATGGCCTATCAAACTATACCGAAATTCTAGCACCAACAATATGGATTGCAGTTGTTTACTATATAAGTAGTATTTTGTAGTTGCCCAAGATCATATTCTACTTCCATTGACTGAAATCCGCTCATTTGTTATGGGTGGTTCTACAGCTGGCCAGCGAAGTGGTGGAAAGGGATTCAAACATCCCACTTCTGAGCATAAGCATGAAAGAGCGCAGCAGCCAGCTTGGCTTCTTGTTTTAGAAATTGCAACTGGTGTTCTTCTGCTTGTTTTTGTGATCACTGGTGCAATTACTGCTTCCAGAATCTGCAAGCTAAAGCCTTCTATAAGAATATCCTCGTGGAATAGATCAAAAAGTTGGAGCGACGAGATAACAGTATTGATTGGTTAGTATTGAGTTTATCATAGAAATAGAATATTTGATAACTTGATTAGTTTGCTTTCTGTTGTGGTTAATTTTTTTCATTCTTTCTTCAGATTCTGATAGTTGAGATGTTAAACATTCTGTAAGACATGCTTATAAATCATGATGCCCTAGAATATATGCTTACTTACTACCTTTTGCCATATACAAATATAACTTGCAGATGCTAAGATGATGAATCTGAGCAATGGTGGAGCAGAGGCTAAGATAGATCATGGTGGAGCAGAGGCTAAGATCATGGTGGAGCAGAGGCTAAGATGATGAATCTGAGCAACTTGCAGATGCAACAGCAGTTATCTGCCCATAACAGGGATAGCTCAAATGAGAGGGCTGTGAGGCCACCCATGACAATGAGCAATGGTGGCCAAATGATGCATATGCCGCAAAGTTCTGGACATGTCAATAAGATTCCTGAGCAGCCCAATCCAAAGAATGTTCTTGCAAGTTCAGAAGCGACTCAGATGCAGTATGCAAGACAGTTGCAGCTGGCTAACCGAGCTATCAAGCCGACAAAGAACTCTCGGTGAAACAGGAGGATCACAGGCTTTCTGGAGACGTGCTTGTATATAAACATCCTGGGTTACATTTTGGTGATATACATGTCTTGACAGCAAGGTATATTAGCGGTCTAGAGGAGGTTGTGGGATATTCCAAATATGCTATACTTTTTCCTACTTCTGGAAAACGGTCTTTGGCCGATGAGATGGCCAATAGTGATTTTGATGGTGACATGTACTGGGTCTCGAGAAATCCAAAGGTCAGTTGACTGCTAATTGACCTTTTACCATGAAATTTCTTTGGAAATTATTTTCTTGGACGAGCCCCTACTCTTCTCTTTATGCTTAATTATCTTTCATCGTCAACAAAATCCATAATAGAGTGATTGATTATCTAAGGATCTGCTAGAATGTCTTCTTTTGGTTTGCGAGATTGATATATATATATTATAACTGCAAATGTTTTTTTGTCTGCTGAGTGGATGTCCTATTTACTAGAAAGGTCATGCCGAAATTTTGTACATTTCGATGACTTAGTATGAGTATGGTCAAATTGAGTTGCCAATCCGCTGAGATGACGCAAGTGTGTTCCTTGTGATAACTTATTCAATCATAATACTGAGAACTTACTTGCACTTTTTCAAAAAAGAACTTACTTTCTGTAACTGGCCATAGCTCTAGTTGTTTAGGTTTAAATCTGGATTATCTGGATCTCTAGGGCATTATTCTTACCACTAGAAGCTATTATACCTCAAGCGGATTTATTCTATTATAGTAAACCACTAGAAGCTATTATACCTCAAGCTAATATGCTATTGAATTTGAAAAATAGTGTTGCTGTTAAACTTTTGGGGCTTTTCTACAGAACTATCTCTTCATAGCTTACATGCTGATTTATCTCTTTAGTTAGAGTTTATTAACTACAGAACTAACAGCTTGGTAACATCCTCCATATTTTTTTTGTACAGATGCCTAATAAATTCGTGAGCCCTCTACAGCCCACGAATTTATCCATTAAATTCGTGGGGATTTGCTAGCCCACGAATTTAGCCATTAATTTCGTGGGCATCTTAGCCCACGAATTTATCCGTTAAATTCGTGGGTATATTCAGCCCACGAATTTAATTGTTAAATTCGTGGGTTTTTTCAGCCCACGAATTTAATTAAATTCGTGGGTTTTACCATTTCACCTAATTTAATTAAATTGTGGGTTTCTAATCACCACGAAATTAATCATTAAATTGTGGGTTTTTTCAAATTTCAATTTATGATTAAATTCGTGGGTTTTTCTAGTAACCCACAAATTTAATTTAAATACGTGGGTACCCACAATTTAATTGATTAATTTCGCCGAGTTAAATTCGTGAACTAAATTGACGGTTTGCCCACAATTTAACTTAAATTGTGGGTTTTGGCTCAAATTGTGGGTTTTTGGCCCACTAATTTTTCCCTGCTTGTAGTGTTCTTTTGTTGCTATATGCTCAATTGTAAGATTCTTTGTATATTAGTTTCCGCTTAATTAATATATTGTATGGTTGTGATTCCAATTGTTGTAAATGTGCGTACTAGCTCTTGATCCGAGGACTAGTATCGCAAGCACATGAGATTTCCATTTTGCATTCTATGTGAAAATGGGGTCATATAATCTGTTGCAAGACGCCGAGGACGAGGAAAACTAAGAAGCTCAAGGCGGTACACCATCTCGGAGGTCTCAGACATCTGGGGCCCTTGTTGCACCGAGAAAAATAGCAAAGAAAATACTGAGTCAACATGCGTACATCGAAGAGAGAAAGTGCCAATCACCTATTCGGATTGGCATAAAGTGCCCCGAGCCACCAAAGAGGATCTGTGGATGAGCTCAAAGGAACCTTGAATTCCCAAGGAGTCGAAGAACTCGTAAGGCGTCGCGATGCATTGATGACCATGGATGCGGCGTGGAGAAACTTCAAGGCGAGGCTGAACGTAAATTATGTGAAGCAAAACCGGTCAGAGCGGGCTTCAGGTCCGTGGTGTTTGAATGTAGTCAGTAAGTCTAGAATGAATTAAAATTTTGCTGTATAAAAGTAGAAACATGGTTTAGGTTAAACCTTTAAAATGTGGCCCTAGGGCAATAACCATAAAACTTGACGTAAAATGGTTAAATAATTTAAAATTTGACACACACTGATGCACAGTAGGAAAGGGATGGGTTATCGTTGCATTATGCTGCATTACCTATTTTGTGATTGATGCTATGATGATACATGATGCTATGTTATATGTTAGTCTTGTCGAGGCTTGATAGCATATATTATTGCTAAGTTTATGAAGTTATTGGTTTGACTAGTGGGATCTTTTGGGATTCTTTTGTGCCAAAGGATTTTGGTTTGTTAGTTTGGGCCGTGTTAAAGCCTCATTGGTCGTGTGGCGCTTAAGAGCCAAAGACCGGAGGGTTCATAACCGGGTGAGGAGAGCCATTGTTCCTTTGTCGTAAATTTAGAGAGTTGATGGAATTTATTTTGGGTTTTATCTTCTTTGGACTTCTCGGATTTAAGACCAAGGAAAAGAGTATCATTTTGCACCTCTTTCGGTTGCTATGCCGAGAAAGTTATGGATTTCTTCGTGTTGTCGTTCTCCGAGTTGAAGTTTTGGATTTGGGGCTTTAAAGGAAAAGTGTTATTCGATCGATTCGCTTTTCTTTTCCGTGAATTGATTTGTGTAACTCCTTTCCTTCAGGGAATTTTGGAGTTTGATGAGTGGTTTGGGGATCTGTTGAATGACTAGGCTTGAGTCCTGTCATTTTCTAAGTCTTTTGAGAGTCGAGCTTCCTTGGGAGTTTTGGTTGGCTTTTCTGGAAAGGAAAATATGACAGTCAGAGTAAATTGTAGGTTGATTGAAGGTTTTCCCATAGAGGATTAGTAGAATGCTATGTTGTTGGGATAAGGTGGTCAACCCTAATTGGATAGATGGCAAGGTTTATTTTGTGGGTCATGGTGATCCACGGTTATAAGCGAGTTTATGTAAGGTTAGAAAAGTATTTGTTGAAGAAGTAATAACAAGTTTAGTTGAGGAACTTGTTACATAAGTTGATGGGGTTCAATTGTCTAAATCATTGGAGACTTAGATAATTGATCTTGCGTTCGTCCTATGGTTGACGACTAGGAATTTTGGATGGCAAGTTAATCTTTTGAAGGCTGCTTTGAAAAGCGATGTTTTTGAAATAGATTAAGAAGTGGTATTGATGGACAGGTTGAATATGGATACAATCTTAACCTATTGTCCTCAATAAGTATCCTGAGGAAGAAAGAGTGCTTAATCATGAATCGATGTGATGAAAAAAAATTTTGGGACTACTTCAATTCATTGAATCACGCCACTCCGTGGCCGTGGTTAATTATTGGCTCAAGATATGCGTACAAAATGTACACTTAGCGTGTATGAATGGATGGTGCCTTTTTAGCACCTGGACCTTGTTGTCTTTGAACTTGTTATCTAAAAGAAATGAATAAATGTAACGGAAAATGTTGGAAGCTCTTGAGTGAGAGATAATGGTATCAATAGCTCGATTGGAGTTGGATTTAAATAAAATAGGAATGATTTGGGTGAATGTTTCTAAAAAAAAGGGTGAAGCTTATGATTAAGTCGTAAGTGAATATTGTTATTAAAGTGGGTTTTGTTGAGTCATAAGTTCCCCTTTCTTTTGAAAGAAAATTGGTGGTGTGTATAGATGTTGGATTCCGGGATCGGTTTGCTATCCCCTAACTGTTTGTTTTGGGATTAAGTGTGAGAGGTTTTGCTTGGGTAAAAGCAAGATGATCTTCTTTGGATTAATGTGTTGTGTTGCTTTTTAATCGAGTGATTCTTCGATGTGATCTTTCTTAAGGTGAGAGGATTGGTTTATGCTGTTCAGAGAATGGAGTTCTCTTCGATTTCGTGTCTGCTTGTGAAGTTCTCTTCTCAGTTGAGTATTCGCTGATTTTTCTCTCGTCAGTTTCTGGTTTTGCCTTCTTTGGGTGAAGGCAAGGAAGACGAGTTTAGTGTCGTGTTAGACCTGGTTGTGAGGACTGAGGTTCTATGTCTTTGTAAGAGTAAGGGATATGTGATTTCGTTGTTTAGCTTGTTTGGGAGGATCAATTTGATCGCATTGATTTGAAATTGATAAAAGTGGTTCTTGAGATGTTCGAGATTTGAATTTGCCTTTGCGATTTGGCTTAGGAAAGGAAATAGAGCGATCATGGGTTTTTGTTGAATTTTGTCCAACGTGATGTATGTGGTTTATTGGTTTAAAGAGAATTGTATCTCTTTGCATTCTAGCTGGAGTTAAAGATTATGACTGTTCATGGTGTCGTGTTGAGTATAATAAGGATTTATACTCTTAGGTTTGATTATGTGAGTGAAAGATGGTGAGGGCGAGACCCTCTTAAGAAAAGAACTAAGTGTAGTTTGGTATTGATTTGCGATCCTAGCATGAGCTAGGCATTGACCTCAAGTAGTTTAGAGGTGATTATGATGGAGCCTTGTGATGTCGATTCAAATTCTTTTGGGTGGAATCAGTCATTAAATGCTCTATTTCCGTAAGTTGGTCGGAACCCTCGGTTTCATGGGTTAGATTCAATGCGTGTCAGTCGGAAATGGATGGTTCGGTTGAAAACCTTTTGTTGAGTGATTGCCTTGTTGCATGAGGCAAGCTTAAAAGTAGGTCAAGTTTGATTTTGGGTTATGAGGGAATTTGATTGTTGCCCTGAGGGGCTAATCAATTCAATAGTAAAGAATGATTTTCTTTGATCCTGTTGAAAGGATAAAAGTCGTGTTTAAATTCTTAAGGGATCCGGCGTTAATTGGTTAGTAATAGTGGTATATTCGGATTCGGTCAGAAGTTGTTAATGGTTATGTGGCTATAAAGGTTAACTATTGAGAAGAAATGTGAATCAGGGTTTCCTTGTTCTTAGGGGATTTGGGTCTAGAACCCCAACTGATCAATCGAATAGAATTCAGTGTTGTGCTTAATAGAGTGTTGTGGCTTGTGTTAATCGTATTATCATGAGTCGTTGGTTGGTGCTATGATTTAGGAGTTTTGGCTGTCTGCTCGGGTTTAATACCGTCTGCGTGTGGGGGATATAAATTCTTAAGTGGAAAGGAGGTGACTCGAGTTTTGGAGTCCCATGCGTGGGAAGTTTGCAACTTTGTTCTTTTTGGATGTTTTCGCTTTATCAATTGATTCCCGTTGTTCTTGTTGGAGTTCTTGTGGTGTTCAGAATTCGAGGTCGAATTCTGTTAAAGGGGGGAAGAGTATAATACCAAAAAAAAATGTGTAGCTGAAATCTCTCTCTCTCTTTCTTCAAATGGGTGGCTGAAAATTTATGGAGGAGCATCCTTTTTTTTTCTTTTTCCCTAGCTCTGTCGACTCCCTCACCTCTCCTTTTTGGCTCGGCAGCTCCCAAGGGCCAGTGCCTTCTCCTCCCTGCGCCATGCCCTCTGGGCCGAGCCCTTCCTTCCCAAATTAAGGCAATACGCTTTGTCTCTCTGGCCGAGCCCTCCCCCAATGAATCCCCTGCGCCACCTCCCGGTTCCTACTCCCGTCGTGACCCAAATTTCAAAGCGGCATGCAATCGCCCTGCGTCACTGGTGCTCTGTGCTATGATCAGAAGAAAGGCTGCAGAAGTTCGAGAACATACCATATGGGCAAGGGCACCAGACAACGCGTATATCTACCATGCCTGTTTTTTTTCCTCAGTTGGTATCCCCAGGTATTGGTGGAACATGCTGACCGTGTACTGATGTTAGCTAGGTTGGCTTTTGAAGGTTCAGATATTGCTGCTAAGGCCATTTATTATTGTTAGTTCATGAAGTATATGTGACTGGACTCTTGTGTTTTACTACTTGCTGTCTTTTAATCAGTTTAACCTCCCAGCTTTATGTGCTATTTGCTTCGCTTGTCTCAGAGAAAAAACAAACGAGGGAGAGCTGCTAATGCAGTGAAAGCAGTGTATTTTTGCAAAGTTTACTTCAAGACATACATTAGCCATTTCCGTTGAGCTATGAGTTGTCAAGAACATAATATGCTTTGGTAGTCTAGATAGATCTACATGGATTCTATCACGCTTTTCGCTTTCTATATCGAGCTGAAAATACTATGAGATTGATGTGTTTTAGTTTCTCAAATGACGGTTACTGTTGATATATACACTGAAAGGTTCAATGGGTGCTATATAACTGAAATGATGTTTTCCACATGATATGGGCCAGGGCCTAATTCAGTTGGTAGATCCATGGTTGAAATCAAAGTTTAGTTGTGTTAGTTCGAATATTTCACCTTGCCTACTTTGTTTACTCTTCATTCTTTATCTAGAAATAGTAAGGTTGATTCGTGTTTTTAAAGCTGAATACCATTCTACCTCCTTTACTCTATATTGAAACTGAAGAATAAATGATGCTTTGCTATATAGGACAGAGCAGCATAGAATTGTCGAATTCGCCGTTGCTGTATAGCAAACAGTACTAAGCACTTTATCATCTGTGATAATTTTTGTTCCATAAGAGCACTCGGGTGAAATAATATAGCTGTTTGACAGTTCTCCTTTTTACCAGAGTTGCCTACTTGCCTTCATTGAAATACCTCATCTTGATCATCTATGCAAGAACGTGAGGGTTGGTGGTTTCTAGCGCCGCAATGGGCCATCAGTTTCTCACCGAGGTTAAAGGCAAGTGCAACCCGCATATCTCTGGCAGGGTATTTAGTTCATTGCTTGTGTTATGCATATGCTGACCCTATAGTTGCATTCGTGTTTATAAACTCTCTAGTAAGGTAATTGTCTTTTAATGAAAAGGGTAAGTAATCCGATTCAAGTGCATCGTTGTTTGAGCGCGTTATGATTTGTTTGATGAACTTTGTGTGCCTTGCCATCATGGCATTATGCTGCATCTCTGGATTGAATGTTATGTGCGTTGTTTGATGAATTCCGTCTAGATGCCGTGATGATATCTTGCTAAATATTATATCCATATTCATGCTCGCTAGTTTGATAGGGCTAGTGGGAATACTGAAGGTATGGAATTGGATTGCAAAAATGGTTGATTTATGATCAAGATAGATGGAATTAGTAATTGCTCGAGTATTAGTGATGTGAGTATGAATATGAATGTTGAGGAGGTGATTATGAGTGTTGGGAATGTGATTATGAGTGTTGAGAATATGAATATGGAGGTTGATAATTTGGATATGATGTTGAGAATGGTAATTTATGGATGTGAAAATGAATGTAGTATGCAAATTTGTTTTGCGTCGATTGCATTTGTGCATTCATGATGGAAGAGGCGACCCATTCGATCAGGGCCTCTGTGCTCACATGTAGTGAGCACGAAAGTCCTACCTGTAGTCCCATATACGTGGTTGTATGGGAGTGAGTCAAGAAGAGTAGGCACCCTCCACCACGGGGTGGAAGGGGAATGAGAGGTGCACACCGACGGTGTGCACTCGCCATACCCGTATGTGCTAAAGAGGAGATGAGCATGCATGATGCATCATATGCATGGAAATTGTGCAATCTGCATTGCATTGTCAATGATGGATCATGTTTTATGAGTTGATTAGGATGTTTGGATATGAGATTCTTCTTTTGTATGGTATATTTGCATCTGCATTGTATTAACAATGACGGATCATGTTTTATGCATTGGAATTGTTAATTGTTGATTGATGTGAATGAAGGCATGGTTAATGTCGCATCATTTAGCATTTCATTGCACCGCATTGGATTTGTTAATTGTTGTTTTACGTGACTGAAAGCATGACTGCGTTGCATTATTTATCATTTCCTGGCACTGCATTGAAATTGTAAATTAATGATTTTTGGGAATGGAAGCGTCAAATGGAGGATTGAGTCGTGGACTCATCCAGACTGGATTAACGAGGCATGGGTAATGTCTCCTTGCGTTTTTCTTGTGAGTTGAGCTGGTTGTGGTAAGTGGAGGTAGGTACTGCTTCTTGTACTTGATTAATTTCAATTAAGTATTGGTTATGGTAAATTTTAGAGTAAAGGTAATCCAGTTGAATGTATTTCGATTCCTTCTGATTTGCACTTTTTTGAGTCTTAGACTCACGCTTGTTTGCTTCTGCTTTTAGGTACCTTGAAGTCGCTCGTCGGGTTGGGAGTAGTAACACGTGCACGACTACAGTCTCAACATTTTACTTAACCAATTTATCAAATCTGGATGTAATTAATGTTATTGTAATTTATTATTCTTCGTGTTGAAATTTGTTAAATGCTGTTGGGTGTGTGATTGAATAACTAAGGACCTGCTAGAATGATATTAAACTACTACAATTCTTTTGTCTGCTGAGTGGATGTCCTCTGTTCTAGAGATGTCATGCCGAAATTTTGTAAATGTTGGTGGCTTAGTTTCTAAGCCAGTCTTAATAGTTTAGAGGGTTGGTAGCATCCGTGGCTCGTATGGGCTCCGGGGTGTTACAGTTGGTATCAGAGCGGGCTTCAGGTCCGTGGTGTTTGAATGTAGTCAGTAAGTCTAGAATGAATTAAAATTTTGCTGTATGAAAGTAGAAACATGGTTTAGGTTAAACCTTTAAAATGTGGCCCTAGGGCAATAATCATAAAACTTGACGTAAAATGGTTAAATAATTTAAAATTTGACACACACTGATGCACAGTAGGAAAGGGATGGGTTATCGTTGCATTATGCTGCATTGCCTATTTTGTGATTGATGCTATGATGATACATGATGCTATGTTATATGTTAGTCTTGCTGAGGCTTGGTAGCATATATTATTGCTAAGTTTATGAAGTTATTGGTTTGACTAGTGGGATCTTTTGGGATTCTTTTGTGCCAAAGGATTTTGGTTTGTTAGTTTGGGCCGTGTTAAAGCCTCATTGGTCGGTGTGGCAGTTAAGAGCCAGCACTAGAGGGTTCATAACTTCGGGTGAGGAGAGCCATTGTTCCTTTGTCGTAAATTTAGAGAGTTGATGGAATTTGTTTTGGGTTTTATCTTCTTTGGACTTCTCGGATTTAAGACCAAGGAAAAGAGTATCGTTTTGCACCTCTTTCGGTTGCTATGCCGAGAAAGTTATGGATTTCTTCGTGTTGTCGTTCTCCGAGTTGAAGTTTTGGATTTGGGGCTTTAAAGGAAAAGTGTTATTCGATCAATTCGCTTTTCTTTTCCGTGAATTGATTTGTGTAACTCCTTTCCTTCAGGGAATTTTGGAGTTTGATGAGTGGTTTGGGGATCTGTTGAATGACTAGGCTTGAGTCCTGTCATTTTCTAAGTCTTTTGAGAGTCGAGCTTCTTTGGGAGTTTTGGTTGGCTTTTCTGGAAAGGAAAATATGACAGTCAGAGTAAATTGTAGGTTGATTGAAGGTTTTCCCGTAGAGGATTAGTAGAATGCTATGTTGTTGGGATAAGGTGGTCAACCCTAATTGGATAGATGGCAAGGTTTATTTTGTGGGTCATGGTGATCCACGGTTATAAGCGGAGTTTGCGTAAGGTTAGAAAAGTATTTGTTGAAGAAGTAATAACAAGTTTAGTTGAGGAACTTGTTACATAAGTTGATGGGGTTCAATTGTCTAAATCATTGGAGACTTAGATAATTGATCTTATGTTCATCCTATGGTTGACGACTAGGAATTTTGGATGGCAAGTTAATCTTTTGAAGGTCGCTTTGAAAAGCGATGTTTTGAAATAGATTAAGAAGTGGTATTGATGGACAAAGTTGAATATGGATACAATCTTAACCTATTGTCCTCAATAAGTATCCCTGAGGAAGAAAGAGTGCTTAATCATGAATCGATGTGATGAAAAAAATTTTTGGGACTACTTCAATTATTGAATCACGCCACTCCGTGGCCGTGGTTAATTATTGGCTCAAGATATGCGTACAAAATGTACACTTAGCGTGTATGAATGGATGGTGCCTTTTAGCACCTGGACCTTGTTGTCTTTGAACTTGTTATCTAAAAGAAATGAATAAATGTAACGGAAAATGTTGGAAGCTCTTGAGTGAGAGATAATGGTATCAATAGCTCGATTGGAGTTGGATTTAAATAAAATAGGAATGATTTGGGTGAATGTTTCTAAAAAAAAAGGGTGAAGCTTATGATTAAGTCGTAAGTGAATATTGTTATTAAAGTGGGTTTTGTTGAGTCATAAGTTCCCCTTTCTTTTGAAAGAAAATTGGTGGTGTGTATAGATGTTGGATTCCGGGATCGGTTTGCTATCCCCGAACTGTTTGTTTTGGGATTAAGTGTGAGAGGTTTTGCTTGGGTAAAAGCAAGATGATCTTCTTTGGATTAATGTGTTGTGTTGCTTTTAATCGAGTGATTCTTCGATGTGATCTTTCTTAAGGTGAGAGGATTGGTTTATGCTTTGTCAGAGAATGGAGTTCTCTTCGATTTCGTGTCTGCCTTGTGAAGTTCTCTTCTCGTTGAGTATTCGCTGATTTTTCTCTCGTGGGTTTCGGTTTTGCCTTCTTTGGGTGAAGGCAAGGAAGACGAGTTTAGTGTCGTGTTAGACCTGGTTGTGAGGACTGAGGTTCTATGTCTTTGTAAGAGTAAGGGATATGTGATTTCGTTGTTTAGCTTGTTTGGGAGGATCAATTTGATCGCATTGATTTGAAATTGATAAAAGTGGTTCTTGAGATGTTCGAGATTTGAATTTGCCTTTGCGATTTGGCTTAGGAAAGGAAATAGAGCGATCATGGGTTTTTGTTGAATTTTGTCCAACGTGATGTATGTGGTTTATTGGTTTAAAGAGAATTGTATCTCTTTGCATTCTAGCTGGAGTTAAAGATTATGACTGTTCATGGTGTCGTGTTGAGTATAATAAGGATTTATACTCTTAGGTTTGATTATGTGAGTGAAAGATGGTGAGGCGAGACCCTCTTAAGAAAAGAACTAAGTGTAGTTTGGTATTGATTTGCGATCCTAGCATGAGCTAGGCATTGACCTCAAGTAGTTTAGAGGTGGATTATGATGGAGCCTTGTGATGTCGATTCAAATTCTTTTGGGTGGAATCGGTCATTAAATGCTCTATTTCCGTAAGTTGGTCGGAACCCTCGGTTTCATGGGTTAGATTCAATGCGTGTCAGTCGGAAATGGATGGTTCGGTTGAAAACCTTTTGTTGAGTGATTGCCTTGTTGCATGAGGCAAGCTTAAAAGTAGGTCAAGTTTGATTTTGGGTTATGAGGAATTTGATTGTTGCCCGAGGGCTAATCAATTCAATAGTAAAGAATGATTTTCTTTGATCCTGTTGAAAGGATAAAAGTCGTGTTTAAATTCTTAAGGGATCCGGCGTTAATTGGTTAGTAATAGTGGTATATTCGGATTGATTGAAGTTGTTAATGGTTATGTGGCTATAAAGGTTAACTATTGAGAAGAAATGTGAATCGTGGTTTCCTTGTTCTTAGGGATTTGGGTCTAGAACCCCAACCGATCAATCGAATAGAATTCATGTTGTGCTTAATAGAGTGTTGTGGCTTGTGTTAATCGTATTATCATGAGTCGTTGGTTGGTGCTATGATTTAGGAGTTTTGGCTGTCTGCTCGGGTTTAATACCGTCTGCGTGTGGGGGATGTAAATTCTTAAGTGGAAAGGAGGTGACTCGAGTTTTGGAGTCCCATGCGTGGGAAGTTTGCAACTTTGTTCTTTTTGGATGTTTTCGCTTTATCAATTGATTCCCGTTGTTCTTGTTGGAGTTCTTGTGGTGTTCAGAATTCGAGGTCGAATTCTGTTAAAGGGGGGAAGAGTATAATACCAAAAAAAAATGTGTAGCTGAAATCTCTCTCTCTCTTTCTTCAAATGGGTGGCTGAAAATTTATGGAGGAGCATCCTTTTTTTTTCTTTTTCCGTAGCTCTGTCGACTCCCTCACCTCTCCTTTTTGGCTCGGCAGCTCCCAAGGGCCAGTGCCTTCTCCTCCCTGCGCCATGCCCTCTGGGCCGAGCCCTTCCTTCCCCAGCCGAAGCAGCGTCGCCTTGTCTCTCCTGGCCGAGCCCTCCCAGCCAGCGAATCCCCCCTGCGCCACCTCCCCAGTTCCTACTCCCCGTCGTGACCCAGCCCAGGCGGCACTGCGATCGCCTGCGTCCTTTGGTGCTCTGTGCTATGTGAAGAAAGGCTGCGAAGTTCGAGAACATACCATATGGGCAAGGGCACCGGACAACGCCATATATCTACCATGCCTGTTTTTTCCTCGGTTGGTATCCCCAGGTATTGGTGGAACATGCTGACCGTGTACTGATGTTAGCTAGGTTGGCTTTTGAAGGTTCAGATATTGCTGCTAAGGCCATTTATTATTGTTAGTTCATGAAGTATATGTGACTGGACTCTTGTGTTTTACTACTTGCTGTCTTTTAATCAGTTTAACCTCCCAGCTTTATGTGCTATTTGCTTCGCTTGTCTGTAGAAAAACAAACGAGGGAGAGCTGCTAATGCAGGTGAAACAGTGTATTTTTGCAAAGTTTACTTCAGTACATACATTAGCCATTTCCGTTGAGCTATGAGTTGTCAGTAACATAATATGCTTTGGTAGTCTAGATAGATCTACATGGATTCTATCACAGTTTTCGTTTCTCTATATCAGAGCTGAAAATACTATGAGATTGATGTGTTTTTAGTTTCTCAGCGACGGTTACCTGTTGATATATACACTGAAAGGTTCAATGGGTGCTATATAACTGAAATGATGTTTTCCACATGATATGGGCCAGGGCCTAATTCAGTTGGTAGATCCATGGTTGAAATCAAAGTTTAGTTGTGTTAGTTCGAATATTTCACCTTGCCTACTTTGTTTACTCTTCATTCTTTATCTAGAAATAGTAAGGTTGATTCGTGTTTTTAAAGCTGAATACCATTCTACCTCCTTTACTCTATATTGAAACTGAAGAATAAATAATGCTTTGCTATATAGGACAGAGCAGCATAGAATTGTCGAATTCATTAATTCTCAGTATAGCAAACAGTACTAAGCACTTTATCATCTGTGATAATTTTTGTTCCATAAGAGCACTCGGGTGAAATAATATAGCTGTTTGACAGTTCTCCTTTTTACCAGAGTTGCCTACTTGCCTTCATTGAAATACCTCATCTTGATCATCTATGCAAGAACGTGAGGGTTGGTGGTTTCTAAGCGCGCAATGGGCCATCGAGTTTCTCACCGAGGTTAAAGGCAAGTGCAACCCGCATATCTCTGGCGAGGTATTTAGTTCATTGCTTGTGTTATGCATATCTTGACCCTATAGTTGCATTCGTGTTTATAAACTCTCTAGTAAGGTAATTGTCTTTTGATGAAAAGGGTAAGTAATCCGATTCAAGTGCATCGTTGTTTGAGCGCGTTATGATTTGTTTGATGAACTTTGTGTGCCTTGCCATCATGGCATTATGCTGCATCTCTGGATTGAATGTTATGTGCGTTGTTTGATGAATTCCGTCTAGATGCCGTGATGATATCTTGCTAAATATTATATCCATATTCATGCTCGCTAGTTTGATAGGGCTAGTGGGAATACTGAAGGTATGGAATTGGATTGCAAAATGGTTGATTTATGATCAAGATAGATGGAATTAGTAATTGCTCGAGTATTAGTGATGTGAGTATGAATATGAATGTTGAGGAGGTGATTATGAGTGTTGGGAATGTGATTATGAGTGTTGAGAATATGAATATGGAGGTTGATAATTTGGATATGATGTTGAGAATGGTAATTTATGGATGTGAAAAATGAATGTAGTATGCAAATTTGTTTGCGTCGATTGCATTTGTGCATTCATGATGGAAGAGGCGACCCATTCTGATGCGGGCCTCTGTGCTCACATGTAGTGAGCACGAAAGTCCTACCTCGTAGTCCCATATACGTGGTTGTATGGGAGTGAGTCAGTAAGAGTAGGCACCCTCCACCACGAGGTGGAAGGGGAATGAGAGGGTGCACACCGACGGGTGTGCACTCGGCCATACCGGTATGTGCTAAAGAGGAGATGAGCATGCATGATGCATCATATGCATGGAAATTGTGCAATCTGCATTGCATTGTCAATGATGGATCATGTTTTATGAGTTGATTAGGATGTTTGGATATGAGATTCTTCTTTTGTATGGTATATTTGCATCTGCATTGTATTAACAATGACGGATCATGTTTTATGCATTGGAATTGTTAATTGTTGATTGATGTGAATGAAGGCATGGTTGCGTCGCATCATTTAGCATTTCATTGCACTGCATTGGATTTGTTAATTGTTGTTTTACGTGACTGAAAGCATGACTGCGTTGCATTATTTATCATTTCCTGGCACTGCATTGAAATTGTAAATTAATGATTTTTGGGAATGGAAGCGTCAAATGGAGGATTGAGTCGTGGACTCATCGGTGGATTAACGAGGCATGGGTAATGTCTCCTGCGTTTTTCTTGTGAGTTGAGCTGGTTGTGGTAAGTGGAGGTAGGTCTTGCTTGTACTTGATTAATTTCAATTAAGTTTTGGTTATGGTAAATTTTAGAGTAAAGGTAATCCAGTTGAATGTATTTCGATTCCTTACAGCTTGCACTTTCTTTGAGTCTTAGACTCACGCTTGTTTGCTTCTGTTTTAGGTACCTTGAAGCTGCCGTCGGGTTGGGAGTAGTAACATGCGTGCCGACTACGATCTCAACATTTTACTTAACCAATTTATCAAATCTGGATGTAATTAATGTTATTGTAATTTATTATTCTTCGTGTTGAAATTTGTTAAATCTTTGTTGGGTGTGTGATTGAATAACTAAGGACTGCTAGAATGATATTAAACTACTACAATTCTTTTTGTCTCTGAGTGGATGTCCTCTGTTCTAGAGATGTCATGCGAAATTTTGTAAATGTTGGTGGCTTAGTTTCTAAGCCGTCTTAATAGTTTAGAGGGTTGGTAGCATCCGTGGCTCGTATGGGCTCCGGTGTTCTGATTAGTATCGAGCGGGCTTGAGTCCGTGGTGTTTGAATGTAGTCGATAAGTCTAGAATGAATTAAAATTTTGTCAGATGAAAGTAGAAACATGGTTTAGGTTAAACCTTTAAAATGTGGCCCTAGGGCAATAATCATAAAGCTTGACGTAAAATGGTTAAATAATTTAAAATTTGACACACAATCGATGCTGATGCACAGTAGGAAAGGGATGGGTTATCGTTGCATTATGCTGCATTGCCTATTTTGTGATTGATGCTATGATGATACATGATGCTATGTTATATGTTAGTCTTGCTGAGGCTTGATAGCATATATTATTGCTAAGTTTATGAAGTTATTGGTTTGACTAGTGGGATCTTTTGGGATTCTTTTGTGCCAAAGGATTTTGGTTTGTTAGTTTGGGCCGTGTTAAAGCCTCATTGGTCGATTGTGGCGCTTAAGAGCCAGCACCGGAGGGTTCATAACTTCGGGTGAGGAGAGCCATTGTTCCTTTGTCGTAAATTTAGAGAGTTGATGGAATTTGTTTTGGGTTTTATCTTCTTTGGACTTCTCGGATTTAAGATCAAGAAAAGAGTATCGTTTGCACCTCTTTCGGTTGCTGTGCCGAGAAAGTTATGGATTTCTTCGTGTTGTCGTTCTCCGAGTTGAAGTTTTGGATTTGGGGCTTTAAAGGAAAAGTGTTATTCGATCGATTCGCTTTTCTTTTCCGTGAATTGATTTGTGTAACTCCTTTCCTTGAGAATTTTGGAGTTTGATGAGTGGTTTGGGGATCCGTTGAATGACTAGGCTTGAGTCTGCCATTTTCTAAGTCTTTGAGAGTCGAGCTTCTTTGGGAGTTTTGGTTGGCTTTTACGGAAAGGAAAATATGACAGTCAGAGTAAATTGTAGGTTGATTGAAGGTTTTCCCGTAGAGGATTAGTAGAATGCTATGTTGTTGGGATAAGGTGGTCAACCCTAATTGGATAGATGGCAAGGTTTATTTTGTGGGTCATGGTGATCCACGGTTATAAGCGGAGTTTGCGTAAGGTTAGAAAAGTATTTGTTGAAGAAGTAATAACAAGTTTAGTTGAGGAACTTGTTACATAAGTTGATGGGGTTCAATTGTCTAAATCATTGGAGACTTAGATAATTGATCTTGCGTTCGTCCTATGGTTGACGACTAGGAATTTTGGATGGCAAGTTAATCTTTTGAAGGCTGCTTTGAAAAGCGATGTTTTTGAAATAGATTAAGAAGTGGTATTGATGGACAGGTTGAATATGGATACAATCTTAACCTATTGTCCTCAATAAGTATCTGAGGAAGAAAGAGTGCTTAATCATGAATCGATGTGATGAAAAAAAATTTGGGACTACTTCAATTCATTGAATCACGCCACTCGTGGCCGTGGTTAATTATTAGCTCAAGATATGCGTACAAAATGTACACTTAGCGTGTATGAATGGATGGTGCCTTTTAGCACTGGACCTTGTTGTCTTTGAACTTGTTATCTAAAAGAAATGAATAAATGTAGCGGAAAATGTTGGAAGCTCTTGAGTGAGAGATAATGGTATCAATAGCTCGATTGGAGTTGGATTTAAATAAAATAGGGATGATTTGGGTGAATGTTTCTAAAAAAAGGTGAAGCTTATGATTAAGTCGTAAGTGAATATTGTTATTAAAGTGGGTTTTGTTGAGTCATAAGTTCCCTTTCTTTTGAAAGAAAATTGGTGGTGTGTATAGATGTTGGATTAGGGATCGGTTTGCTATCCCTAACTGTTTGTTTTGGGATTAAGTGTGAGAGGTTTTGCTTGGGTAAAAGCAAGATGATCTTCTTTGGATTAATGTGTTGTGTTGCTTTTTAATCGAGTGATTCTTGATGTGATCTTTCTTAAGGTGAGAGGATTGGTTTATGCTGTTCAGAGAATGGAGTTCTCTTCGATTTAAATGTCTGCTTGTGAAGTTCTCTTCTCGGTTGAGTATTCGCTGATTTTTCTCTCGTCGGTTTACGGTTTTGCCTTCTTTGGGTGAAGGCAAGGAAGACGAAGTTTAGTGTCGTGTTAGACACCGGTTGTGAGGATCGAGGTTCTATGTCTTTGTAAGAGTAAGGGATATGTGATTTCGTTGTTTAGCTTGTTTGGGAGGATCAATTTGATCGCATTGATTTGAAATTGATAAAAGTGGTTCTTGAGATGTTCGAGATTTGAATTTGCCTTTGCGATTTGGCTTAGGAAAGGAAATAGAGCGATCATGGGTTTTGTTGAATTTTCGCCAAGGTGATGTATGTGGTTTATTGGTTTAAAGAGAATTGTATCTCTTTGCATTCTAGTGGAGTTAAAGATTATGATTTGTTCATGGTGTCGTGTTGAGTATAATAAGGATTTATACTCTTAGGTTTGATTATGTGAGTGAAAGATGGTGAGGGCGAGACCCTCTTAAGAAAAGAACTAAGTGTAGTTTGGTATTGATTTGCGATCCTAGCATGAGCTAGGCATTGACCTCAAGTAGTTTAGAGGTGGATTATGATGGAGCCTTGTGATGTCGATTCAAATTCTTTTGGGTGGAATCAATCATTAAATGCTCTATTTCCGTAAGTTGGTGGAACCCTCGGTTTCATGGGTTAGATTCAATGCGTGTCGATCGGAAATGGATGGTTCGGTTGAAAACCTTTTGTTGAGTGATTGCCTTGTTGCATGAGGCAAGCTTAAAAGTAGGTCAAGTTTGATTTTGGGTTATGAGGAATTTGATTGTTGCCCTGAGGGCTAATCAATTCAATAGTAAAGAATGATTTTCTTTGATCTGTTGAAAGGATAAAAGTCGTGTTTAAATTCTTAAGGGATCTGGCGTTAATTGGTTAGTAATAGTGGTATATTCGGATTCGGTCAGAAGTTGTTAATGGTTATGTGGCTATAAAGGTTAACTATTGAGAAGAAATGTGAATCAGGGTTTCCTTGTTCTTAGGGGATTTGGGTCTAGAACCCCAACTGATCAATCGAATAGAATTCAGTGTTGTGCTTAATAGAGTGTTGTGGCTTGTGTTAATCGTATTATCATGAGTCGTTGGTTGGTGCTATGATTTGGGAGTTTTGGCTATCTGCTCGGGTTTAATACCGTCTGCGTGTGGGGGATGTAAATTCTTAAGTGGAAAGGAGGTGACTCGAGTTTTGGAGTCCCATGCGTAGGAAGTTTGCAACTTTGTTCTTTTTGGATGTTTTTGCTTTATCAATTTATTCCCATTGTTCTTGTTGGAGTTCTTGTGGTGTTCAGAATTCGAGGTCGAATTCTGTTAAAGGGGGGAAGAGTATAATACCGAAAAAAATGTGTGGCTGAAATCTCTCTCTCTCTTTCTTCAAATGGGTGGCTGAAAATTCACCATTCAACCAATTTTTCATCACATGATCTCACAATCTCCCCCTTGATGAAAACATTGGCAACACCATTTGGACCTGAACATTGGCATTCACCTCACAAGAACAGATGTAAGAAATTTTGTTTATAAAACAAAAAGACAAATAAGGTGACCAAAAGACAAAGAGAGAAAATCTTCCCCTACAAAGAAGAAACAAAATCTCCCCTTATCTAAAAAGAAATCTCCCCCTATGACAAAGAGAAACTCCTCCTAACAGAAAGAAGAAATGTGTGTGTGAATGTGCAATGTGTAACAAAAAATTCTCCCTTTGATTCCAAAATTTCTCCCCCTTTGACAATGGATTCATCAAGAATGCAAAAAGAGAACAAAAGAGAAACTTCTTCTCCTTTATGTTGTTGTTTTCCTTTTTTTATGTATGTATTGAGCATTATGAATCATGCACAAATGCACTTGCACCAAGTTATGCTATCAACAGTACTTGCACCTTCAAATCTACACATAAACAATGTAGAGTAAGCATAACTAGAAATCAAGTACTATTAACGATTTTTTTGCATAGCATGATCTCCCTTTCCCAACAATCTTAAAACCTGAAAACATTAAATTTTTGTACACTTTATTTGTGCTTTGAAAAACTGATTCATTACTTTGATTGCAACAATAACAATTGCAAGGAATTACATGCACCATCGCCTTACTTTTCAACCATGCCAAGCAATCACAAGCTTAAGGTTTCATGGTTTCGGTCATACACAACCTCTTCCAAGTTCATATCAAAGTGCAATGATAAGCGGTCTCAGTAAAGAAGAAGTGCGACGATTACATGACCTTGTTCTTGCATTTATCAACAATCATTTTTGCTTTAGCACTTAGCTTTCAGATTTAGCACTTTTTGAGTAGAATCAAGATAGCCAAGAAAGTTCAACCATGACAAGATTTAATTCAAGTTGTCATTCCATTTAAATAGTCATGTCATAAACTACACCATATAAGCATAAACATGAAGTTGCAAAGACCTTGTAAAATAAATATGGTTTCAAATGACATATGTGTATGAAATACAATGCTCATTACTTTTTCATTATTTTTCATTTTTTTGTTTTTCATTTAAGAAACACACAAAATAAAAAGTATGTTATGCAATTATTACACTGTTTTTCACAAGCTCCCCCTCAAAACAACCATCTTAAAAAAAATTCTTCAAAATTGTCACTTGAAGGGAATAATCTTAAAAAAAGACAAAAGGCTTGAAAGAACAAACCTCCCAAAAGCAACCAAAAAATACTTTCACTAAAAATCCAATAAGCCCCCCTCAAATGGATAACCAATGAGATCAACAGAGAGATGATGATATACATGTGCTTGAGTTATCATGGTATGTTCAATTAAGCATAAGCATGAATCATGATAAGTGAATTCAAAGCATGAAAGGCATGATATAAAATATAACATTATTGAACATGCTAGGGAATACATATGAGCATATGAACAAGAAGTCTCATCTCATATCACAATTAAATATCTGTAAATGTAAAAGACATGAGTATATAAGATAGCTCACAAAGTAGATGAAGAATTATTGCACATGCCTCTTGAAAACCATCTCAAGGGTGAGAACCATCCAAGTCTTGATCCCATCTTGCAAAGACCAAGATCCACTAAACTACGTTCTTCAACCCGTGTCTGAAAAACCTACATACGAGAAGATGTCGAGGCCTCGATGCTGGGGTTAGAAATAAAGCATTTGGGAATCGATCTTGAGACACTGACAGTAGGCACAACACTGAGTATGCTTGTTCACAAAAACAGTTGCCCTTTCTCGTGTTTCTTTCAACAAAAGATGTTTGCATCACCCTAGGGACAAAATGAGGATGCTTGTTCACAAAATCATATTTGCCCTTTCCCGTGTTTCTTGCAACAAAAGATGTTTGCATCACCCAATGCACAAAATGAGGAGTGAAATGTGTCTTCCTGAAATTAGACCTAGCCTTAGCCTTTTCTTTCTTTTGCTGTTTGGCTAGTCTAAAGCAAAAATCTACTAAGTGTCCATCTCTACCACAATTAGTGCAAGTGTACTTAACATGATATTTAGCTTTAGAAACAGAAGTAGCATTTGCATTCATCATAATAGAAGATAACACACCAGCAGACTTGAAAACAATTTTCTTAGGCTCATTGACAATTTCAAATTTTTCACTTTCAAGTGTCTTAACAACAGTAGGAGCATGCGATTTATGATGAGCATAAGAATCAAAACCTAAACCTTTGTGATGAGTGCTGACTTTTCATTGATCCAAAATCATGTTTAGGTTTTTCTTTCCTAAAGTGAACCGTTCTAAAGATTTTTCAAGTAATCAACATTTTGAGAAAGAGTTAACAGTTATTACATGGGCGTCCACTTTTCCTTTACATTTTGCGACAAGTTGAGCATGAAATAACATCATGAGTGAGCATAGCATCATCATTTGAGAAACCCTAGCATTTGCATCATGCAACTTTAATTCGATATAGCACATTTAGAACAATGAGTTGTATCATGCAAATCAACAGTTGAACAGCTAGCATTTTTCACATGTTTCTCATTCTCTTTCTTTTCAGCATTGACTTGGTCTAACAAGGAAACATGTTCTTTCCTAAGCACAGTAAGCTCACTATAAATTAAGTCGCATGATTTGCAAGCATCATCATTAGGAATCAAAGATTTAAGTCTAGCAATGTCAGGATTCAAAGATTCCACAAGAACATCATGTTTCTTAATTTTCTTGTCGCGTTTGTCAAGCAATTTTCCAAGACGAACAACAGCAATAGTTAATTCATCATAAGAAGGTTCTACCTCATTGCGATCATTGTCATGATCATCCTCGGTGAAGCTTTCATCACTCCTAGCCATGAGACACAACCTGTCAATTCATGTTTGCTTGGAGTTGTTGTGTCATCTTCTTGCTCTCGAATCCACATCACTCAAATTGACTTGTTCAAGAGCGGAAAGGACCCGGTGGACAACTTTCTTTGTTGATGAAACTCTTCTTTCTATTGCTTGGAGAGAACTTCTTCTTCTCTTTTCTTTTGTCATTGTCCTTCTCCTCCTTGATGCTTTACCTGCAAGTTTAGGACAATTTGGACAAATGTGGTTGAGATCACCACACTCATAGCATCTTGGAGGGCCACCACCAACTCTCTTCTTCATTCTCACATTCTGCAAGGCTTTATTAAAACGAGAAGAGAGTGATGCCAAGTCTTCTTCCGGAAATTCCTCAATCTGTTCATCGGTTAGTGAAGACAAGAAAGACAAAACAAAACTTGAAGAAGCATTATTCTGAGACATGCTAGATTGGGAGGTCAGTGCAATTGATTTATGATCGATCTTCCTAGCAAGAACATCCAACTCATGAGTTTTTAATTTAGAAAACAGAACATCTAAAGTAAGTGTACTCATGGCAGTTGATTCTCTAATGGATGTAACTTTCATCTCCCAAATAGACATGTCTAATGCACCAAGCAATTGTCTAGCATTAGCGGCGACATCAAAGCAAACTCCAACAAACGCAAATTGCTAAGAATTTTATTAAAAGCGCAAAGAAATCATCTAGCGACTCACCGATTTCATCTCAAATCGCATGTATTCTTTCTTATATATATCTGACGAACCTCTTTGTGAGTGTTAGAACCCTCATAATAATCACAAAGAGATTTCCATACCTCATATGCCGACTTGAGATGGATCACGCGGTCGAAGTCGCTTCTTCCCAATCCTTGGATGATCAAATTCCGTGCTTTGCTATTCGCTTCCACATGTGCTCGATTGGTTTCGTTGACTTCATCATTTTCGGGTACTTGGTATGGCTTGTACACCTTCTCCCAAATTGCAAAGCCCTGAGCTTGGATGTACGCCTCCATCTTCGCTTTCCAAAACTGAAAATCAACACCATCGAAAACACAAGGTTTTGTCGAATACCTATCCATCGCTACGGTTTCTAATCACCGGTTAAGATTAATTAGAAAAACCTTGCTCTGATACCACTTGTAGGATCGATATACACCAATATAGCAATCAGAGGGGGGTGAACGATTGCGCGGAAGCTAAAATCAAAATTTTCTTGATTCACAAAACCCCCTAAATTAATTATGAAATATTGCTCTCGGTTTCAACAAAAAATAGATTAACAGATGTTCACTAAAACTATAATTCCTGAAGATCCAACTGTCGGATTGATGTGAAATGTTAACTGTATAAACTAGATTCAAATCTGAAACTAACGCAACAAGAATCACCTCAATCGGATATACGGATCTAGAGTTATGACCTTCACAAGTTGACTGTATCAAATAATGACGAGAATATATCAAACCCTAATTATCAGATTAAACAAAATCTATAAGGAATTAACCAATCAAACTTTTAAGATCAATTACTAGATTCCCTAGCAATATTTTGGATGGATCAAATCAAAAATATTATGATGAAGCAATAAATCAATCTGAAAATAAAACATGCATATAAACGGAGAGAGAAAACGAAGAACGAGATTACCAACACATTTTCTCGCAAACAGGCCGCCGAACTTGCATGCATGCAGCGACCCAAGGACTAAAACTTCTATTCGCCGTTTTCTAGTCACTCCTTTGTGTTTACATGCACAGCCGTCGGCCACTAGTACAGTCGCCAAAGTTCTAGTCGCCGGACTCCCTTGTTGTCGTTGGGAAACTAGCTAATTAACTCCCTGGATGCATTGCATGCATGGCCAAGACGTTGCTAGCTTCTAGACCTGACCTCACGGAAATGTACTCTAGCTTGCACACAAGAAAGTATCTCGTCGCCAAAACCTTGGCTTGCATGCATGAGCGGCACAAGAAAGCTTCTTTCTAGTTGCTTGAGTCAATGCTCCTACGCGATCACATTCATGGCCAGAATTCTTTTTCTAGTCGCTCAAATCCTCCAGGCTTGGCGCAAGAGAAGTCTCGCCACAAGGAACTCACGCCACCGGCCGCAGAGCAGCTGTCCAGCCGTGGGAGGATCTCGGACACGACGACCGCCGCTAGTCACTTTTTTTTCTTCCTGCGCCGTTGCTTTTTCGTTGCCAGCCGCCAAATGAAGGCCTGAATAAAACGGCGAGACTACAGCCGCCACCCAAAAGCTTAATTCATTGATCAGGTTTCAAGTCCTTTTATATAACTCAAAACCCTAACATATGTATGCATATCCACGGCCCAATACACATGGCCCAATATATGCATACAACCCAAAATTCACACATGCATTATGCGCCCGCTGCCGCACTCACGTGACTAACCGATAACCGTATGCACCGTTCTCTAGCCCGAACGTCCGCGCATGACATCCTCGACCACGGGACCTCGATTCCTCCACGAACCTAGTCGAACCTCGGTTCCTCCATGAACCTAGTTCGGTCCGTCATCGACCACGTTAAGCCCTCGAGCAACACCGCGCATGCGAATAAACAAACAACGATCTCGAGCACAAGTCCACGACTTGACTCAAAGTCAATCCATGCAACCACTCACATGAGTGAATTGCATCAAACAAAAGCCATCATGCTATCACCGGCATAATAATCATCTCAACATAGCACATGCACAAGCACCACACATGCTATAACCAAAGTCACTTTACAATGCCAATTTCACCATTCAACCAATTTTTCATCACATGATCTCACATAGGAAACTAAATATTTTCGGACATTGATTAAGAAAACTGAAAATATTATGACCATCGCCGGAAGCGATGCTCTTATTGTTGGCACCGGAAGAGCCATCATAGTTCTCCCTATGGGCACTCGTATAATTATAAAGGATGCCCTATTATACCACGAGTCGATCAAGACTCTTACGAGTTTCAAAGACATCCGTCTAAATGGTTTCCATATAGAGGCTGAAAATGAGGATGGTCTTGAATACCTACTCATGACCAAGTTTAGCAGGTGTAATAAATGTGTAGTTGAAAAACTTCCTTCCTTCTCCTCCGGGCTATATTACACATATATAAAACCAGAAGTTTATGTTGCGTTGACTGATTATAAGTTTATGCCTGCTGAATACCTACTCATGACCAGAAGTTTATGCCTTCACTGATTATAAGGGAGTGACAAAATCTCATATACCTGCAGTAAATGCACCTAAAAGAGTGGAAATACCCCAGAAGGTTATTGAACCCTCTTACCCTCATGGCAAAAGAGGAGGCCTCGGTACACGGACTCGATTCTGCGGAGGCGTCATGAAATAGAAACCGAGCAAACAAGATCACTACCGAAACAATTGAAGAAGCTCAAACTGTCGTTGAGAAAATCCTGAAGCGAGCCATCTTGAAGATGGTAATCTCCCTGAAGTGAACCATCCTGAAGATGAAAATCGATGAACATTTGCACGCTGTCGATCTTTGGAAATCGAACACCAGACTCCAACGTTGTGGGAAATCACGAGGAGCTGGAAGAAATGAATGAAGAAATATCCACCAATTATGTGGATTCAGGAGAATTATATAAAAGAAATACTACAATTGTCGATATTTATTTCGCCTCCAAAATTGCTAAAAATCTTGAACTGGATCCAGAACCAAAGTCCATGGCAGAGTGCCAGAAGTGCTCAGATTGGGTCAAATGGAAAGAAGCAATTGAGGCGGAATTGCACTCACTCAATAAAAGGAAAGTATTCGGTCCTGTTGATCGGACACCTCCTAAAGTGTTCCCTGTAGGATCATAATGGGTTTTCATCCGGAAGAGAAATGAAAACAACGAGGTGATGAGATATAAAGCGAGGCTTGTAGCACAAGGGTTCACACAGAGACCCGGCATCGATTACGATGAAACATATTCTCCTGTGATGAGTGGAATAACGTTCCGATATCTAATATCAATGGCAGCTAGTTTAAATTTAGAAATGCAGTTAATGGATGTGGTGACCGCATATTTGTATGGGTCACTGGATTCGGACATTAATATGAGAGTCCCTGAAGAAGTAAAAGTTCCGAATCCTAATAATCGCAACATGTATAGCGTCAAACTGTAGAGATCGCTATACAGCTTAAAACAGTCGGGAAGAATGTGATATAACTGGCTTAGCGAGTTCCTACTGAAGAAGGGATACTCCAATGACGATGATTGTCCCTGTGTGTTCATAAAGAAATCCCAGAATGGATTCTGTATCATCTCAGTGTATGTCAATGATCTGAATATCATCGGAATCACAGAGAAAATAAAGGAAGCAAGTGCTTACCTCACGACGGAGTTTGAGACGAAAGATTTGGGTAAAACCAAATTTTGCTTAGGCCTGCAGCTATAGCATTTCCCAGAAGGAATTCTTGTTCACCAGTCTTCCTATACCTGGAAGGTATTGGAGAGGTTTAATATGGATAAATCATATCCTTTGAAAACCCCCATGGTCGTAAGATCCCTTGAAGTGGATAAAGACCCTTTCAGACCAAGGGTGGAAGATGAGGAAGTCTTAGGACCCGAAATCCCATATTTAAGGGCCATTGGAGCACACATGTATCTTGCGAATTGCACAAGGCCTGATATTGCATTCGCAGTGAATTTGCTAGCAAGACATAGTGCAGCCCCAACCAGAAGACATTGGGCTGGTGTAAAGACTTTACTTAGATACCTCCAAGGTACTCAAGATCTTGGATTGCTTTTCTAGAAAAACCAAGACTTGACCATGGTGGGATATACGGATGCTAGCTATCTGTCTGATCCACACAGTGCCAAATCTCAGACTGGTTTTGTGTTTCTCTGTTGTCGGTGTACTTTGTGCCGGGGTACCCTCTCCGCCCCACAAAAGCTGTTCCACGTGGCGGCGGCGGCAGTGGGCGTGCCGCTCCCGCCGGTGTCGGTCCACGTGGCGGTCGGGCGGCAGGTGGTAATCGCCACGCCCGCGCCGTCGCCCATCGAGTGGCACCCTAGCGGGCGGTGGGCAAGCACGCTCTGCCGTCGGGTGTCGGTCCCACGTGGCGGTCGAGGCGGCGGTGGCGAGTGCGCCTGCCGCGCTGACGCCTATCGGTGGCGGCTTCGGTAGGCGGTGGAAAGCACGCCTGCCCGTCGGTGTCGGTCCATGTGGCGGTCGAAGCGGCGGTGGCGCTGCGCCTGCTCACCGGCGCCTATCTGGGTGGCGGCTTTGGCGGCGGTGGCGAGCACGCCCGCCCCCAGTGTCGGTCCGTGGCGGTCGGCGGCGGCGGCGGCCACGCCCTACTCGCCCAGCCGCAAAGGAAACCAAAGGAATGGCGAGAAGGCTTCACCTCGAAGTCTCCTTCCCCTGACAAGCTGTGTCAGAGCCTGGTCTGTTGAGTCAGGCCCATCGATTGTAAGGGATTCTGCTACAAGCCCATTACTCTGACGCCTCACACCAAACCCGTCACAAAGAAGTTACATCCCGGGCGGACTGAGCGAAGCCATGCGTCGGCATTAAATGAGGCTAAAGGAACAAGACAGCTCTGATGGGTGTAATAAATGAATCATAGGTCAGCATGATAGCACCCCCTTTTACCTACCCGAGCTAGCCCCGCTGTAACATCCCAAAAATTGTGAAACAGTGAATTATCATAATGTGAATTTGCAATTTGAGTATTCTTGAGTTTTATTGAATTTATGTTTTTACGAATTTATTTCTTGGATTTTGTATTGCAAAGACAATTAAAGAAAATGGGAGCAATTAAAAGAACAAAAGAAAAGTTGTGAATAATTTATTTTCGAAATCCCAATGAGTAGAGAAAACAAATTACGACTGAGAAAAATAAAAGAATAACAATTTGAATAATGAAGATGAAATATAAAAACAAATTGACTAGAAAGCGGTCTTACTGTCTTAAATTTGTGAAAAATATCGAGCTCATTTCCATTGAACAATTTACCAAATTACCCTCGATATAGTATTTACCCTTTGGTAAAAATATAAGAAGATTATCGATGGGATAAGGTTCCAAATAATTCAAAAACCGAATCAAATAAAAGTTGAAAAATGGAATATCGAATTTTTATAAATTACAGGAGCAATATATTGAGCTCAAAATTTTACATAAGAATAATTAGCTCAAATATATTTGAAAAACAAATTTTCAAAAGTTATAATAATATAGTAAATAATCTACAAATTATTTAAATCTAAAATTTATCTTGGAGGTCATCTACTTCAGAGGAGCCTACACAAAAGTATGAAAATATTTGACAAATGATGGCGATGCGATTAAAAGCGAATTCGGTGAACCAAGTGTGCACACAATGACTTTGTCTTCCTTCTCTCCTGCCGAGTGGTCCCATGGCCCCTTGTCGGCTCCTTCTCCTCACCTCTTCTCCTCTCTGTCTCTCGTCGAGGAAAAATCTCAGCCTTGGCTCTCTCGCGCCTTCCCTTACCAACTCACTCGCCTCTGCGTGCAGGCATGCCACGACAAGCCTACTCACTGCGCCTACTCGAGCTCTCTTTGTTCAACCTTGTCGCATGCCGGTGAAGCTCTCAGCCGAGGCCAAGCGCTTGCCGATTCGATTCTAATCGCCACCTCTATAAATTGCGCCAGAGGATCCCTTAAGTCGCGAACCTCCCCATCACTTCCTCTTCTTCTTTCTCGGTAGAGCCAGCATAAATCCCCATTCCTTTCCGCCATTGCCGAAAAGCTCTGGATCTTGGATCGAACTCAAATTCATTGAACCATCTGACCAATCCCAAATCCCTTTAGCCCATAGCACCGCCCAGCTCTAAGGAGCAAAAGCCCCAAAATATTCATCTTCTCCCATGTGAAATCGCCTTATACGCTCATCTCTTCCAACTCCGGCCACCGTGGCGGAGCCCTAAACGTTCTCCCGAACCAAGCCCAAAAATGGAATCCTTGGCATCCAATAATGCTTAAATCGCCACCGATTCCATCTCTACTACCCTTGGTTGCTCTCTCCTTTGCTACGCCATTTTGCTACCTCTCAAGCTCGGTGTCGCCAACTTCGCCGTCTCTGGCGAATCAACTCCACACTGGGTGCGGCTCACCGTGCCCTTGCCTCCTGTGCCCTCGCCATCAGGAAAGTTCTTGGAGCGCCGTCGCCAATTCCACCGAGCGGACCCTGCTCTCTTGTCTCTGTGATTGGGGGCGACAGCAAGTCGAGAACAGAGGTAGAAGAAGAATAGTCTTTGAAAGACGCTTTCTCAAGTGGTAAAGCGTATTTTTATTTTCCAATACATTTCCTAACCGAATAAATTTCATTATTGAATATCTTTTGTAATTTTAATCCAATTGCAATGAAATAAATTTTTATATTCATCTAAAATCAGTAAGATTCTATATATACAAAAATATTGAATTTTTGAACTTTAGAAAGAATTATTTGAATTAAATATGTTTATATCCTTAATATGGCTTTTATATCAAATCTGTGAATAATAAGATAATAAATAATAATATAAATTTTTATATGGTGATAATATCAGAGTGAATTCAAATATACAAAAAGATTTTTGAAAGAGTCACTGTATGAATTTCTAAAATGAAAATACCAAAATGAGTATTTATATGTTAAGAAAAAGATTAAATTAGACTTAACCAAAATAAATAAAACTAAATATTTTAGAATCCTTGTTCTGAAATGAGTTTAAATATGTAAAAATATTTATGTTTTAAGTTAGTTTTCTTCATCAAATAAATCCATGTTTTAATTCGCTAAAAAGAGAATAAGAATAAATAAATTGAAATGCTTTAAGAAAAATAAATTGATTTCAATAATCGCAAAGAATATGAATTTCTGGGTTTAGTGTGTGCTGAGAATGAATAATTAGACAAAATTTTTAGGATATCTAAATAATTAAACATATGCTAAATTTTAATGTTTCATATTAGTCTTTGTATACATGCACATACATACTTATGTATATGAACAAAATTATACTTAAGAAGTATTCATGAATAATAAAAATCACAAGAACAGTATTAAGGAAAGTAGTATCAATCTTGGTTATGAATAAATACATGTATGCATAAACATTTAAAATCAAACTCAATTTGCATTCTTTTAATGAAAAGAAATGTTAATATTAACAATAATCAAATGAGTAACCTATTGCAATTAAAAGCAAAATAATGCAAAATCAACATTTAAAACATTTTTAGGGTTATACCCTGCTAACACCTGAAAAATGAGTGAAGAATCATGTATATTGTAGCCGCAAACTTAAATTGAATATTGACGATTTAGGGTTTGTGATTTGATCACTTATACTATTTCATCAGTTAATAAAATAACATATTTAAATGCTAAAACCAGTAAAATTAGTTTAGAAATACTTCACAAAGTTTATACTACCATATTCTGTAAAAAGAATCTTATTTCATTAAGGTTTGCATATTAATCTTATTAGTTCAAAAACCTTAAGTGATAATCGTTCGTTTCAATTCTTGCCGATTCCGAATAACGTCAACTATACAATACCACTTAAGCCTTTTCAACAATGAATATAATATTACGTCTAAATCCTAAAGCTTATGAAATTAGCCCTGTAGCACTCTCCAAGTATATACTACCCTGCTATGAAAAGATAATCTCATTTCACCATGATTTGCATATTAATTCTATTAGCTTAATAACCCTAAGTATTCACATTACGTTAGTGCGTAATATAAATGAATGAACTTTGAGTTTAAATGAGAAATCGGTTATTATGATATTTGTATCACCACAACCTTCCCAAATATCATGTAAACAATGCTAGTAGCCTGAATCAATAGATTAGCTTTTTATAACTAGAGCATTGATTAAATGTTGCTTTGAATCTGAATCCTAATTAAAGGTAAGAATTCACCTCAAGCCTGAAATGATCATATCTATTTAATCTTAAACAATCTTTGCATCTTGAATTCATAAAATAAAATTAATAAATTCATAAAGAGCAACCCCTGATTCTTATGAAGAGTCTTTATTTGTTCTTGCTATCTATTTTCTTTTTGCCCTTATTGAAGTTAGTATCTTGCTTTATTTCCGTTGATCGACGTGTAGAACCCGACGTTGTTGATCTCGTTGTCGTCTCCGTCATCTTCGATTTCCGTCTTTGTCGTAAACAAGGATTAAGCAAGGCAAGCACCCCTTTGACCATATTGATCCCAGTATGTAATATACTTTGTTTTACTAAACTATTTTTTATGCATGCGTTTACTTTATGTAAATTGCTATTTTGTGGATCTGGTAGTTATACCTGTTGTCTCATTAACCTTCTTTGATGATTATGAACATGTGAACCTTGATAACCATAGATTAAGGTTGGGCATTACTTAAAGTCATCATGGGTATATGCGATTACATATTATCCATGCTTAGCCATGCTTTAGAATCAATAAAGCAGATGATCAAATCAGATTTGTTTCCTGAAAATGTTTGGAAATGGCACTGTTAGTTGCTAGTATTTTGATTAAAAACTCCAAAATAAAACTATGGTTTTGACGTGGGCGATTATTGGCAATAGCCGAATGTACAAAAAGGAATTGTACGTAGTGTAGGGTGAAGTGTCGCCCGTGTCAAATTAAGGACCGAGCAATGGGACGCTATTGATCCGAGAAATCCGTACAAACCACAAGGGTGAAGATGGGGTAGCCTTAGCCTGTTAAGTTATTTAGATATGGCTTTGCTCTTTGGTAGGCGGGAGCTTGCACGAGCATTCGGTTTGATGCTGCTTGGAAGGGTTTCCACCCATGCAGCGATTGTGCGCTTTGTCATGAGCAGAAGCGGTGTGTGTGTGTTGGGTATCGTGAAAGGACCACGTCATGTGTGTGTTTCTGTTCCTCTGGCAGGAATAACGTCCCGGCCTGGATCGAAGTCATGTTTAGGTAATGTAACAGCTAAGTATGATCGCTCATTCGCATACTCATGTATGGCGTCCACGGCTGACGTGGTGAGTTGATCATTCCTTGTGGGTAAAGTTGTACACCTCTGCGAGTTTAAATCTAATCGATTAGCGGCCATGATCATGGGCACTTGGTGAAGTCATTCCAATGTTAGATGTTTTGTTATTTTCAAAAGGGTTGGTATCATTTGTTTTGCAAGCGTGCTTTATGTCAAAGAATCGACATTGATGGATTTGAGGATATGGAATGTTAAATCGCTCATGTCATGGAGGACCGTGAGTGTTACTATGCTTTACTTATTTGTTATCAATCAATCTTGCTCTTATAAATTCGTTTGCAAATAACTTGATTTACAAATTCAATTTTGCTTTATGCAAATTAAGCGTAGTAGCCTCCTTTGATTTGGCTTTGCATTTATGCATTTGCAAAACCACCTTGTCTTCATGGAGTCTGAAAGTACTCACCCTTGCTAATCTATTATTTATAGGTGGATTAGAATCTGAAGCTTCAAGATTTGGTTTCATCGCAGTTATGGAAATTCCTCAACGTGATCTTTCTAGGGATTTATGCCTCGTCGGTTACTGCATGGGTTTGGATGGGCACACTCACGAGACTTTGCTTCTTCTTTGCTATACACTCGAGATGTAAGATTTATGTGTTTATTAGTTTCCGATTAATTAATATAATGTATGGTTGTGACTCCAATTGTTGTAAATGTGCGTACTAGCTACTAATCCAGGGACTAGTACTGCAAGCACATTAGATTTCTATTTTTGCATTCTATGTAAAAATGGGGGTCGCTATAGTTGGTATCAGAGCTATACTGACCATAGGATAAACCTTAGATAGAATGGTCGTTGGCATTAGAATAAGCAAATTCAAAAGCTTATTTTCAAAAGTTGCTATATTTGCAAAATGTAGACTTCGCTATTCTTCCCTCAAACCTTAAGATTCTACTCTTACCCCTAATTTCATTTTGATTTGTAAACAAATTTCCTTTATCTCAAAAAGAAATCTCTGCTTATGGTTCATCTTTAGTATTGCTTCTGAAGATGTTCGAGAACTGTCACTACATCCTTCATGCCAACCGATGAAGACTGTAAGATCTATGTCAGCAATCTCAAGGAAGCAGGCGACACTTCACTACTTCTGACAAAGTAGAAGTAAAGCTCAAAGATCCTACTACATGAAGAGGCAATGTCACCCAACAGGAAAAGGGCAGAAGATTAGAATATATTAGGACTTACCTTAAGATAAGAACCCTTACGCGTAGCAATATTATTCTACTTTAGCTATATAAAGCATTCTTATGTAGTGTTTATACTTTGCTATTCACAACCTGGATTTTGTTTTGCTTGTCAGGACGATTTATGTACAAACTTAACCTTTAGGTAAAGTTTTGCGATAAATTGCCCTTACATATAAATTTAAGAAACCCTAACACATCAGCAGAAGGAAATTCTCATAAACAGTTTCTCTTCTTCTGAAAATTTTCCCTCAAGCTTACCTTTTCTTTCTGTAGAATTTCTTACCTACATATTCTTTAAAACCTTAGCCATCAAAAAAAATAATTATTAATAATCAAAATCCTAACGATGTTCAAAATGAAATTTGTTGTAACCTCTAGGGCTAGTAAAAGCTTTGGATAAACATTATCATCAGAGTTGCGCAACAAAAACGTAGTAGGCCATCTCAATTTTCATTTGTTGAATACCCTACTTCAACAACACAACCTCTGTTATCTTCTCCTTATAATCAATACCCACTCTTTCTATTTCCTTTGCTCAACCACGCCAAAACCACCTCTTCCTTGTACTTTTTCTTATGGCAATAACAAGGACTACCTAAGAAAATGTTGCCACAAGTTGCTATAATCAGCAAATTCCAATGCCAACCAATCTCGTCAAATCTATATGTTAGAACTTAGAGAATATCCTCATTACATTAATACCACATGCTGGCACATTTTGCTCTCAAGATTCTCTAATAAACTAATGCCATAATAACTACCTCTCGCCTTCGGAAGTACTTCTACTACGGAACCTTTAGTCGAACCCTTCGATACTAGAATGGAAGACATGACCATAAAGTAGTTGGTTAGCGTAATAAAATTTTGTTGTGATATAAGAAAATGTGTAGTTCTTATATAATAAATAAAGAAGTGTTGCAATTTGATTAATTAAAATTTCTGTCTGTATTATTGCGGGAAACTCTCGTAATGCTTAACTAATAGGTTAAAGAATTACGATGAGATGACCCAAAACCATATAAAGAACCCATAGTTATGAAGCAATTAAAATATAAAATGTTATCTTAGAAGCATAAACCTTCAAAAGATTTTATATATTGCACAACTATGATTATGGTACAACCTTTCCTTTCATTTTAAATCCCTTTCTTATCCAAATTATCATTCTGACATCCTTCCTTTAAAGAACAATTATTATGGACAATCACAAAAACTGGAATAATACTGTAAAAGAATTTGCACTTGTTATGACATAAAGTAAATCCATATAAACCAAGAAATTGAAAATAAGATCATAGCCATGTTAGCACTCAATTGGAAGGTCAAGTTCTACGTTACTACGTGAAGCATCATAACGACCACGAAATTCAACGCTATCCAAGAATTGAATGCAAGATTTTTTCGCTAGGTATGCAATTTCATTGCATTGATCTGAGATGCCTATGTTCATGCATACAAAGTTTGCACAAGACTTCAAGATCCATCATCAGCTAGCAACCGGATCAAGACATCAACAAACAAGTAATCGTCAAAAGTATTTACAACCAGCTACTATGAGAAGTTCTTCACCATCTTCTCTATTAATTCGTCATGAAGGGTTATATATAGAAATTCTAGACCAAAAGAAATAAAATCCCTTACTATAAGGTCTGAATGAGAATCTTAAATTAAAATGAAAGATTTCTCTAATCAGATAATAATTAGTTAACCTACAATCACATGAATTCTCAAAATATGCAAATTTAAAACTATATAAGAAATCACTAGTGATTAGAAACCCTGCAACCCTTATATGATAATCGATATTGTACTTGGTGTTCTTTTCAATTCTTGATTGAAAAGTACCTCATATTGTTGTTTGGATTACCCTCGTGTATGTAAAAACCTTTCAGTTGAAACTTACGATGCGTTAACCCTACTTAATGAGAAAATTTTAATTAAAAAGATTTTAAAGAATGAAATGTTGCCTTGTAACCCAACAGAATTTTATCTAAATAACCTTATCTTAATAAATATCGTTGTAGGATGCCTGTGACAAGATCCCTTAGCAAAAAGCTTGGAAGTAAAATCCTACCAGGCCTTCAACCTCTAAATGAAGATTCTATTCCAGTTCTTGCCGAAAGATCGAATTGTCCGGATCAAAAAGTCCCTCCTACATCCTATTTAATACCTAAGCATTATTCCTTAAAATATTATCAACCCAACAAATCCGAAACCCGTGCTTGCATTATTTGTGGAGAAATAGGTCACTGCGATGATGAGCATCAATCAAGCTGTTCGGTTGTGAAGGAAATCATTCTCTGGAAAATGTCCTATGGACAATATCACTTGTTTCCTTTGTGAAGGTCGAAATCATTATCCACCATGATGCCCCTTGATTCATTAGTCACTGCTGCAGTTCAGCATCAACAAGAAAAGCTTCAAGCCTTAGTTACTCAAGAGTTGGCAAATAGAAGAAGAGCTGTACAAGAAAAGTTGCTTGAAGAATCAAAGAAACAACACTTCAATTATGACAACCTCCATCCAGAAAGTAGTAAATGGCCATCACTATCATCATGTTTCTTGTGTGAAGAAGAAGGTCATTGGGCTAGGGAATGTCCTAAGAAGCAGCAAAATAAGATTCACAAGAGAGGCTGTATTGAGCATACAAATGTACCCAACAAGCCACCACAAGAAAAGCGTGAATGCTTCAACTATCTCAAAAGAGGCCATCTTGCTAAGCAATGCCCCCAGGAAGAACAAGTACCTCCTGCAACCATGGTCATACCAGAAATCACTGCTGTCAAGATTATAACTCTAAGAGTAGAAGGATTAAAATCCAAAGCGAGTTGCTCAAAAAGCCAGCAAAAGATGGGGTGCTTTATCTATCATGAGAAGAGTCATTTTGCTAATTAGTGCCCCCAAAGAGAGCAAACATCTCTTAGTAACATAGTCATACCAGAAGTCACCACAGTTGAAATGATGTCCCCAGAAGTAGGAGAAATAAAATCTAAAGCAATTTACTCGAAGAATCAGTTAAAGAAGAGGCGATTAAACGAAGATGCTTGACCCAAGAATGATCATCTATCTAGTACACAAAACCGGAAGGCCAATATTGCCTGTTTCCGTTGTAGTGAGAGAGGACATTATGCCAACAAATGTCCAAAGCAGAAGCGGAATCCACCTTGTCTTCAACCTCATGAAGTAATTCAATAACTACCAGGATGACCTCAAGAATCTGAAGGCCAACATTTGCCCAAGAAAAGTTCTACTTCACCTTGTCAAGAAAGATATTAGTAACTTCTAAACTATTTTGAAGACTTAGGAAACATTAAATATTCGTATCAACCCCTACCTCGATGATAGACTCTAAATGTAAATATATTCCTCATATGGTTGTACCCAACTCTTAATATGGAATTGAGTATGTCTTTTGTGTGTTCAATTCCTACAGTCAATCTTTTAATCCTATATACTTCATTCCTTCATAATCTTGAAATCCAAAGAAAATTGAAACTTTCTATCTACCAAAATGATCAAACGGATCAAATTATCACCCAATATTTGAATTATCTCCATCATGCCTTTAATCTAAAGTCAACCCGAAATAACATTTATTCTCAGCTAATTTCATCAACTAATATCGAACTATGCAAATTAGCTGTTGTATTTAAATATCCTTCTTAATGTTAATGTTTGGTTCTTTTCCAAATGAATCCAATGACAATACACCATCTCCTTCACCTTGAACATATTATGTATACCACATGCCAATCTTAAAAGTTTGATTATCCTTATTAACAATACTAATTACCCAATCAAAAGAGATGCATAAAAAGTTCTGGTATCCCACATCTATTCATGTCAAACCTAAATAGAAGTCTTTTCTATTCTCGGCACGTCAACTTGAAATCACAAAACGAAGGTCCAGTGCGGCAAATTCAATGAAGACGAAATATCAATAGAACAACAAGGTCACCTACAAGAAAGAATTCCCTAATATATCTCATTCTTGAGATTCGCAAGGTTCGTAGTATTGACCATTTCCAAATCCTTATAAGCTGGCTGAAAGGACCGATATGTCGCCTAGAGGGGGGGTGAATAGGCGTATTAAAATTTTGCAATTAAATAAAATCACTCGAGGATCAAACCCGGACTGTCCGAGCTAATTGTCCGGATAGTCCGGAGTAAATGTACGGATAGTCCGGAGTAAATGGCCGGATAGTCCGGACAGGTGACCTCGAAATGAGATTTTAAATCTTTGCAAATTTTTCAACAATCTAGCTAAATACAAATACTCTAAATGATATCAGGTACCTGAGGAAAATATAGATCTAGAGCCAAACACAGAGATAAAGTAGATCGGTGCTCCAAAAGATCCAAGGACTACAAACCCTAGCACAAGCAAGTAAAGAACAAGAAGGCAACGATTTTTTATCAAGTTCGGATTCTTGAAGGGAATCCTACGTCTCCGTTGAAACGACCCTTAACGGCTATTGAACCATCATCCCTCTTAATGACATCCACACCCTTATCACTAAACACACAATTGTAGCCCGCTTCACATAATTGAGCAACGGACAACAAATTGTAGTTTAGTGATTCAACAAGCAAAACATTATTTATATGGAAATCATTGGTAATTAGGATTTTACCTAAACCTACCACTTCACCTTTTCCATTATCGCCAAAGATGATACTTTCACTATTCGATCCATTTGCCTCCAAATGTGCGAACATTGCCCTTTCTCCGGTCATATGATGCGTACATCCGCTATCCAAAATCAACTTGATCATGGGAGATGTAGGCCTACAAGATGAAATTTAGTTTTTGCTCTTTGGTACCCAAACTTGTTTAGGTCCGCGCACGTTAGTGACGAGAGATTTGGGAACCCAAATAGATCGCACATTAGAGGCACTTTTGGTCTTACCCCTAATGTGACAAGCAACTACACGACCACAGTTAGTCCTCTTAAGTACATAGGATGCAAAAAAGGTAGAATGAGTTTTGTACTTAGAGTTTTCCTTGCTCTTAACAAATTGGATGGGCTTGTTTAAAGAAGCAATCACAATATTACTCTTTTTCCCTTTGGGAGGAGTATATCCAAGCCCATACTTCATAGTATTACCTTGGCGCTTACCTAGGAACTCCTCTAGTCTCTTACTTGCCTTGTAGGACTTTTGAAGTCCATCTTCAAGCAATCCCTTGAGCTTCTCATTCTCATATGCTAATACTTGCAATGTCTCAAGGTTAGTAGCATAAGTATCAATATTAGCGTTGTAACACCTAGCGCATCCATTGCTAGTAGAAGGTAATGAAGAATTGGAGTTAATGGTTGAGGTTATCAGATGGCTATTCTTGAGATCAATAAGCTTCAACTCAAGAGCCTTGCAAGCGTCCTTTGCCTTAGCAAGTTCCTCTTCAAGTGAAGCGTTGGTGATCTCGAGACTAGACACCTCGGATTTGGTCAATTTTGAGTTCTAAACTAATTCCTCATTTTTCTCTCTTTCAAAAGATAAGCTCTTCTCTAGCTCACGATTTTTCTCCTTTTCGAGGATAAGCAAATCTTCTTGAGCCTCGAGAGTAGCTTCCTTTTGTTCTATAACTTCCTCCAATTTTTCAATATCTTTGAGAAGCAAATTTAACTTATGAATGTCGAAGTTTTTCATGGATTTAAGCATAGAGTCAACATCGTCATCACTATCGCTATCGCACTCATCTAGACAATCATTAACAATGGAGGGAGTGGAGTCTTTTGATGATACCTTGTGCCCCTTTGCCATAAGGCACATTGGAGCGTTGTCGTCGTCATCGCTCAAGTTGTCGAAGAGGCTCTTCGACGTTGTTGAGGTGGTAGACACGGCGATGGCGACGGAGGCAATTCCTCCTTCCTCATCGGACTCGGAGCTTGAGTCGAATCGGAGTTTGAATCCTCTTCTCCAATATCGCTTGTCCCTTATGCTTGTAGTGCTTGAATTTCTTACTCTTTTCTTTGTCTTTGCCCCGGTATTTGTCTTTCTTGTGAGGCTTCTCATCTTTGCTCTCCTTATGCGACTTTCGGCAATGAAGTGGCGGTTTCACGCATTCATAGCATCTTGGTGGAGTGTCTACCCTTTGATTTTCTTCCAAAGCTCTTAGAGTGACCTCCTTGTCTGAAGTGCTTTTTCTTGAAAAATTTGTTGAACCTTCTCACAAATAGAGCCATATCCTCATTTGTCAACGGACCACAGGACTCTTCATTTTCACTTGAGCTCTCTGCTTGGCGCTTTACCTTGACGGCCTTGAGAGCAATACCTTTCTTTTGCCCGACTTGAGTTCTTCAACAACTTCAGCTTCTTTTACCATCATCTCGTCCATCATGAGCCGGCCGATGACATCATGAGGTGTCAAAGTGTCGAAGTTGGGCCGGTCTCGAATTAATTGAACAAGATTGCGGTTGGTAGGAGTGATCACACGAAGAATTATCTTCACCACAGCCTTGTCCGTAAGATCGGTGCATCCAAGACCCTTGGCTTGATTTACCAGCAACATTAATCGGTCAAACATTTTGTTGTAGGACTCTCCTTCTTCCAATGTGAACCGGCTTAGCTCACCAATAATGAGCTCTATCTTCGATTCGCGGACACTTGAAACCCCTTCATGACTGACTAGGAGTCTATCCCAAATAGCCTTTGCTTCCTCGAGTCCGTCGACTCGGTTGAACTCAGAATCACTTAATGCATTAAACAAGGCATTGACGGCCAAATCGTTGAAGTGTTGAGCTTTATCTTCTTCGGGAGTAAGATTTTCGGGATCATTCGGCTTGAAACCTGTTTGCACAATCTTCCAAATAGAAGGGTGAAGTGATCTCAAGTGCATCTTCATCTTATGTTTCCACGCGGCATAGTGAGTGCCATCGAAATGAGGCGCTCGATTGGAGGGCACGGAAACATATGATGAGGAGCTTGAGACGCCGAGGGAATTATAATCAAATGGAATTGCAACCCCAATACCGTCGCCCGTACCCTTGGTTTGGGTAAGGCCTTCGGTAGTCTTCTCTAGTTCCGACATATTGATTCTCCAAGCGGTTAAGCCAAACTAAGGAGATTTGGCTCTGATACCAATTGAAAGGACCGATATGTCGCCTAGAGGCGGGGGTGAATAGGCGTATTAAAATTTTGCAATTAAATAAAATCACTCGAGGATCAAACCCGGACTGTCCGAGCTAATTGTCCGGATAGTCCGGAGTAAATGTCCGTATAGTCCGGACAGGTGACCTCGAAATGAGATTTTAAATCTTTGCAAATTTTTCAACAATCTAGCTGAATACAAATACTCTAAATGATATCAGGTACCTGAGGAAAATATAGATCTAGAGCCAAACACAGAGATAAAGTAGATCGGGGCTCCAAAAGATCCAAGGACTACAAACCCTAGCACAAGCAAGTAAAGAACAAGAAGGCAACGATTTTTTACCGAAGTTCGGATTCTTGAAGGGAATCCTACGTCTCCGTTGAGGAGGCACAAAGCCCGGGTCCCTCTTGACCCCTTTCCTCCCGGTGTTGCATGAAGCACTCGCCGGTCTTCACTTCTTGCCTCTTTCCTTTCGGAGGCGAGACTTGCCTTCACAAAAGACCGAGGCTCTCCACACGAAGTCTTGGAGGCTCCCGGTGACTTCTTGCCGTCTAGGAGCCCTTCAAACTCCAAGAGTAATAAATACGCCGCTAAATCGCCTTGGAGGATGAAACTTGTGCTCAAGAATCAAACAAGCAAGCTCAAAGCACTTAGATCCCCTCTTTTCTCCCCAAAGATTCAAATCAAAGCAAAGATTCAAGTGGGAGAAAGAGGCTTGGGCTCAAGAGAGTGAGAGAGTGAGCTTGGGAGTTGAATGCTGTAATAAATGAAGTCTCTAACGGGTAGATTTGGAGTGAGGGCTTAAATAGGTCACCCAAAATCCAACAGTTACATGTGAAGCAATAAACCGAGATATCAGGACAAATAGTCCGAGTATCTGGACTTAACTTGGTTTGCAATCAGCGAGAGGGTGAGCTTGAGTGTCCGGACTAAATCTCCGGATACTCGGGACCACCGGATACTCGAACATTTTAACCGGGAGTGTCCGGACAAATAGTCCGGATACTCGGACTTGAAGAAATCAGCAGGGACCCTAGCCCGGAGTGTCCGGACTAAATGTCCGGATACTCCGGCCTGACCCCCTCGGCCAGGATACCCCTTAAAAGGAAATGCACTGTTTTAAAATTCTTTTGAGATGCAATTTTCATTCTATGAGCACAAGCATATCCTAAAAGCGATTTTCCGTCGTATCCCCCTTAATAGTACGGCTATCCTTAGACTCAATAAAATAAAAGATTTACAACTAAAGTCTTGATGTCGCCTTTTCAAATTTTAAATATGGTGGGGATCTCCAATCGCCTTTCCAACGATGATATCTTCTTGATCACTGCATAGAATCTCACTTGCATCGTTAGTATACGTAATTGTGTTGCCATAAATCACCAAAACTCTTTGAGGGGCCTAGATGCACTTTCACTGGCGCTACAATATATTGGGCCATATCGTATCATTGAGAAGATGAAAGAAAAAGGCATATAAATTGGAGTCACCATCTCAGCTATACAGTGTTCATAATATCTTCTATATATCGCGTTAAGGAAAAGTCTTCGTCTTCCTTCTGAGCTCACCTAGCTAGATGAAATCAATCTACAACCTAGTTTAACTTATCAGGAGCACCCGATTAGAATCTTAGAAGAAGCTAAACGCCACACTCGTAATAAATCCCACAAGATGATTCAGATTCAATGGAGCAATCATTCCGAAGAAGAAGCAACTTGAGAACGAGAAGACCAACTCGAGGAAGAGTTTCCTAACTTCTTTTAGAAATGATTTTCTTTAGACCCGCCAAATCTCGGGGTCGAGATTTCTGTAAAGGGGGTAGATTTGTAACATCCCAAAAATTGTGAAACAGTGAATTATCATAATGTGAATTTGCAATTTGAGTATTCTTGAGTTTTATTGAATTTATGTTTTTCTGAATTTATTTCTTGGATTTTGTATTGCAAAGACAATTAAAGAAAATGGGAGCAATTAAAAGAACAAAAGAAAAGTTGTGAATAATTTATTTTCTGAAATCCCAATGAGTAGAGAAAACAAATTCTGCACTGAGAAAAATAAAAGAATAACAATTTGAATAATGAAGATGAAATATAAAAACAAATTGACTAGAAACAGTGCGCTGTCCGAAATTTGTGAAAAATATCCAGAGCTCATTTCCAGCTGAAAAATTTACCAAATTACCCTTGATATAGTATTTACCACTGGTAAAAATATCAGAAGATTATCAGATGGGATAAGGTTCCAAATAATTCGAAAACAGAATCAAATAAAAGCTGAAAAATAGAATGTCAGAATTTTTATAAATTACTGGAGCAATATATTTAGCTGAAAATTTTACATAAGAATAATTAGCTCAAATAAATTTGAAAAACAAAGTTTCAAAAAGTTATAAAAATATTTTAATTGTCTGATAATTCGAAATACAGAATTTGAAATCCTGTGCAATGTTCAGTGTCAGAATTTTACTAAATAATCTACAAATTATTTAAATCTAAAATTTGTACTGGAGGTCATATACTTCCGGAGGAGCCTACAAAAAAAGTATGAAAAATATTTGACGAATTATGGGAGTACGATTAAGGCGAATTCAGTGAACCAGCGCAGCCACAGCCCAGCTTTGTCTTCCTTCTCTCCCTGCCGAGTGGTCCCATGGCCCACTGTCAGCTCCTTCTCCCTCACCCCTCTTCTCCTCTCTGTCTCTCGGCAAAAAAATCTCAGCGCCAGCTCTCTCTCGCCTTCCCTTACCAGCTCACCGCCTCTGCGTGCAGGCATGCCACGCAAGCCTACCACTGCCGCTTAATCGAGTCAGTCATTGTTCAACCTTATACTTTGGTGAAGCTCTCAGCAGAGGCCAAACGCAGCCCGATTTAGTGCAATCACCACCTCTATAAATTGCGCCAGGAGGATCCCTTAAGTCGTGAACCTCCCCATCACTTCCTCTTCTTCTTTCTCGGTAAGTCGGCGCAAATCCCCATTCCTTTCCGCCATTGCCGAAAAGCTCTGGAGCTTTGCTCGAACTCAAATTCCGTTGAACCATCTGACCAATCCCAAATCCCTTTAGCCCATATCACCGCCCAGCTCTAAGGAGCAAAAGCCCCCAAAAATATTCATCTTCTCCCATGTGAAATCGCGTGGCCTATACGCTCATCTCTTCCAACTCAAGCCCGCGTGGCGGAGCCTAAACGTTTCTCCGGTAAGACCAAGCCCAAAAATGGAATCCTTGGCATCCAATAATGCTTAAATCTCTACCGATTCCATCTCTACTACCCTTGGTTGCTCTCTCCATCGCTCGCCATTTTTTTGCCGCTCAGCTCTTCCCAGCTGCCAACTTCGCTCTGTCTCTGGCGAATCAACTCCACACTGGGTGCGGCTCACCGTGCCCATGCCTCCTGTGCCCTCGCCGTCCGGGAAAGTTGCTTGGCGCTCGTCGCCAATTCCACCCGAGCGGACCCTCGCTCTCTTGTCTCTGCTAGCGGTGGGGCCAGTAAGTCGTAAGAGAGGTAGAAGAAGAATAGTCTTTGAAAGACGCTTTCTCAAGTGGTAAAGCGCATTTTTGATTTTCAATACATTTCCTAACTTAGAATAAATTTCATTATTGAATATCTTTTGTAATTTTAATCCAATTGCAATGAAATAAATTTTATATTCATCTAAAATTAGTAAGATTCTAAATATACAAAATATTGAATTTTCGAACTTTAGAAAGAATTATTTGAATTAAATATGTTTATATCCTTAATATGGCTTTTATATCAAATCTGTGAATAATAAGATAATAAATAATAATATAAATTTTTATATGGTGATAATATCAGAGTGAATTGAATATGCAAAAGATTTTTGAAAGAGTGTAATGTTGTAAAGCCTTGCTCCAAATTTTAAGCCCTTCCGCTAGGGATGTTTTGATTGTCCAGTATTCGCGGGGTTGGTTGGGCTCTTAGGGGCTGAGTGAATAATTCTTGTGTGGGAGGGTTCTTTTGAAATTCCTCTTCCCACCTACCCCCTTCTCACCTACCCCACCTCTTCCCAAATTGTGTGGTGATATTCTTCTTCTTGGTCTGCATTCCTTCCCCAAAAAATCCCTGCGCAGCTCTGGCTTCCTCCTGCCTTGCTGGCTTGGTTCTTGCCACGGCGCTCCCTCTGCTCCTCGTCGTGCCGCCCGGCCGGTCACCGGCGGCGGCCTCCAGCCCGGCGGCTTCCTCCACTCTCCCGTCGGCGACCTCCTCCTGACCCTTTGCCGCCTTTGCTCGGCTCCTGCTGACTTTCCCCCGGCTACATGGCGTCCCTCTGCTTCCCCTGCTGTCGGCCCTCCTTCATCCCCTCCTCCATGTTGGTAAGTGAGGTGAGGATTTAGGGTCTGTGATTTGAGGCCCTTGCTGCTGGTTGGGGTTAATCTAGGGCTCCTAGTGTTGGGCATTAAGGGAAGCACTGCTCTAGTTGGCGGAAAAATCTTGGTTGGTGGTTGGGCTGTGCGCTGATTGAGTTTTGTGGTCTCATTTTGGGCAAGCTCGACTTCCCCTGTGACCGGGTGGCTGAATAGGAATCAAAGCTTGGGTTCTCAAGTTTATTTAGGGCTCAAGAAGTCGCGATTTGGCTCAGCCATTTGGGAGTTGTGGCTGTTCTCGTGCAGGCTGTCCAATTTCAGTCAAGCCGTGGTTTCCCTCTGTTCCTCGTCGATCTGGGTTCAGCTGGGGCATCGGCTAAGTGCATGGTTATATTATTCGTGTAGTTTATTCCCTTGCGGTCGTTTGAGTATAAGAACGAAAATCCGTTGAGCCAATCCAATGTTATGCTATTTGGAAGTTTTGTCCCAGCTTGGGAATTTTCAGCGAGATCAGTTTTGTGGTGGGGTTTTAGTGTGTGATTTGGAGGCTTTCGTGGCATCTCTCGCCTGAGTGGCTGTGAGGGAGTTGTAGGTCAGCCTCTTATGGATTGATTAGGGTTAAAGAACCTAAATTTTGGTTAAGCCAATTAGGAATTAAGCTCATGAGAGCGCTTGCTGCCCGGAATTTCCAACCGGCAGTTTTGGGGCTGTTTTGCACCAAGGGGTAGCATTGTTCCATGTATAGTTGTTGTGAGCTATCTAAAATGGAAAGTTGAGTTCGTCCATGTTATTTTTTTCAGGTGGGGTAGCGTCAAGGGAGGCTTCAATTTCTCGCTATTCCCCTTCTCGCGGTTGAAGGCAAGTGCAACTCCTAGAGCGTTGTTAGAATGTTAAATGCTTTGTTTGCGATAAGATTATGAAAATTCTAATGATGTGATTATGTTTAATAGCATGTCTAGAAGTTGTTTTTAGTATGGTGATGAGGATGGATGAATGTTAGCAAATTGGTAAGTAAGTTATTCAATTCCCCTTTATTGCATTGCATTACGAAATTATACGAACGAGTATGGTTATGTTGATGCAAGTGTAGGGACAAGCTTGCACTATAATCACCTAGTTGTTCATATCTGTAACTTTAATCCACTTTATAACAATTATGTGATGCCTTTCCTGAATTTTTTTCATGACTTTATTTACTCTCGAATGAATCACATTGGGGAAATAGCAAGTTAATTGGTACTTCCATATTGGTTATGGCTATGTGTGGTGAAAATGAATGAGGGATGAAATGTATTCACGTCAATTGCATAATTGCATTCATGATGGACGAGGCGTACCATGTTGATGCGGGCCTCGGTGCTCACCCGTAGTGAGCACAAAATTCCTACCTCGTAGTCCCATTCATCGAGGTGAATGGGAGTGAGTCAGTAAGAGTAGGCCCCGCCACGGGATGGTTGGGATTGAGGGTGCACACCGACGGGTGTGCACTCAGCTATACCAGTATACGCTATGACAACGTGCATTATGAGCATGCATGGTGCATTCATCTTTGTTGATTCATGAGAAAAAAAGGATGATAGCATAAAAGCATTGCATTGTGTGTTACAATTGGTAAATGTTAATTGATGAGAAGGGGAAATGACAAGTTGAGGATTAAGTCGTGGACTCATCCTGGAACGATTATTGAGGCGTGAGTATGGTTTAGTTATGTGTTTCGAGTTGGATGTGGTATATGGGGCTGAATTCTTCTTTGCTTTTCTTGGGTGATTTCAATTTAGTATTGGTTATGTCAAATAATGAAGTAATTGTGCTCTTATGTTTGGTTTTATATGAATTCAACTCGCTTCTTTTATTTAAGGATTTCAATTAAAGAAACTTTTACTTTATGTCTTGAAGCAGTATTATTCTAGACGAATTCATTATTTTTCTTGCTTGATTGCACCTTGCTGAGTCTTGGACTCACGCTTGTTTGCTTCCTGTTTTAGGTACCTTAGGCGATTTACTTGGGTTGGGAGTAGAAGCACATGCACGACTTCGGTCGCCATCGCATTTAATTAATGCATAAAGCCTGATTGTATTTAGTGGGGTTGTAATATGTTATTTGTCATCGCGCAGTTTATCCTTTGTTAGCGGATGTGTGATTGATATCTAAGGACCTGCTAGAATGTCTCTTCGTGATTGAATGATTGATTTATATTATTATTGCTTTTCGCTCACGAGTGGATGTCCTTCTTTCTAGGAAGGTCATGCGAAATTTTGAACTTTTGCGGCCTTAGTTTTAAGCGTGTTTTAGAGTTAGCGGTTGTTTTAGACAATTTCATTGAGTTGTCGTTGAGTGTTTAGAGTTTTGGGTAGCATCCGTGGCGCTTTGGAGCTGAGGTGTTACAAAGAGTCCTCAGTATGAATTTCTAAAATGAAAATACCGAAATGAGTATTTATATGTTAAGAAAAGATTAAATTAGACTTAACCAAAATAAATAAAACTAAATATTTTTAGAATCCTTGTTCTGAAATGAGTTTAAATATGTAAAAATATTTATGTTTTAAGTTAGTTTTCTTCATCAAATAAATCCATGTTTTAATTAGGCTAAAAAGAGAATAAGAATAAATAAATTGAAATGCTTTAAGAAAAATAAATTGATTTCAATAATCGCAAAGAATATGAATTTTCGGGTTTAGTGTGTCTTTGAGAATGAATAATTAGACAAAATTTTAGGATATCTAAATAATTAAACATATGCTAAATTTTAATGTTTCATATTAGTCTTTGTATACATGCACATACATACTTATGTATATGAACAAAATTATACTTAAGAAGTATTCATGAATAATAAAAATCACAAGAACAGTATTATGAAAGTAGTATCAATCTTGGTTATGAATAAATACATGTATGCATAAACATTTAAAATCAAACTCAATTTGCATTCTTTTAATGAAAAGAAATGTTAATATTAACAATAATCAAATGAGTAACCTATTGCAATTAAAAGCAAAATAATGCAAAATCAACATTTAAAACATTTCTAGGGTTATACCGCTAACACTGAAAAATGAGTGAAGAATCATGTATATTGTAGCCGCAAACTTAAATTGAATATTGATTTAGGGTTTGTGATTTGATCACTTATACTATTTCATCGCTAATAAAATAACTTATTTAAATGCTAAAACCAAGTAAAATCAGTTTAGAAATACTTCACAAAGTTTATACTACCATATTACTGTAAAAAGAATCTTATTTCATTAAGGTTTGCATGTTAATCTTATTAGTTCAAAAACCTTAAGTGATAATCGCTCGTTTCAATTCTTGCCGATTCAGAATAACGTCAACTATACAATACCACTTAAGCCTTTTCAACAATGAATATAATATTACGTCTAAATCCTAAAGCTTATGAAATTAGTACAGTAGCACTCTCCAAGTATATACTACCTGCTATGAAAAGATAATCTCATTTCACCATGATTTGCATATTAATTCTATTAGCTTAATAATCCTAAGTATTCACATTACGCCGGTCGTAATATGAATGAATGAACTTTGAGTTTAAATGAGAAATTAGTTATTATGATATTTGTATCACCACAACCTTCCCAAATATCATGTAAACAATGCTAGTAGCCTGAATCAATAGATTAGCTTTTTATAACTAGAGCATTGATTAAATGTTGCTTTGAATCAATCCTAATTAAAGGTAAGAATTCACCTCAAGCCCTGAAATGATCATTCTATTTAATCTTAAACAATCTTTGCATCTTGAATTCGTAAAATAAAATTAATAAATTCATAAAGAGCAACCCCTGATTCTTATGAAGAGTCTTTATTTGTTCTTGCTATCTATTTTCTTTTTGCCCTTATTCAAGTTAGTATCTTGCTTTGTTTCCGTTGATCGACGTGTAGAACCTGACGTTGTTGATCTCGTCGTCGTCTCCGCCATCTTCGATTTCTGTCTTCGTCGTAAACAAGGATTAAGCAAGGCAAGCACCCCTTTGACCATATTGATCCCAGTATGTAATATACTTTGTTTTACTAAACTATTTTTTTATGCATACGATTACTTTATGTAAATTGCTATTTTGTGGATCTGGTAGTTATTCCTGTTGTCTCATTAACGTTCTTTGATGATTATGAACATGTGAACCTTGATAACCATAGATTAAGGTTGGGTATTACTTAATGTCATCATGGGTATATCGATATACATATTATCCATGCTTAGCCATACTTTAGAATCAATAAAGCGATGATCAAATCAGATTTGTTTCACGAAAATGTTTGGAAATGGCCTTTGTTAGTTGCTAGTATTTTGATTAAAACTCCAAAATAAAACTATGGTTTTGACGTAGGCGATTATTGGCAATAGCCAGAATGTACAAAAAGAATTGTACGTAGTGTAGGGTGAAGTGTCGCTGTGTCAAATTAAGGACCGAGCAATGGGACGCTATTGATCCGAGAAATCGTACAAACCACAAGGGTGAGGATGGGGTAGTTTAGTGTCGCCGATCGGGATCGCCAACCGCAAGAAGTGAGGTGGGGGTCGAGTGTTATGGGACCCGAGCTGCGTTTCGCTCGAACGGAGGAAGAAATCAGTCGCGATGATGGTCGGAGGAAGACGACAACGAGCGCGAGACAAGGGTTTATACTGGTTCGAGCCCTCTCGGAAGGTAATAGTTCTCATTCCACCGCCGCGGTGATTCTTGTTATATCGGTGTCTGTGGAAGTGTTTACAACTCAAGACCGTAATGGTGATTCCTAGCTCGAGTCATGTGTGTGTTGTGTTGTCTTCGTTGTCCTTGGAGCTTACGCGCTCCTTGGTCTTTATACTCCCCATTGCATGCAACGGCAGGAGCGATCCTCGGGAGGGGCCTTCGTGCACCTTGATTTGGCAAGAAGCGCCTCGAACATGCCGCCGACTCTGAGTCATCCACGACCGCTCTGTGGCGTAATCGTCAAATGCCGATCCGAAATCGAAGGCGGACCAAGGCTTGAGCGAGATCCTTGAGCTCAAGGTCGAGCGGGGTCGAGCTTCGAGTCCTGGCACTAGGTCGAAGCGCCTCGGTATATCAAGTGGTGGTCGGGGCCTTCCGAGCTTGGGAGATCCGCTGAACGCGTGCGGTTTGGTCAAGGAGCACCGGCACTTGTCGCCTAGCCCCGAGGCTCTGGAGCCTGGAGGGAGCTCCCAGATTTACCTCGAGCCTTTATCTCGAGACGGAGGCAACCTTCGAAGTCTCGGCTGCCTGGCGAAAGTCGGCGGAGACCACTAAACGAGTTTTTGGCCTCGACACTTGGCGACCTTCGACTTCTCGATGCTTGAATGCGGATGTGAGCATCTGGCGGGCATCTGGCGGCGTCAAATCGTGGTTAGCACGCCTTTTGAGAGCACCGCGAATGGATTTAACCGTTGCGGTTCATAAACCCAGGCGCATCGCTCTTGAAAAAGCCCTCGCTCTTCGCCTTAAGTCTTCAAGCTTTCTCGCCCTAACAAGGTCCTCCTTTCCCCTTGAGCACAAACCAAATGCACAATCGCCGCCAGCCAAGTTAGGAAGGAGCACTACTGTCGGACTCAAGGCCGAGGGAGCTCGAGTCCTCAGAATGCTGGACCTGTCAGATGGCGTTCTAAACAGCGAAGATCGAGTCAGGCCTCGTGGACGACGAGATAAATGCACACCGAGAACTATGCCCTTCTAGCTTATGGACCCGGGAGAGTGAGTTAAATCATGAAGGTCCTCTCTAGTCGCGACATCGAGCTCATCAATCGGTGCCAAACTCAGTTTCTTCTTCTTACCATCTTTTTCCCATCTATGCACGAGGGTTCACGGGGATCCTCCCCACCCTCGCTTCTTCTTTCGTGCCGGGCCTTTCAGCTCTGGGGACCCGTGGGTCTGGATGCCTCTATTTCCGGCTGAGTCGGGCTCAAGTGGGCCTTTCCAAGTTCCAACCTCGGGATTCCCTTGGCCAGTGGAACGAGCGCCGGTTCTACTCCAAGAGGGCAAGACAGGATGTCGATGTACGGCGGGACTCCCTATCGCTAATCCGCAGAAGGAGACTCGGTCGGTTTACCTCGAGGTCGGCGAGAGGCCATCGCCTTCATTCATATTCGCGCCATCTGCGGATCTCATGTGAGGCGGTGATGTAGCAACGCCCTGCGAACCGCTGTGTCCCCTCTTAGGTGGGGAGCACCGTTCTTGAGATCCGTGCGATGATCCAGGCAAGTGTGAACGCGCTTAGTAAATCTTCTCCTCGAGGTCTAGTTTGTGTACACACCCTGACCTTCTCTTGACATCCGCTCGTCTTGCAAATAGCGAAAGAACTCCGGTCTCTGCCGGGATGGTCGAAGACGGTTGGCAAGCGGTATGAGTACGCCGCCGACAACCCCGCTCCGAAGAATGTAATCCGCCGAAGTGACGAGGTAGGTCTCCCCGGCCAAGCACTCGAGTCTTTTTGCTCGCGAGCCCCTTCCCGAGCTTCGCTTGCTTGAGCTCACGAGAGATGCCGGATCACGGCCAGAGGATGCCCCACCTTGCCGGTGGGGGCAAGAGCGAGAAAGGGAAGAACGACTTCCGCCGTGGATCAGCCGATTTATAGGCGAAACGCCATGTCGAGTGGGGGGACTGGCGCACGCAGTAGAGCCCCTTGTAGTCGAGCCCCGAGCTTGTGTTTTTCAGGCCTTGCTGTTTGGCAGGTTTTCATGCATCGAAGCTGACCTTGGCTCGCCGCAGTCTTCGAGCACTCCCCGCCCAGTGGCCTCGAGCTCAAGCTCCGTGGCCAGGTGATGCGAGACGGCTTCGGACCTTGGCGGTCTCAGTCGCGAGGACATAGCCTTGGCCCTCCTCGACCTCTAAGCAACAAGACCTTCAGCCGACCCTATGAGAAAAAGAGTGGTGACCTAGGTAAGCCCCCAAGATCCCTGTCATACCGGGCCTTCAGTATCTTTTCGGCTTAGAGTATGCTTTTGATCGCAGACCTTGAGCACCAGAGCTCAAACTGTCTGCGTATTGGCGATGGTCGCGGTCCGTGGCGCAGTCCGAGTCCGAGGTGGAGAACGCTCATATAGCTGGTCTCGCCTTGCCGATAAATGTCACGGACACGCACTCTTTCGACCAGCCCTTGGGTCGGCGAAGTTCTACAAGGGCTCGACGACTCGTCCAAGAAGAAAGCGAGTCGCTTGATCGTGGCGGACCACGACTGCAGGCGCAGGCCCACGACTTCCATGCCATCGACGAAGCTTCGAAGGCTCGCGAGGAGGACACTCGAGACCTTGAGCCACAATTGAAGTGGCTCTTAAAACTCCGCTTGACCACGATCGCCGAGGCGCCGAGGTTATTACCGCACGGCCACCGGGGTGATCCGCATCTGGAAGCTCGCAGATTTCCTCGCCGCGATCGCGAGCGCCGAGGTCGCGGCATCCCTGTGCCACTTGAGAGTCGTGGATCTTGGAGGACCCGGCTACCCATCCCTTGGCCACCGGAGATGGGCGGGGCCCGTGGAGTGGAGACGGGGCTAGCACATCATTGCTATATTCTCCGCTGCCGACGGTTTTAATCCTCCCGGGAGGCGGCAATGATAACTGCCGTTCCCGGCGAGGACTGTAATCCTACCAAGCGCCACTCACCGTGGTCGTGGTCGATCCTACCGCATTATACGATCGAGGAGGAGGAGATCCTCGCGATCGTGATTGATGATCGAGAGAATTCACCCACGACGCTGGAGGGCATCTCGCGCTGGTAAGGATCTTTCACACTTCGCACTCGTAGTTTGGCCTTCTCTCATTTTGGGCCACCCTTTTCATCGTGAAGGTAATCGATCATGCCTCTCGAGGGCTACAAGGCCTTCGAGAGCATGCGATAATGTGAAAGAGTCTCCTCGACGAGTAGTAGGCGCTGGAGGCTCGAGCGATGTGCCTCGTCTGCACTATTGAGGTCGAAAGTGGGGGCTTCGAGCAGGAAGGCCCAAGAGCTCGGCGATCTACGCCGACGATGAGGCGCGCAGGAGATAGCCCACGCGGCAGAAGCTCAGAAAGGTGCCAGGCCTCCGAACGTGACTCCGCAGCTTGGTAGGCCGAGCGGAGGAGCGCCGACGTTCAGCCAAGGCGCTTCGAGGCCGAAGTGCTAAGATCGAAGCTTCTGGAGAAGGCTTCATGAGGCGCCGACTCCGAGCTCAATGCCAAGATACCCAGCTCGAGGAGGAACTTGGAGTGCGCCAACAAAGACGCTTTGAAGCCGAGCAGTGCCAAGGTCAGGACTTGAGAGAGGCTGCTGCCATGACAGTACACTATTACCAGGGTGTCCCTCGAGCTCGAGGCCAAAAATCCTCGAGCTTGAGGAGGCTTCGATCGGTACGACAGAAGGCGCCGAGGTCGAACGCGCTTAAGGTCGAGGCGCCGGAGAAGGCTCCGTGAAGTCGCTTTCTGGGCCCGGACTAAGGTCCCAGGCTCGAAGAGAAGCTCGAGCGGTTCAGTAGCGAAAAAGAGTGCCTTGGCCCAGCTTGAAGACTGCGGCGACGCCGAGCCGGATGCTTCTCAAAGAAGCCCTCCACCTGTGGGGATCGCAACCACGAGGCAAAGTGGCTCAAATCGAGTAAGGAAAAAGCTTGCTCATGAGATGATCGACACAATAGAAAACATAAAAAAGAAAGGAATATACTAATGTAGTGGTTTGTTTTTGGTGTACAAAGAGACCTCGTCCTCATGTGAATTCGGGGTTTTAGGGATATTTTGAAGTCCTCCTTCTTTCTTTTTGCTTGCCTTGTTTGTTTGCAGTGTTCGCGTTCTTAGGTGGCGTCTTGGAGTAGGATATACCCGGCTCTGCTGAGGCCGAGGTCGAGCGCCAAGTGCCTGTGGGCACAAGACATAGATACTGAGACGAGAGGCCACGACACGCAAAGTTGAGGAACACCGCAGCGAGTAGAAAGAACACAAAGGCGAACATCGTTAAGTAGATTAGTCGGCCAGCCGACCCTTGCGACCATAAAGATTGCCCGATCGTCACAAAGCGGTGGGGTTCTTGGCTCGAGCCCAGACATGAGGAGAGCTAGATGCGAAGAAGATAAACCACGCTTAGCTCGTCCGTGGGGGTGAACGAAGAACCCGTGTCACTTAGACTAGAGTTTAATGCGAATCTGGCTGCATCAAGGTCGTGGTTCAAGAAAAAAAAAAAGAGCCGCGAAAAAGAAAAAGCGGCTTAACACAAGTGGAAGCGAGGTAAAAAGGGCAAAATGAAAGACCAAATTTTTATTGAAATGTGAGGCATAGAGGTTACACATAAAACTTCCGGTCGATCTATGTTCCACGAGCCAGAGAGCTCTTCGCCATCGGGCATCAGCTAAGCGGTAAGCCCGTCGCATGATATGTTGAAACAACTCTATGGGGACCTCCCCATCATGAGGATAACTTGTTGGTCTTTGGGCGAGCTCTGAATCGCCTCGGCTGGGTCCCCAACAAAGGAGCTTCTAGGTTAAATGTAGGCAAGGCATGTCTGCGAAGAGCTTGCGGTAGTCGTTGATGCGTGGCGATGCCGACATCTTACTTCTTCTGCGGTGAGGTCGAGGGCCGTTCGTGCTCGAAATCGACAGTCGACTAAGGCGACCCTAGCGAGCCGCGTGACCTCGGGAGGCGGGCCGGCCGTGCGAACACGAGGCATTTGAAGGGTGTGGACCTTGTGGCTCGGCGTGATGGTCTGAATAGACCATGGGGCGGTGGGAAGTTCGTCCACCGAACCTTGCCGTGTCGATCGAGCTCATCTGCGACTCCTTTCTTGGCATACTGGACAATTTGCGGATTGGCGTTCATTTGCTCAGGTTGCTCTGGGGTGAGCCGGCGAAGCAGATTACGATCGAGTTCCTCGCAAAATTCGAGAACAACTTCATGATAGCGAGTAGTTGTCGGGATAATTTGCATGGAACCCGGACGTGACCACAACAAGCAAAAACGAACGCCCCGGCATTATGGTCGAGACGGTTCATCTATCCACTTGGTGAAGGTGTCGGCAAGAACGAACCTCTTCCCCTTTGTTGAGAAAAGGGCCGGGATGTCCCCCCATTCGAGAAGGGCCGGCGGAATGTCAGGCGGGCGGGTCCGATTCCGGCGTGGGCGCATGGTCGGCAAGCGGGCGATATCACGAGCATCTTGAAGCGGGGTAATAGTACCCTTGGAAGGCCTTGGCCATTGTCTATCGAAGGTCGCCCCCAAGGCCGAGTGAATGTCATTGGTGGCCCCCTCCTGGGAGATGCAGCGCCGGGGATCAAACATGTTCCTTAGAGCTTGCCCTCGGGGCGTTATAGACTTCCGTGGCGTCCGGCTCCTCTCGGCGGTCGGGTGGGTTGCCCGGAGAGAAATCGTGGATGGCCTCCCCGGGGAACACCCTCGGCGGCGACCATGACTTCTGGTCGGAATCGAGGGCGGCGCTCGGGGATGGCGCGGGTGGGATGTTCCCGGGAGGCCGAGCTTGGAGAGGAAGTCCGAGTTGTCCCCTGGGGATGTTCAGCTCAAGTTCGGAACCACCTCTCCATCTTGGACCTCGGCAGGATCATCAGTCCCCAAACCGTAGTCCTTGTTGACCGGTTGATGGGGGATCGCCCCGACCGGGCTACACCAAAACCTTTAAGCTTTAAAGGCCGGGAGAGCCGATCCGCCACATTGTTGGTTTTGGGAAGCCAAAACGAATCACGAACCTCAACTTGTCGCGGCGGGGGTAAGGATAAGGATCCCCGGGGCGCAAGGACCTCGGCCGTCAAGAACATGACCAGGCTTCTCCTTTCGCTTGAAGCTCGGGGCGGGGCGCGCTGCCGACCATGAAGTCGGAGCACTTTACTTTATGGTCGTTGCCGACCGGGCGCGAATCCGCCCAGCCCATGGCCCACTTGCGGTCGCGCCACCCCCGGGTTCCTCGGGATGTCCCCGGCGGGAAGTTGCTTTCGGGGCGACCCCAGTCGCTAAAATAGTCGACTTCCTTGAAGCCACGAGGAACATTGGCCCATGGGTGCCCTTTGGGGCCTGCAAGACCCGTGGGAATAGATCGGGTCCTTTGAGACCCTCGTTCCCCCGGGGCAAGCGGGTGGGGTGGGAGGTAAACAACAACTTCTCACCGGTTGCGGCATTGTTGGAAGGTGGGGCGATAGATATACCTTGTCGTCAAGATCGCCCTCTGGGGTCCCTCAAAGCCCGGCTTGGGGTCCAAAGAATGGGAGGCCCGCCCAAGCCTCGAAAAACTTCTTGAGGGCGGCCGCGGGGGAGGCTTCACCTTGATCGAGTCGGGGCCATCTTCCGACGCCTTGATCTTCCGGGGTTTGGACCGACCCAGGGCCCGATCATGTGGAAGCACCTTCAGCGCCCCAACCGCACTTCTCGGTTGAGTTTGATATTGTCTGTTCAGGTTGGGAAGGTCTCCAGGTCCACGTGGCCGAGGCTTTTGACTATAATACCGCCCCGAGACCTCGAGGTTCCCCAACGCCCGACGCCCCGTCATCGAGGGGGTGGCCCCCATTCGAACAAATGACATGTCGTTAGCAATAGGTGCCAAATGGCGTGATGAAAATTTCTCTTGCTCCTTGCAACCCCCTTGATCGGTGGTACCGGTAAGCGCCCGAGCTCAACATCCCGGCATTTGCGGTGGAGTCGGATCCTCGCGGGGCGGGAAGTTGTCCTTGAAGGGAGTTCAACCCGATGGTGCGCATTCCACTTCCGCCTTTCTTAACAATGACCGGGTTGGCCCACTCGGAGTAATCAATCTCCGGATGAACCCACCTTCAAAAGCTTTCCGGTTCTCCTTGATGGCTGCGACCTTCCGGGGAAGCGGCGCCTTCGGGCCGCAGTGGGCGGATCCCACCGCAATTTGTGCTCGACCACCTCCCTGGGGCCGCCCAGATGTCCCGGCTCCCGCAATATACCTTTGTTAGCGGGAAGGTGGACTCGAGTTCTATTGGAACTCGGCCGGAAGACATGAATACCCGGGGGGTTGCTCTCGCAAGCGCCTTTGTCGCCCACGGATGGTTCCGGACATTCTTCTCCGTGTTTCGACGCAGGGTAAATGCGGGAGCCAAACCTTGGTCTGCCCGGCGCCCCGATCGCCCCGGGTGATGACACCGTTGGGGGCGGCCCATGCCGGTATAGTGGTTGGCGGAACTTGACCAAGCGGGCCCCGGGATTGGTTAGCAGGGCCCTCAACCACCTCGGGTGACCACTCGGCGGTTGTCCGAGCCGAAGGTAAGGCAAGACCACCCCGGGGAATGGTCGAGCTCCGGGCACGATCTAAAAGGAATGGCGGCGTTTTGACCTTGACGGGAATCGATTTAAGCCCCCGCAAAGTTAAAGGCCGCGACCATGCGCTCCGGCTTCTTGATGGTGGTCACACAAGCGGTTTGGTCCGGGCCATACCGGAGGCGCCTTGGGAAAGGTGATGGTGCCCCCCTTGGGGGCTACTCGATGGGCTTCCCGGTGACCGTAGATGGTTCGGCGGCGGTCTTGACCTCGCCCGTCGTAGGCGCAGGCCACAAGATGACTCGTCGGCCGCCCTTTGGAACTCAAATCGAGTCGCGTCCCGCGCCCGGCGTTCACGGCGGGGGTCGTCATCCCGGGAACACGGGCATCTCTCCCCGCCCATCGGAAAAGCGCAAATTTTCGCGCCCAAGCTTGGTCGTGGCCGGGCCCTGGGAAGAGGGAAAACTTGGCCCAAACATACCCCCCGCCCCTTTCTGCAGCGGCCCTCGGGGACGACCTTGCCCCCTTGGGGGTTTTCCCTGGTGGCGGGGGCGACCTTGGCGAGCTTAGAGTCCTCCCATTGACCTCGGACCTCAAGGACCTCGCGGCCTCCCCGGAGACAATCACCCGGTAGCCCCCCCCTCCGGGGCTTGCCTTGGTGGGGTGGGTTGGCGCCCCAGTTGGGCGGGCCTCTTGGTTCGACCGCTTACCTTGGTCGGAAGCGTTTTAGCTACGACATTCCGCCGTCGCTCGCCATCGAAAAAAGCTTGTTTGGGCCCTCGATGTGATCTGGTCCTCGGGGGCGCGATCCGGGACCCAACGAAGGCCTTGATGGCGGCCTCCGAAATCTGGGATCGGGTTCCTCGTGGGATGAAACCGCACAAAATCAAGAGGTCGTTTTGCCCATGACCGATCGGTCCTTCCCCCTCGGCCCCGAAAACTTTGGAAGTTGGGCGGCGTTCTGAATTGGCGCCCCGACAAGGAACCGGTTAAAAAGCGTTCGCGGCCCGATCCGGGCCGGGAGGTAGTTTGACATGGCTCGTCCCCGCTAGGATGGCGGTCGAGTAGATGGACAAGAACTTCGTCCGGGTTTTGGTCGTGGTTCGACGGGCGGGCTTAAACAAAACCCCCGCGCGGCAAGGTTGCGGAGTATCCATCCCGGGGGGCGAGGCAGCCGGCGTGGTCATCGGCACGGACCTCCTTCGGGACTCGGTCGAGCGGCGTACCCCCTGGGGAAACGACCATTTGAAACGGAATCCACGGTTAAAGGGGCGGATTTGGGGCTGGCGGAACGCAGAAGGTCGAACTTCTTCCCGGCGACCGGGCGGCCTGGCCGGGCCTTGTCCTGGGCGGGCGTGGGGCCGGGTTTTAAAAGCCTCGCCGAGTTTGCCCGGGAGCTACCTTGGGGGGCCCGGGTGGGGCGGGCGGTTATCTTACCTCGGGCGGGTCCGGTGTTAATTTTGGGAGGTTCGACCTCGGTGGCCGTCGAGTTTCGGCAGTCCCAAAACCCTGGTGAAACTCCACCTCCCTTCGGGGTCGGCCATGACGGCGATAGGGGCGCTCCGGGAGGGACCCGGCGGTCGGGCCGCCCTTTCGGGCCTCCGCCGGGGGTTTCTTGATGGCAACTGCACCATCCTGGCGTCTTGGGTCGCGGATCCGGTCCCGATTCCCCGGCGCCCACCATCGCCACGGCGCTTTGTTTCGGCGGCGGGCGGAATAAGGACATGGGGGTCCGTGGGAGAATCCATCGGAAGGCGCCATACTCCGGATCCGTGTCGTTCGCGAAAAAAAAAAATGCCCACGGTGGCCCCGCGGCGAGGGATGAAACCGAAGGAGGAAATTGAGTGTTAGGGACCAGTGCTTTTTCCCGACGGAGGAAAAATCGTCGCGGATGGTGGGAAACAAACGAAGCCGAGACAAGGGTTTATCGGGAGCCCCGAAGGTAATAGCTCTTCCGTCGCCTTGGCGGGATTCTTATTTGTGTTTGGAAGTGTTTACAACTCAAGCCGTAATGGTGATTCCTAGCTCGGCGCGGTTTGTGTTGTGTTGTCTTCGTTGTCCTTGGAGCTTCGTCCGGTCTTTATATCCCCGCGAAGGGGGAAGCGATCCCTGGGGGGGCCTGCACCTTGACTAGCAAAGCGCCCCAACTTGCCGCCTTGGTCATCCCCACCCTTCCGTTCCCAAATGCGGATCAAAATCCGGACCAAGGCTTACGAGATCCCGGAGCTTTCGAGGTCCCGGGTCGAGCTGTCGAGTCGGGTCGGCGCCCGGATTCATCGGTCGGGCGGGGCCTTGAGCTTGGGGATCCGTTGACCGCGGGCGGGGTCAACAGACCCAAATCCCTGTTGTTATTTAGAATGGCTTTCTCTTTGGTGGAGCTTGCCAACATTCGGTTTGGTCTTGGAAGGGTTTCCACCAGCAACGGTGTACCCTTTCATGAGCGGTGTGTGTGTGTTGGGTATCGTGAAAGGGACCCGCTGTGTGTGTTTGTTCTCGGCAGGAATAACGCGGGGATGGTCATGTCTAGGTAATGTAACGTAAGTATGATCACCATTCCATACCATGTATGGCGATCCCTCGGGTGAGTTGATCATTCTATGGGTAAAGTTGTACACTCGCGAGTTTAAATCTAATCGATTAGCGCGGTCATGGGCACTGGTGAAGTCATTCCAATGTTAGATGTTTTGTTATTTTCAAAAGGGTTGGTATCATTTGTTTTTGCAAGCGTGCTTTATGTCAAAGGGCGAATTGATGGATTTAGGATATGGAATGTTAAAGCTCACGTCATGGAGGATTGTGAGTGTTACTATGCTTTACTTATTTGTTATCAATCAATCTTGCTCTTATAAATTCCGTTTGCAAATAACTTGATTTACAAATTCAATTTGCTTTATGCAAATTAGCGTAGTAGCCTCCTTTGATTTGCTTTGCATTTATGCATTTGCAAATACCACCTTGTCTTCTTCGAAAGTACTCACCCTTTAATCTATTATTTATAGGTGGATTAGAATCTGAAGCAAGATTTGGTTTCATCGCGGGTTGCGGAAATTCCTCAGCGTGATCTTTCTAGGGATTTATGCCTCGTGGTTTCTCTGGGTTTGGATGGGCACACTACGAGACTTTGCTTCTTTCTTGCTATACACTCGAGATGTAAGATTTATGTGTTTATTAGTTTCCGATTAATTAATATAATGTATGGTTGTGACTCAATTGTTGTAAATGTCGCTAGCTCTTGATCCAGGGACTAATCTTAAGCAATTAGATTTCCATTTTGCATTCTATGTAAAAATGGTTACCCGCCTATATAAGGGAGCTCTAGTGCATGTGGGAGGGTTTCGGAATTGACGATCGAGCAATGAGCGATCTGAAGGCAATCGAGTAGTAGGAACACTTGAAGAAAGGGAAAAACAGGCTAGAGCGAGTGCTTTGTAACTAGTCTTGTAACTAGCTCCAAATACATAAACGAAGAACTTGGGGCGAAACATTACCCGACTCAGGGGGCTTGAACCTGGGTATATTGTGGTATCTTTCCTTTTTGGTCTGTTGGCCTCGGGGTCCTCTGTGAGAGTCATTAGGGTTTCTGGCCATGAAGATGCCCTCTACCGAACCAAAATCTCCTTCTTTGGGAGAAACCCGTCGTAGATGGGTCTGTCTTGATGAAAAGCCGACATTTGCTATGGTACTGCGTTTCCTAGCGGTCTTGTAAAGGACTCGTATCAACTTCTACCAACCACTTTCAGAGATTGTAGCCTTGTATGAAGCCTCACGTGAATGTGTTTGACTGCGACGTGTGATTAGCCATATCCAAAAGTCATGTGGCCTTAACACCGTCGATACCCCCACAATTATCTACGAAGATAATTCTACTTGTGTTGCACAAATGCAATTGGGTTATATAAAGAGCAACATCACGAAGCATATTGCTCCTAAGTTATTCTATCCTCACGAACTCCAGAAGAATGGTGAGATAAAGATCTTGCAAACTAAGTCATGTGAAAATCTCGCAGATTTATTCACTAAGTCCTTACCTAAATCCACATTTCAAATATATGTTAAAGGCATTGGAATGAGAAGACTTAGAGAGATGCAAAGTTTAGAGGGAGAAAATCCTTGAACCATAACCCTTATTGCGATCCTGAAGATCCTAATAAAACCCTGAAGGTCATAAGTTTTACTCTTTTCCCTTTGTGAGTTTTCCTGAAGTTTTCTCACATGAAGGTTTTAATGAGGCAACTAGTGCAACATAAAGTACGAGTGCAATGTACTCTTTTCTCCATCTCCTTTTTCCCATTGGGTTTTTGAGTGGAGTTTTTAACGAGACATGTGCATTACACGGTATTCGACCAAGGGGGAGTGTTATGAGATAAAGTCTATACGACGTATCCATTTAGGACTTTATCTCTTTTGATGTGGTCGAATCCGAACTCCTCTCTCATACTGCTATATATATCGGGTGTTTTCTATTGTAAAGATGGCATCAATAAAGCGAGAGAGATTTCCACCCTATATTCTGTATGTTCTCGATTCTTGATTTGCATATTTTTACATACGTGCTGTTGATTCGAGTAGGTAAGTCGACGACGTTTTACAACACTCACAGCCACACACTCCGACTCTCTCGCCTTATCTTAGCTTGACCGCTGCTTACAGCGTAGACTCTCGTACTTTTCATATCCTCACACAAGGCTGGCGTCCTTTGCTGAGCTGGACAAGATAGACAAATTCCAAGCGTTGGCGTTACAAAGGGTCGACGGGATGGTCCCATAGATTATTCCCGGAAAGGACCACACTTGCTGCGCTGGAATTGCACCCACTAACAAGTTGGTCCAAGTCACTTAAGTTGAAGCAATTTGTAAGTGAAATCAGGAATGATCCCATCCAATAGGTTTTGTATAGATACCAGTAAGAGATGCATAGGCGTTGTAATAGAAAATCAATACTGTGTGTATCTTGTTTTGCTTGGCATGAGAATTATGATAGAAAACTATATAGGGCAACATTGCCTATAAAGCTTTTATCAATTGTAGACAGCAAATCTCTATTGATCCTAATACTATCATTGGCAAACTCAACAATAATATGATGCTAAAATTCATGGTGACGATATGCAATGTGTTATGAATATCACTTGTATTGAACATGAGGTCAATGGGCTAGTATATATACATATACAAAAGAGTATAAAGAAAGCCTATATAAGGCGATAGCTATACAAGACAAATAATCTCTATATAAGACAACTAGCAATCTCGCATATAAGATAACAAGGATACTGTCTAACACCCCTCTCAAACTCATGGTGGATCAACAACACTGAGTTTGGAGAGATAAAAACTATGCTGAGCACGAGTCTGTATTTTCGTGAAGAAGTCTACCAACTGAAGCTCTGAAGGCATATACTGAAGAACCACAAGTTGATCTTGTACCTGTGGCCGTACATAGGAAGCATCAACACTAATATACTTGGTGAGCTCATGCTTCACGGGATCGCGAGCAATGCTAATAGCACCTGTACTTTCAAAGAAAAGAGGAGTTGGTGTAGAAATAGAAACACCAAAGTCCTTAAGTAACTACCGTAACTAAGTAACCTCTGCTATCAAAAGAGCTATAGCTCGTAACTCAGCCTCAGCACTCGAACGAGAAACTATTGTCTGCTTCTTCGTCTTTCAAGTAATGAGAGAACCACCAAGAAAAATACAATAAGCACAAAGAGACCAACGATATGAGGAATCACTAGCCTAGGTAGCATCGGAGTATGTTTGAAGCTGAAAAGAGATGGAGCGAGGAAAGAAAAGACGACGAGAGATAGTTCCATGAAGATATCGTAGAACACGAAGAAGATGACTATACTGGAGATGTGTGGGAGCAGAAACGAATTAACTCAAGACATGAACAGGATATGATATGTCAGGACAAGTGACACCAAGATAAACAAGACTCCTGACGAGATGGCGATAGCGAGTAAGATTCTTAAGAGGTTCACCATCAGTAGGTCGAAGGTGAACATTGAGCTCCATAGGAGTCTCAGCGGTACGCTGATCAGTGAGAGAAGCGCGATCAAGAAGATCCTGAATATATTTCTCTTAGGATAGAAAGAAGCCCTCAAGTATAAAAGACACTTCAATCCCAAGAAAATAGCGAAGAGAACCCAGATCAGACATAAGAAACTGCTCGCTAAGATGGGCCTTCACATAGGTAATATACTAGGAGTCATCTCTAGTAATAATCATGTCATCAATATAGAGAAGAAGAGTCCGTCCACGAGGTAAAATGTGAACAAAGGTAGGATCATAAGTACTAGCAGAAAAGCCAGCAGTAGTGACCACAAAAGAAAAACGCTCAAATTAAACACGAGAGGCTTATTTGAGCCCATAAAGAGAGTGACAAAGACGACAAACCATGCCCTCAGGAACAGAATACCACGGTAGTGGCTGCATAAAGACCTCCTCACGTAACTCACCATTAAGAAAGGCATTCTTGACATCAAGCTGAGACATAGATCACTCGCGAACAGAAGCCATAGTAAGAAGAGTGTGAACAATGGTCATATAAGCCATAGGAGCAAAAGTCTCATCATAATCACGAACATGCTCTTACTGGAAACCATATGCTACAAAATGAGCCTTATAGCATTCAAGAGAACCATCAGAGCGAGTCTTAACCTTATACATCCGACCGGGAGGCACCGCCTGCATGAGGTAGAGGCGATCGCAGCGAACGGCCAACGGGAGGAGCATCCACCTGGAGTGGCAGCCGAAGAGAGGTCGGGAGAGCGCAAGTGCAACGTCCGTAAGAAAACCTTAACCCTAACCCTAACTTGGCTCTGATATCATATTACAAATAGCATTTGTATTGAACATGAGGCCAATGAGCCAGTATATATACATGTACAAGAGGGTATAGAAAGAAAGCCTATCTAAGGCAATAGCTATACAAGGCAAACAATTTCTATATAAGGAAACTAGCAATCTCGTATATAAGGTAATAAGGATACTGTCTAACACAATGCATTTAAGAAAAGTAAATAGTGTTAATCAGCTATTATCACTATGAATACTATAATTTGAAATTGTGTTAATCAGCTATTATCACTATGAAAGCCATAATTCGAAGTGTTATTTTGTCTTCATGAACTAATATACCTCGTTCCATCCACACTATGAGAACAATTACATTTTTTTTCTCTGAAAGGCAAAAGCATCTGATGCCACCTTTCTGTATTTTATTATTCCTAAGGGCCACAGGGCACAACTTATCTCATGATGAACTAATAAAGCTCTAGAAAATACAGGAGTAGATAATAAGCACCGCTAACAGCTTCATATTAGACAGCTCCCTGCAGGACCTGTTAGGCTATCACAAAAGAATCTTATTGCTGTAGTTGGCTAGAACATCAAAAATCAGATTTAGCCTATATAGTACACAGACAACTAACACTACTGCAGATGGAACTATCCTGGCGGTTCGAAACCGCTTTTGAAGTGGTTTTAGAACCGCTTGTAAGCAATCGATTGATACTCCGTCAATATCACAAGCGGTTTTATAACGCTTGTAGAAGTCACTTCAAAAGAGAAATAATATTGTGAGGACTGAGATTCGAACCCACGACCTCCTCACCCCTCCTCGTGACCCACGTCTCACCCATCTAGCCAACCCACCCACATATGCTCTCTGATAGAGTAGGGCATGCATTCCTTTTATTATTTCGAAAACTGGACTTCTACAAGCGGTTGGAAGGGGTTGAGGACACGAACCGGGCTCTAGAAGGGGTTCATGTCTAGAACCGCTTCTAGAGACCCCCTTCGGTCCATTTCCCATGAACCGCTTGTGGCGCAGAGAGTACAAGCGGTGCGCAACTAACCGTTTGTAATAGACCGTTTGTGAAGATCGATTACGTAGTAGTGTAATAATATTACTTAGATAAAAGAAGCGGCAAACATGTTCCCAGTTCTGCCTCTAGCTCCTCGACGTCACATGTGAAAACTGGATACAGCAAAAACAACTTGAAGACATTGCAATAGTTGGAAAATAAAACTGCATTAGCATTGTTCTTTATTGACGATCTGAATTGATATTGTGGATCTTGCATTGTCATTAGAACAGTTGCTTCCAATTTTGTGCAAGTGAAATTACAGAACATCTGGAATAGTAATACAAGTAAAAAAGGTACCTCCAATTAAATTTATACCTATGAAGAGATGTCACACCAAGTTGTATCGAAGTAGGAGAAATAGCCAACCATCAGATAATAGTCGTGCAAACAAAATGTAACATTCTGAAAAATTCAAAGATAGATAAATAAAATTTAAAAATGAATAAGATAAAAATTTGAATTTAAAATGTGATTTAATTTTGAAGATTTAATTTTGAATTTTAGTCTTTTCTGAAATTTTTTCTTGAGTTTTAGTCTATAAGAAAATCAATTTTCTTGATTTAAAATCTGATTACCAAATATTGAATACCAAAAACATGTAAGAGAAAAATCTGAATAAAATATAATTAAATCCAAAGATCACTCCAGAGCCTTCCCAAAGTATTTGAGAATCATTTTATGTAGTTACAAAATCAAATTACAATATTAAATTGCCTCTTCTCAAATTGTGATGCCTAAACCATATAAAGAGAAAATCAGGAGAAAATCTACATTAATCCTAATATGCCTCTAGAGTAACCCATCAAAATTTCAAAGCAATATGAACACATTTAATATTGATAAGAAAGCAAAAATAGTAATATAAGACTTAGAAACAGCACAATGTCATCGATCCTAAAATTTACCACGTCATCTACAGAACTAGGATAACTTAAAGAAAAAAATTTAAAAAATAATTATATTTAATGCATTTATAAAATCAAAACAGAAACTAAAATTAATTAGTATAAAGCATGTCGAAATTTTATAAAATAATATATAATTGATCATCTTCTAAAATTTTATGGTAGCTTCCAATAACCATTAGGATAATATAAAAAGTTTCATATAAAATAAAACTTATCTGATATCAAACAAAAAATCAAAAATCAAAATTACGATGCAGTATTGTTTGAATTTTATAAATTTTCACAAATAGACCTTCAGGCAAAATTTCTACAGTAAGATAAAGATCATCTCCAGAACATGAATAAAAAGTTTCAAAAAATTTTGACTAGGAATATTGCTTCAATTAATTGCATGAGTCTTGGTTTGTCCAGGAAAGAAGTAAGTCGGTTATCCTCTTTCTTTCATTGGATGTGGGACCCCATCAGGGCCGGCCCTGGGGGGCAGGGTGGGCTGCCGCCCCGGACCCTCAAAGTCATGGGCCCCCAGGTATGCAATTACACTATGGGCTTTTGGCCCAGTCACGAGCAAACGTGTGCTGAATTGATATAATGAGCTCAAGCATCCTGGAGTCATTAAATGATAGTGAACTCGAAGAGTGTTGCACTAAATTTGCAGACACTTTCTCTCATGATGGTTCATCTGATGTTGAGGTACATGATCTTATTTCTGAATTAAAGATTATGAAATTCACTTTGCCAGATGGTGCATTGTCTGCTATAGAGATTTTCGAGCATGTCAGATATGTGGATTGTTATCCTAATGTCTCCATTGCTTATCGAATCTTATTCTATCGTGCCTATGATCATTGCATCTCGCTGAAAGAAGCTTTTCAAAATTGAAATTGTTGAAGAACTATTTTAGATCAACAATGACTCAAGAAAGGTTAAATGATTTGGCGACTTTATGCATCGAGAAGAGGTTATTGGACGAGATTGATATCAATAGTATAATCGATGACTTTGTATCACAAAATGTTAGAAGAAATTTTTTAAGATGATGCCAAGTGCCAAGTAAGTATTTATGATTACAATTTACATTTGTCATTTCATAAACTTTAAATTGTTCTATAGAAGTATTTTTTACATGATCGAATATTAATTTCTTCAATGATGTGTGCTTATAAGACTATATATATATATATATATATATATATATATATATATATATATATATATATATATATATATATATATATATATATATATATATATATATATATATATGAGGATGCACTCAGTTCCCCCAAAATACCAGGACCGCCTGGACCCCATTCCTGCCGAATCCACTTACCAAAGACACTAATCCACTTCTTCTTCCTCTCCGTGCCAACCAAGCCACCTCTCTCCTTATCTCCTCTTGTCAACGCCGATGTTTTGCAGCCAAGGTCGAGTTTGACGTCCTTGACACTCACCTACCACCGTGACACCTTGCCCATACCTTGCACTAGTGGAATTTCCGCCAAACTTTAGACCTCACTGAAACGAGCTGCAAGGAGAAATGAATCACACTACCTCGACCATCGCTACTGGGTCCCAGACTTGACCTCTTTTCTTCTCTTCCTTAGCCATTTGCCTCATCTCTCAGACCTTGCCATGACAAGTGTTTGCTACCACCATTTTGTTCCTCCCCTTCCCGGCTTAGTCAAACCCAAATTAACTCAACCCATATAAATCAAGCAACAACCATGACCCGACCACGATGTCACCATCGCCATACCACTACCATAGAAACCTTTTCTTTCATTTGTAGCCACTGAAGTTCTTTCCCAAAGCCTCCAAATCCCGCCACCTCTAGCTTCCGTTCAAACCCTATAGATTTTGCCATACTTTGGTTATATAAGTTGTCCACCTTGCAAGTTTTAAGCCACATTCCTAGACTAATTTTCCATCTTCTTCCCAAGACATCACCCATCTTCGAAACCCTTCAAGAACAATGAGAAAAGGGAAAGCGAATTAAGCAAGCTTCCTAAGCACTTAGGCAATTCATTGGTCCGGGGTATTTCGGTAGGTCCTAAGCCTCCGGGATTTTATTTGTTGCAAAATTTGCCGTGTTGGAACAGGTTAAAAACTATGGGACAATTTTTGCTTTTTATTTCTCGCCTATTGGCTTGCTTCTTTTGCTTCCAAAACTCATGACCACCCCTATATTTATACCCAAACTACAACCCTAAGCGGAATAGGATTCCACCTCCTTATCCTAATCGGACTTTATCCTAAACGGACTCTTAATCAAACTTTCCAAACTAAAACTTTCCTATTACAAGATTATTTTGTGAGACCCCATTCCGAGGAACAGGAAACTCCATGTGAATACCGTACTAGTCCCTGGATCCGTAGCTAGCACTCACATGTTTACAAATTTATATCACAACCAAAAGCCAAGCTAAAAGCATAACTTACCATAGAGTTAATTATCGAGCAATAGTTAAAGCAAATAAAACCAAAGAAGATCTAGATAGCTTAAGATCCAAAAAGCCCCGGTAGTGCCCAACCCCCCACGGGCATCCGACTGGCAAAAGCCCTAGGAGAAATCATCCGAACTCCCGAGACCCACTTGAAAGAACGCTTCGGCATATTCGCAAGGATTTTCTTGAACAAAGTAGATAGCAAGAATGGTACAATTGTACTCGGAAGACTTTATAAAAATGGGATAATGTTGCGGGCTATTTCAAAGGAACAAGCTCTAAGTTATTTTGATTTGGGAAAAATTTAAACATATGACATAATAGATTACAATTTCCATTTTTATGAAACAACATGAGATTTGTATAATCACGGAAATAACATGTTCCATGACGTAGCATCCCAAATGGCAAAATCCACATAAGTCGATCCTTTGACTTAAACAAATGGTTATCAAAACAAAAACAACCCATTTTATAAAAATGCAAAACTCTAACATTGGAATGACTTCACTAAGTGCTCCATGAGACAATGCGGCTAATCGATTAGATTTACACTGCAGAAGTTGTACAATTTTACCCACAAGGAATGAAACACCTTTTACAGGGCCATACGACACACTTCTTAGGTGTGCCTAAGAAGGCGACTATGCAGTCTACATTGTTCGTGACATGACTTTGATCACAAATGACGCGAACCCGCCATAGTAGAACTAGAAACACACACCTGCCGTGGATCCACCTTCATACACAACACAACGTTTCTAAACATGGCAGGGTATGACACTGCTGCACCGTGGAAACCCTTTCAGTGCGCACTCTAACCGAAGTGCTCAGCCGCTAGCTCCCGCCACCAATGAACAAAGTCATGTCCAAACAACTTAATAGGCTAAGGCTACCCCATAAATAGCCCCTCGTGGGTTGCACGGAAATCTTGGATCGAGAAGCGCCCATGCTCGGCTGTCCTAATCTCGGCCACTACACTTTCACTTATACTACGCATGCTAAGGTAAAGCTCCTTATTGCACAACTGCTATTGCCAAATAGTCGCAACACCGTAAACTATAGTTTTCGGTTTTCGTGTTTTTAGCCAACATATCAACAACCTTTAGTAGAGTTATAACCAGCCAGAAATCATTTTAGAAAACATCAGACGCATCTAAGGCAAAACTGCAGCTTGTAATATTTTAACGATTATACCCAAACCGACATTAACTATGTCTAAGACATACCAAGGTTCACAAGGTTCACAGGATCAATCGATTAAGGAAAACCATAAATTCCAAGGATAGTTACTAACCTTATCCAAAATAGCAGTTTTTATGGAGAATTACCCGGATGCACTATACAATTGCAAAAACAACATATGGTAGGTGAATTAGTAGGTTCAACATGATCAATGGAATGCTTGCCTTGCTCTTCTTCAAAGAATATCAAACTCTGATCTAAGCACTGCCTCCTCCTCCTCGAGGGTGTCTCGTGTCTACACGCCTAAATCGAAAGAACCAACAAGAATTACAAACTTGCAAAGAAAGAACGAAAAGAACAAAATAGAAAACGAATAAGACCTTGCACAAGATCCGTGGTTGCCTTTTTATGAATCCTTTAATCATCTTTTTTTTCGAACTTAAGATGCTAAAATTGTTTAGATTATACAATTATTCATTAGTTGCAAGGTGCATTGATCTTTACCGCTTCCCAAAGAAGCATTCTCGAACCTTATTGCTTATATATGTTTTGCTTGAGTAGGACTTAGAGCCAAAGCTAGATGAAGCAAGATTACTTCTTAGATTCTTACAGAGCATATCTTAGGGTTTGATTCTAGGTTATTATTCTTACTAAATTCGTGTTTAGATGAGTTGCTTTATGTGTTAATGAAAAGTCTTAAATGACCATATAAGTTCATGGGTGATTTGTTCTTTTACTTCAAATAGATTTCACTTAGAATTTGCTGGCACAAGCTAGATCTTCTAATTTAGGCTACTAACTTAATCTACATGATATTTGGGAAGTTTCGGTGATAAAAATGACTTAACTATAGTTTTCTTCATTTGCAACTACAGCTCATTCATTCCCTCACAAATTCTTCAAACATGTGAATACTTAGGTTATTAAGCTATCAAAATTAATAGGCTACTACATGTTGGAATAAGATCATGTTTTCTTATTTGGGTAGTCTATACTTTGGACAAAGACCGGCTGATCTAATTTCATAAGTTTTATACTTTAGATTTAGACTTTATATTCACCGCTGAAAAGGCTTATATGACATTGTAAAGTTTACGCTTACAAAATCAAGAAGAACGCCATGAAAGGTTAACACTTAAGGGTTTTAGGTCGACAAGATTAATAGGCAAACCTTAACCAAATAAAATTCTTTTTACGTAACATGACAAAGATAAACTTTGCACAATGTTTCTAGACTAGTTTTAACTGATTTTAATATTTGGACAAGCTATTTTATCTACCATCTAAAAACAGCCTAAATGATCACATGTTGTTTAACATCAAAATTCCGCCAAGATTCAACCTTAGCTTCCAACTATACTGCATGATTCTTGATTCACTTTCAACACATACTAAATTCCAGAAATGTATAGTATTTATAATCCCTGAAATCCATTTATTTCTCTTGTAGCATTTTATTTTATACTCATTCTCTTTTTAGCCTAATTAAACATGGATTTATTTGACAAGGCAAACTAATCTTTAAGTACAAATATTTTTTACCAATTTGAACTCATTCCAGAACAAAGATTTCAAAGATATTTGATTTCTTTATTTTGGTGAAATCCAAATTAATCTTTTTTCTTAGCTCATAACTACTTATTTCAAGATTTTCATTTTAAATACCCTCACCCCAAATTCTTTGAAAATATTTTTGTATATATATTCTCGAACTATTGGATTTTATATGACTTTAGGAATTTATTTTGCTAAACTTTGAATAGTATTACTAAACATTATGTCTATTTGGATTTAGCTCAGCTTTAGATTCCAGCTTAAATCCAAAAATACGCTTTCCAATCACCGAAGACGATTCATCCACGCTGCCGCAGCGTTTCCGCCTCAAAATCTCCCGAGACCGACAGTTCGGGCCCAGACGCCGGACTCAAAACAGGTTTATTTGCTTACCGGCCACGCCAATCCGTCACCGAACGGCGGAATGGGTAACACCTACAAAAGATCGCGACGCGACGAGACGAACACAGGGTAGTACCGATCCGACTCTAGATAGCCGGAAGGTGGTCGCCACCTATGAGGGCTAACGAACCACTAAGAAAGCACGAAGCGACTCACCACGGGCGATCCATTCCACAAAATGCATACACTCGGCAAGCATCGGTGAAGGTAGGGATGCGATTTCACCTTGGCTTCGGTTGCGTGAACTGAACTTAACGAGCCGCTTGCTTGCAATCGCCGAGCCAAGAAGTTAAGGGTCTCTCAACGACGCCGATCCGGAATGGGCTGAAATAAACCAAAGGGATGAACTCAGAGTGCTTAAGGATGCTCTAGACCAACCGATTCGTGGTACCTCTCACTCACCACGCGGGATTCCATTCCTCCTTTCTTCGTTTTGGCGAGAAACGTAAAAGGAGAAGGAATGCAAGGTCAGCTCGCTGGGAAGTCGTCATCGCTCAGAGGCTTTAGGCGATGCACTCGTCTTTTGTAGCGAGCCAACAGAGGAACTCCCCGAAAGTGAATGCCGTCAAGCGCCTCTCTGAAGTCACTTCATGAGCGAAGGGCTGCGATCAACGAGCCTTGGCTATGGCGGGCAACAGACGCCATGACGCCTGAGGGTTCCTGGAGAGGCTCCAAAGACGACAAAGAAAGTAGCGAGAGGCAACGAGACCAGAGAGAGCGACGGAGAAGAGACTGACCGGTGGACTGGACCCACATGGCGTTGAGGGCAAGGATTAGCTTAAGGATGGATTTAGCCAAATGCAATCGAACTTGCATTAAATTCGCCCACTAAGCTTGGTCAGCAATTTTTCTTATTTTTCCCATACCTCACCTGGCAGAGACCATTCCTGACAAAGACTAGGTCAAAATACTTGGTATAACATTTACTAAAATTCTGATATGGTATAGAGCATCTAATTTCTATTTCTGTGTTTGAATTACTGCACGATTCAAATCTTTATAAAATTTTTGAAACTTTGTTTTTCAAATGGATTTGAGACAAGGATTTTAGATAAAATTTTTAGCTCAAGATATTGCTCCATTAATTTATAAAATTTGACATTCTATTTTTCACATTTTTGCTACTTTTGCTTTCAATTATTTAGGGCTTTATCCCATCTGATAACTTCCTGAGATTTTTACCAATGGTAAATACTGTATCAAAGGTGACTTGGTAAATTGTTCAGCTGGAGATGAGCTCTGGATATTTTTCACAAATTCTGAGGGTGCACGTACTGTTTCTAGTCAAACTTGACCTCTCTTTTCATTTTTAATATTCAAATTGATAGGTGTATCTTTTTATCAGTGTGTAAATTGATCCCTCCACCTATTTGGATTCAGAAGATAAATTATTCCCAATTCTTCTTTGGTTCTTTTAATTTCTCCCATTTCCTTTTATTGTCTTTGCAATACAAAATCCAAGAAATCACAATTTTCCATAAAACACAAAAATACTCGAAATGCAAATTCACATCATAATATCTCACTGTTTTAAAATTTTCAGGATGTTACATATTTCCATCATTCACCCCCTTAATCTTGTAATGCAACTCTAACTCATTGAGGCAATCGGTCTCAACTACGATTTGCCCAACTCACACTCGACACAGGATGGTGAACGCATCTTCAAGGAGTTTCGCCTTCTTCTTGTCAGCCATACCACCGTGTCGTGACTCACCAATGATTACTTAACCTTTGCCTCGGCTCCAATTTGTCTTTTTCACAGTAACACATCTTGACTGGTGACGACGAGACAGCACAGAGAGCTTACCCACAAGAGAATTTGGACACACCGCAAGAACTCTCATGCTCACACACATCTAGAACGATGACCACAACTCCTCAACATCCTGCATTTGACTTCATGAGTTTGACTTTGGGACGGTGAACACATCTCTTTAACATCCCGAGTCGATTTTGATTCGACTTGACTTTGGATGGCTAATGCATCTCTTTAACGCCTCGAGTCAACTTTCGATTGACTTGACTTTACATACGCAGGAGCTTCCTTTGATCTTCACGCGCAGCATGATCTCTTCTCACTACAATAAGAACACCCCTTTAACAACGGATACATAAGAACGCGATGACGTTATGCGTTGTCAAGTTAATAGGACGGCAACGCTTCTAAAGCATTGCAAGTATCATCCGTGGGGTTATACAATCAGTGGCAGGGGTGTCTCCTCACGGCCCAAACACTGCGCATCCAATCCGGCCGAAGCGCTTGCTTGACCAGGGGTAGGGCACTTCCCTGTTGTGGGTCGGCCGAATCCCCATCGTCGGGCCTTGAATCCTCGTCGCGCGGCCGCCGACCGGCCGCCTTCGCCTTCGTCTCTCCAGAGCGGCCCTGTCTCGCCCCTTTGCGTCTCACAGCCGGCCGCCACCGAGAAGATCTCCCAACCGGGGTCCCGGCTCGCCCTCACGTCGCGCGGCCGACCACCGTTAACGTCCTCCATCGCCTGCAGCCTCCACCTCCAACCGTTCTTGGCTGCGTGCGTAGATCCGGCTCCTCCTCCGCCTCCTCCGGCCATGTCCCTGCGTAGCTGCGCTCGTCTGCCTCATCCAAGCCTGAACGTGTCCCCGCGCTGGTCCACCTCCTCCGGCGTGTCCTCGCTCTGGTCAGCCTCCTCCGAGCCCGGCCGCGTCTCCGAGCTAGTCCGCCTCCTTCGGGCCTAGCTGCGTCCCCGCGATGGTCAGCCTCCTCCAGCCGCATCCCCGTGCTGGTCAACCTCCTCTAGCCGAGTCCCCGCACAGGTCCGGCTCCTCCGGCGTCCTACCCGCGTAGGTCTGCCTCCTCCAGCCGCACAGCATCACGGATAATCAGGTCCACCAGGACTTCTAACTTTCACCAAGCAATATGCCATATGCTAAATTTCTAGTGTTAACTACCATGCGCAGGTGCCTTTGATTTTTTAGCAATATGCCATATTCTAAATTTCTAGTGGATAAACTATAGTTTGTTGGATCAGCTATAAAACTTGGCTATTTGGTTTGTTTTTTAAGTTGAATTCCCAGTTACAGAGCATTCAAGAGGTAAATTAGAAGTATATACACAAAGCTAGATTACTAAGCAGTAAGCACTGACACTAAACGTATATGTTTCCTCTGTATTTTTTCCCCAACATATATACTTATTGACTCCAAGTATAACTGTAGAGTTTGGTCAGTTCTTGGGTGTTGTTAACTATAACCATGTGTATTCTAGTATCTATAACGGTTGATTCGATGAATGAGCGTGCTTTCGTCAACACCTCGTGGGCTTGCTTGTACAGGAGGCTAGTATATTGGGATTGTTCAATTTGATGCTACCATGAAAGCTATTCTGTTTACCGAGTTGTTGCTGTTTTCAGATTTAGGTGGATTGATGTTATTAGTGCTAGTTGAATTTGGTGCTGATTATGGTGGTTTGTGCTTGCTTTGGTTTTTCAGGCGACAAGGGTTTATTGCTTCGCCCACCAGGTTCCGGTCTGCAGCGAATGTATATGCTTCCCAGAGCATCAGTTATGCGTGGTGAGCTCAAGGCCACTGGTCTCGCTCTTGATTGGATGCAGACAAAGTGTATCTAGACTGAAATTTGTTAAATTTGGAATAGTAGTCAAGCTATAATTGAGTGTTTTATATATCCTGTTTCACGGATATAGTCTTTCGCAGTTTCAGCTGCCCTGTTGGTCTAATTGGATTTTGCTTTGGTTAGGCTTATGCAATATTGAGCTTATTTTGGGTAAAATGTTCAATGTTGGTCTGCGTGGACATAGTGTGATGGGCTAGACTACAGGTTTTTGAAATACAAACATAGCATATGAAGCTGCTGCAATATTCCTGTTTATAGTTGCACGGCATATTGGGTAACGACCAACTAAGAAGATCAGCATGCTGCATGCATGCTTTTACTTGGATTCAGGTTTCATTTAGTTTTAGCACTGGTATCCTGATACGATGCCAAGATGTCAAACTAGTGCCCTGATATGTGTTAGTTAATGATACACAATCGATACATACTGGTGGTTTATCAGGTTATTTTCCTTCCAAAATGAAAAAAAAACAAAATCCTGATAAGTTTGATATTACCCAATACTTTCATGTATGGCCTGTCACAAATCAAAGCACCTCAAAACAAAACCCAGCCCATGCTCGAGCCTCCCAACCCACCAGCTGAATCCATCTCTCTTTCTCTTCTCATTCAAGCCTAAGAACAGAAATCAAAGCCCTACAGTTTTCATTGCCATCCTTCCTCTTATGTAGTCCTATTGATGTGTACTTTGTAGTAATAAATTTTGACATCAGATGAGTGCATCATATGATCCTATATTTCTCCTGTTTTATTTATTTTGCATGATGAGAAAATTAAGATTTGCATGAACATTGCTATTTACATCTTATCTGCAAATTAGTATCGTTATTTTTTTTTTTAAAAAATAGTGTTATGCTAATTTTGAGAACTAATATCCTCTGTTGTTATTCTGTAGGTAAAAAATTATGCCGAATGGGTTGTTAATTCTGATTATGACTGGCCACAGCACTGTTTGTCTTGCAATTTGGTTCTGGAAGCTGGAAGTGAGGAAACTACACGATTGGGTTGCTTATGATGTAACGCTTTCTAGTAGAATGCTTGAATTCATTCATATCTTGAAGCCACCTTTGTTAAATAATAACAGATATTGTGTTCTGGTCATCCTGTAGATGTAATGCACACAAAGTGCTTGACATCACATATTCAAAGTTTTCCAACCCAAACAGCACCAGCAGGATATGTCTGCCCTCATGTTCTACACCTGTTAGTTAATCTCTCTCTCTCTCTCTCATAGATCACTGACTTGACATGCCATACCTTTGAGGATCCACAGTTCTTTGACCTTGAACTATAATTTCTGACAGATATGGCCTCCTTCAAGTATTAAAGATACAGGTTCTCGCCTTCACTCTAAACTGAAGGAAGCAATTGTCCAGGTTAGGTCCTTCAAATCTATTCCTGCTTATAAAATCCACAGCACTGTTTTTCTTTTCATGAATTTGTCATTGCATCTATATTGCTTTATGTTGAAGTTTTCTAACGTTGCTTATGTATGCTCCTTGGTGCGATAATGAAGTAATGCACATTAGTTAAGTTCTACTTTTGCAGCTAAACCATTCCCTTATATAATTGTCAGGAACTCAATCCATGCATTCCTGCTTTTATATAATATATAAGCACTCCATTGGCCAGTGCTTTGCAGTTTCCAAAATTGCTCTTCATTGATGCTGAAGTTGAACAATGAAATTCATGAAAACACATTGTATCATGACATTTGAAATACAAATCTCAAATTAATCTGGATCAAGTGTTCGACGGCTCAACATCGAGGCATCTAAAGCATCTAAATTTAACCTCGTTGGATGCAACATCAAGTGAAGATGTAGTATCTCTCATACTTCAATCGGAAAAACTTGGAAATCGTGTCCACAATCAAGATGCTACTATACAAGATTTGCAATAGAAGACTAGAACCTTGGAATAGCAGCAAAGGCAATAGGTAAATTTAAAGATCTTTTTTCCTCGAACACTTTAAAGAACTTCTTTAGTTAGCATGTTCTGTACTAATATTTTTTGTGCTATGATAGGGATGTTTAGATGATCCTCTGTCGACACCAAAAGAAGGATTTTGCGTTGATCAAACTAATTCTAAACGGAAAGTATGGATCTCTATGGAAAATATGATTCCTGCAAAATTAGAATTTGAATAGCTGATTCTAATTTATATTCTTTTTTTCTAACAACAGCGAGTATATGGTGACCCTCAAAGTCAAGACTTTAGGATGATTGACGAACTGAATTACACAATGTATGAATGCATTAACATGAATTTTAGACCAGATTTAATTTTGTGAAGCTACCGATTTTTCTTTTTTCACTACAGAGAGAGCAATGTGAAGATGATGAGTGCGAGGATCTCAACAAGGCTCACAAATATACTAAAACTCATGATAAGGTTCAGTACACCATACTCAACATCGTTTAAACCAAAAAGCCTCCCATTGTAACTATATGTTGTTTAGTCTGCGAGATGGAGGCACCAAATGCCCGAGAAGGAAAATTACTACAAGCCAATAGAGTTTCTACCGCATGTATGTCAATTTTATCCCCACTTTCAATACATAGATCATTCCTATCTTATCAAACCATGATATATTTAAATATTGACTAGTCATTATGATCTAATGATGCATCAAACCAAAAGAGATCAACACCGATATTAGATTCGACAAAAACAAGTGTACTAATGCATCCAAGGTGATAATGTGATCCTTTTATTCTCTGAAATTTATCAAATTGTTAAGTCTTGTAAGTAATCTAGTATACATTATAGGTCATGGTCTCATGGACTAGGAAACAACGTCCAATTCGTTAAATCTAGAATCATCTAAGTACCAGGTAAACATTTATTAGCAAAAAAATTTTATACCACATGCATATTTTCAAATTATTTGCTGGTCTGGTTTGGGTTTGCATTTACTCAATAGTAGTATACTTTTGTAGAAACATCAGCATGGAAGAACAAATTGTTCAACTGACAATTCACTGGTATGCGTGCTTTTTTTTAATTTCAAACAGTATGGTTCTAATATATATTTATTTGCTTACACACTTATATCTGTGAACTAGGTTAGCACTACAGTATTCTTAAAGAGCTGGAAAAATAAAAAAAAAAGAATGTTGCCTTAGCAACTATACTTAGTTGTGATCCGACACAGAAAGTTGGAGGTGTTCAATTGGGCAAACAATTTTGGATGGTGCGTGCTAGTATTACAATTTTGGATGATGAACCACTGATACGACCATACAACAACTTCAATGTTATTGGAGACGTAGGCGAAAGTCCTATAGCATGGCCTTCAACTTGTGTATGATTTTTTTCGATTTTCATAAGATTTATTCCTCCTTAACATTGCATCATATTAAAGTATTCAATTTCATTTGTAGATTGAGAAGATAAATAGTTGAAAAAATCAGTGACATGTTGGATCGAGATGGAGAATGGAGGCCTCGCCATACGCTTGGACCGAGATGGAGAATGACGACTGGTGGCATTCCAAGATAGCTCCAAGTGTTTATATATATATTTTTCATTACAATCTTTGTTACGAACAAAATTATGACTGCACTTATGAGAATGTTACTCAGCATAATGCAACAATTTATTTATAATACACAACAATGTTTGCTTATTTGCCATGTGTGGGTCCATAATGGTCTTCAAATTTCCAATTCTATTGCATATGCATTTTAACTATAATTGGCGCCAAATTATATTATTTAATAATATTTTTCATCGCTGGTTTATTCCTTGCAATGCATATAAGCGTTGCCACAATTCAAATCTATATGTTGCAACAGGCTACGAAGTCATTCGTCCATGGGTAGTACCAACATATGTAAGCGCTAGTCAGAATCCACTCAATATCCGCTGTAACTTAGCAACGGTTAATTCTATGCTTTACCAACGCATATATAAGTGTTGCAATAGACCCTAGCAACGGCAGCATAGGTAACGATAATAATGCGTTGGTATAGACCCTAGCAACGTGATATACGATCTCTTTAGCAACGATATATATTGCAAAAAGGTGTCCTTTGTAGTGTCTCGATGCGCCATCATCTCTGAAGGAACTCGCACATGTTTATCCTGTAGATACAACTCACACAAGAACTCACTTTTTTTCCTCAGGGCCAACCGCACGGGAGACAAGTGCTTCACTGCAGAAAATTAATCTCCTCATGCTCGAATGCATGCACATGACCAAGGAGTATCAACAAATGTGGCTTCTTTGCTGTTCGCTTCCTGTGTTTTGCCTTCCTACGCACCCAGCAGCTGCCCGTACAGGACTTCTTTTCCTCCTGCCGTACGTCGCTTCTTGAGTCCTGACGCTGCACGTCACGAGCACATACTGCTACCAGCGTGTAGAAGGTGCGCATGTCCGGGCTGCCGACCTCGACGCGCGGCTGGTCGGCGATGGTGAACGGCCTGAGCTCGCAGCTATTGGTGACGTCCTGTGCCGCGTACGCCACTCGCCGCATGCATGAACGGGTCCACCACGTCGCCGATCACCAGCCCCACCACCAGCGGGTCCACTGTCACGCACGCCGCCGCTAACCATGACGCCCGAGCTTGCTTGCTGCAACGAAATTCACTCCCTCAAGGCGCGCTTCCCACACTACTACGTAACAGGTGATCACGAGACGGTTCAGAACCCCATCACATGCATCGCTTTGCGAAGTAACCGCCCGTAGCAAGCGTCGCGATGCGAAGAATCATTGCGCAGCGGTTTTTCAACCGTCGTGAAAATGATAATCGCAGACGGTTTCATTTACAAACCGCTTCGTGATATTTTGTCATCTCGCACGGTGTTATTTACGCAACCGCTTGTGATATTGTATCGGCTCGACGGCTTGAAGTAATAACCGCTCAGGATGTTCTAACATCTCGACGGTTCTAGTTACTAACCGCTCGTGATGTTTCGACATCTCGCACGGTTTTAGTTACTAACCGCCTGCGGACGATTGAATAACTTCGCACGGTTTGAAGTAATAACCGCTCAGGAAGTGTAATATATCACGACGGTTTTTGTTATAACCGTCTCGTGATGTTGATTTTTGATTTTGTATTGAAATTCAATATATTGGCACTACTACGTAAATCATCATCACGCACGGTTCAGAACGTTATCGAGACGGTTTTGTGAACCGTCAAGAATAATAGGTCTGTGATGAAGGAGATCATCGAGACGGTTTTCCACCCGCTCTGGAGAATTTACATCACAGCACGGTTATTATTTAAAACCGCTCAGATTGTTAGTATCACGACGGTTTTGATTTAAAACCGCTCAGGATAGCGTTAATATCATAGACGGTTTCAAATCATAACCGCTCGTGATATTAACATATCACTGCATTTGTTACAAATAAGAACCGCCTGCGTGATGTCCTTTTTTTCCCTACCCCCGCCAGAACCTCCATTATTTATGCCGTTGTTCAAATTTCCATCAATATTTCTACAACGATATTTACAAGGCACAACCGCTATAGATGTGGTAATTGAATATATGCACTTCCTATATGCATTGTGGCAACAGTTTGTCCGATCAGATAGACTTAAAATATAAACATTTGTAGCGCTTTTTCTCCCTTCTTATGATAATGTTGATGGAACTCGACTAATAAATCAACCAAGACCCAGAGCAAGATGGCAGGTCTCGGCAACCATAGTGTGCTTGATCGAACCTACGATTAATCGGAGTGTGGATTTGCTTCATGCCATATGAAGTGGCTTTTTGCAGAGTCACTGCCGTGCTACGGTGCAAGAGTACCCGGAATGGCATACTCTTATGCAACGTCAGTGATATATGCACTCGACGGTTTGAGTACATAACCGTCTGTGATAGTTCCATATTATGCACGGTTTTTCAAAACTGTCTGCGGATCGTAAGGCCCGATATAAGCCTCATCAGAGTAGTGTGGCTAGCCTCGAGATTTGCTAGCCATGCCCTCTCAAACAAAAAGACAAGCACCAAGATAACAAGCATATTAATTATTATGACATAGATTTACAAATGTACTCCAATCACATGTCACACAACAAACAATGCATCCATTTCATGAATCAATGTACTCACATCGCACATTAAAGCTCATCCATTGCAGAAATCAACTGACATATGTTCAAACGAATTGGTTTCAGAAGTAGAGAAATGACAAATTCACATCACAAGGTTCATAAATATAATGTACGATTAAGTAACAAATTCACAACTCTAATTCGTTAAGCTCGAGTAGCATCTCGCCATTTGAATTTAGGACCTCACGCAAGTAGAAGCTATAAAGCCGTCTCTAATACCTTGAAGGTCACTTGCTCCAATGTAGTTCAGCTCATTGCCAAGCCCTGTCAATGAGAAAAGTAAAGTCCCGCGTGTATATAAATTAATAAATGGAGAGACATTTGTTGCAAGATTGGCAGACTCAGATAACATTGGTCCGCTTGGCACACAAGGAGGAGTGCCATGTTGTGGCAAGCATAGAAACCACATAGGTCGCATGGCTATTGGCTCACGGTGGCACCGCCAAAACATAATAGTTTGATTAGTTCAAGGTATTATAATGGAGTGTGAAGGATTATTGCATACTATCGACATCGGAAAGTTAAAAATATGCTTTAGATTGGGTGGACCCTTCTTGTGTGGGCCTCCCATCGATTTGTAGACACCGAACGACGGTCGAGCAAATCTCGATAGGGCTTCAAATCGGGTGCCCCTTTTTGAATCAAGATAAATTACTCGGTTGCTCGCCTCAGTATAATTACGAGTAGAACCCAAAGTGAAAACCTACACAAGTATGTCGTCATGGTCAATGAACCTAACTTCGAGGTGAGATATATGGTTTGGATGAAGATAAGGATCTTCACCACACTCAGATTAGGTAAGTTATTGAATTGATTAGTCTACTCCATTTGTGAGTGTCGTCATGGTCACTCATCTTCAAATGCGGGATTGTGGAAGCTCACCTCCCGTACATATGGTCATTTTTCGAGAATTTTTCACAACTTTTAAGGCTGGTTTTCACGGAGTTTTCACCGGAAGGGTGGTTTGCACCACATATTTGCCCATATTTAACCAACATGAATTATGCATATATTGTACCTCAACGAGAGGAATAAATTTTGTTGTGCTCTCAGATTTTAGGGTTTGGATGAAGATAAGGATCTTCACCACACTCACAAATGGAGTAGACTAATCAATTCAATAACTTAAGCCTTGACATGGTTTCAAAGGAGATTGGTAAAACCATGGATTGTTGAAAATAGTGCAAAGATGTGTTCATAATGAAACATAGACTTAATCCAGATATTACTAAGCACAACTTATCCTCAATGTCCGTAACATATGAAATGATCATGAATTCAATAGGTATAAGCTTATAAGCACATAGATTCATGATATGAACACATATAAACAGACATCCAAAGATGGATAATAAAGGAGTTAACCAAAACAAGATACTACTCATGTTTGGTTTACAAGTGTTGCTCTCAGATTTAAAGTCTTGATGGGTTGCTTCCAAAGAAGCCCTCCAACACCAAAATTCAGCAATATATCACTGAGTTTTACCTAATATGAAATTAGTGGTTCTACTGTAATTCAGCACCGTGATAAGAAGTTTGATTCACTAGAACTCAACTATGGATTATGTAAAACTATCGAACAGCAGAGGATAGCAACAGCTTTCCAAGACAGAGATGACAAACCAAAGGACAATCCAGCTTAAGAATAGACCATGATTCCAAATCAAATCAAGCCACATAATCGAGACATAAACAAAGGATAGTATATCACTTATACAACAAAGAACAAAAGCCAAGTTGAAGTTTTAGACACAATAATCTAAACGAAGGTTGAATCACAGAGGATAATCACTAACTAACCAGATTAGTATTGCCTCATTCAACTAAATCATCATCGAAAGCAAAGATAATAGAACAAAACAAGGTTTCCAGATCAAGAAATACAGCACTACTAGCTAAATCAATAATTTCATACATGTCTCGCTAGCTTCAAGGCTTAAGTCACTTCATCAATAGTCGATTCATGTAGTAACCCTAATTTCATCACAGAGCAACACCAAGATCTCACCAAAGAAGAATCAAGTGGAGAACCGAATTGAAAATACTCACTGATCGATGGAGAGCGGAGACACCACCCTGGGGAGGGCGCCGACGGGGGGAGGGCGCCGACGAGGGAGGGCGCCGCCGACGGGGGGAGGGGGCCGACGAGGGAGGGCGCCGCCGAGGGGGGGGCGCTGCCGAGGAGTGGGCCGCCGATGGGGGAGGGCGTCGCCGAGGGAGCTAGGGTTGCAATATACTAAGTGTGCGCGACTTGGTGAAATGGCAGTATGCTGGATTTATTGAGTGGCTGAAGACCATTCTAGACTCGCTATGGATCGAACCGTCTGGGAAAATCGCCCACCTCGATCTTTTCTCAGATTCTCTCGTGTGTTGTCGATTTTCGCAAAGCATCTGAACTTGATCGACAACAATCGAAACCGAGTTTTCACAATTAAAGCAGAGAGCTTATAACATCAAAACCCGAAGTTTTCAATGATTAAACTCGATTAATTTTACTCATGAATACATCTCTAATTAATACATGGCCATATATGTAGAGTTGCTCAATTTTAATCAATACATCCCATTAATAAATACATGTCTCAGATACACCGCTTAATTTTAATCAAAATTAGCCCTTCGTGATGATCAACACGGCGTAGCTAGCTTCCTCAAAGTTGGTCTTCCCGGATTGTTACGCCTGCATTCAATAGGAGGCAACTCATCGAATCGATTGTATTCTTTCTCATCTACCACATTCTCGACTCCGACAATTCTCCTTTTTCCTTGAAGAACGACATGTCGCCGCTTGTTGGACGGTCGGTTACATAGAAGACTTGAACAACTTGGTTGGCGAGAACTAATGGTTCCTCTTTGTATCCGAGACGCTCGAGGTCCACAGCCAGACACCATACTTGTCAACCTTGACGTGGTCAGAGGTTAACCCAACGGCACCGAAATAAGGGGATCTTGAATAGCACATAGTCGAGCTCCCAAATTTCCTCAATGAACCCATAATACGAAGCCCTCATCGATCCAAAGAAGATTATGCATCGATGCGTAACATCGCTGCTCCGGGTTTGTGCTCTTCATGTTCTCGATCTCTCGTAAAATGTGTACCCATTTAAGTCATATCCTTTCCATGTTACAACCGTAAAGCTCGCCCTTTTGCCAACCATGTCAAGATCTCACCCAAATGGGTCGCCGCTTCCTTGAACCATCTATTGAAGTGAAGGTTATGCCGCTTGATGATCCAAGACTCTACCGCTGCTCGGATTCTCTTGCCGGGCCAATTTTGTGCTCGCCGATATAAGGGCCACAAATACCATGTGTTGCGAATCTGTGAAATGGGCTTTTGCAACAACCGCATCAGAGTGATTGCTTTCTTCCGATGGTCCCGATGTCTCTGGAGCCTTCCTCATGGCGGATCGAGGCACACCTATCGGTTCGACTGAACCATGTAATCCACGCAGAATTCGACGACCTCTTCTGGTTGCATAACCTTCAATAATGCTACCTCCTGTCGAGATCGACCAGACGCACGACTTCAGAATTCCCATGTACCTCTCGAACGGGTACATGCTACGAGGAACACAGTTCGCACATCTTTATCTCCTCACAAGGTGAACAATGAGATGGACCATGATATCAAAAACGACGGGGAAATACATCTCAAGATTACATAGAGTCATCACCACCTCGCCCGCAGAGCATCAAGTCCTTCTGATCGATGACCTTCAACAATTGTGTTAAAGAAATAACACACCTTGTGATTGTCTCCTAACCTTGGTCAGAAATACTTCTAATTGCCACAGGAGCATCTGTCATAAGCACATGGCAATCATGGGACTTCATGCCGCTTAAACTCAAATCGCTCATCGAAACAAGTCTCTTCAGTTGGACGAGTAACCGGATGGAACTTTCACACCATGCAAGCATTGGCACGCCTTTCTCTCACCTTTGGACAGAGTGTAACTAGCGTGCTCGCAGAAGATGTTCGCCTTTTTTCGCTCTTTCGGTGCTAACTCGTGTCTAATGCCCATATCAACCAAGTCAAGCCGCATTGATACCGCCCTTTGTTTTACCCTTAATGTTCAAGAAGAGACCAATCAAGTTATCGCATATTCTTCTCGCGCATTACGTCAATGCAAAGGTTTAACTTCTAGGTGCTCCCAATAAGGTAGGTCCCAAAATATTGATCTCTTCTTCCACATGCTTTTCTCACGGGTCCTCGATTTATGTCCCTTCCCTAGCACAACATCCAACTTCTTAACCATATCATGAATGTCGACCGCTTAAAGCCTTTTGAGCTAAAACGCCTTCTGCCAGTGCCGTCGAATTGTTTCTTCATCTTGGCGGTATGGGTGATTTCTCGGATGAACCTACATGGTGACGCATGTACACGGTTTTGGTGAGTGATTCAGCCAGACACTCGGTGTCATCCAAGCAAAGGTGTACATGCTTTGCTCTTTTTGTACTCTGCCCACAAAGTTAGCAAGGGCAGATAATCATTTATGGTGCAGTAACAATAGGCAACATAAAGTGAAGCACTCTCGCTTGTGAGCATCCCATACCGCACCCCTGTGAGCCCACAATGTGTTCAGATCTTCCACCAATGGTGCTAGGTACACATCAATATCGCTCCCTGTGTTGCTTAGGGCCTTCGATGAGTAGAGACATCAATATGTACTTTCGCTTCATACACAACCAAGGAGGAAGGTTGTACACACGAGATTTACATGTGCCAAGTGCTATGACGGCCGCTTCATGTTACCGAAAGGATTCATTCTATCTCAGACTAATCCGAATCTTATATTCCTGATCCGCCATAATTCTTCAAACCTTCTATCAATGTTTCTCCATTGAGTTGAATCAACAGGGTGCCTAGTCATTCCATCGTTTACACTCATCCGAAAGTGCCATCGGCAATTTGGCTCTTTTGGGTTCGCAAACAACCGCTTCAAACGGGAATTATAGGCAGATACCACGCCACCTTAGCTGGAGGTCCTTTCTTCACCTCATCACCCGATCTATCTTTACGCTTGTACTGGATGCAGTATACATCGACATACATGCAAGTTTGCGCATCGCTTATGTGTATAGGACACAATCATTCTGGACAGTATGTATTCTTTCTACTTCCATTCCCAAGGGACAAAGAACCTTTTTGGCTTTGTAGGTCGTTGTTGGCAACTCGCTTCTCCGGAAGCATATCCGCTTAACTGCACTCCAACAATGCCGTGGAAACTCTTGCTCGACCACGCTGCTTGCCTTTTAATTTCAGCAATTCCAAAGACGGACGACAATCTTGTGTATCCGACTTGCAACCCAGAACAAAGGTTTCTCCGAGTCGCCCATCAAGCTCCGGAATTTTACATAGTCCCGCCATCACAATTCCTTCGCATCCCGTGAGCATCTCGATCCAGATTGTCATCGAAAGTACACCGATATCATCCGAGTATCATCGACTTCGCCCACCATGCCAAGATTACTTGCTCTCGTGATAATCTCGCTTTTCACCGTGATCGTCCAACATGTATATCCCCTTTGAAACCTCGAGAATCAAGTGTGCTTCAATCAGGCTGGGTTTCAAACATCCGGAGATTCTCGCAATAACGATGGACAAGGCATAAATTCCACCCCTTGTTCGATATATCTACCTCTCGCAGCTTTTCTAAAAGCGAGACACCATTAATGTACCTGCTCAAGACGGTTCTCAAAGATACATCCAAATTTCCGTCTCATCTACGCAACATATGTAACAATAGTTAAATGATGAATTTAGGTCATAACGCATAAATGGATACAGCAAAACCCACCTTTGCCACTGGTTACACGTATGAGGCATAAATGGGTATCCACACCAAAACCATCTATTCTTGAGTAAGCTAGCTCTAATTTGCAAGCCAAACACCTCTCTTCCCTACTTCAACTCTATGGTAGAGCTCTCCCAAACAGCCCCTAGAACATGCCTTCATTTCCCAAGCTAGATATAAAATGTAATTCAGATTAGAAGCAATTACTAACCTTGGATGACCAAGAGCACAAGGATTTCAAAAATCTAGGGCTCTTTCACAAGGAACGCCTCTCAATCACACCTTTGGCCACCTCAGAGACGGCCGAGAAAACCTAACAAAACAGAGACAGTGCAGCCGAGGCTCTTCATTATAGGTAAGAGGTATCATCGCAGACGGTTTTATCTACAAACCGTCTCATGATGGGGACATCATGATTTGTTAGTCGATCAAAACCGTCATGATGTCGAGATATAGCGCAGACGCTTTTTGATCCAACCGTCTCATGATATCACCATAGATCACAGACGGTCTATAGATGGCACCGCTCATGAGAATCTCTCGACGGTTTTAGTCAAAACCGCTCATGATGTCACATCACCACAGACGGTTTTGACTAAAACCGTCCGCAATGATGACCCTTCGCCTTCCCGGACGGTACTTGATCGTCGCGCTCGCCTAATGCAGGTAGCAGTTGCTGGGCCATATCGCGTGTCCCCATTAATGCGCAATATATCCTTGTCTTCCCAATGCTAGTGCATTGCTTTTTAAGAACCCTCAACGGGCGCGCTCGCTTCCATACCAAAGAACGAGCAAGACCAAGCTAGAGCCATGAGCAACACACCAAAGAACTCCTCTACCGCTTCCACCCCACCGACGCCACCGCCACCTCCAACCATACCACCGGCATCACTGCGCAAATATCAGAAGGCTACGCTGGTGCCATCTCCACTGCCGCCCGCTTCTTCGCCTCCGCCTCCACTCCGCCCTCACGGACGCCCGCCCACCTGCTGGCAAGGCCCGCGCCACCTCGCCGCCTCTTAAAGCGCCCGAAGCGTGCAACGCCTCCTCCGATAAGCTATGACTGTCTGGAGGGCTATCATGACGTGGGAGCCGGAGGATGACCCGGACGAGCGGGCTCGAGCGAGGACCTGGACGGCCGCAATGAGACTCATGACTCGACCTTACTCCCCTTCCTCCGACGATTTAAGACGAGGCGAGCAAGCTAGCTAGCTCTATAGTGATCTGCTTTAGTTAAAGTATATATAGTACTAGTTTATCTTTGTAATGCTTCTTATATATAATGCAATCTATAACGCTTTTGTAATGATCTTATGTATATAATGCAATCTATAATGCAGTAATTCTCAAATATAATGCAATCTATAATCCAAGACTTTTTTTTTGTATGGCGCAAGAATTGTCGAGATTTCATCGTATGATCACAGACGGTTTCAGGATAAACACGCTCTGGTGATGACTTAAATATCATGCATCGATTTATCCACCAACCGCCTATGAAGTTGTTCCTAACATCCCACCGGTTTGTGGCTAAACCCGTCATTATATTATTTAATCATGACGGTTTGATCTACAAACCGTCTGCGGATGCGTCTTAACAACATCATAGACGGTCTCAGATTTGAAACCGCTCAGGATAATTAGTATCGAGACGGCTTGATCTACAAACCGCTCTTTGATGTGTTCGGTAAACATCACGCACGGTTTTCTCCTAAAACCGCCTTATGATGATGTGTCTAATATAACCCTTTTGTAGTAGTGCTAATGAGTGCTGGCCGCCATCAGACCGGTGCGGCCGCACCACCGCGCCAGAGAGCGCCGCAGTGTTGTCCGATGGCACTTGCAAGCGCGCGCCTGCGGGCGCTTCTCGAGTCCACAGCTCCACGCGCCAGGACTGCTAATCGCCGCCGCGCAGCCAACGGCGATAGCCTGCCCCACGACGCAGAGTGCCGGCCTCGGCAAGCGAGCACTAAGATTTGAACCCCGCCCGATACCAATTGTTGGAACAGTAACGCCAAAAACTATGGGACAATTTTCTCTTCTTTATTTCTCGCCTATTGGCTTGCTTCTTGCTTCCAAAACTCATGACTACCCCTATATTTATACCCAAACTACAACCCTAAGAAACGGAATAGGATTCCACCTCCTTATCCTAATCGGACTCCTTATCCTAAATGGACTCTTAATCAAACTTTCCAAACTAAAACTTTCCTATTACAAGATTATTTCCATCACGCTGCACCTTAGTTCTTCTTCACCATCACCGACGCACGGTGGTAGCTTAATCCAAGCCTCCTTCGCCACAACTGACTGGTAAAAAATGAGCTTCTCAAGACCCCCTAACGCTTCTCCAACCTCTCCCTAAGCATGATCGTACCTCAATTGACCTCACAACCCTCTGGCCATGGCAGTCACCCTATGCTTATAGTGGCAGCCATCTCCAGCCATGTCCGGGACCACCCCTAGGTGCGCTACAACCTCTGGTTACTTGCGCGCTCGGCAGCCGATTCGACATCGCCTGCTGGTCGCCAAGGTGCCCTAGCCTCGCCTCGCCCCATCGCCAAGTGGGACCAGGTTGTTAGCCAGGAGAGGTGATTTCGAAAACCCCGTGTGAAATAGAAAGCCATTTTCATTGTGTGAAAGCATATTTTCTATTTTTCTAACCATTTTTACAAACAGAATCAATTCAAACATGCACATCTTTTGCAGCCTGACTCCAAATGAAGTGAAACAAATTTCTAAATTCATGTTAAATCATGTAGTTTCCAAATATGCAAAAACATGTGAATTTGACTTTTGTAAAGTTTTAAAATTTAAATATGAAGAGAAGGTTTAAAACATGCTAAACACAAAAATTGTGCATATGAACTCCAAATTTAATAAGACAAATTTTGTTAGATTCCTAAGATCATAAGCAACCTATTTATATAAAAATATTTATATTTGAATCCAGTTTGAATTAAATTTGTAAATGGGTTACTTTTTGATGCATTAAAACTTAAATAGTAATAAATGGCATATGCAAATTCAAAATATAATAGAAACAATTCCTAGGCCTAGATTATACCATGCCAGCCATGTTTATGCAAAAAAATTTCATGCTTGGATTAAGTTTGAATCAAGTTTGTAAATAATCTTAATCTCCTTGCACACATAAATAGAATATAGGCAAAACATACAACTAAAGGAAAATACATGTGAAACCTGCTTTTAAATACTCCTTAGGACAAGACCATTTAATTTTGCGAAATGATCGTATATTAGTTTGCAATATCCTTCCATTTAGGTTAAATTCTAGTCATCAAAATTCAAATGATAACAACAAGCTATTAATCTCTAAAAATTATGAAAATAGTACCTAAACCTTGTTAGGACCATAATATTCCTATTTTATTCAAAAATACATCATAGTTGATTTAGTTTAAACAAAAGACTTATACTAGGTACATATGATTAATTTATGGCCACATAGCACAAATAAATATTTGCATAAAAGAAACCAGTTTAATACACTATAAGACCCGATTAACTAATCCTACAAAAATAAGCAATGTTTAGAATAGTTTGAGCCAAGTTCCTCATAACTTTGCCTTCCATATACAAAAGATCGACATATGCATATCTTTCCCAAATAAATGATTATAGGTATAAAAATAGTTAGTATGTGTTTTATAGGTCAAAACCACCCAACATAGTAAAAACCATTTTAATTAGTCATAGTGTGCACTTAGCCCTTAATCAACACATGCTTTCATGAAGATATATATATATATATATATATATATATATATATATATATATATATATATATATATATATATATATATGATGAAAAATTTTTCTGTAGATGTTTTGAAAAATTCTCAAAAATTGTCACATGGGGATATGAACCTATATATCTCTTGAAGATGAATTAATCGCATTTGAAAGATATGGAAAAACAAATTCAGCATGAATAGTAATTTTTACTGTTTTGGCACTATTCTTTTTGTTGTTTGTCTTTTTCATATCGTTCAAATGCGATTGAGTTTTATCTTCAAATTTTTTAGTATTGTAGAGGACCACCTCCCCTACATATGGTAATTTTTTGAGAATTTTTCAAAACTTCTACATGTAGTTTGCACGGAGTTTTCATGGAATTGGTGGTTTTCACCAAATATTTCCCCTATATATATATAAAAGTAAAATGTCACAAATAAATGTTAGATCATATAGGGCTAGTTTCAAAACATTCCTAAGGTCAAGACCATCTCAACTTTCAAAAGGATTTAATGTTTGATTTTAGTTTGAATTATGTTCATGATAGACTTCATTTTCTATATACATAAAAACTAAAACATTAATAACTTTCTGACGAGGGCTGGGCAACCCTTGGCCGGTCAGCGCTCGGTCAACGAGTTCTCTAGCTCAGGAGGCCTCGACCAAGACCTGAATCTCTGCATCAAGACGACCTAGGGCGCAGAAGGCTCGAGCTTGGGTCCCGCCCACACTCTGGCTCGGATCGGCTTCCTTGCTCGGGCGGCTGCTCCTTGGATTCCGGAACGCGCGTTTACTCGATGGTTACCGAGACGTGGGATCGTGGGAGCATTGTAGGCATGCACGACAAGACCAGGGCGGTTACAGTTAGTCCTCAATGCGCATGAAGGCCACTACCCGAGAATATCTCCCGTCCATTCCAAGCAGGAGATATATAAGGCTAAGGGCGCGCAACCTGACAGGGGACACACGACATCCAACACACACGAGAGCTCGAGCAAGACACATCGCCATTGTTTAGCTTGAGCTGTAAACCACCACTGTACTTGAGTTAACAAAGGATACTACCGCAAGGCAACTGGAGTAGAGCTATTACCCTTCCCAGGGGCTCGAACCAGGATAAACCCTCGTCTCACGCTCGTTGTCGCCTGGCTACGACCTTCAGCGCGTCGATTCCTCCTCCTTCATTGAGTTAAGCACTGCTCGGGTCCCAAGTCTCACTAACCCCCGTTCTCACTTTTTGCGGTCGATGATCCCGATCGTCGACAGCTGGCGCCCACCGTGGGGCACGATAGCTTTACTCATTCGTAGGGAAGACACCAGGCTTCAGGGAGCATGACGCACTCCACCGACGGTCATTCCTCCAGCGTGGGTTCGGGCGCGGATCCTGACTCCACGTCCCTGTTTTCACCCTCGCCTCCACCGCGCGAGCAGCACGTCCTGATGGCAGACAGCCACGACGCGGGCGCGACGGCGGATGGCCGTGACCCGCAAACTCTCGAAGACGCTCGTCGGATGGTGCATGTCGCCATCAACCAAACCATAACGGCCCTCCGGCGAGAGGACCAGAAAGGGCGGCGCGATCGCTCACAAGACCAAACTTCCTTCGGAGAGCGCCTCCGCGCCATCGCCCGGATCATGGTGGATCCTGATAGGGCGAGATCAGAGCTCTTCGCCGCCCTGGCCGAGAACTCGACCGGCTGCGATCGAGGTCGCGGCTCCGCGAACACCGGTCGCCGCCGGGGACCCACTCCCTGAGGAGTGATGACAACTCGTCAGATCGCCGCCGCCAGCTTCGCTAATCGCCTCCGGCAGAGGTGCCTTCTCGCCAACGGCAATCCTGAGAAGTGACCTTGATGCCACCACGTCGTCGCCCCTCGGGCGCCAACCCGAGCAAGGGTGGGCGCGAACCGAGCTACACGAGCACCGCGTCGACTGGCAGCAGGACTGGGGGCCTCTCCCCGGATGTTCCGCCCAGGCGTCGTAGGGTCCAGGACCGCCTGCATTATCTCCTAGGTGACTCCCGGGCTCGACGTCATGATCGTTCCCACCGTAGGTCGGGCCGACGAGGCAGCCTCGACTCCGGGTCTAGCAGCAGCGAGGACCTTGTCGGCGATGACCTCTCTCGGCGTGCACCAGTCCCGGCCTATGACTGCTCGGCGTACTCCAACGACCTTCGCTGGGTACGCTGGCCGGCCCGGTTCAAGCCGGCTTTGATGGAGCGCTTCGACGGGACCAAGAATCCAGACGAGTTCCTGTTTATCTATTCGACCGCCATCCTGGCGGCCGGTGGCGACGAGCTCGTGATGGCCAACTACCTCCCGACCGTGTTGGACGGCGCCGCGCGAACTTGGCTCTTTAACAAAAAGCCCGGTTCCTTTAGGTCGTGGCGCCAAATCCAGAGCGCCCTCCGCTCCAACTTCTAGAGTTGCTACGAGCAGCCGGGGAGGGAGAAGGACCTGGATCGCGTGATCCAGGGCAAGAACGAGCCGCTTTGTGACTTCGTGCGGGGATTTATCCGCACAAGGAACCTGATCCCGAGCATCTCCGACGAGGCCGTCATCAAAGCTTTCAAGTTCGGCGTCCGCGATCGGCGCCTTACTGAAGACCTGGAGATCACCTCGAGGCTCAGCGTCAACAAGCTGTTCCGTATGGCGGAGCGATATGCGGATGCGGACGACGCTGTCCGCTGGAAACGAGACTACGACCAAGGTAAGCTCGGTCTAAACCCCACAGATGCTGGCCCGTCCAATCCCAAGGGTGCCGTCCATGGCACCGCCACCAAGAAGAGGAAGCACGATCGCAGAGGCGGCGGCGGTTTGCCGCGGGTGATCGTCTCGGCGGACGGCCAGCGTGAGGTCCTCGAAGTCCGAGACCAAGCCCGGGAAGGGTCCCGACCTCACCAAGGTCGGCCCCGACCTCGTCAGGCGCAGAATCAGCCCCAGCAGGAGGGCCGACGACACAGCCCCGGTGGCCGATGCTCGGTCGGTAAGGGCGCCCCTGGTACGATGAAGCGAAGTTTTGCCTGTTTCATAGGGCAGCCGGCCATGACCTGCGGACTTGCAGGGCTTGGCAAAGCAAGCTAGAAGCTTTTTATGATGGACGTGGGGAAATGCCTGTGCTACCAAAGGAAGACGTCCAACCGGACAGGGTGAACACGGGGACGGACCATGATGACCTGACCTAGAGTTCAAAGAAGCGAGCACCGCGATCGACAAGTCATCTTTGGCGGCTCGTCGGCTACCAAATTCCGGAGAGCTCAAGGTCGCGCGCTACCATCTATCAGTCGCGTGAGGAAGCTCACGAGCAAAGACTACAAGTGGGTCTGGGGCTTCCATCACCTTTTCTCCGGAAGACGGCTTCAAGGTATGGCTCGAGATCTAAAGACCGCTTTGGTCGTGACCTCGACCATCAAGAACACCATGGTCGGGCGTGTCATGGTCGATGGCGGTAGTTCCCTAAACCTGTTGCAGGCAGGAGCGCTTGACCGGATGCAGATTCCCCGGTCGAAAGTCAAGAATATCGCCGTCTCCCTTCTCGGATAGTTCCCGAAGCTCACCATTCCATCTCGGGGCAGTGGTCTTGCCCGTCACCTTCGCATGACTCTACCAACGCCCGCACCTAGCCGATCACCTTGAGGTGGTCGAGGGGACCTCCTGCATAACGCCATCCTCGGGCGGCCCGCCCTAGTCAAGTTCATGGCCGCCAACCACTATGGCCATCGGTGTATGAAGCTGCCTGGCCCCAATGGGATCATAACCGTGGGGGTGATCTTGAGCGCACACGGGTGCGAGACCAAGGCTCTAGCACTTGCCGCATGCCATGCCCCAGAGGCTGAGGCGGAGAAGAACGCCCATCGGCGGCGATCCAGCCTTAGCGGAACAACGGCGGTCAGGCTGCCGAGGAGGATGACCCGACCGCGCGCCCATGTTCCGCCGAGCTGAAGTTCCAAATAGAACTCGAGCTCGCCACCTTTCTCCGTGCTAACAAGGGCATATTCGCTGGAACCCGCGACATGCCCGCGCCCCGAGGGAGGTGATCGAGCACAAGTTGAGGTGAGATCCGACTCGACCAGGCGCTGAATCGCCGCTTTCCCGGAGAAGGTCGCGGTCATCAAGGAGAACTCGACAAGCTTCAAGGCCGCTTCATTGGTGAGATCGACATTCAATGGTTGGCCAACCCGGCCATCGCCCGTAAGAAGGGCGGAAATGGAGGATGTGCGCCGACCACACGGGTTGAACTCGCCCGCCCTGGGACAACTTTCTCGCTTACGCGACGACCAGATCGTTGACTCCACCGCCAACGCCAAGATGCTAAGCTTCTTGGACGCCTACTCGGGATACGACCAGATCAAGCTGGCGGTTGACGACGAGAGCAAGACATCTTTCATCACACGGTTCGGCACCTATTGCTACACGACCATGTCGTTCGGTCTGCGCAATGCGAGGGCCACATTTCAGCGTCTGATGACCAAGACATTCGAGCCCCAGATCGGCAGAAATCTTGAAGTCTATGTGGATGATGTCATCGTTAAGAGCACCTCTGAAAGCGACCATGTTCGGGACCTCGAGGAAACCTTCGTCAACCTGAACAAGCACAAGATCAAGCTCAACCCCGAGAAGTGTGTGTTTGGCGCAGCGTCGGGGAAGGTGCTCGGCTACATGATCGGGGGCTTGGGGGTTGGCCAGAACCCAGAGAAGATCGAGGCGATCGAGAAGATGGCCCCCCCGACCTTGGTCAAGCAGGTGCAAAGCCTTACCAGCCGCATGGCCGCCCTCAGTAGATTCATCTCGAGGCTCGGCGCGGACTTCGCTCTTCGTAACCCCACGCAAACACCTGAAGCTTCAATGGACTCGGAGGCACAAAGGGTTCTTTGACGAAATAAGGTATACCTGTTTTCCCCACCCCTACTTACGACTCCGAACTCGGGCGAGAGGTTGTCGCTTCTACCTAGCGGCCTCCACCTAAGCCGTCGCCATCCCCGTGGCCGAGCGAGGGTCACAACAAAGACACCGATCTACTACGCCAAGTCTCAGATGGTTCGGCGAGCGCTACCCACTGGTACAAAAACCGCCAGATGTTTCTCCTAATGGCTTCGGCGCAAGTTCGACACTACTTCCAGGCGCACTCCATGGTCGTCCTGAGCAACTTTTCGCTCGGGGACATCTTGCAGAATCCAGAGGGCGGCGAACGAATCGCCAAGTGGGCTATAGAGCTGGGGGCATTTGACGCCCGTGTCGAGCTCGAACGGCCATCAAGTCGCAAGTGCTCGCCGACTTCTTGGTCAAGCAAACGTCGCAACCCAAACCCGAGCTCGAGGTCGAGGAGGAGAAGCCATGGATCATGTTCTTCGATGGCTCGAGGTCCTTCAAGCGCTCGGGGGTTGGAAT